>CP125974.1:538431473-539055675 GCA_030063025.1 Avena longiglumis | reverse complement strand
CTCAATAATGTCTTTGGCCTTGGCGATAGCATCTGCAAATTGGAGAAATGACATAGCACAATGAGTAGTCGGAAGTTAACAGCACAAGAACAAGTTGAGCGTGAAACTGAAAAGAAAAAAGACTCTTGCCCTTGGCGATATGTCCCTTCAAGAAGGCGATTTTACCATTTTCAGCTTCCAGGTCCGCACGCATATTGTGGAACTTATCATTAGCAGAAGTCCTCCGAGTATTCTCATTCTGCAAAAATAACAAATTTACTTAATCTACTTGGAGCATCTATCCGGATAAGTATCCGCCTGGAGGCTTGGGGGCTATAGTATGAGTTTTTAACTCAAAATCTATGCTTATTCTTTCTTTAAGCATCTAGTCGGAACTATTTCTGTTTCAACTAGAGGCTTGGGGGCTATAGTATTGAAATTTACAAACATTATGTATGCTACTCTAAAAGTATCTAGTCAGAATAATTCATTCAAACTAAATACTTGGGGGCTATAGTGCAAAGTTTCTAGCTTAGTCACTTTTAGAGCATTCAGACCCAAAGACCTATGATTTTCTGTCTAAATCCTCGGGGGCTACAGTGGGATACTACATATAAAATGCAAAAGACATGCAAAACTTACAAGTGCGATGATCTTGAGGTTGCTGGCGCTCTCAGAAAATATCTTGCTAAAAGCAAGCGTATTAACTCGAACAATATCCGCCTGTTTGAGCAGCTCCTCAAGACCGCACGTAGAAGAAGTCGGCGCAGCGCCAGGAGCCAGAGATGAGCCACTCGGTGTGAGCACCGGATAGACAATCTTGGGAAGCTCAGCTGGCATCTTGGGTGCAACAGCTTTGTCTCCGGCAGAAGTTCCGCCTTCCATCACCGCCTTATCGCTACCAGTGGCATCCTTAGCCGGAGCTTCAGCCACTTTGGAAGACGTACTCTCCTGCGTCGCCTTTTCGCCAACAACGGGGATTTTCGCGGTAGCATCGGAGACCTCCTAAGAAGGAGTTAGGTCCACTTCCATGGCGGAAGGTTCAGATGTTACCTTTGCCGGAGATCCAGCGGGTGCGGCAGAAGGCTGGACGCTGGGAGTAGTAGGGGCGATGGCGGGAGATACCTCGACAACAATTTCTTTAATGTTTTTAGAAGCCCCCAATGTTTTGGAGGTCTTCTTCAAACTCACACTAGCCTTTTTCCTAAAACATGCAAGAGTATAAGTATAGGAATAAGATGAGCAAAATACCATGTTGGATGATAAGAAGCTTACACAATGGTTGGTGCCTTGTTCAACGGGATACGAGTCATTCTTCTTTTCTCCACCTCCAGGGAGGCGGTGGATCTCTTGGATGCTCCACCCTCCGTCTTTATTTCTTGCCTCCGTCAGCAGCGTCAGAGCTGGAGCTCTTCCGCTTTCGTGCCAACGAGACCTCGTCGTCGGACACGATAGTAACTTTCTTCATCTTAGGGTCATAGACTTGGGAAGCCATGCTTATTTTATCCAAACTCCCCAACTGTTAAGTGAATCCTAAGTGTTAGATGCAAGGGTATATACAAGACGGAAGAACTGGAGCATATGTCATACACGGAAAAACAAGTACCTCTGGGCACCAACCTCCCTCGAACATGTCGTAGGTGATGGTGAAGCCACGCTTCCGATCCTTCGACTTGACTATGTCTTTGAGGCGAAGCTTGACGGAGTCACTAGAGAAGTTGTCCTCGGATATCCAGAGGCTATCCTTCCTATCCTTGGTGTACTGATGCATAAGCTTCATGTTGTGCTGCAGAGACTGGATCCACCTAATGAACCAGCACATGGCTAGGTCCAAGCCGGTTAGACCCGTCTCTATGAACCAGTCAATCCGCCTTATGGCGCGAGAGGCTTCGTCGTCAGAGGGGAGGAGGGCTTGTGATCTCCATGTCGGGGCTTCAGCGGTGGCCCCATCGACAAAGTCCAGGTACAATGTTTCTCGGCCAGTCAGAGGGATATCTGGGCCATAGAAATACATCATCTACCATTTTTTGCAGGACTCGTGTCCTACGATGTTGGGGAACCGCCGTCCAGGCCGGATATTGAAGCTAACGGTTCCACTATTTCTGAGCTCCTCCTAGCTCACCCCAGCTTCCCTCTTCACGGTGAAGAAATAAATGAACATATCTAACCTAGGCCTAATTCCTAAGTATCCCTCATATAACGCCGCGTAGTTTCTAAGCGCGAGGATGCTATTCGGAGAAAGGTTCTGAGGTTAAACCCGGTAGTTTTGATGGACTTGGATGAAGAAGTTGGAAATTGGGAGCGAGATGCCGCGCACGAACTGAGCCTTGAGTTATACCTTTCCTCCGAATAGGGGAGAAGGGACGACCTCGCCGGCCGGTGCCGCTCGCCAGACCAGGCCCACCATCACGGGGAGGTAACCTTTGGCGAGCATCTCCTTGATATCGCTCTCAAAGGTGTCCGAGCCTCGCCACTCCCCTTTATGGGAGTCATCTTCCTCCTTCAGCAGCTCCAGCCCTGCTGGAATTTAGTCGCCGCCGGTGGATTCGACCACCGCAGAATGCGGCACCACCACGCGCTCCGGAGGGACGTGAACAGAGCCAGATGGCTTGGCCGTGGCCTCGCCTGACGCCGCCATTGACGGGTGTGGCATCCCGCAAAACCACTACTAGAAAATCGCGTTAAATTTTTGCATTGCATCGTCATCATCATGCATTGTTTGCTAAAACTATTTTCGCAACACCCGTTTTGCTTTCTAAAATGCCCCCTCTTGATTCAAACATCAAAATCCGGGTCGCCGGAATATTTTGTTTTGCCCGATATCGGTTTGCAAAAGCTTTGTTTGAAATAAATAAAATTTATATTTATTTTAGCGGGCGATCGAGCGGGCATTGACCCGAGCGACCTTGAAATTAAACGGTCCAGCTGTACCCGCCCTTCTAAATCCTATTCCTACCAGAGAATCTACCCACCCTCCTTGGCCACCTCACCCTGGCCACTCCCCTTGCGCCACATCACCCTCTCCCTCCCCTCTAGCCTATCAAAACCTGCCACCTAGTCCTAACCCACTCCCTCTCTCTCTCACACCCCCCACCACACCACCAACCCCAGCAGCCCCACCCCTGGCACACCCCACACGCACACACCTCACGCCTGCCGCTGGACCCACGGCGGCCCCCCACCGCCACTTGCAAGGACCCGTCCACCTGGCTGTGCTACCCTCTCCCCTCTTCTCTCCCACACCTTGGCCCCCACCGCCGCGCTGCCGTCCACCACCCGGCCCTGTCTTCTTCCTCCTCCCTCACCGTTCCCTCCTCCCCTCTGCTCCTCAGGCCCCTCCTCCGTCAGGCCGCCCTCACCTCCCTCTCTCTGCGCATGCGCCCTTGATCCTCCCACGCCCAGCTCGCCCCTTCCTCTGCAGCCTCGTCGGCTCCCCCACCCCCCGCCGTCCGCCGCCGTGCGTCCCCGCAGCGCCGCTCCACCCCGCGCCCAACCTCGCCGCCTCCGCTTCTCCCTCGGCTCGCCAAGCACCGCATCTCCGCCCGGACCGCCTCCCGCCTCGCATCGCGCCGCCCGGCGTCCACCACCTCGCCCCTCTCCGAGCCCTCCGCCCGTCCCGTTCGCCGCGCCGCCCGCGTCAGCCGCCGGCGCGGATCCCTCCGGCCGCTCCGCCCTAAGCTCCTCCTCCGCCACCCGTCGCTTCGCCGCCCTCCCACGGCAACCGCCGTCGCTGCGCCGCCGCCAGCTCCCTCCGCCGCACCCGTCTCCTCCTCCGCCTCGCCCTCGCGCCATGCCCGGTGCCCTCCCTCGCCGGCCCGCAAGGACCTCGCGTCGGACGCGCCTTCTCCGGCCGCCGCCATGCCCTCCTCCTTCGCTTCAGGCCCTGCCGGCCCAGCTCGACGTCCCCCTCCGCTAGGTGCTGGGTCCGCCGCCCAGGGCCTGCTTCCGTGCGCCTTGCCTCGACCGCGGGCAGCGTCGGCCCTCCGCCGCCTCCGGCCGTAGTACGGCTCATGCGACCCTGAGGTAACCTGCCGAAGCCAAGTAGGCCAAGTGCACAAGGAACAAGATCGCGTGAAGCACGACAAGAGCTGCTGCCCGAAACTCGTGGAACCGACTTCGTTGCATGTCCTTCACCGACCGTCTTAGTTGGAACCCAGAGTACCTCCCGAAGATCGCCAGCGTCAACACTCAAGCTTTGCACCTCGATCGAGCCGAACCCTCAAGATCTCCGACATGGCGCAGAAGGACAACCCCAAAGACCCGAACCCCGATGCACCACGATCCCCGCTGCAGCACAACAAGGTCTTCGAGGTGGAACCGACAAGATCTGCAACACGGCCGCGGAGTGACCCTCGGACGCCCAGATCTACCCTCGGACGCCAAAACCCGAACCGGAAGGACGCAAAGATCGCCACGAGACCGACAAGCGCTTCACCCCGAAGACAAGATCGACCCCGTGGGACCCGACAAGATCGGCACGACGACAAGAACGGCATCGGCCCGGAAGAAATCCGTCGCGCCCCGGACCCCGAGACCCCGATGCGACAAGATCTACCCCTTTCCGAGAACGTTCCCGTGAGACCGATCCGTCGAACCCTGGACCCCGAGACCGACCCCGAACCCCGAACCCCCGGAACCCCAAGATCGTCGAGAACCCTAAAGTGTGACCCTTATCCGAGAACCCTATTTTATAACATAATACAACTTGTCGCATAAAAATTGTCTTGCATGCATACATTCATGTGGTTTGGGGGCCTTATGCCGATTCACCTAATAACTAAATATGGGGCCCATATGCGGGCAAATCTAGTCTCATATCGGCCTCATTTAAACTTGTGTAGCCAACCGGTATCTTATCTTGCCTTGCTAAACAACATTTAAAATGCGGGGTATCTAAATAACATGAACCACCTAATTATTGTCGGGACCCCGGTTCCGCTTAACCTTGACCTAATTGCATCGCACCTTGCCATGCCATACATCATACATGCATCATGCTGATCTTCTGCCGTGTATTAAATATTGCATCCGGTGTTTATTCTAGTGTTTTGCTTCTTCGCGGATAAGGCCGTTGAGTCGATGTGAGCTTCGCCCCGATCTTCGGTTAACCCTTCGACAACGTTTTCAGGCGAGCATCTCCCCCTTTCTACCTATCTTACTTTTATAGTATTTATTCCCTCCTATTGATCTATTGCTATCTATGTTGCGATGCTTTAGTTTCCGTACCTGTGATATCCCTTGCAGCCTTATATTGCCTTGGACACATCCTATTACCTGTTGTTTGGTAGATAGTTGGACTGGCGCGTCGTAGTCGCTTGCTCAAGTGCTGTTGCGTAATAGATTGCCACGATTGCTGATGTATTGCATGTTGATGATGGAGATGATTCTAGTTTTACCTATCATCACTTTAATTTCTTTAACAACTAAAATTGAAATAAGCGGAGGCATCGGTGGGTGATAGAAAATATTTGGTTTCGAGCCCACTTGTGTCCGTAAGACCCCGAGTACTTGATACTGTTCCTTGATTTATCGCTATCCACATGCGGGGTATGGGATCCCCAGGCGAGCTTGATTCATCTTATTTCTTGGGGCCACAAACTAGTTTGAGGTTTTATTTACGATCCTGTACTTATGCCATGCTACTTTCGTATTTAAATTGTGCGAGGAGCACACTGCATCTTGTTAGGATCGGGACACGATTCATGGTGTCGACAAGCCCAGCCACACTTTCGGGTTCCCGATCGTTCACAAAATGTCCACCCAAACCTTAAGTCCGTCTCGAGTCAAATTGCTTATGATTCTACTTAAGGTGGCCCCTGAAATATTTCTGAATCTGTGATTGTTCGATCGTGAAAGCCTCGTTGGGTTTTGATTTGGTTTTTAGGTTGATCGGCGTGTGTTGCTATTGGTGCACCCGGCGGGTAAAACTTTCGAAAGCCGTGTCCCGGATATGGACGACTTGGAGCACAGTATCTCGATCATAGACAAGCATAACTAAAGTTTCTTGCTATAAATCTGACTTTATAATGACTAGTAATCAGCTTCACTATAATGGAATGGCTAATTAATACTGCCCACAACTGCTTGTTTGGAGTGTAAACGCGACCATTGTACTGACTAGTAAGTATTGCAACTTCAACGAAATGGCTGAATAAAAGTACCAACAAGCTTTGGGTTTTGGGTTTATATCATGCTATCAGATGTCGATTAGTAATTGCTGCAACTACAAGCGAATGAATAACTAAAAGGGCCCACGCTTCTTTTATCGTAACAATTATCTATACGACTAGTAATTGCTGCGATAATCGAATAAATAAAGCGCCAGGCTGTGAGTTCCTCGGTTGACCTCCTCGTTGGTCTCGAGGGGGAAACACCAAGATGGGTTTGTTTGGTGTTAGCTTCAGGTTGGATCCGAATAGGTCTTTCTCACCCCTCTCTGATAACCGCCAGTTGTGTCGAGTCTCTATAGGTTGTTTAGTGCCAGCTGCCGCTGCCGCTTCAGTCCACCATACCTTTGTAGGCGAGGACCGCCGAATTCTAGCCTCGCCGTGTACTGGCCTCAGTACTGACGCTCCTCTTTTTCCTTGGCCCTTTGTCGGCACCCCTTTTGTTTAAGCAGGTTTTGAGATGCGACGCCGTTAGCAGGGTTACCCTTCCGGCTTGGCCTGGGCAGGGTTATGGACGCCATTGGTTATTCTTCAGGGCTCTTAGCCACATTTGCATCTTGTCCGTAGTCGGACGCTCGATCATTTACAAGGTGATTTGGATCTTTGTACATTATATTTGTATTCTTGACTCTTGGAGTCGCCGTTATATATATCTGTTCTGTGGGTCCCATCGAGGACTGTTGTGTAATGTTATTACTTCGTTTTCCACCCGCACGAAAGTGCCTGGTGGGCACCTTTGAATCGTTTCTATGCGGGTTTGGCGAATTTTGCTCAAACTTGCATAGGTCCGATTCTGAGGGTGTTCTGAGTGGTATCGAGCTCAGCGGTTGCGATACCCACAAGTCCAGCCTGTAGGATAACCTAGCTAACGGCCAGTAGAGTGTCAAAACTATTTTGAAAATCGGTTGGATAGTTACGATTAGGTTTGATTTTACTCCTTACCCTCTGCTGTTCTCCTCTTACCTCTCGTGTTTTGAATCGCTCTCTTCCCTCTCTTGAGTCCGGGATTTCGTGGTTGGGTTTCCGTCGTGCCTTGAGGTTTCGTTTTCCCCTTTTGTAACGGAGGTGCTTGATCATCAATCTGCAACTTGTCATTGTACCCTTCCTCCAATCTTTTGTTCTTGAGCTCTTTATCCATATGTGTTCCTTGCTTTGGATATCGATGTCGTTGAAAACATATGAGAAGGCCGAGCTTTGGTGAAGTTGGAGTTGACCTTGAGCATGTGTTGTTCATGCCAATGGAACCATCGCGGGACCTAATCGTTGGGTCTTTCATACGGTTTCGGCTGGCAACATACCTTTGTTCCGGATACCACCGATGCAGATCTTCTGTCTAAATCTCGAGAGTTGAGTTGCATGATTCTCCTACCCAAGTATAGCGTGATAGTGGAGTGCAGGATGGGTGATCACCCTACCCGACTCTTCTTTGTTCGCTCTGTACATCGAACTGGTGGATCAATGCAACTTTTCCCTCTTCTAACGGAAGTTAGAGGTGGCTTTATTTGTTGATGCCTCTATCTTCGTCCTTTGTTTCCCCGGAGTGTCTCTCGACGATCAGGAGCAACGACCCTTTGTTGGTGGTGTCGCCGTTTTCAAGATGAAGAAGGAACCATCGTTGGTGGTGTCGCGAGGATCTACACGAAGCGAGAAGATGCAGATCGCCGACCTTCTTTCCGGTACCATGAGGCGGATCTCGAGGGCGAGATCCATTGTTAGTGGTGTCGAATTGTGGCATCCCGCAAAACCACTACTAGAAAATCGCGTTAAATTTGTGCATTGCATCGTCATCATCATGCGTTGTTTGCTAAAACTATTTTCGCAACACCCGTTTTGCTTTCTAAAACGCCCCCTCTTGATTCAAACATCAAAATCCGGGTCGCCGGAATATTTTGTTTTGCCCGATATCGGTTTGCAAAAGCTTTGTTTGAAATAAATAAAATTTATATTTATTTTAGCGGGCGGTCGAGCGGGCGATTGACGACCGCCCCAGAAATTAAACGGTCCAGCTGTACCCGCCCTTCTAAATCCTATTCCTACCAGAGAATCTACCCACCCTCCTTGGCCACCTCACCCTGGCCACTCCCCTTGCGCCACATCACCCTCTCCCTCCCCTCTAGCCTATCAAAACCTGCCACCTAGTCCTAACCCACTCCCTCTCTCTCTCTCACACCCCCCACCACACCACCAACCCACAGCACCCCACGCACACACCTGCCTTGCCACCGCCCTGCCGCCTGGACCCACGGCGGGCCCCACGCCAGCCCGCCCATGGACCAGTCCACCCCAGCAGTGCTACCCTCTCCTCTTCTCTCCACAGCCTTGGCCCCCACGCTGCCCCCTGCCACGCCCCCGGCCCCTGTCTTCTTCCTCCTCCCTCACCCCGCGTTCCCTCCTCCCTCTGCTCCTCGCGCGCGCTCCGGCGCCCCCTCCTCCGTCGGCCGTGCTCCGCCCTCACCTTCCTCTCTCTCTGCGCATGCTCGCCCGCCGTCCTCCGCGCCCAGCAGCTCGCCCGCTTCCTGCAGCCTCGTCGGCTCCCCAACCTCGCCGTCCGCGCCGTGCGTCCCAGGCGCCGCTCCACCCGCGCCCAACCTCGCCCTCGCTTCTCCTCGGCTCGCCAGCACCGCCGCATCTCCGCGGACCGCCGCCTCCCGCCTCGCATCGCGCCCGCCCCAGCGTCCACCACCGCCCCTCCTCCGGGCCGCTCCGCACCGTCCCGCGTTCGCCGCCCAGCGTCGCCCACCGCCCGGCGCCGGATCCTCTCCGCCTCGCCCCCAGCTCCTCCTCCGGCCACCGCCGTCGCCCCAGCTGCCGCCCTCACAGCAACCGCCGTCGCCCGCGCCCGCTTGCTCCGCCGCCACAGCTCCTCCGCCGCACCCGTCTCCCCTCCTCCGCCGCCCATGAGCTTCGCGCCATGGTGCCCTCCTCGCCCGGCAAGGACCTCGCGTCAGACGCGCCTTCTCGGCCGCCGCCATGCCCTCCTCCTTCAGCCCTGCCCGGCCCAGCTCGGCGTCCCCCCCTTCGCTGGGTCTGGGTCCGCCGCCCAGGCCTGCTTCCGTCGCTTGCCTCGACCGCAGGCCCGCGTCGGCGCAAGCTTCGCCTCCGGCCGTAATGCGGCTCATGCGACCCCGAGGTAACCTGCCGAAGCCAAGCAGGCCAAGTGCACAAGGAACAAGATCGCGTGAAGCACGACAAGAGCTGCTGCCCGGAACTCGTGGAACCGACTCCGTTGCATGTCCTTCACCGACCGTCTTAGTTGGAACCCAGAGTACCTCCCGAAGATCGCCAGCGTCAACACTCAAGCTTTGCACCTCGATCGAGCCGAACCCTCAAGATCTCCGACATGGCGCAGAAGGACAACCCCAAAGACCCGAACCCCGATGCACCACGATCCCCGCTGCAGCACAACAAGGTCTTCGAGGTGGAACCGACAAGATCTGCAACACGGCCGCGGAGTGACCCTCGGACGCCCAGATCTACCCTCGGACGCCAAAACCCGAACCGGAAGGACGCAAAGATCGCCACGAGACCGACAAGCGCTTCACCCCGAAGACAAGATCGACCCCGTGGGACCCGACAAGATCGGCACGACGACAAGAACGGCATCGGCCCGGAAGAAATCCGTCGCGCCCCGGACCCCGAGACCCCGATGCGACAAGATCTACCCCTTTCCGAGAACGTTCCCGTGAGACCGATCCGTCGAACCCTGGACCCCGAGACCGACCCCGAACCCCGAACCCCCGGAACCCCAAGATCGTCGAGAACCCTAAAGTGTGACCCTTATCCGAGAACCCTATTTTATAACATAATACAACTTGTCGCATAAAAATTGTCTTGCATGCATACATTCATGTGGTTTGGGGGCCTTATGCCGATTCACCTAATAACTAAATATGGGGCCCATATGCGGGCAAATCTAGTCTCATATCGGCCTCATTTAAACTTGTGTAGCCAACCGGTATCTTATCTTGCCTTGCTAAACAACATTTAAAATGCGGGGTATATAAATAACATGAACCACCTAATTATTGTCGGGACCCCGGTTCCGCTTAACCTTGACCTAATTGCATCGCACCTTGCCATGCCATACATCATACATGCATCATGTCGATCTTCTGCCGTGTATTAAATATTGCATCCGGTGTTTCTTCTAGTGTTTTGCTTCTTCGCGGATAAGGCCGTTGAGTCGATGTGAGCTTCGCCCCGATCTTCGGTTAACCCTTCGACAACGTTTTCAGGCGAGCATCTCCCCCTTTCTACCTATCTTACTTTTATAGTATTTATTCCCTCCTATTGATATATTGCTATCTGTGTTGCGATGCTTTAGTTTCTGTACCTGTGATATCCCTTGCAGCCTTATATTGCCTTGGACACATCCTATTACCTGTTGTTTGGTAGATAGTTGGACTGGCGTGTCGTAGTCGCTTGCTCAAGTGCTGTTGCGTGTCGTTCGGTGCCACAGTTGCTGATGTATTGCCGCATGTTGATGATGGAGATGATTCTAGTTTTACCTATCATCACTTTAATTTCTGTTTAACAACTAAAATTGAAATAAGCAGAGACATCGGTGGGTGATAGAAAATATTTGGTTTCCGAACGCCCACTTGTGTCCCGTAAGACCCCGAGTACTTGATACCTGTTCCTTGATTTATCGCGCTATCCACATGCGGGGAGTATGGGATCCCCCTGAGCCAGAGCTTGATTCAGTCTTATTTCTTGGGGCCACAAACTAGTTTGAGGTTTTATTTACGATCCTGTACTTATGCCATGCTACTTTCTGTATTTAAATTGTGCGAGGAGCACCTTTGTCTTGTTAGGATCGGGACACGATTCCGCGGTGTCGACAAGCCCAGCCACACTTTCGGGTTCCCGATCGTTCCTGGCCGTCCACCCAAACCTTAAGTCCGTCTCGAGTCACGGTGGCTTCGTTGGATTCTACTTAAGGGTGGCCCCAAATATTTCTGAATCTGTGATTGTTCGTGAAAGCCTCGTTGGGTTTTGATTTGGTTTTTCCGAGGTTGATCGAGCGTGTGTTGCTATTGGTGCACCCCGGCCGGGTAAAACTTTCTGAAAGCCGTGTCCGCGGATATGGACGACTTGGAGCACAGTATCTCGATCATAGACAAGCATAACTAAAGTTTCTTGCTATAAATCTGACTTTATAATGACTAGTAATCAGCTTCACTATAATGGAATGGCTAATTAATACTGCCCACAACTGCTTGTTTGGAGTGTCGCTTGCGACCATTGTACCTGACTAGTAAGTATTGCAACTACAACGAAATGGCTGAATAAAAGTACCAACAACTGCTGGGTTTTGGGTTTATATCATGCTATCTGTATCTGATTAGTAATTGCTGCAACTACAACAGAATGAATAACTAAAAGGGCCCACTGCTTCTTTTATCAGAACAATTATCTATACCTGACTAGTAATTGCTGCAACGATAACTGAATAAATAAAACTGCCAACTGTGTGAGTTCCTCGGTTGACCTCCTCGTTGGTCTCGAGGGGGAAACACCAAGATGGGTTTGTTTGGTGTTAGCTTCAGGTTGGATCCGAATAGGTCTTTCTCACCCCTCTCTGATAACCGCCAGTTGTGTCGAGTCTCTATAGGTTGTTTAGTGCACATTGCCGCTTGATCCACCATACCTTTGTAGGCGAGGACGCGAATTCTAGCCTCGCCGTGTCTTGGCCTCGATCTTGACTCCTCTTTTCCTTGGCCCTTTGTCGGCACCTTTTGTTTAAGCGGTTTTGAGATGCGGCGCCGTTAGCGTGGTTACCCTTCCGCTTGGCACAGGCGGGGTTATGGGCGCCATTGGTTATTCTTGAGGCTCTTAGCCACATTTGCATCTTGTCCGTGTAGTGGACGCTCGATCATTTACAAGGTGATTTGGATCTTTGTACATTATATTTGTATTCTTGACTCTTGGAGTCGCCGTTATATATATCTGTTCTGTGGGTCCCATCGAGGACTGTTGTGTAATGTTATTACTTTGTTTTCCACCCGCACGAAAGTGCCTGGTGGGCACCTTTGAATCGTTTCTATGCGGGTTTGGCGAATTTTGCTCAAACTTGCATAGGTCCGATCGAGGTGTTCTGAGTGGTATCAGAGCTCAGCAGTTGCGATACCCCACAAGTCCAGCCTGTAGGATAACCTAGCTAACGGCCGAAGTAGAGTGTCAAAACTATTTTTGAAAATCGGTTGGATAGTTCTGATTAGGTTTGATTTTACTCCTTACCCCTCTGCTGTTCTCCTCTTACCTCTACGTGTTTTGAATCCGCTCTCTTCCCTCTCTTCGAGTCCAGGATTTCTCGTGGTTGGGTTTCCGTCGTGCCTTCAGGGTTTCGTTTTCCCCCTTTTGTAACGGAGGTGCTTCGATCATCAATCTGCAACTTGTCTGTTGTACCCTTCCTCCAATCTTTTGTTCTTGAGCTCTTTATCCATATGTGTTCCTTGCTGGATATCAGTGTCGTTGAAAAACATATGAGAAGGCCGAGCTTTGGTGAAGTTGGAGTTGACCTTGAGCATGTGTTGTTCATGCCAATGGAACCATCGCGGAACCTAATCATTGAGTCTTTCATACGATTTCTGCTGGCAACATTCCTTTGTTCCGGATACCACCTATGAAGATCTTCAGTCTAAATCTCGAGAGTTGAGTTGCATGATTCTCCTACCCAAGTATAGCGTGATAGCGTGGGTACGGGATGGACTGATCACCCTACCCGACTCTTACTGTTCGCTCTGTACATCGAACTGGTGGATCAATGCAACTTTTCCCTCTTCTAACGGAAGTTAGAGGTGGCTTTATTTGTTGATGCCTCTATCTTCGTCCTTTGTTTCCCCGGAGTGTCTCTCGACGATCAGGAGCAACGACCCTTTGTTGGTGGTGTCGCCGTTTTCAAGATGAAGAAGGAACCATCGTTGGTGGTGTCGCGAGGATCTACACGGCGAGAAGGCGATCGCCGACCTTCTTTCCGGTACCATGAGGCGGATCTCGAGGCGAGATCCATTGTTAGTGGTGTCGAATTGTGGCATCCATAAAACCACTACTAGAAAATCGCGTTAAATTTGTGCATTGCATCGTCATCATCATCGTTGTTTGCTAAAACTATTTTCGCAACACCGTTTTGCTTTCTAAACGCCCCTCTTGATTCAAACATCAAAATCCGAATTCGCGGAATATTTTGTTTTGCCCGATATCGGTTTGCAAAAGCTTTGTTTGAAATAAATAAAATTTATATTTATTTTAGGCGATCGAGCAGGCGATTGACCCGACGACCCAGAAATTAAGTCCATTTGTACCCGCCTTCTAAATCCTATTCCTACCAGAATCTACCCACCTCCTTGGCCACCTCACCTGGCCACTCCTTGCGCCACATCACCCTCTCCCTCCCCTCTAGCCTATCAAAACCTGCCACCTAGTCCTAACCCACTCCCTCTCTCTCTCACACCCCCCACCACACCACCAACCCCACAGCACCCCACACACCTCGCACCGCCTGACCGCCCCCTGCCGCTGGACCCACGGCCCCCCCCCAGCCTGACCGCCCCGGACCAGTCCACCAGGCTGTGCTACCCTCTCCTCTTCTCTCTCCTGGCCTTCCCACCGCGCGTGGCCCACCGCCCGTCCACCGCCCCTGCCCCTGTCTTCTTCCTCCCTCACCCCGCCCTCCTCCCTCTGCCTCGCGCTCAGCGCCCTCCTCCGTCGGCCCGCCCGCCCTCTCCCTCTCTCTGCGCATGCTCGCCCGGTCCTCCCTTGCCCGCCCAGCTCGCCCCTTCCTCTGCAGCCTCGTGCTCCCCAACCTCCGTCCGCCCGTGCGTCCCCTTGGCCGCTCCACCCCGCCCAACCTCGCCGCCTCCGCTTCTCCCTCGGCTCGCCAAGCACCGCCGCATCTCCGCCGGACCGCCGCCTCCCGCCTGCGCCGCCCGACGTCCACCACCGCCCCTCCTCCGAGCCGCTCGCTGCGTCCGTTGCCGCACCGCCGCGTCGCCACCGCGGCGCGGATCCCTCTCCGCGCTCCGCCCCAAGCTCCTCCTCCGCCACCTCGCCGTGCCCCAGGCTCGCCGCCCTCCACAACCGCCGTCGCCCGCCCGCGGCTTGCTCCGCCGCCGCCACTCCCTCCGCCACCCGTCTCCCTCCTCCGCGCCGCCATGGCCGCGCCCGCGCGGTGCCCTCCCTCGCCGCCCGCAGGACCTCGCGTCAGACGCGCCTTCTCCGGCGCCGCCATGCCCTCCTCCTCGCCAGCCTGCCGCCCAGCTCGGCGTCCCCTTCGCTGGGTGCTGGGTCCGCCGCCGAGCACTTCCGCTCGCCTTGCCTCGACCGCAGGGGCCAGCGTCAGCCGCCGCCGGCCGTAATGCGGCTCATGCGACCGAGGTAACCTGCAAGCCAAGTAGGCCAAGTGCACAAGGAACAAGATCGCGTGAAGCACGACAAGAGCTGCCGGAACTCGTGGGAACCGACTCCGTTGCATGTCCTTCACCGACCGTCTTAGTTGGAACCAGTACCTCAAGATCGCCCGTCAACACTCAAGCTTTGCACCTCGATCGAGCCGAACCCTCAAGATCTCCGACATGGCGCAGAAGGACAACCCCAAAGACCCGAACCCCGATGCACCACGATCCCCGCTGCAGCACAACAAGGTCTTCGAGGTGGAACCGACAAGATCTGCAACACGGCCGCGGAGTGACCCTCGGACGCCCAGATCTACCCTCGGACGCCAAAACCCGAACCGGAAGGACGCAAAGATCGCCACGAGACCGACAAGCGCTTCACCCCGAAGACAAGATCGACCCCGTGGGACCCGACAAGATCGGCACGACGACAAGAACGGCATCGGCCCGGAAGAAATCCGTCGCGCCCCGGACCCCGAGACCCCGATGCGACAAGATCTACCCCTTTCCGAGAACGTTCCCGTGAGACCGATCCGTCGAACCCTGGACCCCGAGACCGACCCCGAACCCCGAACCCCCGGAACCCCAAGATCGTCGAGAACCCTAAAGTGTGACCCTTATCCGAGAACCCTATTTTATAACATAATACAACTTGTCGCATAAAAATTGTCTTGCATGCATACATTCATGTGGTTTGGGGGCCTTATGCCGATTCACCTAATAACTAAATATGGGGCCCATATGCGGGCAAATCTAGTCTCATATCGGCCTCATTTAAACTTGTGTAGCGAACCGGTATCTTATCTTGCCTTGCTAAACAACATTTAAAATGCGGGGTATATAAATAACATGAACCACCTAATTATTGTCGGGACCCCGGTTCCGCTTAACCTTGACCTAATTGCATCGCACCTTGCCATGCCATACATCATACATGCATCATGTCGATCTTCTGCCGTGTATTAAATATTGCATCCGGTGTTTCTTCTAGTGTTTTGCTTCTTCGCGGATAAGGCCGTTGAGTCGATGTGAGCTTCGCCCCGATCTTCGGTTAACCCTTCGACAACGTTTTCAGGCGAGCATCTCCCCCTTTCTACCTATCTTACTTTTATAGTATTTATTCCCTCCTATTGATCTATTGCTATCTGTGTTGCGATGCTTTAGTTTCTGTACCTGTGATATCCCTTGCAGCCTTATATTGCCTTGGACACATCCTATTACCTGTTGTTTGGTAGATAGTTGGACTGGCGTGTCGTAGTCGCTTGCTCAAGTCTTTGTGCGTGTCGTTGATTGCCACGATTGCTGATGTATTGCCGCATGTTGATGATGGAGATGATTCTAGTTTTACCTATCATCACTTTAATTTCTGTTTAACAACTAAAATTGAAATAAGCGAGAGACATCGGTGGGTGATAGAAAATATTTGGTTTCGAGCGCCCACTTGTGTCCCGTAAGACCCCGAGTACTTGATACTGTTCCTTGATTTATCGCTATCCACATGCGGGAGTATGGGATCCCCGAGCGAGCTTGATTCATCTTATTTCTTGGGGCCACAAACTAGTTTGAGGTTTTATTTACGATCTGTACTTATGCCATGCTACTTTACGTATTTAAATTGTGCGAGGAGCACCTTTATCTTGTTAGGATCGGGACACGATTCGCGGTGTCGACAAGCCCAGCCACACTTCGGGTTCCCGATCGTTCTGACCGTCCACCCAAACCTTAAGTCCGTCTCGAGTCACCCGTTGCTAGGATTCTACTTAAGGGTGGCCCCTGAAATATTTCAATCCTGTGATTGTTCGATCGTGAAAGCCTCGTTGGGTTTTGATTTGGTTTTCGAGGTTGATCGGCGTGTGTTGCTATTGGTGCACCCGGCGGGTAAAACTTTACGAAAGCCGTGTCCGCGTATATGGACGACTTGGAGCACGATATCTCGATCATAGACAAGCATAACTAAAGTTTCTTGCTATAAATCGACTTTATAATGACTAGTAATCAGCTTCACTATAATGGAATGGCTAATTAATACTGCCCACAATGGCTTGTTTGGAGTGTCGCTTGCGACCATTGTACTGACTAGTAAGTATTGCAACTTCTAGAAATGGCTGAATAAAAGTACCAACAACTGCTGGGTTTTGGGTTTATATCATGCTATCTCATGTCGATTAGTAATTGCTGCAACTACAATAGAATGAATAACTAAAAGGGCCCACTGCTTCTTTTATCAGAACAATTATCTATACCTGACTAGTAATTGCTGCAACGATAACTGAATAAATAAAACTGCCAACTGTGTGAGTTCCTCGGTTGACCTCCTCGTTGGTCTCGAGGGGGAAACACCAAGATGGGTTTGTTTGGTGTTAGCTTCAGGTTGGATCCGAATAGGTCTTTCTCACCCCTCTCTGATAACCGCCAGTTGTGTCGAGTCTCTATAGGTTGTTTAGTGCATTTGCCACGCCGCTTGATCCACCATACCTTTGTAGGCGAGGACGCGGTCTAGCCTCGCTGTCTTGGCCTCGATCTTGACGCTCCTCTTTTTCCTTGGCCCTTTGTGGCACCCTTTTGTTTAAGCAGGTTTTGAGATGCGCCGTTAGCGAGGTTACCCTTCCGGCTTGGCTCAGGGGTTATGGACGCCATTGGTTATTCTTCAGGGCTCTTAGCCCCATTTGCATCTTGTCCGTAGTCGGACGCTCGATCATTTACAAGGTGATTTGGATCTTTGTACATTATATTTGTATTCTTGACTCTTGGAGTCGCCGTTATATATATATATATCTGTTCTGTGGGTCCCATCGAGGACTGTTGTGTAATGTTATTACTTCGTTTTCCACCCGCACGAAAGTGCCTGGTGGGCACCTTTGAATCGTTTCTATGCGGGTTTGGCGAATTTTGCTCAAACTTGCATAGGTCCGATTCTGAGGGTGTTACAACGGGGCACTGCTGCTGTTGGCCATTGGGGTGGATGAAAGCTGATTGAGGATTGGAAAAAGGCTAGGGTTTTCCTCTGTGTGCGCAAAGAGCTCAAGGAGAGTTTTGGCTAAAGGAAGAAGATGACACAAGGAAGAATGAGGTGAAAAGATAAATGTAACCATAGTTATAATATATAGTACTCGGTGTCAAGATTCGTGCAAGATGATCCAATGGTTGATGCATGGACAGCGTGTGCGTGAGCGCGCGCGGAAATTTCTCCACGTTCCCACTACAGCCGCCAACGTTTTGTATCCTTCACGCGGGAAAATGGCTATGATTATGTTCTCTGCATGTGTGAGTTAGGAGGCATCGCTGACCTATGGTCTATGACACCCTACTGACACAGGCAGGTGAACAGTCCCATCTGAAGATTTCGGCATGGACGGATCTTGTCCGGCTATGAGAAGAGTACAATGGAAATCTCAGTGATTCTTCGACTTACGTATCGAAGACGGAGAGCATCGCAGGGTTCTTGGGAGGACTACAAGATATTTCTTGACGATTTGCCTACATTCATCTAGACGAGGCATTCAACTTGAAGAGCAAGACGGCGCAAGATCTCGGAGTTCTCCGGGGTCTATTGTTGGGGATATGCTAAATGGGTATCACCATTGCATGTCTCTAATCCGGATAAAACCCGGGTGTCCCACAGTTAGTAGCAAGGCCTATGGCATGCTGGGTGGCCAAATTAGATGGATCCAGAAGGAAGGCCCATGCTAGATGAAGGAAGGCTACGGTGGAGTCATTGACGTACCCGGAGCCTTGGAGTGCAAGATATGTTAGACTAGTTGTATACCGTATAGGACTCTGTAACCTTTCCAGCTAGGACTTTCCCTTTAACCCTAGGATCTGGCGTCTATATAAGCCGGACCTAGAGGAGCCTTTAGGGCATAACTTAACTCATATCACGCACAGCAAACTGATCCCTGTAACCCAGCATATTACCATTATAGTGATTTATAGCAGGAGTAGGATTCCGCCATCGTCATTGGATCTGAACCTGGGTAAGCTGTGTCACCTTGTACCCACCAACCTTCAGCGTTACCCCATGTCTCTAACACGCTTTGTGAGGACCCCTTCATGGCGTACTCGTCGGCAATACCATGACAACGTGTCACCTAAAAATACTCCTAAGAGAGTTGTCTACGGTGGATAAGCGGTGCCATATCCCTCCTTAGGAACCCTCTTCATGCTAGGCCTTAGAGGCAGCTGCCTCGGTGGAGATCAATCAGCTGCACGGCCGCCCCCAAGAGGGACTTGCGGGGTAGCCCTTGAGGGTCAACGCTCTCTAGAAGAATCCTATGCATACTACACCTAAGGTTGTCTTCTCGAGGAAGCCAGTGGGGTGAGTACGGGACCTACGACCCTCTCTATGAGAGAACCGACGGGGCAGGACGTGTAAGGCCTACGGTCGTCTTCCCGAGAGGCTTCTAGAAAAAATGTGAGTCCCATGGAAGAAAGGCGTGAGACAACCCACAAGAGAATTCACCTCCTCGAGTGGCCCGAGAATTCCATGACTATGGGGTTCGGAGTCATCAACACTCCCCCGCATGTGGCGCCATTTGTCCGTCCCCAGCGGAGAATGCTTTCGCCTCACTCGGGGGTTGGCGCCTCAATAAAGTACACGGAAAAGAAGACAACTAGCATAGAAGTCAGCTAAAAGATGTTCATTATAGTTATTCCTTTAGGACAAAAGGCTAAAGAGCACTACGGTGTCACATCCATGCCAGCAAAATACTCATGACATCGATTGCTATGCAACTACGGCCCCGGCAGGATCTCCACCTATATCCTACAGAGGTGGCGTGGGTAGTTTATGTGGCATGTCTAGGGGTCATATACCGATATGGTGAAGTCCTCCCACTGATGTAGCGAAGCCGCAGCACCGAGCCGCACCCGATGCAGTGATCGCAGATGAAGCGCTTCTAGCCAGAAGTAAGGTACATCTCGCCCAGCGCGGCGGCCTCGACGGTCACAATCTAGCCATCGCTGTTGGGGATATGCTAAATGGGTATCACCATAGCATGTCTCTAATCCGGATAACCCGGGTGGCCCACAGTTGGTAGCAAGGCCCATGGCCTGCTGGGCGGCCCAGTTAGATGGATCCAGAAGGGAGGCCCATGCCAGATAAAGGAAGGTTACGGAGGAGTCACCAGCGTACCCGGAGCCTTGGAGTGCAAGACACGTTAGACTAGTAGTATACCGTGTAGGACTCTGTAACCTGTCTGGCTAGGACTTTTCCTGTAACCCTAGGATTTGGCGACTATATAAGCCGGACCTATGGGAGCCTTAGGGATAACTCAACTCATATCGCGCATAGAGAACCGATCCCTGTAACTCGGCATATTGCCATTATAGTGATTTATAGCAGGAGTAGGATTCCGTCACCGTCGTGGGATCTGAACCTGGGTAAGCTGTGTTACCTCGTACCCGCCAACCTTACGCCTAACCCCACGTCTCTAAACACGCTCTATGAGGACCCCTCCATGGCGTACTCATCGGTAATACCACGACAGTTGGCGCCCACCATGGGGCAAGAGGCGCTTTAGAATCGGCAAAATAGTAGCCATCGACCGTGTTTTCTTCTCCGACAATGCTCCAGTCATCCCTCCCGACGATTTCTGGATCCTGGCGAAGACAAACCCCACCCGTTGCTCGATCGTCCCAATCGGGGACATCCACCTCTTCATCGGCGAACCGACTCGGGCACTAGCTCCCTGGAAGTCGGAGGATCGTTAAGGCCCGCATGGACCACCTACGAGCAGGATACGTTCGTGGAAGGATCAAAGTCGGATCTCTCTTCGGAGTTTGCCGGCATAGATCGGGAAAATTCAAGGCCCACCCAAACCGCCCCTGTGCAGGATATAATGGTGGAAGATCGCTGCAAGTCTGTCGGCTTTGCCCGTGCGTCTGGACAGCATATATCCAAGTTCATCGGCATGGTGACTAACTTCGATATGGCGCGTTGTGTTCAGAGAGAGGGTCAAAACCCCCCTGATTACCTATCCAGGTGGCTCCATATATGGGACGATCTAGAGCATTACCCCAATGATGATGTCATGTATCACTTTCTGGAAGGACTGGACCACGGTACACTTCTCCGGCATATGGTAAGACGGCAACAGGTCGTGGGTCTCCTCACTTTCGAGGGCATGGTTCACACCATCAACAACTACGCGGCTGGGGAAGCAGACACTCAGGCAATGCTCGCAGACGTACCCGGGCCCCCGCCGCCTCAGCCTTCGCCACCACCGCCTCCAGTCAACGTACCTACAGCCGCACCACCACCACCACCCATCATCTAGGAGGCACCGGAACCCTCCGACTCCATCTTGGATGCTCTCTACGTTGACATTAGTGCTGACTCGGAGGAGATAGAATTCAGCCCGGAGGAACTCGACTCTGCTATGCAGGAGATGGAGGAGGACATCAGACGCGACGAGCAGGCCAACAAGGCCATCATATCCCGAGAGGTGTTCGTCGTCATTGGGACCATGATGGAGGAAGATCAACCCAGACAAGCTCTGCCTACAGCGCTGGACAAGGGGAAGGGACCACCTGTTGCTGCCGACGATGATCGCGCAAAGGCCATGCCCCCTCCGCCTAACCCAGTGCAGCAGCCGCAGGAACTCAACGTCGGTCCAAGTAACAAAAACATCACAAACCCGCCACCTCCGGCATCTACGTCTGCTGCTGCCCAAATCACTCTAGAGGATAGAGTGATGTACGGCAATTTGCTCGTCGAGCCCATGATTGTGGCTCACATAAGGAACGTAGTCCAGCTTGATGAGAAGCACCAACAGCTTCTAGAGGCAGCGCAGGCCATCGTGGAGCAAGGCGCAAAGCTGGATCAAGATCTGGCCAAGGCGCAGAAGTCAATCGAGAAAGCTAGAGCCATGGAGGCCGAGTACAAGACTCTGCTCAAGAAGCATAAGGCTAAGAAAGCTCCGGCTCACGTCATCAATGATCCTAGTGTACGGCGAAACCTAGGATGGGATCCCCCGAAGCCACCACAAGACAAGCCATACATTGACAGCGAGGGCAGGAAGGTCATGCCCACTCCTATTCTTAGCCTAGCCATTGCCAAGACCCTTCTGGAGCAGGATAGATCACCCGCAGCTGTGGAAAAAGTCTATGACCTTGTAGCAAAGGCGGTCAAACAGCAGGAAAAAGGCCACCTCTCAGAGGCTTGAGTTTGACCCAGCATATTGCTAGTCTAGAAATCCTATGTCGTTAAGGGACAGATCTCCTCAGGATGCCGGGTCACAGACGGGTTCATCAGAACAAAGACGGGGGGATGCACGCATCAGTAAGGACGCTATCCCCATATCCTCTGACCATGGAGGCAAGGCTCATCCTTGTCGCCCATATCCACCTCCTCGGTCTCCCCAACATCGCAAAGACCCAAAGGCTCACCATCGTGCAAGCATGCCTCCGCTAAGGTAGGGAGGCATCGCCATACGCGACAACACGGAGTAGCGCTGTCACGATGGAGAGCGCAACCAAGGAAACAAGAGCAGGTCACGCCATGACCCTCCACGTCCGACAAGCAACCGCGACAAGCGCGAGGCATCGCAGGAGGGTAACAGCAAAAAGGCTAACCCACCACCACCTCTGTCTCTGTCTCCACCTAGCAGCCACCATGGCGGAGGAGGCCCGCGTCGTTTACGCAACCCATCCCCTGACGGCAAGAAGAAAAAAGCAAGTGCGAAGCCATACGATGCACGTTCATGTCTGGACAAGATTCACGAGGCCCGGGAAGGACCATACCTAGGACCACGTTGCTTTGGACCTGTAATACGGACCGTAACTTACCCCAGGGGTTTCCGGATTGACAAGACGATCAAGCCCTATGATGGCACCACCAAACCAGCTACGTGGTTGCTGGATTACGGCAACACGATGGAGATCGCCGGGGGTAACCCCAACATTGCTGTCAAGTACCTCCAACTGATGTTGACGGGCACGGCCCGCCAATGGATTGATGACTTGTTGGAGAAGTCCATCTGCAACTGGTTGGACATGAAAGAAGCGTTGACCAAAAACTTCGAGGGTACATATAAGTGTCCCTGCACAGTTGGCGATCTACAGCGGTGTGTGTAAGAGAAAGATGAGTCATCTCGTGCCTACCTCTCCCGTTGGCTGGATACGAAGAATTCCTGCGCAGGAGTTCATGCTCAGACCTCCATGGCCGCCTTCATATATGGGTTGGAGAAAGGTACGTTGCTCCGACATAAGTTGAAGCGCCTGTAGGACAACCATAGGCTCGATCTCAACCAGATGATCCAGCTGGCCAGTGAGTTCACGGCCGCCGCCGACGATGCTTGCGGCTCCTTGCCGACAACAGCCATTCCAACCCAAGCTAACAGGAACAAGAGCACAAAGCGGAAGAACCCGACAGAAGAAAAGCAAACCTTCGACATGGTCGCCATGACATTTGCAGGACGAGGTGATGGCGGGCAGCGTGGCCGAGGACGGGGGCTGGTAGTGGGCAGCAGTGAGGTAGTGAAACTACCCCGGGAGCGCTCCGCGTTCCCCAAACATACGAGGAGTATCGTGATATGACGTGCCTCGTACGCCTCGACACCAACGGCAAGTCCACTCACACCAATCACCATTGCAAGTTCGTCAACGACCTTAAGGAGGACCCGGAGTCCGGTTACAAGCGAAGCCGGAAGAACGGACCATGAGGCAAGGGAAAAGGGAAGAAGAAGAAAGAGGATTCCAAGGATTCAAGTGACATGGAAGAGGATATTAACCCCAAGCATGCCGACAAGGGCGATGGCAAAGGCAAGAACCCCTTTGAGAAGAAGTCCGCCGTCTACCACACTTTCCTTAGCACCCTACTGTCCGGCAACAGAAAACCTCCATGAGGATATTGATGGCCGCCCTACCCCCATTTCCCCAGTACATGCGCTGGTCGGAGATTCCAATCACTTGGGACAGGAAGGATCACCCAGACCTCATCCCTACGGAGAACCAGTACGCCATGATCATCAACCCCCTGATTGACGGCAATGAGTTCACCAAATGCATGGTGGACAGTGGAAGCAGCATCAACATCATGTACCTGGATACGCTGCATAAGATGAACTTGACGGAGGCCAACCTAAGGCGGACCAGCACCATGTTCCAACGCGTAGTTCCTGGCCGGGAGGTGCGGTCCCTTGGGTGCATCACGCTTCAGGTCGCTTTTGGCGATGTTAATAATTACCTCCAAGAATGCATGACCTTCGAGGTGGTCCCCTTCAAGAGCGTGTACCACGTCATCTTCGGACGTGACATCTTCCACGCCTTCATGGCCAAGCCATTCTTCGTCTACAACAAGCTCAAGATACCCGGACCAAACGGCATCATCACCGTATCCGGAAGCTTTACCAAGGCAAGGGACTGCGAGATTGGAGAAGCAGCCTTTGCAGAAGTTGTCCTCAACAGCGAAGAATTCAAGGAGATCCAGAGCAAGGTCGATGCCACGGAGATGCCGACATCGAAGAAGCAGATTTCTGACTCTGATCCCGCCTTCAAGGCCGCCATCGAGACCAAGCCGGTGGAACTTGTGGTAGGCGATGCCTCCAAGACCACCGCCATTGGGACGAACCTTGACCCTAAATAGGAAAGCGCGCTCATCGAGTTCCTCCGTGAGGATAGGGACATCTTTGCATGGCAACCTGCCGACATGAAAGGTGTACCTAGGGAACTTGCCGAGCACGGATTGAATATTGATCCAAAATGCAAACGGGTGAAACAACCTCTATGACGCTTCGGAGACGAGAAGAGACACACCATAGGCAAAGAGATAGCTAGGTTACTTAAGGCTAGTTTTATTCGAGAAGTCCTTCACACCCGATGAGTGGCCAATCCTGTACTTGTCCCCAAAACGGGAATCAAAGAATTAAGAATGTGCGTTGATTACACAGGCTTGAACAAATCATGTCCCAAAGATCTGTTTGCTTTGCCTCGCATTGACCAAGTCATTGACTCGACGGCTGGCTCAGAACTTTTGTGTTTTCTTGATGCATACTCAGGATACCACCAGGTAAAAATGAGGAAGTCGGACCAATTGGCCACTTCGTTCACCAATCCTTACGACACGTTTTGCTATGTCACGATTCCCTTTGGGTTGAAAAACGAAGGTGCTACGTACCAGCGGACTATGCAGCGTTGCCTACATGATCAAATTGGTCGGAACGTTCACGCCTATGTGGACGATATAGCGGTGATGTCTAAAAAGTCAAATGAATTAATCTCCGACTTAAAAGAAACCTTTGATAATATCCGGAAATACAACATGATGCTTAACCCAAAGAAGTGTGTCTTCGGGGTTCCAGCCGGCAAATTGTTGGGATTCATCGTTTCCCAGCGCGGAATCGAGGTCAACCCAGAGAAAATCAAGGCCATCCTAAACATAAACCGTACTACATGCCTGAAGGACATACAACGACTAAAAGGTTCTTTGCAGTAGTAAGCCGGTTCGTCAGCCTACTTGGTGAGATCGCTCTGTCGCTGTACAAGTTGCTGAAGAAGGCGGACAAATTTACATGGATGGATAAAGCAGATGCTGCACTGAAGAAGCTAAAGGAGATACTTTCCTCGGTACCTATACTTGCAGCACCCGAGCCTATGGAGCCATTGTTGATTTACATGCGGCCACCAACCGGGTAATCAGCATCGTCGTCGTGGTAGAGCGGAAATAACCAGGGCATGAGTACAGAGTGCAACGACCAGTTTACTATGTAAGCGAGGTCTTGGCACAGTCCAGGCAGCGTTACCCGCACTACCAGAAGCTAGCTTATGGAGTGTTCCTTGCTTCTCGGAAGTTAAGGCACTATTTCCAGGAGCACCCTATCACAGTTGTGAGCAAAGCTCCACTGTCCAACATCATCAACATCGACACTAAAGGAAGGGTTGCGAAGTGGGGAATTGAGCTTGCCGCCTTCGAGATCACCTACAAGAGACGTGACCCTATCAAATCACAGGTCTTGGCGGATTTCATTGCAGATTCGACAGAGATGCCAGATGTTACCCCTACACTAGAGCCAGAAAACTAGGTGATGCACTTTGACGGATCAAAGCTACTCAACGGCTCGGGGGCTGGTGTACTGCTACAATCACCAACAGGGGAAAAGCTACACTATGTTCTGCAGATCCACTTCGAGGCTACAAATAACATAGTGGAATATGAAGCACTCATTCACGAACTTCGCGTAGCCAAGGATATTAGCATCAAGCGCATAGTTTGCTATGGAGATTCCGACTTGGTTGCCCAGAAGGTGGATGGCACCTGGATGCACGGAACCCTGTGATGGTGGCATATCAAGACAAAGTGGACGAGATAGCCAAGAGCTTCTTGGGTTACGAGGTCAAGTATGTCCCTAGGGAGGAAAATGAGGCGACTGATCTGCTGTCAAAGCTTCGATTAGGACGCAAACAAATTCTGCCTGGCGTGTTTCTGGACCATCTACGGACACCATCCGTAAAGGGAGCGGACCTCGAGAACCCTGATAGAGTTGAATCTTTTGTTCACACAGTGGCAAAGGTCCCTCCGGCTTGGACAAAACCGTTCATGGAATATCTCGTACACGGAACTTTGCCCATCGACGACGTCAAAAGTCGGCAAATAGTACGTCGAGCAAAGGGCTATACCATAATCAATGGACAGCTCTATAAAAGAAGCACCACTGGTGTATATCTCAAGTGTGTTTCCCGGCAAGAGGGTATTGAAATCCTTCGTGAGATCCATCTCGGAGATTGCGGGCATCACGTCGCTCCTCAATCTTTGGTCTCCAACGCCTTCCGGCAAGGATTCTACTGGATGACCGCCAAGGCGGACGCCGACAAGCTGGTTGATATATGCATGGGATGCCAGTACTATGCCCGACAACCACATGTTTCAGCTCAAGAATTGCGAACAATACCAATAACTTGGCCATTTGCAGTATGGGGGGCTAGACATGGTTGGTCCATTACAGACGACACCATGTGGGTTTACACATCTGCTAGTGGCAGTTGATAAATTCACCAAATGGAAAGAAGCTAAACCCATTAGAAAGCTTGATGGGACAACTGCCCTTAGATTTGTCCGGGATCTAGTGGTGAGATTTGGTCTCCCACATAGCATTATCACCGACAATGGCAGCAACTTGTCACTCGGAGAAGTGGAAGCTTATTGTTGGGAGAATGGCATCTGACTTGACCTAGCATCTGTGGCACATCCACAATCCAATGGGCAAGTTGAGCGAGCCAATGGATTAATTCTGCAGAGAATCAAGCCACGTCTAGAGGCACCGCTACATAGAGTAGCTAGAGCCTGGGCGGAGGAGTTACCATCTGTTTTGTGGAGTTTATGAACTACACCCAACAGATCTACCGGCTACACCCCTTACTTAATGGTATATGGAGTATAAGCCATCCTGCCTTCCGACATCCTTCATGATTCACCAAGAGTTGCCGCCTATGACGAAGATGACACTGAAGAATCCAGACGCCTAGGTGTGGACCTTCTCGAGGAAGAGCGTGTATTGGCATGCCAAAGATCCACTATCTACTAGAAGAAGATACGCAGCTACCATAGTCATCGCGTTTGGCATCGCTCATTTAAAGAGGGGGATCTGGTGCTCCGACTTAAGCAGAATAAGTCACACAAATTATCCCTACCATGGGAAGGACCATTCATCATAAGCAAGGCGCTACTCAATGGGTCTTACTACCTCGTTGACAATCGTGAACTTGAGGATAGACCCAACGATGATCATAAGCGTAAGCAACGTGACCCAGATGATGACTACCCGGAGCTTGATCAGCCATGGAACATAGCACAGCTACGTCCCTTTTACACTTAGCATATTTTTTATCTACTGTGTACCTCTTATATGATCAATGAAATAAATCTCTTTGGTTCACTCATACTCCTGAGTCTTTTACCTCCTTTAGTGTTCATTTTTGGATCGTATAAAACCTTCATGCGCAATTTTTGCATTTGCACTTATGAAAATTCCGCCTACGGGCGTTAGCTTAAGTTTTCTGGTCTACACGTTCTTTGTTGTTTTTATGTGGATTCTGGAGTAGAGACTTTTGGCACTTGAAGTCGGCGATTTTGTGCTTAGGTTTTGACGGTGCCATTGGGCATCATCACTCGAGCGCATGGTTCCTACTACGAGTCTTCCGACTCACGAAAAGTCAAGCATAAAAACCAAAGTAATGGATAAGACAGCACTTGCTTAAAAATATATACATGCTGGAACTAGTACTTAAGTAGCAGGAAACATATAGCTATTGTTTTCCGCCTTAAGATTAAAACAGTAGTCTTTCCGCACAAATACAACCAGAGGAAACAAATATGACATAAGTATTTTTCATTCCTCTAGCGCATGAGACTTTCAGGTAACATCATCGGCGAAAGGAGAGTCATCCTGATCATCTTCGAAGTCAGTGGTCTTGAGGGACTCAGAGGAGCTGTGATGGTCGCCATCAATGAGGCACAAAGGAGTTTGGATCGACCAACTCGGCGACCCTGGTGTCATATCCGGCGAGTGATGCCTAGATAGCTGTGTGATCAATATTCTGGCCGTCATCGTCTACGTCAGGCAGACCCGAGTTCACCGTGTCGATGTCGGCATTTTCGTAGTGAGCCTTGACCATCGCCAGCGACATTCTTGCGCCAGCCCGGGTACATGAAGACTTACATCTTACGATACGCACGGGGGCTTGGCGTAGAATCTCTGAGTACTTCATGACGGAATCCACCGCCTTGATGTTGATGTTCAGGGGCTTGGCAATCTCCTTGGCTTGCTTGATGGCGGTACTGATGAAGTTGCCGGCGAGGACCATGCATTCCTTTGGCAGAGGAGGATTATTGGTTAAACCAATAGGAGTTACGTTTCCGACCAAGCAATGGAGTACATGAGTTCAAATAACGTAAAAGTTCAGAGTACCTGGCTTACAGAAAGTACAAGATGGAGATTGCTTACTAAAGATTCTCGCCTCGGCTTGTTGGAGCATCTCTGCCATGGAGCCTCGTTCTTGTCAGAGGACCTTATAAGCCTCAAGGTTGTGTTTGTTTTGCTCTTTGGCAGCTTTCTTCTGCTCCTTGAGGATCGCAATTTCCTCCTTCAGTCGGTTGATCTCCATGTTGGCAGACTCCTGCACGGCCTTCATGGATGCGTCATGCATCTTTAGAGTGTCAGCCCTTTCCTGCTTGAGGATCTTGTTCTCGCTATCCAACAGTTCTATGTGCTTGGATTGCTCTACAATGTCCTTCGCCTTGGCAATAGTTTCTGCATGTCGGAGAAATAATAGTGCACAATGAGTAATCGGAGCGGGATGGCACAAGACCAAGTTTGAGTGCAAAATTGAAAAGAAAAACAGACTCTTGCTTTTGGTGATTTGATCCTTCAAGAAGGCAGTTTTACCATTTTCAGCTTCCAAGGCAGCACGCATCTTGTGGAACTTCTCGTTGGCTACGCCTCTCCGAGCATTCTCATTCTGCGAAAAAGATCAAAGTTACTTAGTCTGCTTGGAGCATCTAGCCGGATAAATATCCACCTAGAGGCTTGGGGGCTACAGTGAGAGTTTTTAACTCGACAAAATGCGTAGTCTTTCTTTAAGCATCTAGTCGGAACTAATTTTGTTTCAACTAGAGGCTTGGGGGATACAATATTGATATTTACAAACACTACGTATGCTACTCTAAAATTATCTAGTCGGAATAATTCATTCAAACTACATACTTGGGGGGCTACAGTGCAAAGTTTTCTAGCTTAGTCTTTCTTAGAGCATTCAGACACAAAGACCTATGGTTTTCCGTCTAAATCCTTAGGGGCTATAGTGGGATACAACATATGAAATGTAAAAGGCATACAAAACTTACAAGTGCAATGATCTTGAGGTTGGTGGCGCTCTCGGCAAGTATCTTGCTGAAGGCAAGGCTGTTTCCATGAAGGATATCTGTGTGCTTGAGCAACTCCTCAAGATCGCATGTCGGAGAAGTCGACGCAGCACCAGGAACCAGAGTTGAGCTACTTGGTGTAAGCACCGGGTAGACGATCTTTGGAAATTCTGCTGGTGTCCTGGGTGCAGTGGCGCTGCCTGCGGCAGAAGTTCCGCCTTCCACCATCGCCTTACCACTACCAGTGGAATCCTTAGATGGAGCTTCGGCCACTTTGGATGCAGTGCTTTCTTGTGTCGCCTACTCGCCGACAACAGCAAGTTCCGTGGCAACACCTGGGTCCACTTCCATGGCGGAAGGTTCAGATGTTACCTTATCTGGAGAGCTTGTCGGTGCGGCAGCAGGCTGGACGCTTGGAGTTGTGGGGGCGATGGCGGGATATGCTTGGTGAAACATTTCTTTGATGTTTTTAGAATCCCCCGATGTTTTGGAGGTCTTCTTCAAACTCATACCGGCCTTCTTCCTGAAACGTGCAAAAGTATAGTTACAAGAACAAGACGAGCAAGGGACAATGTCGGATGATAAGAAGCTTACACAACGGTTGGTGCTTTGGTCAAAGGGATGCCAATCATTCTTCCTTTCTCCGCCTCCAGGGAGGCGGTGGATCTCTTGGAGGCTGCACCCTCCGTCTTCTTCTTCTTGCCTCCGTCGGCAGCATCAGAGGTGGAGCTCTTCTGCTTACGCGCCAACAGAACATCGTCGTTGGACATGACGGTGACTTCCTTCATCTTGGGGTCATAGACTTGGACAGCCATGCTATCCTCGTCTATACTCTTTAGCTGTTAAGTGAATCCCGAAGTGTTAGATGCAATGGTAATGGCTAGACAGAAGAACTGGAGTATATGTCATACATGGAAAATAAACAGGTACCTCTGGGCACGTGTCGCCCTCGAACATGTCATAGGTGATGGTGAAGCCACGCTTCCTATCCTTCAGCTTGACGATGTCTTTGAGGCGGAGCTTGATGGAGTGACTCGAGAAGTTGTCCTCGGAGATGCGGAAGATATCCTTACTATCTTGGTATACTGGTGCATCAGATTCACGCGGTGCTACAGAGGCTGGATCCGCCTGATGAACCAGCACATGGCTACGTCCAACCCGGTCAGACCCGTGTCTACGAACCACTCGATCCGCCTAGCAGTGTGGGAGGCTTCGTCGTCGGAGGGAAGGAGGGATTGGGATCTCCATGTCGGGGCTTCAGCGGCGGCCCCGTCGACAAAGTCTAGGTACGATGCTTCTCGGCTAGTCAGAGTGATACTAGGCCGTAGAAGTACGTCATTTGCCATTTTTTGCAGGACTCGTGGCCTACAATGTCGGGGAACCGTCGGCCAGGCCAGATCTTGAAGCTAATGGTTCCACAATTTCTGAGCTCATCCTTGCTCACTCCTGCTTCCCTCTTGACAGTGAAGAAATATATAAATAGATCTAACCTAGGCCTAATTCCTGCGTATCCCTCACAAAGCGCCGCGTAGTTGCCAAGCGCGAGGATGCTATTCGGAGGAAGGTTCTGAGGTTGAACCCGGTAGTGACTAAGGACCTATATGAATAAGTCAGAGATTGGGAGGGAGACACCGCGTACCAGTTGGGCTGTGAGGAACACCTTTTCTCCGGCTTGGGGAGAAGGGATGACCTTGCCGGCCAGCGCCACCCGCTAGACCAGCCCCTCCATCGCGGGTAGGTACCCCTCGATGAGCATCTCTTTGAGATCACTCTCTGTTATATCGGAGCCGCACCACTCTCCTTTGTGAGAGTCGCCCTCCTCCTCTAGCGGTTCTAACCCCGCTGGAATATGGTCGCCGCTGGTGGATTCCACCATCACGGCGCATGGCAATACCAGGCCTTCTGGTGGCACATGAGCCCGTCGGCTTGGCCGTGGCATCGCTCGACGCCACCATGGATGGGGTGGCGCTGCTGCTTACCATTGGTGTGGGGAGAAAGGTGACTGTGGGATTGGGGAAAGCTAGGGTTTTTCGCGGTGCGCGCGGAGAGCTCGAGGAGGCGTTCGCTGGAGGAAGAAGATGACGTGAGGAAGAATGCGGTGAAAAGATAGAAATTTCCACGGTTATAATTTATAGTACTCAGCGTCAATATTCGTGCAAGTTGATCGAACGGTTGATGTGTGGACAGCGTGTGCGTGCGCGTGCGTGGAAATTTCGCCATGTTCCCACCACCGCCACCAACGTTTCGCATCCTTCTCGCGAGAAAAACGGCTATGATTGCGTTCTATGCATGTGTGAGTTATGAGGCATCGCTGACCTATGGTCTACGACGCCCTACTGACATAGGCAGGTGAACCATCCCATCTGAATATTCCGGCATGGACGGATCCTGTCCGGCTACGAGAAGAGTACGATGGAAGATTCAGCAGTTTTGCGACTTACATATTGAAGACGGAGAGAATTGCAGGGTTCTTGGAAGGACTACAAGATATTGCTTGACGATTTGCTAACATTCATCTAGACGGAGCAAACAACCTGAAGAGGCAAGACGGCGCAATATCTCGGAGTTCTCTGGGGGCTACTGTTGGGGATATGCTAAATGGGTATCACCATAGCATGTCTCTAATCCGGATAACCCGGGTGGCCCACAGTTGGTAGCAAGGCCCTTGGCCTGCTGGGTGGCCTAGTTAGATGGATCCACAAGGGAGGCCCATGCCAGATAAAGGAAGGCTACGGAGGAGTCACCGGCAACCTTGGAGTGCAAGACACGTTAGATTAGTAGTGTACCATGTAGGACTATGTAACATGTTCGGCTAGGACTTTGCCTGTAACCCTAGGATCTGGCGACTATATAAGCCGGACCTATGGAAGCCTTAGGGATAACTCAACTCATATCGTGCACTGCGAACCAATCCATGTAACTCGGCGTTGCCATTATAGTGATTTATAGCAGGAGTAGGATTCCGCCACCGTTGTGGGATATGAACCTGGGTAAGCGGTGTTACCTCATACCCGCCAACCTTCCGCCTTACCCCACGTCTCTAAACACGCTCTATGAGGACCCCCTCCATGGCATACTCATCGGCAATACCACGACAATCGCCACCACCGGAGTGCTTCAGCCGCATGCTCTCCTGGATGTCACCCTAGGATACGAGGGTGAAGCACCGAGGGAGCTTCACCCTCGTGGACTAGACATCGCCCTGGAGGATGAGGAATAAATCAGTGACCCAGACGGGCCCCGGTTCATCCTCGACCTTAATCACGACCAGCAGGGGAGACGAAGGTGGGAGCGATGCAGGCCCCGAGATGCCGCATGGCCCTCTATGATGCCCCCAGTAGCTACCTCGAGGGCGACCGTGGCCGCGCTTTGTCGGCACATCCCCCTTAGCCTCCATGACAGCTCTAGAGAAAGAAACTGTAGCCAGGGAGGCGTCGTGGAGGCTCCCGCGTGGTCGTCTGCAGCCATACTTCACCAGTGGGGTCTCCTCCACCTCCACCATCGCAGACTTACCCTTCTCGTGGAAGAGAAGCGCTTGGGCGCCATGGGGAAAACAGGGTCTTGGCTCTGTGCAACGGGGGGAAAGGATGGAGGAGCGGGAGAAATGGCATAAAAAAGAAGGCAATGCGCCCGTGCCCCAATTTAACAAGACAAGACAGGAGGTCGCATCATTGCCCCGGGCGTACGTCATTAACCGCTAGCTCCCCCCTCCCCCACGCGCCATCAAATCAGGGAAGCAACTTCTAAGGCGGGACAGGCGTTACCGTGTCCGACAATGGAGAGCACACGGACGCTTCATGTGCATGGCCAGGATAAGCACGGTGACAGTTCCATGTTGACCAAGAGGGTGTCATGGCCCATCGACCGTTTGGGCCCTTGCCCCTTCGTGTCCATCAAGGGACATGTGCGCCGCAAGCGCCCAGGGGCTACTGTCGGGGTCCTGGCAGCGGGGTTGCCATGCCCCGGCGATCAACGGGGCCATCGCCTGAGTGACGGCCCATTGCCTAAACGTTTGGATGTAGTCCCTCGTGAGCCTCATGCCTCAGCTCCACCCGACTCGACTTCAAGGGACTGCCACGCGAGAAGGGGTCTCGTGTGGCCCCTTGGCTTGCCCCTAGGCCTTGGATACCTCGTAGCGTGCCTCAGGGGCACACATGTAATCTCGCAACAAAGGTGTCAAGGACAACGCAACCCGACAAGTGGCGCCATGACTTTACGGACCACACGGGCTGCCTCAATAAAGAGAAGTCGGTTCGGCCCCTTCGATGCAAGTAGGGAGGACGACCTCGGCACTAGCAGCGCCACCCTTTGCCGTTTTGGTGCAAGGAGGGGAGCAGGTAGCGTCAGGTAACGAAATGTAAAACCAGCGGAGCCAGCTTTATGAAGGAACGGAGATCCCCCGATGAGCATGACCGAGTCCATGCAAAGTAGTCTTGTAGACTAGGACTTCGAGGGGCGGCAGTGTGGTGACCCTTCCCACCTAGGAGTTTGGGGAAGAGGCCCGACGACACTATAAAAAGATGGATCCTCCTACCTTACAGAAGGGGGATCCTAGGGATCTAAAACTCCAGACATTCATCCACCATTGTACCCAAGTGAGACACCGGGAGCAATAGAACAAAGCAGGAGTAGGGACTTTACCTCCTCACGAGGGTCCTAAACCTATGTAAAAAACCCGTGTCCACTCTATGTCGTGTGCGTGACCCGCCATCACCGTCATCATTGAGAAGCTCCGAGCGCGTGATTCATCCCCCCTCTCGAACTCAGGGTTAGTCAGATCCCATGTTCCTTTGTGGGACGCATTCTTGGACAGGTTTAACGCGAAGCCATGCTGCTCTGTCATTTATGACTCTTCTTCATGTTCCTTGTGGTGCCGAGACCCTTCGTTGTTATTTCGTTCTTCCTTTCTTCCTGCTCTGGCTTCTGTACGTCACTCTCCTCACGGAACTACTTCTTCGGTCTTATCTTCTCCCTTCTATAGCTTCTAGACGGTGCTCTACTCACTGGAGCTACTTCCTCTTAGTTCTTCATCATGAAAGGTATATCCCTCTTGCATACGTCCTGTGCATGGCTCCTCCACTCTTTCTGTACTCAGTTCATCTTTCTTATTTTGTAGATATCTTTCTATTCTCGACCATAAAGCGATTTCGCGTGGTAAGTATGCTTTAACTACCCTATGTTTTTCGCTTTATTTTGGTTTTTGGCATTCAGCTTCGTGTTTTTGTTTGCTTGCATGTTCTTTTCTTTAACATCCGCACTTCAAAAAAAGGCACATGTATTTCGCGATCAGTGTAATTTTATTTCATTGTGTTGTTTAGCGTGTGTTTTATCGTGTGTGTTTTCTTTTAGACTCCTCCTACTGTCTGCGTCTTCCTTGACTCTCATGTTTGACTATGGTTGCCAGATAGCTCTTCCCTTTCCGATGGCTTCCAATGAAGGATGAGGTGTCTCATGTTCGGATAAAGCAAGGTATGTCGTCTTAGGTTGAATAGTCTTGCGCACTCTGCGTGTTTGTTCTCAAACTTTGGATTTGATACCCAACTTTTGATTCTTTAATCTTAGAACTTGCCGATAAACGATAATGTTTGGAGGCTATTACGCCTGAACTCTACTTCTTCGACGGGCTCATCGCTAACATCTTACGCGAGTCGGTGTTTTATCCTGGTACGTTGCCCCACCTCTATTGTATTCAACTTTATTTTTCTCCGCTTTCTTTTCATGCCTTTTCAGTAATGTGCACGTACTAACTTATCTTTTTATGCTCTCTAGGGTTTTCGTTGACGTGAAAGATCATGGAGAGAATGCGATGGACGCGATGGACGCGATCATCATCGACGTCTTACGCGACTTGCTCTTGAACATGTTTCTCCTCATGGTACGTTCTCTCGCATCTTTTCCATTCAAATAGGTTTTTTCGCCTATTCTTGCCAATTTTATTTTTTCTGTGTATAATAACTCTTCTTTGTGTGCTATCTAGGATCCTCTGTTCAAGTCGCTCGTGTTTTATCTGACAAGGTTACAAATCCATCATTGCCTTTGGATTCCTGTCTGTGTCAGACTTCTGCTGTATAACCATGCTCGCCTGGCATCGTCTTTAGCCTGCCAACGAAGGAACAACCGCCTGCCGTCGCTAGGGAACATGGTATGCCCCCGCGTCACTATTTTTCTGTAAGACTTTTTTTCACAAAATCGTTTTAACGTTAGTTTTTCGCTTTCTCTTTCTATGGTGTTTAATTTTTTCTGCTGGACGAGTTCTTTTCCCGGACGACTGTGTTCTCTGCTCGCCGCCTCCTCTTGATTCTCTGGCGAGCAAAAGGAGGAAACATCCTGGCCATGGCGCTAACAAACCGAATAAGAGTTCTTGCAGAGGAACCGACGAAGCCATCATTAGGTTGCTCCACGAGTTTAAGTACACAGTCCTTGAAGACGTGAAGAAAAATAAAAGGATGCTCCTCGCCATCCTTAAGGACGTTGATACCATCAAGAGTAGACTTCTAGAGTCAACAATCATAGCACCTGCATAGATTAATTTAGATTGTTTAGGACTGTACTATAAGTGTATGCACCTTTCACTTTGCAAACTGTTTTTCCGTTTATGTTATTGAAATAAAGATACACGGAAATTTATGTCTTCCTTTTGTTTTACACCGCAGCGTTTTCTGTGTTACCACCTTCAAGAGTCACTTCAGAGTACATGTTTTCCATTTCTCCGAACACTCGCGTCTCACGCACCTACATCAAAATGAATGTCCGCGACATATTTTCGAATAAGCGTGTATGACTTAAGTGAATGGTAGACAATTTCTCCCATCTTCGGTGTCCACCGCGTCACACGATTCCCCGCTTAATCCTAAGAATTGTATGGTGTATCCATCATGTTTGACTCGACCAGCTTTGCCCTTGTTTTGTCTGCTAGAATTTTACCTCCACCTCGACAACTTAAGACGGTTTCGACCGGCTTAGATACCAAAAGATGCTTCTCGAGTCAGTTATATGCGGTCTTCCCTTAGGGTCTCCGAGTCCTAAGGAAAGCCCTAAGACATGGCTTTTGTTGTTCATTCTGATCGCGTTCGATACAAAATGACTGACAGTCTATAAACTCAGTAGTAGGCGCGTATAAAAATATATAGTGAACGATTGGAGCGCATAGGGAGTTACACGGTTTATAGTCTCGAACGCACGGCTTTCTAGCCATAGCTTGGTTTGGTCGGATTCTTATCAGAAGATGACGGAGCTTCTATGTATGCAAAATCGTTTGTTGGCCGCGCATAGAGAGAAATCTTGAGAAGTTATCTTACACGATACGTCCCTACACAATAGTCTCATCAAACGGAAAGCCTACGAGCCACGCTCCGGAGGAGGGGCGCAGGAAGGAGCCTAGTTTACTAAATGGAATTGCATTTTGAATCGGCATTTGTCATCGTATATTGATTTATCTTAGGACCCAAGTCAAAGAATTGGTGGATGGATTATGCAATAAAGAACGCGCAAATTGGATATTGGCCAAGTGCATTGTTTACTTTCATCAAATACATAGTCTATTTTATTTATTTCCATGTAATCCTAAACCGCTCAACCAATATCGCATACATACACTTTGCTAAAAAAATTAAATAATACGTTTTGTAATAATTTCCATGAATAATATACAATTAAAAGATTTACAATTCTAGCACAGTGTCGGTATTTGAATAGCCGACGTGACTAATCAGCTTTTCAAAAGCCGATTAGTCCTATCGGCTTTTCCGCCTATTCTTCACACCGCCTCTATAACTTGTTGGCATTTGAATAGCCGACGGGACTAATCGGCTTTTGCTGACAAGTCGCTAGAATTGCAAATCTTTCAATTCATATATTATTCGTGAAAATTATGAAAAAAAACGTATTATTTAAAAAAAATAGCCATACACTTTAATTGAAAATATGTTTGTATGCAATGTTACCCAAACTTAGATGGCTCACTCAGTCTTGCTCATGTCGCGTAATTATTTTTCAAACAATGGTTTTTTCTAAGGAAACTTGAAATTACTCACAATAAATCATGTATGCAGTGGGATGGAATCCTGGACTGCTCGACCAATGTTATGCTTATAGCGTTAACTTATTCGTAAAGATATGTTATCACATAAAGGACGGGGCTTTCCCACTAGTGGAAACGAGGTCTTTTGTTGATCCCGAAAAAGGGCTCTACGAACCGGTGTTAAAGAGGAGGCCGTACTAGCGTGGTCCCTGCGGCAAAAAAGGAGACCCCTTTAACACCGGTTCATGCCACGAACCGGTGTTAAAGGGGGGCTATATAAGACACCACCCCAGCCCACACACACCCCACTCTTCCATTCTTTCACATTTTGAAGCCTAGCAAGAGGGTGTGAAGAGTGCTAGTTTGTGTTTTTTTCATATGCACAAGAGGTGTTCGGTGAAATGCCCGAGAGCTCAAAATAAGTTTTCTTGTTGCTCTTTCCGTCTCGAGGTCGGCAACTATAGTTTCATGTGTCATTGATGTACTATATATATAAATGGTCATATCCCTATTATTTTTGATATATACTACATATTAATGCAGATGAACCGAAATGGATGTACGGTGACCGCCGCACTTCGAGTACATTACGGCCTCCAAAATTTCATCGTTGTGGCCAATGCAAACCGTGGTCACAATGGTTTTATGTGTTGTCCGTGTGTTCACCGTCGAACAAGAAAGACTACTCAAATACGTAACCATTCACGCCCACCGCTTGATCCGGTTTCATGCCCAGCTATAATTGTTGGACCAAGCACGGAGAAAAAGGGTTGTGGTGGAAGACAACGAAGAAGAAGAGGATGATGACAACTATCATAATATGTATCCTGAATATGATGATAATGCAACAGGGTAGATAATGAAGATCAAGAGAGCGGATGGGCCCGCGATGACGATCTTGGTCGGGCCATTACGATGCAAAGGAAGAATGTGAAACTGAAAAGGAGAAGGAGAAGCTGGAGCAGATGTTAAAGGATCACAAAACATTGTTGTATCCAACTTGCGAAGATGGCCACAAAAAGCTAGGTGCCACATGGATTTGCTGCAATGGAAGGCGAGAGAATGGTGTGACCGACAAACATTTTCAAAGTTGTTGGTAAAATGAAGAATCTTCTTCCAAGAAATAATGAGTTGCCCGACAAGACATACCAATCAAAGAAGGTTGTCTGCCCTCTAGGATTAGACGCAGAAGATACATGCCTGCATTAACGATCGCATCCTCTACCGCGTGAGAAGTACGAGAATTTGGATGCATGCCGTATGCACATCGCGGTATAATATCGACGAGACGATCTGGCGATGTTGAGGGCGAGGCCCCTAGGAAGAAGGTTCCCGCCAAGGTTATGTGGTATGCTCCTATAATACCACGGTTAAAACGCGTCTCTTCGAAATAAAGAGCATGCCAAGTTATTGCGATGGCACATGGAAGACCGTAAGAAAGACGCGATGTTGAGACACCCGCCGATGGGTCACAGTGGAGAAAAGTCGAGAGTACGGACTTCGCACGTGGCGCAAGGAACTTAAGGTTTGGTCTAAGTACAGATGGCATGAATCCTTTTTGTGAGCAGAGCTGCAGTCACAGCACCTGGCATGTGACCCTATGTATCTATAACCTTCCTCCTTGGTTGTGTATGAAGAGGAAGTTCATTATGATGCCAATGCTCATCCAAGGCCCGAGGCAACCCGGCAACGACATTGATGTGTACCTAAGGCCATTAGTTGAAGAACTTTTACAGCTGTGGGCCAAACCAGGTGTACGTATGTGGGATGAGCACAAAGGGGAGCCATTTGACCTACGAGCATTGCTTTTCGTAACCATCAATGATTGGCCTGCTCTTAGTAACATTTCAGGGTAGACAAACAAGGGATACAATGCATGCACACACTGTTTAGATGATACTGAAAGTGTATATTTGGATAAATGTAAGAAGGTTGTGTACCTAGGGTATCGCCGATTTCTTCCGAACCTGCATCCAGTAAGAAAGAAAGGCAAGCATTTCAAACGTCTGCGTAACCCCGGAGGAAGCCTCCTCCGCATCGGTAAGGAGGTATTTGGTATGGTCAAGGACCTAGAAGTAATCTTTGGAAAAGGTCCTGGCAGTCTATCTGTTCCGAATGACGATGTCGGACACGCGTCCATGTGGAAGAAGCAATCTATATTTTGGGACCTACCCTATTGGAAATTCCTAGAGGTCCGCTCTTCAATCGACGTGATGCACGTGACGAAGAATGTTTGTGTGAACCTGCTAAGCTTTCTAAGAGTGTATGGGAAGACAAAAGATACACGGAAGCACGGGACCAGAACGTCAAGGCCCTCAAGAGCCTATGCATCCCGAGAACGAGAAGGGTAAACGATGCCACTTAACTCCGCCACTATGCTCTTACCAAAGCGAGAAGGAAATCTTTTTTGAATGTCCGAGCGAGATCAAGGTCCCGTCTGCTTCGTCGAATATAAAGGGAATAATAAATATGGCAGAAAAATTCCAAAACCTGAAGTCTCATGACGCCACGTGATTATGACACAATTGCTTCCGATTGCATTGAGGGGCTTCTGAAAATGTTCGAGTACCCATTGTGAAGCTATGTGCATTCCTCAATGCAATATCTCGAAGGTAATCGATCCAAAGCCTACCAGGTTACAAATGATGTGGCCCAATGTCTTGTCGACTTTGAGTTGGTGTTCCCACCATCCTTCTTCAATATTATGACGCATCTCTGGTTCACCTAGTAGAAGAGATTGCCATTCTCTGTATTTCTACACAATATATTCCCCTTTGAGAGGTATATGGGAGTCTTAAAGAAATATGGTCATAACTGCTAGGCTAGAAGGAAGCATCTCCAAGGGCTATGTAAGAGGAGGTCATTGAGTTATGTGTTGATTTTATTCCTGACCTTAAGGCGATTGGTGTTCCAGAATCACGACATGAGGGGAGACTGCGTGGAAAAGGCACCCTAGGATGTAAAGCAATGATATGTAGGGACGGGCATTCTCTCAATCAAGCACACTACACGGTTTTACAAATATCTATCTTGGTTGCCCCGTATATCAATGAACACAAGAATTTAATACGCCTCAAACACCCGGGGCAGTCTGATGAATGGATTATAAGTGAACACATGGCGAGTTTTGGCGGCTGGCTGCAAAGACTTCTCACGAATAACACCACTGTTGGGGATCAGCTGTACTTGTTGGCCAGGACACCATCTTCGACTGTATGTACTTTCCAAGGGTACGAGATAAATGGGAATACATTTTACACGATAGGCCAAGATAAAAAGAGCACCAACCAAAATAGCAGTGTCCGCTTCGATGCAGCAGAAGACAATGGGCAAAAGACCACGTATTATGGGTTCATAGAGGAGATATGGGAACTTGACTATGGACCTAATTTTAAGGTCCCCTTGTTTCGATGCAAATGGGTCAAGCTAACAGGAGGAGGGGTTGAGGTAGACAAGAAGTACGGAATGACAACGGTGGATCTCAACAATCTTATGAAGGTAGACAAGAACTTAGACGAACCATTCATCCTAGCCAATGATGTGGCTCAGGTTTTCTATGTGAAGGACATGTCCTCCAGAACAAAAAAAAGAAAAAATATGCAAACGAATACATCATATGCTGAGCCAAAGCGTCACATAGTTCTTTCAGAGAAAAGAAACATCATGGGAATCGAGGACAAGACAGACATGTCAGAAGATTATAATAAGTTTGATGAAATTCGCCTTCACGGTGAAAACTGACCCAAGCATTCCGTTAAGTAAAGAAGATGCTCCATGGTTACGTCTGGCGATCATAAGGAAGGACATATGCCAAGAAGTTCATGCTCATATTATGTAACTCTATTTCATGTTTTAATATTAATACATGTCTTGAGTGTTAGTCATGTTTTGTGGATGGACCGGGACTATGAGAAGAGTTGCCCGATTCGTACTTACCATTAAGATCGATCTCCAAACGCTACGTCACATATTAGGAGTGCCTCTATGACCAGTTTCTTGGAGATGCGGAGGACTAGGCTCGTCGGCATCTCCTGAACCTGGCCGTAGTGGTGTCCTGCCTCAAAACCATCTTGCAGCTTTGTAACTTCTCTAACTAGATCAATACACCTGGGAGCTAACTAATTTCACATATTAGGGAGTGCCTCTATGACCAGTTTCTCGGAGATGCCGGAGGACTGGGCTCCGTCGGCATCTCCCTGAAACTGGCCGTGGTGGTGTCCCTGCTCTCTAAAGGAGGTAAGGCATAGCCTCAAACTGGCTGGAGGAATGGACTCACAAGGATGCCTATTTATAGTACAAGCAGCTCGACATAGTGTCGACACTTACGAAATAATGTCGACACTCACCCCTATTATTAGTGCTGACTCGTGTTTTGTCCCGGTTGGTGTCTCCAACCGGGACTAAAGGTTCATCCCGCCATTTTTTCCCGCCATTTTTCTTCCCGCCAGTTCTTCTTCCCGCCATTTTTCTTCCCGCCAGTTCTTCCCTCCAGTTCTTCCCGCTAGTTCACTATATATATATGTAGGGGGTTGGCCTCCATTGTCATTGCACATATCTAGACTCATATCTGCAACCTCATCACTCTTTCCCATGGCTTCCACCGTAGCACTAACCCCCAGGGAGGCGGAGGCGCTTTGCGCCTCGAACTACCCGCTCACGGCCATCTGTGTCCCCGTCGGCTGGATGCTGAGCGTCGGAGGCGTGCCGATTCCTCCTGTCCCTCTAGGTGTGGCGCACCGGATGGCCATCACGAACCACGACTACTTCGAGCTCACGCCGGAGCAGCGGAGGAATCCCAGATGGCATCCCGACTATTTCCCTACTTGGGAAGCCTTCTTCGTGGATCGGCGTGAGAGGGCGCTCGCCACGCACGAGGAGGACGGCCCACCTCCTCCTAACTTCAACGAGGTCGGCCGTCGGCTATGGTGGCGCGGTCGAACTCTCCAGAGCGGCATGGCCTATGACACTGCCACCGACTCTAACCCCCGTCTGCGCTACCCTCAAGTCCAGCCCACGCGCTACCCTCAAGTCCAGCCCACGCGTACTCTCCAGAGGTTCAATTACGGCGACCCGGCAATGACGACGGCGGGCGTACGACGACTACAAAGGAGAGTATTACAGTGTAGGCAGGAGCATGGTGAATCACTCCAACATTCGAAACAAGTTCGGCCGATTGTTACTTAATCGGCCATGTATCTTAATTTTCAGTTCTTTTATGTATCTTAATTTTCAGTTCGGTTTGGCTTTATGTAACTTACTATTAGTTGCATTCTCATTCGAGGTTGACAATATGCTATTTTATCAAAAAAAACAATGCAAGTTAAGAGAGGCTTGGCCCCGAGATAAGAATCATCATGCCCATTGTTCGACAAAGTTTGTCGATAGTTTAAAACGGGGATAAAAAATAAAAAAAGATTGAAACAGTGCGAAACCTTCGCGTGGTGTTATATTATGTGACATAGTTAGAAGGAAAAATCTCAAACTTGGTATATTGATTATGTCTCGAAAAAACCTTCACAAAATGACCTATCTCATTCGAGGTTTCTTGGCTTTCGGGTCAAATGACCAATGTTATGGCTAGAATCAAGGCATAGTTTGTGATAATATGGCCATATTGTGCATACATGTGCATCATGGCATGGCAAGCAATATTGCAAGAGAAAGTTTTCCTTTTTATCGCACCAAAAAGGCATTTTCCATTTTCTGAGCATAAAAAACGGACGGTTTTGTGAAGCAACCACCAAATGCCTAATTCAAAAAACCACCAACACATTTTACAAAAATACTAGACCACCTTATATGCACAATGTACCAACATGGGGATCCGAAACCTTTTCGTCCACCTCTGGTGAAAAAGACAAATTCCTACCGAATCGGAAGGAAGTGGGTCAGATATGAACTACAGGTACATGATACGATGCTCATGATTTTTTACAAAAATCATTTTTAGGTTCACAATATGCTATTTTATCAAAAAAAAACAATGCAAGTTGAGCGAGGCTTGGTGAGATTCAAGTGTATACAAAAGATGCGACATTTAAATATCCAATCGATTCAAAAATGTTAATACAAAAGATGCGGCATTAAAATATGATTTGATCTAAAAAAACAGGGTTAGATTTATTTTTAGATGATTAATATTTCTTATGTTAAAAGTTTTAGGATTTAACAATTTATTTTTGTTTGAATTGAATAATCAAAATTTATATGTAAGTGTTTTAATTATTTTGAAAATTTTCATGTAAAGTAAATATAAAATGATTTACATGAATGGATAGATATTATTTTTCTGAAAATTATGATATATTATTCATATTTTTCTGAGTTGAAATGAAAAAGAAGTGAATTTTCTAAATTCATATCATATTTTTGAATTAAAAATGCCCCTTTAATGCATGAAATAAATGCCCAACCGGTGTTAAAGGGGGGCATTTATTTCGTTTCCCGCGCGCACCACACCCCCCCCCCCTTTAACACTGGTTCGTGGCTGGAACCGGTGTTAAAGGGGGGTAATAAATGCGCGCGAGAAACGGTGTTAAAGGGGGGGTTATTAAATTCGCCTTCCCCTTCCTTTCTTCGTGCCACGAACCAGAGAAGATCGAACACCGCCGGTCGCAGAGAGAAGCGCCGCCACCGCCCTCGGAGCTCGCGCGTCTCGCCGCCGCCTCGAATTCGTCTCATGCCGCCACCTCCATTTCCGTATGACCTCTCCCGCCCCCCTGACCACCACCTCTTCCCCGTGCAGGAGCAGCCGACCGCACCTCGCCGGAGCACCGCCGACGCCGCCCGTCTCCACCTTGTCGACGCTGCGCTGCTGCCGACGATCGCGCCACCGAGCATCGCCGACGCCACGCATCTCCACTGGGACGATCGCGCCGGAGCACCGCCGACGCCGCCTGCTCCACTGGCCGACGACCATGCTGAGCACCGCCTCGGCGACTGCACCGCCGACGATCGCGCCACGAGCACCGCCCGACATCGCGGAGACCGCCACTAGCACTGCCGCCTGACGAGCCCGCCTCCCAGATGCCGACGCCGCCTCCACCGCGCCAACGCCGGTGAGTAGGGGCGGGCCCAGAATTTTTTATACCGGTATTCAAAAGTATAATAATAATTTATTATTGTATAAAATAAATTTTAAACAAGAATGAGACATGAGCAACTGTTTACATGTATGGTATATTTTGAGAAATCCTTTTAATGGTATTTCGCTTGAGGAACATATGAATTTACCAAAGCAGTATTGACTATGTAACTACATACAAATTTGAACTATGAAAACTTAAGAGTAGAACAAACATCGATGGGCTTTCTACAAAAAAATACATGCAAAATGATTATTTTGAAAACAACAAAGTGGTAAAATTGGGGTCGAACCTTGAATCACACGATTCATCAGTTATTTCTAAACTGTTATGTATAAACCAGTTGAGCTATAACATACTGAATGTTATCATTGAATAGTTTACCTATATTATATTTTCCATAGAGCATTTACATACTTGTATATTTTCAAAATATTTGGGTATTCATCTGAATACCTTTGAATTGAAGTGGGCCTGCCCCTGCCGGTGAGCAAACCAGAATGCGCCACCTGTCTGCCACGTCAGCGATGACACAGCGCCAGTCAACGTTGACTCTCCTGAAAAATAGAAGAAAAAATAAAAATTGCAGAAAATTGTATAATCTTGCAAAAATCATATAAAAATATTCGTAGATCCAAAAATAGCAAATTATATATCAATGAATTCAAAAAATTGAGTAGATTATTAATATCAAGTTGGATTTAACTTTTACAGTACGTGTTTACTGTAATAATTTAATTAGTTTTAATGGTCTTTTAGGTTAATAAATTCATAGTAAAATATCTACTGGTACAAAAATCACAAATAATATACCTATGGATTCACAATTGTGTGTAGATCATCAATATGCAAATGGTTAAGCCAAATAATATAAGGTTTTTCAGCACTTAAATAAATGGTATAATGGCTTATTTAGAGTAATAAATTCATAAGAAAATAAATAATGTTCAAAAAATTACAAATAATATGTCCCTCGAATCACAACCCCGTGGGGATTATATATCTGATTTTAGTTTGATTTTTAGACAACAGAAACTATTTAAATAATTTAAAACCCATTAAACACTATTTAAATCATAAGAAAAGATTTGTAACTCTGATTAGGGTGAATCCAACGCCTACTGGTTCGTATTAATGTCCTCTATCCATAACAAATACTCCATTGCATTAATTGGCCTCTTGCATGCATCATATACTTCAGTATTGTTTAGAGAACTAAAGTAACAACCATTGTGACTTATTAAATTGCCATGCATGCATTTGTTGCATTTGTTTGATCTCTATGTGCTATTGTTTATGTTGTATGAAATTGTTTGCTCGATAGATTGCGAGGAGTGCAACGTGTGTGATTGCTGACTCATCCTGATTAAAACTTGTTTGCTCGATAAATTGTACTACATGCATAGATTAAAACTTGTATACAAATTGGACCTCTGACTCATCCTGATTAGGGTTTCGACCCCTCGGAACTCGTTTAAAATGATCAAGCATCCTTAGGGTTTTAATTTCGTTTGTGTATTTTTGTATGAATAATATGTATATTTGTGTATGAATCCAAGTCCACTTGAATGTTTACACTCTTACTATAGATAATATTATTGTTTTAGAAACTATGGATCCACTTAGTAGAAACCTTGAAGAAGAAGAAATAATGGAGAACATTATTGAGGAGGACACCTCACAATATCTGAACTTGGAGGGACATGATGATGACAGCTCAAGTACTAGTCATGGAGAAGATGAAGACTCCGGTGAACGCAATTTAATGGTTACAAAGTCCGGCGAGGTATATGCATTGATTAAGCCTCTGCTGACTTCCACCAACAATATTCTTCGACATGTATTAATTAACGCTTCTTTCTTCTTTTAGCCCTCTGGATCGACCAGCCAGCAACCATCTTCTTCTACGAAAAAGAGCAAGCGAGGCGCGAGCCAGCGGTTGAAAGATCTTGCAAAGTTCACGATCGAAGCAGTCCGTGTTAATGGCAGGCCGATGGAGCCCAAGAAGGCCGCAGACAAATTTGTACGTCAGGCTGGAGTTCTTGTTAGGGACCAAATCCCAATCATAATTGAAAATTGGAATAAGCCAAAGAAGAGCGACGGTACCTTTATCGATGACAGATCCAAAGAAACGCTTTGGAATTCGTTGTTGGTAAATTTCACCCTTCCGCCAGAGGAGGATGAAAACAACCCGGTTATAAAGGAAAAGGTCAAAGAGTGGACTCTAAAGAAGATGGCTGACGCTTTCCGCAACTGGAAGACAAAATTGAACAAAATTGTCAAATCTGGCGAGACTCCAAATTTCGAAGACGCATATTATGCGAAGATAAGACCTCACTAGGCCGAATTTGAGACATATAAAAAAGTGATATAGCTAAAAAGAGGTCAGAAACCAATACGCTTAATGTCCTGAAGAAGGAATATCACCAGAGGACGGGGTCAGGTGGCTACATATCTCAGAGGCCTAAGTGGGAGGAAGCTGAGAAGGCCCTGCGCGAGAGAGGGATCACACCCCAGACAGATGGGTGGGACCTACGTGCAAAGACTTGGTTCTACGGAATCGGGGCAAGGTTGGACCCGAAATGGATTGTGTATCTTCCCAACCCTCCTTGCCAAACCCGCCACCGAACTCATCACAGATGGGTTTGCCGGAGCGACTCTTCAGATGGCGCGCGAGAAAAGAAAAGAGCGTCTGAGCGGATGACACAGATAGAACATGCACTTGCAGCGCAAGTGAATGCACAACAGAGCCATTAAGCTACCGGTCCATCTCAGCGCACGAAGAGCTGCATTGGAAGTCGCCGGTGGCCCGCATCACATGAAAGGTGTGGCTTCCACGGAGAATGTGCAGCCACGCTTGAAATGGCGGGTCCTCGATACCCGTGGATGAGATCACGGAGAGCGAACACTGAGCTGCATGTGAGATTAATGGGCTTATCCATTAAGTTGGCCGGCTATGCCTTACCTCCGTAGCTGGTGGAACTTACCACCGCCGACCGATTCCAGATGGCTATGCTATTGTCGGGTGGATGAGTTTGTGAAGGAATATGAGGAAACACAGCTTGACCATGCTACGGTGAAGGGAAACTCAACTCAAATTTGCAGTGAAAAAACCATTCTTTGGAAGAAGGAACACATTGTGCTTCCAAATTGAGGTCACTGGCACCCATTGCCTCCGCAGTCGGCAGCCCGAGCTGCTTTCAGCTATCTTCACATGGCAGCCATCTCCCAGCTTCACCATCTCTGCTGGCAGCCATCTCCGGCCCGTCAACCATCTCCGGTGCTTCAGCCATCTCCTCAGCGTAAGCGGAAGAGCACTGCCACGAAGAGCATCAGTAGCACTGCCACAAAGAAATCCGCAGGAAACCGTATGCCAAAGAGTTCAAAAAACTACGTCCCGCAGCCTTCCGCCAAGCCATTGGCGGTTTTACCCTGGAATCGCAGCGACGAGGAGACCAATAGGATCTCGGAAGAATAGGTCAAGAAATTCTTTGCACCTAGACGGGCCGAGCCAAAGGAGAAAATAGATCAGGCGGTGGTGGAGAAGTTTTATAAAAATCTTTTAAAACCTGAAACCCCACTTGTGCTGCATCACGAGCCGGATTTTGAAGGCGGATGCAAGGCGTCAGAGGGAGACTGAAAGTAGCGATCGTGAGGCACCCTGTAAAAAGTTCCCATGCTCGGAGAGCAGGAAAACCAATCATGCGCCCGCTCCAAATGTTCGACACACGGACGCTCCTCCGTAAATGATTACGAGGCAGAGCTAAAAGAAAGGCCAATGAGATGGGGATGACTTACATTGCATACTTGAACGTCATGGGAGACAACTTGTCCAAATGCGATGCCAACCCCATACAGCCATGGAAGTATGGGAAGAATCTCACAAGAAAGAGGAGCTCAAGGATCTACCAACAAAGATGAAAATTGCACAAGTGGTACCTTGATTTCTGCAAGACGAGAAAAGAAGAATGGATCACGCGCATATAAGAGATCATATTTTCTTGTGCGGAGACGACGCGTCGACTTCAACATTCAAGACTTGCATTTTCTATTCAATCGAAGGAACTCGACAAATCTGCCATCAGCCTTTATTGTGTGTAAGTACTATTTCTGTAATTTTTATCTCATCTCATTCACTTCATTAATTGCATGTATATATATATGCTTACCATATATGTATATACTATTATGCAGGAAAAAGGTTATGGAATGCATGAAAGGGGCCCTTTTGACATTGGGTTCGTTGACCCAAATAGAGTTCATGAAGAAGTGGTAAGAACCAAACCCGGGCAAACAGAAGATTACTTGCTAAAGTCTTTACTGAGACAACAAACCAAAAGGGAAATACTATTGCCTTACAACTTCTCGTGAGTACTTTTACCCTCTCTCTTGTACACATTCTGTTTCGGCTTACTCGATGTTAAGTGTAACTGATGATGAGTTATGCGTGCGTAGGTTCCACTTTATTCTGCTAGTCATTCAACCCGACTCAGGAAAAGTCCTTGACATGGACTCGTTACGAAAAGAAAAAGAGATATGGGCAGACTTTAGAGAGATGATCCAAAGGTAATTTCAATCATATTATCGCACTAAATCGGCAACTTTCGTGACAACAAGTAATTAATTACTCCTTTATCCATTTTCTTTGCCGGAAAGGGTTTGGAAAAGGTTCACGGGCAGGGCCGTGGGTGAATGGTCAGAAGAACTAAAATTTGTAGACCAAAATGTAAGTAATACTAGCTAGCTTCCAATTCCATTATATCATGCTTTATTGATTATTATTTTGATTGAACTCTCTATTCTCGTAAAGTCGCGCATCGTGACACGACAATAACTTATGTGGGTACTATGTTTGCGAGTTCATTCAAGAACACGATATGTGACGGGCCAAGCCGCACTAGAACAACTTAGAGTAAGTAAACAAAGTCCACAACATTATTTTACTACCATCAATTGTGTTGAGTTTTATTCTTATATATACATTGACGGCCCATTCTTCATATATATTCAGATCGAACGGATGCGGACCAACTCCTACCATTTGAACGCATACGAGCCATTCAAGAGGAATTGGCGGGTTCATACTTGATGAGGTCGCCACGCTGGCGGAGAACTCTTTAGATATCCACCAAAATGAACGATGACGATGCATGTGCCGATGACGATGTATGCCGATGACGATGTTTGTGTATAATAATATTTGCTTAATTATTCATGTACTCGTATGTACATGACGATTTATGTGTATACCGCCCCGATCGATTCCCCTCGCTCCTCCCGTAAATACGCCCGAACGGGCAGAGGCGAAGTCTACCGTGGCGAGATTTAGGCCGCTTTCGCCGTGTGGCATCACAGCGAAGAACCTTTAACATCGGTTCCAGCCAACCGGTGTTAAAGGAGGGGCTCGAGGCATGCGGCAGCCCTGACGCGCCATTTTAACACCGGTTCGTATAAGAACCGGTGTTAAAGCCCCTCTAACATCGAACCCTCAGCGGTTGAGGAACCGCTGTTAGAGGCCCTCCCAACCGGAGTTAAAGGGGGCTCTGCACTAGTGGCCCGCTACTGCGTTTCCCATCGGTGCCCCGTCCTGCACGTGGCCAGCGTCCAGTCTTCCGTTTGTTATTGCAAAAAAAACTATAGGAACAATACAAGGCAATATAAATCGATCTGTACCTACGAGTGGACACCCATGTATTATACTTTCCTAATCTATCTTATCTTGTCGGAACTTACGGCTTCAACGAGAGCAATGAAGGACGGAGAGGATGAGATCGCTCTGATGAACTCCTCCGCTGCGCCCACCTCTTCCACGGTCACCCTCCTCTCTCACACGCATAGAGGCTCCTCTCGCTGTTATCCTCTTTCTTCTCCTGTCGGACGCGAAGCTTGTCAATGGATCAAGCGAGGCATGGAGGCGGGCTGGATCTGAAGGAGGTGAATCCCGTGGGTAGACACAACATATGCTCCCTGCTCGAGCGAAGAAGCCTAGATCTGGAGAAAGAGGTTTCGCCGTGGCGCAGCATCATCGATTAGCTCGAGCGCGATAGCCCATAGCTGGAGGCGGTAGATCCATCTGATGCTTGCCACTTGCAGGGGCGCACCGATGGGAGCATAAATGGTGCGCAGGCAAACCTAACCAATGGGCTGGCTTGGCACGGCACCGCCTTTATGGGCCTAGCATCGCATGGCATGTGGTGGCCCATTAGCTGGCATGCTATGTCGGACACCTAAGCTAGACGGCTCGTGGCACGCAGGACACGCCGGCCCATCAACACAGAGAGCCTTTGTTCCTGCAGGCCCATGATAAAAACTACAAAAGGGTCTGAACTGTTCTTGTTACAAGTAGGATTTTGTGGTGTAGTGGTGGACGGAGGAGACATAGGTCTTTGGTTCGAACCCTAGGGTGACTATTTTTTCCACTTATTCCCATTAATCACGGGCCGTGAGCCTGAGTCCGTGGCATTGGCACGCCAAAGCCCGACCATTGGCCAGGTTTGGGCGCAGGCAAGCCCCGTCCATCACATAAATATATTCAAAATTATTTTCTTAAAGTCGCGTATGCAACATTATGCAACCCTTCACAACTCAAGAAGGCTTGCCCTTTTTGCCTAATTATTTTCTGAATGTAGATAGGTAATGGTATAAAGAAACTTGCAAAATTGCACGTATATGAAAAACTTGCCTAATTATGCTACCGTTCCATGATAGTACATGCAAAAATTGCACGTATATGAAAAACAGCCACAGGATATTCAAACCCATAGAATTTCACGTTTTTGAAGTACATTTTGATAACCGGTATAATTTGATAGCATTTAAATATGAAATAAACTCCCAGACTAAACTATCTATTATATACTAAAAGTAATATAAGGATGTCTAATAGAGACACCATGTTGAGCCACATCATCAAAATTGTTTTAAACTGTTAGATTTATAATTTTAAAGGCCAAGATTTTAAGATTTCACATAACATGTACCAGCATATATTTTATGGACATACACAACCTGTCACGTCTAGGTGCCACCCTTCCTACGGTTTGTGTCAATACGATTCAAAAGAAGAATGAATATGTGCAAAAAATAAAGAGTGAATATGCCTAAACGGATCGATCAATATATGCATGGCGTCACGTACATAGGTGGAGCTAAGTCCAGAACGGATCAGTCATCAACCAATCAAAAGCAAAGATGATCAATCAATATCTTACTTTTGTTTGCGTGTAACATACGGCATGAAGCTAACTCCAAAGCTGATCAACCTCTCCAAAAATAATACTAACAAAGCGGATCAGTTTGTATATCGGTGTTTGGAAGGACAGACTACAGTAGGATGTGGGTACCGGAAAAATACATGTGGGTCTATAAAATAATTAAAAATTACATAAAAGGTAAACTAACCACACTTTTTCTCTCAAAATACCACACAGTTTTTAATAAGTCACAATAGTACAACACTAAGGTTTTCAAAGAAATGCCAGGAAAATTAGACAGGCCTTTATATCATATGACACGAACTCGGTCGTTAGTTCATTGTCGTGAAAATGAACAAACCAAACATGTGTAGATTTCACATGAGACATTATAAGTCCTTAAAAGTACTTTCTTTGCCGCTTTATCAGTTGTTTTAAGGAGGAGAGAACCGTGAAAATTGAATAGTATATGATCACACTTATTTTATGATACGAAAAGCTTAAAAGTTACCGGACATATAATCCTTATAAAATTCCAACTATAATAAAATTTAAACTCGAAAATTATATTTTGCTCATAACAAGCATTTGTGACACCCCGGTTCTGAAAAGACCGTGGCCTCTATGTGACATGCCAATCCCTGGATCGGTTCATTGGCCCACAATAGAGTAAGATATATAATCATAGCAAAATAACCGTGTATCATGATCTACAAAGATCCAGAGTACCATTATTACAATGAAAGCTTAGCATAAAGCTAGATCAAAGTATTCAGGTAGCAACAAAAGCGAGTAAATCCTCCAATCTTCAATTTGCCCACAAGTGAACAAGTGCCGAGTGAAATACCGTGGCTTATAACGATCAATCAGAATCGGAGTAACATGTAGCATAAAACGCAACAGCCCCGAAGGGTCAATACATGGAATGTATGGCAAGTAGAGCTAGTAAAGGAGACAATGGTACTAACATCTACATGCATATTTGGCAAGTGGAGCTGTGTCTGACTTGCATTTGCAAATAACTTTGTCCTACTTTCATAAACAGTTTTGAATTTTCTTTGAAAAGATCCCAATTAAGTTATCCCAACAATGTTAAAGCAATTATGAAATTAGAATGAGTGAGAAACATGTCATGGAATCAATATCAAGCAACTCAGTTGTCCATAACCAGGGACACGGCTAATCGATTAGATTATACACTCTGCAGAGGCTAGTACACTTTACCCATGTGACTTGGCCAGCCCAGCTCGTACCACCACTCTCATTTAGGGTGATGATAGGGAGAAGACCAAGAAGAGACTGTTCGGGAAGTAGCTCCTCAATCCCGACGCCAAGACCGTCCAACCTACCAAAATTCTACATCTCTGGATACGCGGGTTCGAGTTACCACAACCTACTAAGTCCAACCAACCGCCGATTTCATTATTGGCACATGGTTGTACACGTAAGCTACACAATAAAGAAGCCAATCATTCTCTCTTGATACCTGGGTGCCTTTCCGCAATGAAACCACCAAAATTTATCAATACCATCACACCTGTGATTCATTGATTGTTGTTTTAGTTTTCACAAACCAAATACTTTGAGAAAACAAGTATCAATGATGTAACCCAGCCCTCGTTCAACATAGCATGGCTAAGCACATCTACAACGGTGGTTCATCTACAAGGAAAGCCCTACCACATAATAGGACATAGCATAGCGATAGTATCATCCTACACATGCATCTACAAAACACGACAATGCATAGAAAATAGTAGGACGATATCATGAACAAAGTAGCATCTACTTGCCTTGGTTGTAGCGGTCGGAGGAACAATCCACACACGAGCAAGGGTTGTACTCCACACAATCTACACGACACAATTGCATTCATAAACAAACAATTCACAAACATATGCAACAAAGATGATGCATGAATGCAAGAACGGCAAGTGAATTGGTGCTACAGCTGCACCACATAATACTAATACATATTACTACCGAATACATGCATGGAAAATAGATTTGGCGCAAGGGAAACTATTAACCAAAAGTAGTGATCACTACTAGAGCTAGAACTTAAATAATTCACTACAGGTAGTAGACAGGTTGTAAAATCCTGGAAAAATTCTACCGCATAGGCATCGCTGATAAGAAACAGTACCAATTGGAATTACTCAAAAAGGAGTTATAAAACATCCCGAGTAATTAAAACACTGCAGAAATCCATTAGACAAATACTGCAGAAGTTTTTACTGTAAGCCTATCTTTTTATTTCACTGTGAGATTCTCCTCGTTCATACGAATTCAGGGACATATCATACGCGATTTTGGAGCTATGAATCTTTTTACGAATTTATTACTCCGAAAAGGCCACTAACTAGTCTGATTAAACTGTACTAAACCTGACGGTAAAAGTCTGAACCAAAGGTACAGCGAGATTCTACACGACTCACTGAACTCGTATATATTTTATTTGCAATTTTTGGCCAAGTGGTTTAATTTCTACGCAATTTACAAGATTCTACCGAAATCTGTCAACTAATAGGATTAACGAAATTGACCCCAATCGTTCTCGATGATCGGCGATCAAGCGTCACCAGTCAACGTCGTCTGGCCTGACTAGTCAACGTCTGGAGTGCTGACCAGTCAACGAACGATCTAAGCCGCTGATCTGAGATCTGACGGTGGCTGCTCTCTTACCGGAAACGGACTGCGAAACGAACTCCGGCGAGCTCCGGACGGCGGCGACGGTCGGTTCCGGCGTCGTGGTTCTACCTGCACGTACACCCACGGTCAACTACGGCTCCCGGAACAATAAACACGCGCGTACGCGGCGATCTGCAGGGCGCAGATGGCGGAGGCGGATGGAGACGCGGAGCACGGGAACGGAAAGAGGAGATCGAGGCGAACCCGACAACAGACGCGGCGATGGCCGGCGGCGGCGAGGAGAAGCGGCGGCGGCGGGCGATCTGCGCTTTGAGGAGTCGCCGCGCCAGGAGGAGTTGTGGCGGCGGGGTGTAGGGCACGGGTCCCAAGGCAGGGCCCCACTTTAAAAACTCGTGCGCGAAAGAAAGAAAGAAAAAAAGAAACAGTCCTATACTGAAAATGGTCCAGATTTGACTCCGATTCGGAAATCTGTCCGGATTTTCGGACAGTTTTCCGGCGGTTTACTAAAACGTCCGAGTCTTTTGCATACGAACTCCGATTGGAGCGATTCTCGCGCCTACAGGTTCGTATCGTCGAGGGGAACAACCTTTAGTCGAAGTTTGTGCGAAAACTCGAACCTATAGGGGTGGTTGTCGCAAGTCTTACTAGAGATCCCCGCAGGAACCTCGGATCGAAACAAAATAGGGTTTTGCAATAGGCGCTTCGCCGAACCTTTCTGCTCGACGGTTTTACATGGAAAGATATGATGCAATGCTATGAATGATATGCAAGACCAAATCTAAAATTTGGGATGTGACAAGACTAACCCCCTTAAGATGAATCTCATCCTCGAGATTCGGCGCGGCTAGCAAATAGGTGTGGGTAGTCCTCTCGGATGTCATCTTCACGCTCCCAAGTGGCTTCCTCTTCGGTGTGGTGACTCCATTGCACCTTGCAAAACTTGATTGTCTTGGTACGGGTAGTCCTTTCTTTGTCTCCAATCTTGACCGGTTTTTCCTCATAGGTCAAATCATTCTCAAGCTGAACCTCCTCTAGCTGCAGTGTCTCTCAACGGTGTATCCACTATCTCCGGATGACACTTCTTCACCGGGAAACGTGGAACACATTGTGAACAGCATGAGCCTCCGCAACTCAACCGATAAGCAACCTCTCCTTTGCGTGCTAAGACTCGACACGGTCCAATAAATCGAGGTGCCACTTACCCTTAATTCCAAATCTCTTGATTCCACGGCGATACTCGAGGTATGCTCTATCACCTATCTCATACACCACTTCCTTGCGCTTGGCATCGCGTAGCTCTTCGCCTAGATTGTGCTACCTTCATGCATCTCTAATTAAGGCGACCTTCTCCTCAGCGTCCTTGATTAAATCAGGTCCAAACAACTGACGTTCTCCTACTCCATCCCATAGCAATGGTGTACGTCATCGTTTCCCATATAGCACATCGAACGGCGATGTCTTGATGCTGTTTTGATAGCTGTTGTTGTAGAAAAACTCTGCATACGGCAAATTCTCATCCCAACTGGATCCATGAGCCAAGGCGCAAGCTCTCAGCATGTCTTCCAAAATCTGATTCACCCTCTCGGTCTGTCCATCAGTCTGTGGGTGAAACACTGTGCTAAACTCCAATCTAGTACCAAGTGACTCGTGCAGCTGGCGCCAGAAGTGTGAGGTAAATTGGGTGCCTCTATCAGATACGATACTCTTGGGAACTCCATGTAGGCACACAATCCTGTCCATGTAAATCTTGGCCAACTTTGCACTCGTATAGGTCGTCTTTACCGGTATAAAGTGGGCTACCTTGGACAAATGGTCGACCACTACCCAAATAGAGTCATATCCTGACCTGGTCCTGGGTAGTCCTGTGATAAAGTCCATTCCCACTCTATGCCATTTCCAATCCGGCACGGGCAATGGCTGTAGCAATCCTGCTGGCTTCTGGTGTTCTGCCTTTACTCGGCTACATACATCACATAGGGCGATATGTTCTGCGATGTCTCCCTTCATGTTGTTCCACCAGAATCATCCTTTAGGTCCATATACATCTTCGTATTGCGGATGTATGGAATACGGCAGTCATGAGCTTCCTGCATAATCAACTTCCTTAACTCCGGATCGTTGGGCACAAACGATCTCCATACCACAAGGTACCTTGCTCATCCTCGCGGAATTCCCTTGCACGACCTTCCTTCATCTTTTCCTTAACTTCTTCTATCTCTTTGTCTCCTATCTGAGCTTTCCTGATTCTATCCTGTAGCGTTGGTTGGACTTCCATTGTTGCTAGGTATCCTTCAGACACTACTTCTAGTCTAAGGTCCTTGAATTGCTTGCACAAGTCCTCAGGCAATTCACCAATTGTCAATCCATTGGCATAAACCTTCCGGCTCAGAGCATCTGCTACTACATTGGCCTTTCCTGGGTGGTATTGTAGATTCATATCATAATCCTTGATAAGTTCCAACCATCTCCTTTGTCTCATGTTCAGTTCCTTCTGTGTAAATATGTACTTCAGGCTCTTGTGGTCGGTGTACACATCACAGTGTTTTCCCATTAAGTAATGCCTCCATACCTTGAGCGCATGAACCACTGACGCTAACTCCAAGTCGTGTGTGGGGTAATTCCGCTCATGGTGCTTGAGTTGTCGCGAGGCATATGACACTACTCTCCCATCTTGCATGAGCACACTCCCAAGTCCCTGTCGAGAAGCATCACAGTACACTTGGAAATCCTTCTGAAGATCTGGTAAACACGTAGGCGCAATTACTAGTCGACGCTCAGTTCTCGAAGCTGACTTCACATACGTCTGACCATTCAAACTTCCTCTCCTTCTTCAGAAGTTCAGTCATCGGCTTTGCAATCTTGGAAAAGTTTTCTATGAACCTCCTGTAATATCCAGCAAGTCCCAAAAAGCTTCGAATCTCTCCAGCATTCTTGGGTGCTTCCCACTCATATCGCAAGTCACTTTGTTTGGATCAACAGAATTCCTTCTCCGACACTACGTGTCCAAGAAATCAACGATGTTAAGCCGAATTCACACTTACTGAATTTGGCATACAGCTTGTGTTCCTCACTTCTCCATAATCATTCTCAGATGTTTCTCATGCTCAGCATCATCCTTGGAATATATCAGTATGTCATCAATAAACACCACCACGAACTTGTCCAAATACTCCATAAATACCTTGTTCATCATGGTCATGAAGTATGCCCGGGCATTTGTTAGTCCAAAAGACATAACTGTATACTCATATAAACCATACCTAGTGGTGAAGGCGGTTTTTGGTACATCCTCCTCTCGGATCTTTAATTGGAAATAGCCTGATCGCAGATCAATCTTGCTGAACACCTTTGCTCCTTCCAGTTGATCAAACAAGTCATTTATGTTCGGCAGAGGGTACTTGTTCTTAATGGTTACTTCATTCAGCGAGCGATAGTCTACCACTAATCTCTTGGTGTTGTCTTTCTTCTCCACAAATAGAACAGGTGCTCCCCATGACGACGCACTAGGCTAAATGAATCCCTTTTCCAGTTGTTCCTTCAACTGTTTCTTCAATTCCTTCAGCTCATCGACATCCATCTTATATGGTTTCTTTGCTATAGGTCCTGTTCCCGACATCGGGTCGATAAGAAACTCTACATCTCTGTCAGGTGGCATCCCTGGCAGCTCTTTCGGAAACACGTCGGGGTAATCCCTAATCACTGGCACAGTATCCATGCTAACCCCCTTAAGAGAATTCAGCTTACACCTTCCTGGTCGTGCGGCTGACTTGAATCTAATCCTCTTACCATCCGGGGTTTTAAGTGAAACGGCTCGCTGTGCACAATCTATGTGTCCCCCATGCATAGACATCCAATCCATACCCAGAATGACATCTAATCCCTGTGAATCCAACACTACTAGATGTGCGATGAAGTTGTGTGTTCCAATCCTCACAGTCAAGTCATGCATCCCGCACTAGCTATCATATCTCCTCCGGTGAACTCACTCTAATAGACCTTTTCATAGACTCGAGGTAACTTATACTTATCCACAAATGCCCTTGATATGAATGAATGCGATGCACCAAGATCAAAAAGTATAAGTGCGAGGTAAGTGTTGATTGGGAACTTACCAATCATAAGGTCGCTCATCTGGAATCTCCTCCACATTCATGTGGTTCATCGTGGCCTTCTCACCGTTGGTTGGCTTCAGTCCTTTCCTCTCCGGACAGTTGTCAGCATAGTGTCCCTTCTGCTTGCACTTGAAGCACGTCACCTCACTCAGATCCTTCTTCATGAAGTTGCGATCACGGTTGCGGTCATGTCCACCGTGTCCTCCAGAGTGGTGAGAGTGTCCTCCCTTGTGGTTGTGGTGGCTGCTCCTATGGTTGTCATGGCGATGTCCATCGCGGCGGTCATGGCTCCCATGGTCACTTCCTCCATGCTTGGAGTATCCATCATATGAAGTGCGAGACTTGTGGTGTGAACCAGAGTGATGAGTATTGCTCTTTCTCTTGCGGTTCTCCACTTGCTTGTGCTTCTCTTTCAAGATCCTGGCCTTGTCCATAAGCTCCTGGAAAGTGGGGCAGTAAACCACAAGTAGCTGTACTGAAAGCTCATCACTGAGGCCATCCAGGAATCTCTCCCTCCTTTTGGCATCAGTGTCAACATCCTCAGGTGCATAACGGGACAGGTTGTTGAACTCATCAATGTACTCGGCCACGGTGCGATTGGTTTGGCGCAAGTTGCGGAACTCCTATCTCTTCAGGCTCAAAACTCCTGAAGACACGTGGTTGGTCCTGAAACCTTCCTCAAACATTGCCCAAGTCACGGTATCCAGCGGGTGGGTGATCTGAAATGTGTCCCACCAAGAAGCGGCTGGTCCCTCCAGTAGGTGAGCGGCAAACCTCACCTTCTCAGCATCAGTGCATCCGACAGTTACTAGATCCTTGTTGACTGAACGCAACCAGTCTAGAGCAACCATTGGTTCCGTTGCAGTAGAGAACTTAGCTGGCCTTAACCTCAGAAATCTGGTGAGAGCATCTCCCTGAGGCTGATTGTTTCCATTGTTGTTGTTCTGATTCGCCATGAACTGGGTCATCACTTGGGTCAGCTGTGCCTGAGCTGCCATGAGCTGCTCCATCTCAGTGGGTTGGCGGCGAGGAGGCATCTGCGGTTCAGCATAGGTAAGTTTAGAAAGAATCAACTACGACAATAGGATTCTACCCATGCATATGATCAACCATCAACAAACAATAACAGACAATCACAAGCAAGCATCACATCAACAAACAAGCGATCCAGCAACATCCCAGGTTTTATCCTAGCAGTATATAACTACTGAAATAGTTTTGCAAGAGTTGGCAATGCTTAACTAAACAATAGATCAACTAAACAACCAAAACAGCAATTCTGCCAGAACAGTCCAGCAGCAATCACGAATTTTTCCGCCTGACTTAAGCTCGTCGGAAAAATTAGCTAGTTTTTGCGCATATGGCACAGAGAGTTTCGCATCAGCCCAATTTTTTTCAGATTTTTCCGAGTTACCAGAAAATATGAAAAATCGCAGTACTGCTGTATCAGCAGAAAAACTGCAGCGAAAATAACACAGATAGTAACCAAATTGCCATAACTCTTTCATTAAAATTCACACAAATAAATCCTGGGATAATGGAGTACACAAATAAGCAACTAAACACTTTTAAACTAACACGAACTAAGCTTCACAACGATCGAGACTAATCCTAACGAGTTCGTCTAACGTGGACTAATTGGTGGACTTCTATCTACTTCTTGAAGAGATTGAGGTAGGTCCTTGCGTCATGCGGTCATGCGTTGGCGCTCGTGGTACAACCATGGCGGCGGAGTGTACACCTCTCCTGAACCATCACTTGAGACTTCAAACTCCACCTCTTCTGGATCCTCCTCTTCTTCTTCATCCTCAGCTGCTACAGCAACAGCTTCATCTCCTGCACCATCATCGTCTCCATCATCGTCATCCTCGTCCTCATCATCATCATCGTCTCCACTGTCATCATCATCCCCATTGTTTTCATCAGAGGGTGGATTCAACTGTGCTTGGAGAGCGGCAATCTGGGCTGTCATAGCTTCAATGGTTTGGTCCCTTTCCTGGACGGTCCCTTGCAATTGTTTTATGTTCTGGGCATTATCTTGCACAGTGCCATGAAGATGGGCTATGGTCTCATCTCTGGCTATCAGGACAGTCTCCAGAACTCCCACAACTTCATGCAAAGTGTCTATCTCCTGTCCTTGGACCACCATTCCATTGCTAGTAAAGTCTGCAATCTCCTTCATCATCCTCACCTTCTCTGCTAGAACTCCATTCTCTCTCTCCATGTCCTCTATGTGCCTCCGACGGGGCGGCATGTTGTTCCTGTCGCCCGGGGTAATCACAATGTTCTCATCTTCATCACGCCTTCCATAATCACGGTAGGGTGAATCTGCAGGCAGTAGGTGTCGTACATAGTGGCACGTGCGAGACAGGGCTTCATGTACAGCCAAGTTGATTCCAAGTCCCAGTTGCAGTATATCTTGGTGTAGACCAAGTGCGCGGGGTTTGGCAAGGCGGCATCTCTGAATATGAAGGTAGTGATCTCCCATGCATCCTCTCCATATCCTTAGGTGTACAGCCTTCTTCCCTTAAACATAGGCAGTGGCAATCCCAATGACTGAGAGAGCTGAGCTAACTGCCTTGCAAAGGGCCTTGGTGACTCCATGGTGACATACTCAGTCCTGACGCCTCCCATCTATCAAGTAAAAGAGGAAAGTGTGAGAATAGCATATGGTAAGAATTTACGAGGGTGAAAGACATAAGAGAAAAGACAGTGTTAATATAGGCTTAATAATTCTATGGCTTCCTAATCCAATCCTAGGTCACGATCCTACAGTCGACACACGGGCTCTGATACCATCCTGTGACACCCCGGTTCTGAAAAGACCGTGGCCTCTATGTGACATGCCAATCCCTGGATCGGTTTATTGGCCCACAATAGAGTAAGATAGATAATCATAGCAAAATAACCGTGTATCATGATCTACAAAGATCCAGAGTACCATTATTACAATGAAAGCTCCTGTATATCCCTAGTACCATTATTACAATGAAAGCTCCAGAGTACCATTATTACAAAGATCCAGAGTACCATTATTACAATGAAAGCTCCTATAACGGTGCTCTACTCACTGGAGCTACTTCCTCTTAGTTCTTCATCATGAAAGGTATATCCCTCTTGCATACGTCCTGTGCATGGCTCCTCCACTCTTTCTGTACTCAGTTCATCTTTCTTATTTTGTAGATATCTTTCTATTCTCGACCATAAAGCGATTTCGCGTGGTAAGTATGCTTTAACTACCCTATGTTTTTCGCTTTATTTTGGTTTTTGGCATTCAGCTTCGTGTTTTTGTTTGCTTGCATGTTCTTTTCTTTAACATCCGCACTTCAAAAAAAGGCACATGTATTTCGCGATCAGTGTAATTTTATTTCATTGTGTTGTTTAGCGTGTGTTTTATCGTGTGTTTTCTTTAGGCTCCTCCTACTGTCTGCGTCTTCCTTGACTCTCATGTTTGACTATGGTTGCGATAGCTCTTCCCTTTCCGATGGCTTCCAATGAAGGATGAGGTGTCTCATGTTCGGATAAAGCAAGGTATGTCGTCTTAGGTTGAATAGTCTTGCGCACTCATGTTTGTTCTCAAACTTTGGATTTGATACCCAACTTTTGATTCTTTAATCTTAGAACTTGCCGATAAACGATAATGTTTGGAGGCTATTACGCCTGAACTCTACTTCTTCGACGGGCTCATCGCTAACATCTTACGCGAGTCGGTGTTTTATCCTGGTACGTTGCCCCACCTCTATTGTATTCAACTTTATTTTTCTCCGCTTTCTTTTCATGCCTTTTCAGTAATGTGCACGTACTAACTTATCTTTTTATGCTCTCTAGGGTTTTCGTTGACGTGAAAGATCATGGAGAGAATGCGATGGACGCGATGGACGCGATCATCATCGACGTCTTACGCGACTTGCTCTTCGAACATGTTTCTCCTCATGGTACGTTCTCTCGCATCTTTTCCATTCAAATAGGTTTTTTCGCCTATTCTTGCCAATTTTATTTTTTCTGTGTATAATAACTCTTCTTTGTGTGCTATCTAGGATCCTCTGTTCAAGTCGCTCGTGTTTTATCTGACAAGGTTACAAATCCATCATTGCCTTTGGATTCCTGTCTGTGTCAGACTTCTGCTGTATAACCATGCTCGCCTGGCATCGTCTTTAGCCTGCCAACGAAGGAACAACCGCCTGCCGTCGCTAGGGAACATGGTATGCCCCCGCGTCACTATTTTTCTGTAAGACTTTTTTTCACAAAATCGTTTTAACGTTAGTTTTTCGCTTTCTCTTTCTATGGTGTTTAATTTTTTCTGCTGGACGAGTTCTTTTCCCGGACGACTGTGTTCTCTGCTCGCCGCCTCCTCTTGATTCTCTGGCGAGCAAAAGGAGGAAACATCCTGGCCATGGCGCTAACAAACCGAATAAGAGTTCTTGCAGAGGAACCGACGAAGCCATCATTAGGTTGCTCCACGAGTTTAAGTACACAGTCCTTGAAGACGTGAAGAAAAATAAAAGGATGCTCCTCGCCATCCTTAAGGACGTTGATACCATCAAGAGTAGACTTCTAGAGTCAACAATCATAGCACCTGCATAGATTAATTTAGATTGTTTAGGACTGTACTATAAGTGTATGCACCTTTCACTTTGCAAACTGTTTTTCCGTTTATGTTATTGAAATAAAGATACACGGAAATTTATGTCTTCCTTTGTTTTTTACACGCAGCGTTTTCTGTGTTACCACCTTCAAGAGTCACTTCAGAGTACATGTTTTCCATTTCTCCGAACACTCGCGTCTCACGCACCTACATCAAAATGAATGTCCGCGACATATTTTCGAATAAGCGTGTATGACTTAAGTGAATGGTAGACAATTTCTCCCATCTTCGGTGTCCACCGCGTCACACGATTCCCCGCTTAATCCTAAGAATTGTATGGTGTATCCATCATGTTTGACTCGACCAGCTTTGCCCTTGTTTTGTCTGCTAGAATTTTACCTCCACCTCGACAACTTAAGACGGTTTCGACCGGCTTAGATACCAAAAGATGCTTCTCGAGTCAGCCATATGCCGGTCTTCCCCTTAGGGTCTCCGAGTCCTAAGGGAAAGCCCTAAGACATGGCTTTTTGTTGTTCATTCTGATCGCGTTCGATACAAAATGACTGACAGTCTATAAACTCAGTAGTAGGCGCGTATAAAAAATATATAGTGAACGATTGGAGCGTGCGCATAGGGAGTTACACGGTTTATAGTCTCGAACGCACGGCTTTCTAGCCATAGCTTGGTTTGGTCGGATTCTTATCAGAAGATGACGGAGCTTCTATGTATGCAAAATCGTTTGTTGGCCGCGCATAGAGAGAAATCTTGAGAAGTTATCTTACACGATACGTCCCTACACAATAGTCTCATCAAACGGAAAGCCTACGAGCCACGCTCCGGAGGAGGGGCGCAGGAAGGAGCCTAGTTTACTAAATGGAATTGCATTTTGAATCGGCATTTGTCATCGTATATTGATTTATCTTAGGACCCAAGTCAAAGAATTGGTGGATGGATTATGCAATAAAGAACGCGCAAATTGGATATTGGCCAAGTGCATTGTTTACTTTCATCAAATACATAGTCTATTTTATTTATTTCCATGTAATCCTAAACCGCTCAACCAATATCGCATACATACACTTTGCTAAAAAAATTAAATAATACGTTTTGTAATAATTTCCATGAATAATATACGAATTAAAAGATTTACAATTCTAGCACAGTGTCGGTATTTGAATAGCCGACGTGACTAATCAGCTTTTCAAAAGCCGATTAGTCCTATCGGCTTTTCCCGCCTATTCTTCACACCGCCTCTATAACTTGTTGGCATTTGAATAGCCGACGGGACTAATCGGCTTTTGCTGACAAGTCGCTAGAATTGCAAATCTTTCAATTCATATATTATTCGTGAAAATTATGAAAAAAAACGTATTATTTAAAAAAAATAGCCATACACTTTAATTGAAAATATGTTTGTATGCAATGTTACCCAAACTTAGATGGCTCACTCAGTCTTGCTCATGTCGCGTAATTATTTTTCAAACAATGGTTTTTTCTAAGGAAACTTGAAATTACTCACAATAAATCATGTATGCAGTGGGATGGAATCCTGGACTGCTCGACCAATGTTATGCTTATAGCGTTAACTTATTCGTAAAGATATGTTATCACATAAAGGACGGGGCTTTCCCACTAGTGGAAACGAGGTCTTTTGTTGATCCCGAAAAAGGGCTCTACGAACCGGTGTTAAAGAGGAGGCCGTACTAGCGTGGTCCCTGCGGCAAAAAAGGAGACCCCTTTAACACCGGTTCATGCCACGAACCGGTGTTAAAGGGGGGCTATATAAGACACCACCCCAGCCCACACACACCCCACTCTTCCATTCTTTCACATTTTGAAGCCTAGCAAGAGGGTGTGAAGAGTGCTAGTTTGTGTTTTTTTCATATGCACAAGAGGTGTTCGGTGAAATGCCCGAGAGCTCAAAATAAGTTTTCTTGTTGCTCTTTCCGTCTCGGTCGAGGTCGGCAACTATAGTTTCATGTGTCATTGATGTACTATATATATAAATGGTCATATCCCTATTATTTTTTGATATATACTACATATTAATGCAGATGAACCGGAAATGGATGTACGGTGACCGCCGCACTTCCGAGTACATTACGGGCCTCCAAAATTTCATCGTTGTGGCCAATGCAAACCGTGGTCACAATGGTTTTATGTGTTGTCCGTGTGTTCACTGTCAGAACAAGAAAGACTACTCAAATACCAGAACCATTCACGCCCACCTGCTTCGATCCGGTTTCATGCCCAGCTATAATTGTTGGACCAAGCACGGAGAAAAAGGGGTTGTGGTGGAAGACAACGAAGAAGAAGAGGATGATGACAACTATCATAATATGTATCCTGAATATGATGATAATGCAACAGGGGTAGATAATGAAGATCAAGAGAGAGCAGATGGGCCCGCTGATGACGATCTTGGTCGGGCCATTACTGATGCAAAGGAAGAATGTGAAACTGAAAAGGAGAAGGAGAAGCTGGAGCAGATGTTAAAGGATCACAAAACATTGTTGTATCCAACTTGCGAAGATGGCCACAAAAAGCTAGGTGCCACACTGGATTTGCTGCAATGGAAGGCAGAGAATGGTGTGACCGACAAGATTTTCAAAGTTGTTGGTAAAATGAAGAATCTTCTTCCAAGAAATAATGAGTTGCCCGACAAGACATACCAATCAAAGAAGGTTGTCGCCTCTAGGATTAGACGCGTAAGATACATGCCTGCATTAACGATCGCATCCTCTACCGCGTGAGAAGTACGAGAATTTGGATGCATGCCGGTATGCACTGCACTGCGGTATAAGATCAGACGAGACGATCCTGGCGATGTTGAGGGCGAGGCCCCTAGGAATAAGGTTCCCGCCAAGTTTATGTGGTATGCTCCTATAATACCACGGTTAAAACGTCTCGTAAATAAAGAGCATGCCAAGTTATTGCGATGGCACATGGAAGACCGTAAGAAAGACGCGATGTTGAGACACCCCGCTGATGGGTCACAGTGGAGAAAAGTCGAGCGAGAGTACCTGGACTTCGCACGTGACGCAAGGAACTTAAGGTTTGGTCTAAGTACAGATGGCATGAATCCTTTTGGTGAGCAGAGCTGCAGTCACAGCACCTGGCATGTGACCCTATGTATCTATAACCTTCCTCCTTGGTTGTGTATGAAGAGGAAGTTCATTATGATGCCAGTGCTCATCCAAGGCCCGAGGCAACCCGGCAACGACATTGATGTGTACCTAAGGCCATTAGTTGAAGAACTTTTACAGCTGTGGGCCAAACCAGGTGTACGTATGTGGGATGAGCACAAAGGGGAGCCATTTGACCTACGAGCATTGCTTTTCGTAACCATCAATGATTGGTCTGCTCTTAGTAACATTTCAGGGCAGACAAACAAGGGATACAATGCATGCACACACTGTTTAGATGATACTGAAAGTGTATATTTGGATAAATGTAAGAAGGTTGTGTACCTAGGGTATCGCCGATTTCTTCCGAACCTGCATCCAGTAAGAAAGAAAGGCAAGCATTTCAAACGTCTGGCAGAACCCCGGAGGAAGCCTGTCCTCCGTACCGGTAAGGAGGTATTTGGTATGGTCAAGGACCTAGAAGTAATCTTTGGAAAAGGTCCTGGCAGTCTATCTGTTCCGAATGACGATGTCGGACACGCGTCCATGTGGAAGAAGCAATCTATATTTTGGGACCTACCCTATTGGAAATTCCTAGAGGTCCGCTCTTCAATCGACGTGATGCACGTGACGAAGAATGTTTGTGTGAACCTGCTAAGCTTTCTAAGAGTGTATGGGAAGACAAAAGATACACCGGAAGCACGGCAGGACCAGCAACGTCTGAAGGCCCCTGAAGAGCCTATGCATCCTGAGAACGAGAAGGGTAAACGATGCCACTTAACTCCTGCCAGCTATGCTCTTACCAAAGCAGAGAAGGAAATCTTTTTTGAATGTCTGAGCAGTATCAAGGTCCCGTCTGGCTTCTCGTCGAATATAAAGGGAATAATAAATATGGCAGAGAAAAAATTCCAAAACCTGAAGTCTCATGACTGCCACGTGATTATGACACAATTGCTTCCGATTGCATTGAGGGGGCTTCTACCTGAAAATGTTCGAGTACCCATTGTGAAGCTATGTGCATTCCTCAATGCAATATCTCAGAAGGTAATCGATCCAGAAAGCCTACCAGGGTTACAAACAGATGTGGCCCAATGTCTTGTCAGCTTTGAGTTGGTGTTCCCACCATCCTTCTTCAATATTATGACGCATCTCCTGGTTCACCTAGTAGAAGAGATTGCCATTCTCGGTCCTGTATTTCTACACAATATATTCCCCTTTGAGAGGTATATGGGAGTCTTAAAGAAATATGGTCATAACCGTGCTAGGCTAGAAGGAAGCATCTCCAAGGGCTATGTAACAGAGGAGGTCATTGAGTTCTGTGTTGATTTTATTCCTGACCTTAAGGCGATTGGTGTTCCAGAATCACGACATGAGGGGAGACTGCGTGGAAAAGGCACCCTAGGATGTAAATCAATGATATGTAGGGACGGGCATTCTCTCAATCAAGCACACTACACGGTTTTACAAATATCTATCTTGGTTGCCCCGTATATCAATGAACACAAGAATTTAATACGCCTCAAACACCCGGGGAAGTCTGATGAATGGATTATAAGTGAACACATGGCGAGTTTTGGCGGCTGGCTGCAAAGACTTCTCACGAATAACACCACTGTTGGGGATCACAGACTTGTTGGCGTGACACCATCTTTGATTGTATGTACTTTCCAAGGGTACGAGATAAATGGGAATACATTTTACACGATAGGCCAAGATAAAAAGAGCACCAACCAAAACAGTGGTGTCCGCTTCGATGCAGCAGAAGACAATGGGCAAAAGACCACGTATTATGGGTTCATAGAGGAGATATGGGAACTTGACTATGGACCTAATTTTAAGGTCCCCTTGTTTCGATGCAAATGGGTCAAGCTAACAGGAGGAGGGGTTGAGGTAGACAAGAAGTACGGAATGACAACGGTGGATCTCAACAATCTTATGAAGGTAGACAAGAACTTAGACGAACCATTCATCCTAGCCAATGATGTGGCTCAGGTTTTCTATGTGAAGGACATGTCCTCCAGAACAAAAAAAAGAAAAAATATGCAAACGAATACATCATATGCTGAGCCAAAGCGTCACATAGTTCTTTCAGAGAAAAGAAACATCATGGGAATCGAGGACAAGACAGACATGTCAGAAGATTATAATAAGTTTGATGAAATTCTGCCCTTCACAGTGAAAACTGACCCAAGCATTCCGTTAAGTAAAGAAGATGCTCCATGGTTACGTCTGAAGCGATCATAAGGAAGGACATATGCCAAGAAGTTCATGCTCATATTATGTAACTCTATTTCATGTTTTTAATATTAATACATGTCTTGAGTGTTAGTCATGTTTTGTGGATGGACCGGGACTATGAGAAGAGTTGTCCCGATTCGTACTTACCATTAAGATCTGATCTCCAAACGCGCGCGGTCACATATTAGGGAGTGCCTCTATGACCAGTTTCTTGGAGATGCCGGAGGACTAGGCTCCGTCGGCATCTCCCTGAAACTGGCCGTAGTGGTGTCCCTGCTCTCGAAAACCATCTTGCAGCTTTGTAACTTCTCTAACTAGATCAATACACCTGGGAGCTAACTAATTTCACATATTAGGGAGTGCCTCTATGACCAGTTTCTCGGAGATGCCGGAGGACTGGGCTCCGTCGGCATCTCCCTGAAACTGGCCGTGGTGGTGTCCCTACTCTCTAAAGGAGGTAAGGCATAGCCTCAAACTGGCTGGAGGAATGGACTCACAAGGATGCCTATTTATAGTACAAGCAGCTCGACATAGTGTCGACACTTACGAAATAATGTCGACACTCACCCCTATTATTAGTGCTGACTCGTGTTTTGTCCCGGTTGGTGTCTCCAACCGGGACTAAAGGTTCATCCCGCCATTTTTTCCCGCCATTTTTCTTCCCGCCAGTTCTTCTTCCCGCCATTTTTCTTCCCGCCAGTTCTTCCCTCCAGTTCTTCCCGCTAGTTCACTATATATATATGTAGGGGGTTGGCCTCCATTGTCATTGCACATCTCTAGACTCATATCTGCAACCTCATCACTCTTTCCCATGGCTTCCACCGTAGCACTAACCCCCAGGGAGGCGGAGGCGCTTTGCGCCTCGAACTACCCCTGCCCGCCACCGTGTCCCCGCTTACCGGATGCTGAGCGCCGGAGGCGTGCCGGTTCCTCCTGTCCCTCTAGGTGTGGCGCACCGGATGGCCATCACGAACCACTACTACTTCGAGCTCACGCCGGAGCAGCGGAGGAATCCCAGATGGCATCCCGACTATTTCCCTACTTGGGAAGCCTTCTTCGTGGATCGGCGTGAGAGGGCGCTCGCCACGCACGAGGAGGACGGCCCACCTCCTCCTAACTTCAACGAGGTCGGCCGTCGGCTATGGTGGCGCGGTCGAACTCTCCAGAGCGGCATGGCCTATGACACTGCCACCGACTCTAACCCCCGTCTGCGCTACCCTCAAGTCCAGCCCACGCGCTACCCTCAAGTCCAGCCCACGCGTACTCTCCAGAGGTTCAATTACGGCGACCCCGACGGCGACAGCGAAGACGGCGGCGGCGAGTACGACGACTACAGTGGAGAGTATTACAGGTGTAGGCAGGAGCATGACTGAATCACTCCAACATTCCGAAACAAGTTCGGCCGATTGTTACTTAATCTGGCCATGTATCTTAATTTTCAGTTCTTTTATGTATCTTAATTTTCAGTTCCAGTTTGGCTTTATGTAACTTACTATTAGTTGCATTCTCATTCGAGGTTGACAATATGCTATTTTATCAAAAAAAACAATGCAAGTTAAGAGAGGCTTGGCCCCGAGATAAGAATCATCATGCCCATTGTTCGACAAAGTTTGTCGATAGTTTAAAACGGGGATAAAAAATAAAAAAAGATTGAAACAGTGCGAAACCTTCGCGTGGTGTTATATTATGTGACATAGTTAGAAGGAAAAATCTCAAACTTGGTATATTGATTATGTCTCGAAAAAACCTTCACAAAATGACCTATCTCATTCGAGGTTTCTTGGCTTTCGGGTCAAATGACCAATGTTATGGCTAGAATCAAGGCATAGTTTGTGATAATATGGCCATATTGTGCATACATGTGCATCATGGCATGGCAAGCAATATTGCAAGAGAAAGTTTTCCTTTTTATCGCACCAAAAAGGCATTTTCCATTTTCTGAGCATAAAAAACGGACGGTTTTGTGAAGCAACCACCAAATGCCTAATTCAAAAAACCACCAACACATTTTACAAAAATACTAGACCACCTTATATGCACAATGTACCAACATGGGGATCCGAACCTTTTCGTCCACCTCCGGTGAAAAGACAAATTCCTACCGAATCGGAAGGAAGTGGGTCAGATATGAACTACAGGTACATGATACGATGCTCATGATTTTTTACAAAAATCATTTTTAGGTTCACAATATGCTATTTTATCAAAAAAAAACAATGCAAGTTGAGCGAGGCTTGGTGAGATTCAAGTGTATACAAAAGATGCGACATTTAAATATCCAATCGATTCAAAAATGTTAATACAAAAGATGCGGCATTAAAATATGATTTGATCTAAAAAAACAGGGTTAGATTTATTTTTAGATGATTAATATTTCTTATGTTAAAAGTTTTAGGATTTAACAATTTATTTTTGTTTGAATTGAATAATCAAAATTTATATGTAAGTGTTTTAATTATTTTGAAAATTTTCATGTAAAGTAAATATAAAATGATTTACATGAATGGATAGATATTATTTTTCTGAAAATTATGATATATTATTCATATTTTTCTGAGTTGAAATGAAAAAGAAGTGAATTTTCTAAATTCATATCATATTTTTGAATTAAAAATGCCCCTTTAATGCATGAAATAAATGCCCAACCGGTGTTAAAGGGGGGCATTTATTTCTTCAGCCATTTACCCCCTTTAACACCGGTTCGTGGCTGGAACCGGTGTTAAAGGGGGTAATAAATGCGAGAAACGGGGGTTATTAAATTCGCCTTCCCCTTCCTTTCTTCGTGCCACGAACCAGAGAAGATCGAACACCGCCGGTCGCAGAGAGAAGCGCCGCCACCGCCCTCGGAGCTCGCGCGTCTCGCCGCCGCCGCCCTCGGAATTCGTCCGTCTCGCCGCCGTCGCCACCTCCATTTCCGTATGACCTCTCCCGCCCCCCTGACCACCACTCTTCCCCGTGCAGGAGCAGCCGACCGCACCTCGCCGGAGCACCGCCGACGCCGCCCGTCTCACTGCTACCGACGCTCGTCTCCACTGCCGACGATCAAGGCCACCGAGCATCGCCCGACGCCACGCATCTCCACTGACGATCAAGCGCCTCGGAGCACCGCCGACGCCGCCGTCTCCACATGACGATCAAGGCCATGGAGCACCGCCCGGCCGACTGTCTCCACTGCTGACGATCAAGGCCGCCGAGCACCGCCCGACATCGCCGGAGACCGCCACTAGCACCGCCGCCCGACGAGCCCGCCGCCTCCGTACGTGCCGACGCCGCCCGTCTCCACCGCGCCAACGCCGGTGAGTAGGGGCGGGCCCAGAATTTTTTATACCGGTATTCAAAAGTATAATAATAATTTATTATTGTATAAAATAAATTTTAAACAAGAATGAGACATGAGCAACTGTTTACATGTATGGTATATTTTGAGAAATCCTTTTAATGGTATTTCTGCTTGAGGAACATATGAATTTACCAAAGCAGTATTGACTATGTAACTACATACAAATTTCGAACTATGAAAACTTAAGAGTAGAACAAACATCAGATGGGCTTTCTACAAAAAAATACATGCAAAATGATTATTTTGAAAAACAACAAAGTGGTAAAATTGGGGGTCGAACCTTGAATCACACGATTCATCAGTTATTTCTAAACTGTTATGTATAAACCAGTTGAGCTATAACATACTGAATGTTATCATTGAATAGTTTACCTATATTATATTTTCCATAGAGCATTTACATACTTGTATATTTTTCAAAATATTTGGGTATTCATCTGAATACCTTTGAATTGAAGTGGGCCTGCCCCTGCCGGTGAGCAAACCAGAATGCGCCACCTGTCTGCCACGTCAGCGATGACACAGCGCCAGTCAACGTTGACTCTCCTGAAAAATAGAAGAAAAAATAAAAATTGCAGAAAATTGTATAATCTTGCAAAAATCATATAAAAAGATTCGTAGATCTAAAAATAGCAAATTATATATCAATGAATTCAAAAAATTGAGTAGATTATTAATATCAAGTTGGATTTAACTTTTACAGTACGTGTTTACTGTAATAATTTAATTAGTTTTAATGGTCTTTTAGGTTAATAAATTCATAGTAAAATATCTACTGGTACAAAAATCACAAATAATATACCTATGGATTCACAATTGTGTGTAGATCATCAATATGCAAATGGTTAAGCCAAATAATATAAGGTTTTTCAGCACTTAAATAAATGGTATAATGGCTTATTTAGAGTAATAAATTCATAAGAAAATAAATAATGTTCAAAAAATTACAAATAATATGTCCCTGGAATCACAACCCCGTGGGGATTATATATCTGATTTTAGTTTGATTTTTAGACAACAGAAACTATTTAAATAATTTAAAACCCATTAAACACTATTTAAATCATAAGAAAAGATTTGTAACTCTGATTAGGGTGAATCCAACGCCTACTGGTTCGTATTAATGTCCTCTATCCATAACAAATACTCCATTGCATTAATTGGCCTCTTGCATGCATCATATACTTCATTATTGTTTAGAGAACTAAAGTAACAACCATTGTGACTTATTAAATTGCCATGCATGCATTTGTTGCATTTGTTTGATCTCTATGTGCTATTGTTTATGTTGTATGAAATTGTTTGCTCGATAGATTGCGAGGAGTGCAACGTGTGTGATTGCTGACTCATCCTGATTAAAACTTGTTTGCTCGATAAATTGTACTACATGCATAGATTAAAACTTGTATACAAATTGGACCTCTGACTCATCCTGATTAGGGTTTTGACCCCTCGGAACTCGTTTAAAATGATCAAGCATCCTTAGGGTTTTAATTTCATTTGTGTATTTTTGTATGAATAATATGTATATTTGTGTATGAATCCAAGTCCACTTGAATGTTTACACTCTTACTCTAGATAATATTATTGTTTTAGAAACTATGGATCCACTTAGTAGAAACCTTGAAGAAGAAGAAATAATGGAGAACATTATTGAGGAGGACACCTCACAATATCTGAACTTGGAGGGACATGATGATGACAGCTCAAGTACTAGTCATGGAGAAGATGAAGACTCCGGTGAACGCAATTTAATGGTTACAAAGTCCGGCGAGGTATATGCATTGATTAAGCCTCTGCTGACTTCCACCAACAATATTCTTCGACATGTATTAATTAACGCTTCTTTCTTCTTTTAGCCCTCTGGATCGACCAGCCAGCAACCATCTTCTTCTACGAAAAAGAGCAAGCGGCGCGAGCGGTTGAAAGATCTTGCAAAGTTCACGATCAAGCGGTCCGTGTTAATGGCGGCCGATGGAGCCCAAGAAGGCCGCAGACAAATTTGTACGTCAGTGGAGTTCTTGTTAGGGACCAAATCCCAATCATAATTGAAAATTGGAATAAGCCAAAGAAGAGCGGTACCTTTATCGATGATGATCCAAAGAAAGCGCTTTGGAATTCGTTGTTGGTAAATTTCACCCTTCCGCCAGAGGAGGATGAAAACAACCGGTTATAAAGGAAAAGGTCAAAGAGTGGACTCTAAAGAAGATGGTGGCTTTCCGCAATAGCGGAAGACAAAATTGAACAAAATTGTCAACCGGCAAATCAAGAGACTCCAAATTTCAAGACGCATATTATGCGAAGATAAGACCTCACTAGGCGAATTTGAGACATATAAAAAGTGATATAGCTAAAAGAGGTCGAAACCAATACGCTTAATGTCCCGAAGAAGGAATATCACCGGAGGGGTCGGTGGCTACATATCTCGAGGCCTAAGTGGGAGGAAGCTGAGAAGGCCTGAGAGAGGGATCACACCCCAGACAGATGGGTGGGACCTACGTGCAAAGACTTGGTTCTACGGAATCGGGGCAAGGTTGGACCCAGAAACAGGATTGTGTATCTTCCCAACCCTCCTTGCCAAACCCGTCACTGAACTCATCACAGGATGGGTTTGCCGACTGGAGCGACTCTTACAGATGGCGCGGCAGAAAAGAAAAAGAGCGTACAGAGCGGATGACACAGATAGAACATGCACTTGCGACGCTGCAGGCGCAAGTGAATGCACAACAGAGCCATTAAGCTACCGGTCCATCTCAGCGGCACGAAGAGCCTGCATTGGAAGCTGTCGGTGGCCCAGACTCTGCGCGGAAAAGCAGTGTGGCTTCCACGGAGAATGTGCAGCCCACGCTTGAAATGGCGGGTCCTCGATACCCCGTGGATGAGATCACGGAGAGCGAACACGCTGAGCTGCATGTGAGATTAATGGGCTTATCCATTAAGTTGGCTGTCGGCTATGCCTTACCTCCTGTAGCTGGTGGAACTTACCACTGCCGACCGATTCCAGATGGCTATGCTATTGTCGGGGTGGATGAGTTTGTGAAGGAATATGAGGAAACACAGCTTGACCATGCTACAGGTGAAGGGGAAACTCAACTCAAATTTGCAGTGAAAAAAACCATTCTTTGGAAGAAGGAACACATTGTGCTTCCAAATTGGAGGTCACTGGCACCCCGTCTCATGACGTCTGAGCCGTTTCAGCTATCTTCTGCGCGGCAGCCATCTCCGGCGCTTCAGCCATCTCCTGCGCGGCAGCCATCTCCGGCCCGTCAACCATCTCCGGTGCTTCAGCCATCTCCTCAGCGTAAGCGGAAGAGCACTGCCACGAAGAGCATCGAGTAATCGCCACAAAGAAATCCGCAGGAAACCGTATGCCAAAGAGTTCAAAAAACTACGTCCCGCAGCCTTCCGCCAAGCCATTGGCGGTTTTACCCTGGAATCGCAGCGACGAGGAGACCAATAGGATCTCGGAAGAATAGGTCAAGAAATTCTTTGCACCTAGACGGGCCGAGCCAAAGGAGAAAATAGATCAGGCGGTGGTGGAGAAGTTTTATAAAAATCTTTTAAAACCTGAAACCCCACTTGTGCCAGACTACGAGCGCCGGATTTTGAAGGCGGATGCAAGGCGTCGTAGGGAGACTGAAAGTAGCAGTCGTGAGGCACCCCAGAAAACAGTTCCCATGCTCGGAGAGCAGGAAAACCAATCATGCGCCCTGCTCCAAATGTTCGACACACGGGACGCTCCTCCCGTAAATGATTACGAGGCAGAGCTAAAAAGAAAGGCCAATGAGATGGGGATGACTTACATTGCATACTTGAACGTCATGGGAGACAACTTGTCCAAATGCGATGCCAACCCCATACAGCCATGGAAGTATGGGAAGAATCTCGTCAAGAAAGAGGAGCTCAAGGATCTACCAACAAAGATGCGAAAATTGCACAAGTGGTACCTTGATTTCTGCAAGACGAGAAAAGAAGAATGGATCACGGCGCATATAAGAGATCATATTTTCTTGTGCGGAGACGACGCGGTCGACTTCAACATTCAAGACTTGCATTTTCTATTCAATCAGAAGGAACTCGACAAATCTGCCATCAGCCTTTATTGTGTGTAAGTACTATTTCTGTAATTTTTATCTCATCTCATTCACTTCATTAATTGCATGTATATATATATGCTTACCATATATGTATATACTATTATGCAGGAAAAAGGTTATGGAATGCATGAAAGGGGCCCTTTTGACATTGGGTTCGTTGACCCAAATAGAGTTCATGAAGAAGTGGTAAGAACCAAACCCGGGCAAACAGAAGATTACTTGCTAAAGTCTTTACTGAGACAACAAACCAAAAGGGAAATACTATTGCCTTACAACTTCTCGTGAGTACTTTTACCCTCTCTCTTGTACACATTCATTTGACTTACTCGATGTTAAGTGTAACTGATGATGAGTTATGCGTGCGTAGGTTCCACTTTATTCTGCTAGTCATTCAACCCGACTCAGGAAAAGTCCTTGACATGGACTCGTTACGAAAAGAAAAAGAGATATGGGCAGACTTTAGAGAGATGATCCAAAGGTAATTTCAATCATATTATCGCACTAAATCGGCAACTTTCGTGACAACAAGTAATTAATTACTCCTTTATCCATTTTCTTTGCCGGAAAGGGTTTGGAAAAGGTTCACGGGCAGGGCCGTGGGTGAATGGTCAGAAGAACTAAAATTTGTAGACCAAAATGTAAGTAATACTAGCTAGCTTCCAATTCCATTATATCATGCTTTATTGATTATTATTTTGATTGAACTCTCTATTCTCGTAAAGTGCGCGCATCAGGGACACGACAATAACTTATGTGGGTACTATGTTTGCGAGTTCATTCGCAACACGATATGTGCGACGGGCCAAGCCGCACTAGAACAACTTAGAGTAAGTAAACAAAGTCCACAACATTATTTTACTACCATCAATTGTGTTGAGTTTTATTCTTATATATACATTGACGGCCCATTCTTCATATATATTCAGATCGAACGGATGCGGGACCAACTCCTACCATTTGAACGCATACGAGCCATTCAAGAGGAATTGGCGGGGTTCATACTTGATGAGGTCGTCACGCCTGGCGGAGAACTCTTTAGATATCCACCAAAATGAACGATGACGATGCATGTGCCGATGACGATGTATGTGCCGATGACGATGTTTGTGTATAATAATATTTGCTTAATTATTCATGTACTCGTATGTACAGATGACGATTTATGTGTATACCGCTCCCGATCGATTCCCCCTCGCTCCTCCCCCCCCCCCTCCCGCAGAAATACGCCCAGAACGGGGCAGAGGCAGAAGTCTACCGTGGCAGAGATTTAGGCCGTTTTCCTGCCGTGGCAGACCGCGGCAGAAGAACCTTTAACATCGGTTCCAGCCCCGAACCGGTGTTAAAGGAGGGGGCCTGAGGCATGCGGCAGCCCCACGTGCGCCACCCTTTAACACCGGTTCGTATAAGAACCGGTGTTAAAGGGGCCCCCCCCTCTAACATCGAACCCTCAACAGCGGTTGAGGAACCGCTGTTAGAGGGCCCTCCCAACCGGAGTTAAAGGGGGGGCTCTGCACTAGTGGCCTGCCCTGCTACCGTGCTCCCATCGGTGCGTCCCGTCCCTGCACGTGGCCAGCGTCCAGTCTTCCGTTTGTTATTGCAAAAAAAACTATAGGAACAATACAAGGCAATATAAATCGATCTGTACCTACGAGTGGACACCCATGTATTATACTTTCCTAATCTATCTTATCTTGTCGGAACTTACGGCTTCAACGAGAGCAATGAAGGACGGAGAGGATGAGATCGCTCTGATGAACTCCTCCGCTGCGCCCACCTCTTCCACGGTCACCCTCCTCTCTCACACGCATAGAGGCTCCTCTCGCTGTTATCCTCTTTCTTCTCCTGTCGGACGCGAAGCTTGTCAATGGATCAAGCGAGGCATGGAGGCGGGCTGGATCTGAAGGAGGTGAATCCCGTGGGTAGACACAACATATGCTCCCTGCTCGAGCGAAGAAGCCTAGATCTGGAGAAAGAGGTTTCGCCGTGGCGCAGCATCATCGATTAGCTCGAGCGCGATAGCCCATAGCTGGAGGCGGTAGATCCATCTGATGCTTGCCACTTGCAGGGGCGCACCGATGGGAGCATAAATGGTGCGCAGGCAAACCTAACCAATGGGCTGGCTTGGCACGGCACCGCCTTTATGGGCCTAGCATCGCATGGCATGTGGTGGCCCATTAGCTGGCATGCTATGTCGGACACCTAAGCTAGACGGGCCGGCTCGTGGCACGCAGGACACGCCGGCCCATCAACACAGAGAGCCTTTGTTCCTGCAGGCCCATGATAAAAACTACAAAAGGGTCTGAACTGTTCTTGTTACAAGTAGGATTTTGTGGTGTAGTGGTGGACGGAGGAGACATAGGTCTTTGGTTCGAACCCTAGGGTGACTATTTTTTCCACTTATTCCCATTAATCACGGGCCGTGAGCCTGAGTCCGTGGCATTGGCACGCCAAAGCCCGACCATTGGCCAGGTTTGGGCGCAGGCAAGCCCCGTCCATCACATAAATATATTCAAAATTATTTTCTTAAAGTCGCGTATGCAACATTATGCAACCCTTCACAACTCAAGAAGGCTTGCCCTTTTTGCCTAATTATTTTCTGAATGTAGATAGGTAATGGTATAAAGAAACTTGCAAAATTGCACGTATATGAAAAACTTGCCTAATTATGCTACCGTTCCATGATAGTACATGCAAAAATTGCACGTATATGAAAAACAGCCACAGGATATTCAAACCCATAGAATTTCACGTTTTTGAAGTACATTTTGATAACCGGTATAATTTGATAGCATTTAAATATGAAATAAACTCCCAGACTAAACTATCTATTATATACTAAAAGTAATATAAGGATGTCTAATAGAGACACCATGTTGAGCCACATCATCAAAATTGTTTTAAACTGTTAGATTTATAATTTTAAAGGCCAAGATTTTAAGATTTCACATAACATGTACCAGCATATATTTTATGGACATACACAACCTGTCACGTCTAGGTGCCACCCTTCCTACGGTTTGTGTCAATACGATTCAAAAAAAGAATGAATATGTGCAAAAAATAAAGAGTGAATATGCCTAAACGGATCGATCAATATATGCATGGCGTCACGTACATAGGTGGAGCTAAGTCCAGAACGGATCAGTCATCAACCAATCAAAAGCAAAGATGATCAATCAATATCTTACTTTTGTTTGCGTGTAACATACGGCATGAAGCTAACTCCAAAGCTGATCAACCTCTCCAAAAATAATACTAACAAAGCGGATCAGTTTGTATATCGGTGTTTGGAAGGACAGACTACAGTAGGATGTGGGTACCGGAAAAATACATGTGGGTCTATAAAAATAATTAAAAAATTACATAAAAGGTAAACTAACCACACTTTTTTCTCTCAAAATACCACACAGTTTTTAATAAGTCACAATAGTACAACACTAAGGTTTTCAAAGAAATGCCAGGAAAATTAGACAGGCCTTTATATCATATGACACGAACTCGGTCGTTAGTTCATTGTCGTGAAAAATGAACAAACCAAACATGTGTAGATTTCACATGAGACATTATAAGTCCTTAAAAGTACTTTCTTTGCCGCTTTATCAGTTGTTTTAAGGAGGAGAGAACCGTGAAAATTGAATAGTATATGATCACACTTATTTTATGATACGAAAAGCTTAAAAGTTACCGGACATATAATCCTTATAAAATTCCAACTATAATAAAATTTAAACTCGAAAATTATATTTTGCTCATAACAAGCATTTGTGACACCCCGGTTCTGAAAAGACCGTGGCCTCTATGTGACATGCCAATCCCTGGATCGGTTCATTGGCCCACAATAGAGTAAGATATATAATCATAGCAAAATAACCGTGTATCATGATCTACAAAGATCCAGAGTACCATTATTACAATGAAAGCTTAGCATAAAGCTAGATCAAAGTATTCAGGTAGCAACAAAAGCGAGTAAATCCTCCAATCTTCAATTTGCCCACAAGTGAACAAGTGCCGAGTGAAATACCGTGGCCTATAACGATCAATCAGAATCGGAGTAACATGTAGCATAAAACGCAACAGCCCCGAAGGGTCAATACATGGAATGTATGGCAAGTAGAGCTAGTAAAGGAGACAATGGTACTAACATCTACATGCATATTTGGCAAGTGGAGCTGTGTCTGACTTGCATTTGCAAATAACTTTGTCCTACTTTCATAAACAGTTTTGAATTTTCTTTGAAAAGATCCCAATTAAGTTATCCCAACAATGTTAAAGCAATTATGAAATTAGAATGAGTGAGAAACATGTCATGGAATCAATATCAAGCAACTCAGTTGTCCATAACCGGGGACACGGCTAATCGATTAGATTATACACTCTGCAGAGGCTAGTACACTTTACCCATGTGACTTGGCCAGCCCAGCTCGTACCACCACTCTCATTTAGGGTGATGATAGGGAGAAGACCAAGAAGAGACTGTTCGGGAAGTAGCTCCTCAATCCCGACGCGCACCGGTCCAACCTACCAAAATTCTACATCTCTGGATACGCGGGTTCGAGTTACCACAACCTACTAAGTCCAACCAACCGCCGATTTCATTATTGGCACATGGTTGTACACGTAAGCTACACAATAAAGAAGCCAATCATTCTCTCTTGATACCTGGGTGCCTTTCCGCAATGAAACCACCAAAATTTATCAATACCATCACACCCAGGGGATTCATTGATTAAGTTGTTTTAGTTTTCACAAACCAAATACTTTGAGAAAACAAGTATCAATGATGTAACCCAGCCCTCGTTCAACATAGCATGGCTAAGCACATCTACAACGGTGGTTCATCTACAAGGAAAGCCCTACCACATAATAGGACATAGCATAGCGATAGTATCATCCTACACATGCATCTACAAAACACGACAATGCATAGAAAATAGTAGGACGATATCATGAACAAAGTAGCATCTACTTGCCTTGGTTGTAGCGGTCGGAGGAACAATCCACACACGAGCAAGGGTTGTACTCCACACAATCTACACGACACAATTGCATTCATAAACAAACAATTCACAAACATATGCAACAAAGATGATGCATGAATGCAAGAACGGCAAGTGAATTGGTGCTACAGCTGCACCACATAATACTAATACATATTACTACCGAATACATGCATGGAAAATAGATTTGGCGCAAGGGAAACTATTAACCAAAAGTAGTGATCACTACTAGAGCTAGAACTTAAATAATTCACTACAGGTAGTAGACAGGTTGTAAAATCCTGGAAAAATTCTACCGCATAGGCATCGCTGATAAGAAACAGTACCAATTGGAATTACTCAAAAAGGAGTTATAAAACATCCCGAGTAATTAAAACACTGCAGAAATCCATTAGACAAATACTGCAGAAGTTTTTACTGTAAGCCTATCTTTTTATTTCACTGTGAGATTCTCCTCGTTCATACGAATTCAGGGACATATCATACGCGATTTTTGGAGCTATGAATCTTTTTTTACGAATTTATTACTCCGAAAAGGCCACTAACTAGTCTGATTAAACTGTACTAAACCTGACGGTAAAAGTCTGAACCAAAGGTACAGCGAGATTCTACACGACTCACTGAACTCGTATATATTTTATTTGCAATTTTTGGCCAAGTGGTTTAATTTCTACGCAATTTACAAGATTCTACCGAAATCTGTCAACTAATAGGATTAACGAAATTGACCCGATCAATCGTGTCGATGACCGATCTGGCGTCTGACCAGTCAACGTCTGAAGCGTCGACTAGTCAACGTCTGGAGTGCTGACCAGTCAACGAACGATCTAAGCCGCTGATCTGAGATCGACGGCTGCTGTCTTACCAGAATCGATCAAACGAACTCCGGCGAGCTCGGACGGCGGCGACGGTCGGTTCCGGCGTCGTGGTTCTACCTGCGACGCACACGGTCAACTACGGCTCCGGAACAATAAACGCTACAGACGCGGGCGATCTGCAGGCGCAGATGGCGGCGGCGATGGAGACGCGAGCACGGAACGGAAAGAGGAGATCGAGGCGAACCCGGCAAGACGCGCGATGGCGGCGGATGGCCGGCGGCGGCGAGGAGAAGCGGCGGGCGATCTGCGCCTTGGAGGAGTCGCGCGGCGCCAGGGAGGAGTTGTGGCGGCGGGGTGTGAGGCAGGGGCACGGGTCCCAAGGCAGGGCCCCACTTTAAAAACTCGTGCGCGAAAGAAAGAAAGAAAAAAAGAAACAGTCCTATACTGAAAATGGTCCAGATTTGACTCCGATTCGGAAATCTGTCCGGATTTTCGGACAGTTTTCCGGCGGTTTACTAAAACGTCCGAGTCTTTTGCATACGAACTCCGATTGGAGCGATTCTCGCGCCTACAGGTTCGTATCGTCGAGGGGAACAACCTTTAGTCGAAGTTTGTGCGAAAACTCGAACCTATAGGGGTGGTTGTCGCAAGTCTTACTAGAGATCCCCGCAGGAACCTCGGATCGAAACAAAATAGGGTTTTGCAATAGGCGCTTCGCCGAACCTTTCTGCTCGACGGTTTTACATGGAAAGATATGATGCAATGCTATGAATGATATGCAAGACCAAATCTAAAATTTGGGATGTGACAAGACTAACCCCCTTAAGATGAATCTCATCCTCGAGATTCGGCGCGGCTAGCAAATAGGTGTGGGTAGTCCTCTCGGATGTCATCTTCACGCTCCCAAGTGGCTTCCTCTTCGGTGTGGTGACTCCATTGCACCTTGCAAAACTTGATTGTCTTGGTACGGGTAGTCCTTTCTGCTGTCTCCAGAATCTTGACCGGTTTTTCCTCATAGGTCAAATCATTCTCAAGCTGAACCTCCTCTAGCGGTACAGTGTCTCTCAACGGTGTATCCACTATCTCCGGATGACACTTCTTCAGCTGGGAAACGTGGAACACATTGTGAACAGCAGACAGAGCCTCTGGCAACTCCAACTGATAAGCAACCTCTCCTTTGCGTGCTAAGACTCGATACGGTCCAATAAATCGAGGTGCCAGCTTACCCTTAATTCCAAATCTCTTGATTCCACGAAGCGGCGATACTCTGAGGTATGCTCTATCACCTATCTCATACACCACTTCCTTGCGCTTGGCATCAGCGTAGCTCTTCTGCCTAGATTGTGCTACCTTCAGTCTGTCTCTAATTAAGGCGACCTTCTCCTCAGCGTCCTTGATTAAATCAGGTCCAAACAACTGACGTTCTCCTACTCCATCCCATAGCAATGGTGTACGTCATCGTTTCCCATATAGCACATCGAACGGCGATGTCTTGATGCTGTTTTGATAGCTGTTGTTGTAGAAAAACTCCGCATACGGCAAATTCTCATCCCAACTGGATCCATGAGCCAAGGCGCAAGCTCTCAGCATGTCTTCCAAAATCTGATTCACCCTCTCGGTCCATCCATCGACCATGGGTGAAACACTGCTAAACTCCAATCTAGTACCAAGTGACTCGTGCAGCTGGCGCCAGAAGTGTGAGGTAAATTGGGTGCCTCTATCAGATACGATACTCTTGGGAACTCCATGTAGGCACACAATCCTGTCCATGTAAATCTTGGCCAACTTTGCACTCGTATAGGTCGTCTTTACCGGTATAAAGTGGGCTACCTTGGACAAATGGTCGACCACTACCCAAATAGAGTCATATCCTGACCTGGTCCTGGGTAGTCCTGTGATAAAGTCCATTCCCACTCTATGCCATTTCCAATCCGGCACGGGCAATGGCTGTAGCAATCCTGCTGGCTTCTGGTGTTCTGCCTTTACTCGGCTACATACATCACATAGGGCGATATGTTCTGCGATGTCTCCCTTCATGTTGTTCCACCAGAATCTGTCCTTTAGGTCCATATACATCTTCGTATTGCCCGGATGTATGGAATACGGCGAGTCATGAGCTTCCTGCATAATCAACTTCCTTAACTCCGGATCGTTGGGCACACACAAACGATCTCCATACCACAAGGTACCTTGCTCATCCTCGCGGAATTCCCTTGCACGACCTTCCTTCATCTTTTCCTTAACTTCTTCTATCTCTTTGTCTCCTATCTGAGCTTTCCTGATTCTATCCTGTAGCGTTGGTTGGACTTCCATTGTTGCTAGGTATCCTTCAGACACTACTTCTAGTCTAAGGTCCTTGAATTGCTTGCACAAGTCCTCAGGCAATTCACCAATTGTCAATCCATTGGCATAAACCTTCCGGCTCAGAGCATCTGCTACTACATTGGCCTTTCCTGGGTGGTATTGTAGATTCATATCATAATCCTTGATAAGTTCCAACCATCTCCTTTGTCTCATGTTCGGTTCATACGTGTAAATATGTACTTCAGGCTCTTGTGGTCGGTGTACACATCACAGTGTTTTCCCATTAAGTAATGCCTCCATACCTTGAGCGCATGAACCACTGACGCTAACTCCAAGTCGTGTGTGGGGTAATTCCGCTCATGGTGCTTGAGTTGTCGCGAGGCATATGACACTACTCTCCCATCTTGCATGAGCACACTCCCAAGTCCCTGTCGAGAAGCATCACAGTACACTTGGAAATCCTTCTGAAGATCTGGTAAACACAGAACAGGCGCAATTACTAGTCGACGCTTCAGTTCCTGAAAGCTGACTTCACATACGTCTGACCATTCAAACTTCCTCTCCTTCTTCAGAAGTTCAGTCATCGGCTTTGCAATCTTGGAAAAGTTTTCTATGAACCTCCTGTAATATCTAGCAAGTCCCAAAAAGCTTCGAATCTCTCCAGCATTCTTGGGTGCTTCCCACTCTGTTACTGCAGTCACTTTGTTTGGATCAACAGCAATTCCTTCTCCTGACACTACGTGTCCAAGAAATCCAACAGTGTTAAGCCAGAATTCACACTTACTGAATTTGGCATACAGCTTGTGTTCCCTCAGCTTCTCCATAATCATTCTCAGATGTTTCTCATGCTCAGCATCATCCTTGGAATATATCAGTATGTCATCAATAAACACCACCACGAACTTGTCCAAATACTCCATAAATACCTTGTTCATCATGGTCATGAAGTATGCGGGCATTTGTTAGTCCAAAAGACATAACAGTATACTCATATAAACCATACCTAGTGGTGAAGGCGGTTTTGGTACATCCTCCTCGGATCTTTAATTGAAATAGCACGATCGCAGATCAATCTTCTTGAACACCTTTGCTCCTTCAGTTGATCAAACAAGTCATTTATGTTCGGCAGAGGGTACTTGTTCTTAATGGTTACTTCATTCAGCGAGCGATAGTCTACCACTAATCTCTTGGTGTTGTCTTTCTTCTCCACAAATAGAACAGGTGCTCCCCATGACGACGCACTAGGCTAAATGAATCCCTTTTCCAGTTGTTCCTTCAACTGTTTCTTCAATTCCTTCAGCTCATCGACATCCATCTTATATGGTTTCTTTGCTATAGGTCCTGTTCCCGACATCGGGTCGATAAGAAACTCTACATCTCTCGCTGTGGCATCCTGGCAGCTCTTCGAAACACGCGGGGTAATCCCTAATCATCGCACAAGATCCATGCTAACCCCCTTAAGAGAATTCAGCTTACACCTTCCTGGTCGTGCGGCTGACTTGAATCTAATCCTCTTACCATCCGGGGTTTTAAGTGAAACGGCTCGCTGTGCACAATCTATGTGTCCCCCATGCATAGACATCCAATCCATACCCAGAATGACATCTAATCCTGTGAATCCAACACTACTAGATGTGCGATGAAGTTGTGTGTTCCAATCCTCACAGTCAAGTCATGCATCCCGCACTAGCTATCATATCTCCTCCGGTGAACTCACTCTAATAGACCTTTTCATAGACTCAAGAGGTAACTTATACTTATCCACAAATGCCCTTGATATGAATGAATGCGATGAACCAGTATCAAAAAGTATAAGTGCGGGGTAAGTGTTGATTGGGAACTTACCAATCACAAGGTCAGGCTCATCTGGAATCTCCTCCACATTCATGTGGTTCACTGTGGCCTTCTCACCGTTGGTTGGCTTCAGTCCTTTCCTCTCCGGACAGTTGTCAGCATAGTGTCCCTTCTGCTTGCACTTGAAGCACGTCATCTCACTCAGATCCTTCTTCACGAAGTTGCGATCACGGTTGCGGTCATGTCCACCGTGTCCTCCAGAGTGGTGAGAGTGTCCTCCCTTGTGGTTGTGGTGTATGCTCCTATGGTTGTCATGGCGATGTCCATCGCGGCGGTCATGGCTCCCATGGTCACTTCCTCCATGCTTGGAGTATCCATCATATGAAGTGCGAGACTTGTGGTGTGAACCAGAGTGATGAGTATTGCTCTTTCTCTTGCGGTTCTCCACTTGCTTGTGCTTCCCTTCCAAGATCCTGGCTTGTCCATAAGCTCCTGGAAAGTGGGGCAATAAACCACAAGTAGTCAGATCGAAAGCTCATCAGAGGCCATCCAGAATCTCTCCTCCTTTTGGCATCGGTGTCAACATCCTCAGTGCATAACGGACAGGTTGTTGAACTCATCAATGTACTCGGCCACGGTGCGATTGGTTTGGCGCAAGTTATGAACTCCTATCTCTTCAGGCTCAAAACTCCGAAGACACGTGGTTGGTCCTGAAACCTTCCTCAAACATTGCCCAAGTCACGGTATCCGGGTGGGTGATCAAATGTGTCCCACCAAGAAGCGGTGGTCCCTCCAGAGGTGAGCGGCAAACCTCACCTTCTCAAAGATCAGTGCATCCGACAGCATTAGATCCTTGTTGACTGAACGCAACCAGTCTAGAGCAACCATTGGTTCCGTTGCGAGAGAACTTAGCTGGCCTTAACCTCGAAATCTGGTGAGAGCATCTCCACGAGGCTGATTGTTTCCATTGTTGTTGTTCTGATTCGCCATGAACTGGGTCATCACTTGGGTCAGCTGTGCCTGAGCTGCCATGAGCTGCTCCATCTCAGTGGGTTGGCGGCGAGGAGGCATCTGCGGTTCAGCATAGGTAAGTTTAGAAAGAATCAACTACGACAATAGGATTCTACCCATGCATATGATCAACCATCAACAAACAATAACAGACAATCACAAGCAAGCATCACATCAACAAACAAGCGATCCAGCAACATCCCAGGTTTTATCCTAGCAGTATATAACTACTGAAATAGTTTTGCAAGAGTTGGCAATGCTTAACTAAACAATAGATCAACTAAACAACCAAAACAGCAATTCTGCCAGAACAGTCCAGCAGCAATCACGAATTTTTCCGCCTGACTTAAGCTCGTCGGAAAAATTAGCTAGTTTTTGCGCATATGGCACAGAGAGTTTCGCATCAGCCCAATTTTTTTCAGATTTTTCCGAGTTACCAGAAAAATATGAAAAATCGCGCAGTACTGCTGTATCAGCAGAAAAACTGCAGCGAAAATAACACAGATAGTAACCAAATTGCCATAACTCTTTCATTAAAATTCACACAAATAAATCCTGGGATAATGGAGTACACAAATAAGCAACTAAACACTTTTAAACTAACACGAACTAAGCTTCACAACGATCGAGACTAATCCTAACGAGTTCGTCTAACGTGGACTAATTGGTGGACTTCTATCTACTTCTTGAAGAGATTGAGGTAGGTCCTTGCGGTCATGCGTTGGCGCTTCGGCTCGTGGTACAACCATGGCGGCGGAGTGTACACCTCTCCTGAACCATCACTTGAGACTTCAAACTCCACCTCTTCTGGATCCTCCTCTTCTTCTTCATCCTCAGCTGCTACAGCAACAGCTTCATCTCCTCCACCATCATCGTCTCCATCATCGTCATCCTCGTCCTCATCATCATCATCGTCTCCACTGTCATCATCATCCCCATTGTTTTCATCAGAGGGTGGATTCAACTGTGCTTGGAGAGCGGCAATCTGGGCTGTCATAGCTTCAATGGTTTGGTCCCTTTCCTGGACGGTCCCTTGCAATTGTTTTATGTTCTGGGCATTATCTTGCACAGTGCCATGAAGATGGGCTATGGTCTCATCTCTGGCTATCAGGACAGTCTCCAGAACTCCCACAACTTCATGCAAAGTGTCTATCTCCTGTCCTTGGACCACCATTCCATTGCTAGTAAAGTCTGCAATCTCCTTCATCATCCTCACCTTCTCTGCTAGAACTCCATTCTCTCTCTCCATGTCCTCTATGTGCCTCCGACGGGGCGGCATGTTGTTCCTGTCGCCCGGGGTAATCACAATGTTCCCATCTTCATCACGCCTTCCATAATCACGGTAGGGTGAATCTGCAGGCAGTAGGTGTCGTACATAGTGGCACGTGCGAGACAGGGCTTCATGTACAGCCAAGTTGATTCCAAGTCCCAGATTCACGATATCTTGGTGTAGACCAAGTGCTGGGTTTGGCAAGGCGGCATCTCTGAATATGAAGGTAGTGATCTCCCATGCATCCTCTCCATATCCTTAGGTGTACAGCCTTCTTCCCTTAAACATAGGCAAGGGCAATCCCAATGACCGAGAGAGCTGAGCTAATGCCTTGCAAAGGGCCTTGGTGACTCCATGGTGACATACTCACCCGACGCCTCCCATCTATCAAGTAAAAGAGGAAAGTGTGAGAATAGCATATGGTAAGAATTTACGAGGGTGAAAGGCATAAGAGAAAAGACAGGTTAATATAGGCTTAATAATTCTATGGCTTCCTAATCCAATCCTAGGTCACGATCCTACAATGACACACGGCTCGATACCATCCTGTGACACCCCGGTTCTGAAAAGACCGTGGCCTCTATGTGACATGCCAATCCCTGGATCGGTTTATTGGCCCACAATAGAGTAAGATAGATAATCATAGCAAAATAACCGTGTATCATGATCTACAAAGATCCAGAGTACCATTATTACAATGAAAGCTTAGCATAAAGCTAGATCAAAGTATTCAGGTAGCAACAAAAGCGAGTAAATCCTCCAATCTTCAATTTGCCCACAAGTGAACAAGTGCCGAGTGGAGTACCGTGGCCTATAACGATCAACCAGAATCGGAGTAACCTGCAGCATAAAACGCAACAGCCCCGAAGGGTCAATACATGGAATGTATGGCAAGTAGAGCTAGTAAAGGAGACAATAGTACTAACATCTACATGCATATTTGGCAAGTGGAGCTGTGTCTGGCTTGCATTTGCAAATAACTTTGTCCTACTTTCATAAACAGTTTTGAATTTTCTTTGAAAAGATCCCAATTAAGTTATCCCAACAATGTTAAAGCAATTATGAAATTAGAATGAGTGAGAAACATGTCATGGAATCAATATCAAGCAACTCAGTTGTCCATAACCGGGGACACGGCTAATCGATTAGATTATACACTCTGCAGAGGCTAGTACACTTTACCCATGTGACTTGGCCAGCCCAGCTCGTACCACCACTCTCATTTAGGGTGATGATAGGGAGAAGACCAAGAAGAGACTATTCGGGAAGTAGCTCCTCAATCCCGACGCACACCGGTCCAACCTACCAAAATTCTACATCTATGGATACGCGGATTCGAGTTACCACAACCTACTAAGTCCAACCAACCGCCCATTTCATTATTGGCACATGGTTGTACACGTAAGCTACACAATAAAGAAGCCAATCATTCTCTCTTGATACCTGGGTGCCTTTCCGCAATGAAACCACCAAAATTTATCAATACCATCACACCCAGGGGATTCATTGATTAAGTTGTTTTAGTTTTCACAAACCAAATACTTTGAGAAAACAAGTATCAATGATGTAACCCAGCCCTCGTTCAACATAGCATGGCTAAGCACATCTACAACGGTGGTTCATCTACAAGGAAAGCCCTACCACATAATAGGACATAGCATAGCGATAGTATCATCCTACACATGCATCTACAAAACACGACAATGCATAGAAAATAGTAGGACGATATCATGAACAAAGTAGCATCTACTTGCCTTGGTTGTAGCGGTCGGAGGAACAATCCACACACGAGCAAGGGTTGTACTCCACACAATCTACACGACACAATTGCATTCATAAACAAACAATTCACAAACATATGCAACAAAGATGATGCATGAATGCAAGAACGGCAAGTGAATTGGTGCTACAGCTGCACCACATAATACTAATACATATTACTACCGAATACATGCATGGAAAATAGATTTGGCGCAAGGGAAACTATTAACCAAAAGTAGTGATCACTACTAGAGCTAGAACTTCAATAATTCACTACAGGTAGTAGACAGGTTGTAAAATCCTGGAAAAATTCTACCGCATAGGCATCGCTGATAAGAAACAGTACCAATTGGAATTACTCAAAAAGGAGTTATAAAACATCCCGAGTAATTAAAACACTGCAGAAAGCCATTAGACAAATACTGCAGAAGTTTTTACTGTAAGCCTATCTTTTTATTTCACTATGAGATTCCCCTCGTTCATACGAATTCAGGGACATATCATACGCGATTTTTGGAGCTACGAATCTTTTTCTACGAATTTATTACTCCGAAAAGGCCACTAACTTGTTTGATTAAACTGTACTAAACCTGACGGTAAAAGTCTGAACCAAAGGTACAGCGAGATTCTACACGACTCACTGAACTCGTACATATTTTATTTGCAATTTTTGGCCAAGCGGTTTAATTTCTACGCAATTTACAATATTCTACCGAAATCTGTCAACTAATAGGATTAACGAAATTGACCCACTCAACTGTGTCTGATGACTGGGCGCTGACTGGGCGTCTGACCAGTCAACGTCTGGGGCGTCTAACTAGTCAACGTCTGGAGTGCTGACCAGTCAACGAACGATCTAAGCCGCTGATCTGAGATCTGACGGTGGCTGCTGCTTTACCGAATCGATCGGAAACGAACTCCGCGAGCCCGGAATAATAAACGCTACACAGACGGCGATCTGCAGGCGCAGATGGCGGCGGCGGATGGAGACGCGAGCACGGAACGGAAAGAGGAGATCGAGAACCCGGCAGACGCGGCGATGGCGATGGCGGGCGGGCGGCGATCTTCGCTGAGGAGTCATGGCGCCAGGGAGGAGTTGTGGCGGCGGGGTGTGAGGCAGGGGCACGGGTCCCAAGGCAGGGCCCCACTTTAAAAACTCGTGCGCGAAAGAAAGAAAAAAAAAAGAAACAGTCCTATACTGAAAACGGTCCAGATTTGACTCCGATTCGGAAATCGGTCCGGATTTTCGGACAGTTTTCCGACGGTTTACTAAAACGTCAGACTCTTTTGCATACGAACTCCGATTGGAGCGATTCTCGCGCCTACGGGTTCGTATCGTCGAGGGGAACAACCTTCAGTCGAAGTTTGTGCGAAAACTCGAACCTACAGGGGTGGTTGTCGCAAGTCTTACTAGAGCTCCCCGCAGGAACCTCGGATCGAAACAAAATAGGGTTTTGCAATAGGCGCTTCGCCGAACCTTTCTGCTCGACGGTTTTGCATGGAAATATATGATGCAATGCTATGAATGATATGCAAGACCAAATCTAAAATTTGGGATGTGACAGCATTTGGTCCATATGATCACGTACACAATGATTACTAACTTCTCAATATAATCTACCAATTTAGAGTAAACATTTTCTGCTCCCAAGTTCCAATGCTTCCTGCATATTAAAAATTTTGAAAAATATATTTATGAGTTTTAAAAATTGGTTAAGTAAGATCCTAAAATTTGCTAATGACGTATCTCACAAACTTGCAAAATATCAATTTGAAAGGTTTTGTATTATGAGTGAAACGGAAATGACAAAAATGTGGAACTGAGTATAGTGGTTCCAACTCTCCAAAAAGAATTAGAATTTGTCATTTTTGTGTATGTCGGAATATAAAAAAAATTGAATTGGGTTTTTGCATGTTTGTGGGATACGTGTTTAGCATGTTAATCTACATCACTGGAGACACCATGTTAAATAATATCCACTAGAATATACATCTTTCTCCAAAAAGATAAATAATATCCACTAGAAAAATCAACTAATTGAGATGGATAACTGAAACTAAACTGGAAACACCATGTTAATCTACATCACTTAAGAAAGATAAAAAGATCTAAACTGGAGACACCATGGTGATCATATCACTTAAATTAATTATATTTGTTAGAAACATAATTGAAGGCTATGATTTAATAGAGACTCGTGGCTTATAATTACATAGCACGCTTGATGTGTAATACATGAAACACTCATCCGAGGGGTGTGGTTCATGGACTATTTAAACAAACAAACAAAATCGTTTGGCACATAAAGTTCTAGGCACATAAATAAATTTCGTGTGTCATAGATATCGAAGATAAAATGGCATACTAGTATAGAAGATAGGAACAAGAAAACTAGGCCATTCTTGCTGCAAATAGCTTTTTCTCATGTGGGGCCTCGCGTATGAATTGTGTGTAAGATTGAAGCACAAAACCAAGCTGACGGTCAATTGTCATTCGCTAATCATTCTTTCAATTTTTTCAAAAAAGTAAAAGACTAATCATGTATATTTAAATCTTGAGTCAAATAGATATTATATCCTATATTTGTAGCAATATTACCATTTTGATTTTTTACACAAAATCATGTGAGAAAACCCCTGCTATGTCATTTTTACATATTTTAAAGGGATAGGAATATTTACATTATTCAATAAAACGATATATTATGATTGATGTAAACAATAATGCTATTTTCATGTAACTTTTCTTGAGCGAGGCACAATCAAAATTTATATTTCTACAATAACTTATTTATGTAAATAATGATAATAATAGCAAGGATAACAACAACAAAATGACAATAAAAATAAATATAATACTAGATTTATTATTTATGTCGACACGACCCGCTCCAACGTCGCCTCGCCACATGACCTTTCTCCTCGAAGGCTAACACCCGCGCCTCGCTCATGCGTCTGGCCATCAACGTCTTTTATACATCGCGGCGAAGGGGAGAAACGATCGGGGAGGCGTGAAAAGTTTTCTGGTCGCAGAAAACGAGATGCGAGCGGGAAACGCTTGCCGCACGGTAAGCCGCTGGCGTTGATAGCTAACGACGCGTCACCGTTAACATCTCATCATGAGGATGTCAACGGTTGATGAGATGTCACGGAAGGAGAGGGACAAATGGTTTAGACCGCTGGACGCGTCTAGCCAGACATGCCAAAACCTGAATCCAAAAGCGACTATGGCCTGACAAAAACAAACCATTTCGATCGACCGAATAGGTCAACCCGGGTGAAGACGCCCTCAAAGCGAAAACGGATTGCTAGTTCTCAGGCGCCTGACAACTTCTTAGGTCTCAGTCACCTCTCTTGCCATTAAATTTTTCTCGCGATTCGTGCAACTTTAGACTTCTACTCCCTCCCTCCCGGTTTAAAGGACACAATTTGCAATTTTCTAGGTCTTAGGTGTTATCTAATTGGTCTATTTAATAGCATAAAGTACAACATGCATGAAAAGAAAAAGAGTTAGGAAAGCGTTCACATTTGTTCACACATGTACATGCAAACAGTTTGTTCTTTTCACACTGAAGAGATTAAACGCTTTTGTGTCTAAGTATTTTGGGATTGCATGATTTGCAAATTATGTCCTTTAACTGGGACGGAGAGAGTACATGAGTTATAACTTTAGACTTCTAGTTGTAACTGGGATTTTAATTAGTTGCAACCAACTATGTTGTAACTAAGAATTAGTATAAATTATATAAGTTATAACTAAAAATTAAATAGTCGAATAATATTAAGGATTTAGACATGAGAAATTCTCAGGCCCTAAGATCTAGGCATTTCCAAGAGGAAAATGCTATCCATCAGGAACTCGACACGGGAATCCGGAGGTAACAGCCGCACGAGCGGCGGGTCTGCAGCACCCGTGCGAGCGGCGAACCCTAGCCGCGCACGCTTTGTCCTTCCCTCCCTAGACGGCACGCAAGGCCTAATAAACTGGGTAGCTAGGCCGCTGCAGCAGCAGCTACCTAGTAGGCTCCCCCATTTCGTGGTCACCTGTCTACGCTCCAGTAGGCGCCATGACCGTGTGCCGTCTACGCCTGGCCTAGCGCCCGTACAGTAGTGCCCTACAACCGGTAGCCCCCTACCCTACCGCTGCCCCTGCTAGCAGCGCTGCTGCCGCTACTATTAGCAGCAGCAGCGGTACTGTTCCCCGCGTTGATTCCCCTGTACGTACTACGTTCTCCCCTTTGGTCCTTGCTTCCGTCACGCGGTCGTGGATCCTGGCGGTAAAAGGTGAAACCTGCAGGTGCGGCGCCGCTGGCTCGTCAGAGCGCGCGGTACGGCCGGTATAGTTACACGGCAACGACCGCCTTGCCTTTCTCCAGGAGATGCGTGTGGGACGGATCGAGATGCGTCAGCCAGCCGATGTCAAGCCCATCATATCATCCCGTGAGGTCCTGTCACGCGCTTTAGTTTTACATATACGTACATATACATGAGTTTTTTTTGTTCGTTCATTCATGATGAGCGCTGGGCTGCTGCTGGGGTCTTGTACGTAGCATCCTACGGCGGATCTCCTCCCATCAAGACCGATATATAGCCCGGTAGGTGCTTGCTACTCCAGCTTCCAGTGCGCGCGGTTGGCGCAAAAATCAGTATGATTTGAACGGCTCAATACGTGTAGTACTACTACTGACGGAGACGGCCCATGCGTGTACGTACAGGCGTACAGCCAAGCGCGAACCAACCACACGGAGCGCGGTCAAAAGGGAGCAAAGCAGACTGGGTGGGTCTGGTCCGATCGTGCTCCGGCCCAAAATTTCTCCCCGATCCACGTGCGCGCCGGCCCCGACCGTGCCCCCATCACGGCGACACCACGCCTCGATCTGCCCTCCCACGTGCGGCTCCTCCTCCCCGATACTAGTAGATCGTCCTCGCCGACGGGCCCCCCATCCCGCCCCTCCACCTCTGCCCGCTCGACACGTCACGCGTGCGGCCTCGCCCAGCCTAGCCATGCCGCTAGCCCCGTACGCAGCGCTCGTCGGACCAATTTATTGGCCAGCATACGCGTCGCTGATATGGAGTATTGCTACTTTCTTTTCGAACCGCCAGCTCTTAAAGTTTATCTCGAACCTTCTTCCGTAATCTCATTTTTAAAATTCATTCCAACTTCTTAACTAGTAGTTTCATTATTAATTTAAAAGTATAAACGATTTTGGCAGATGATTCTATGTTTCTCGGCGATACTTTCACGGAGTTCTGCTGTTCGAAAGGCGCCTACCTCTCCTCCTCTCGTGGCCATGCCTTTTCATCCGTGGCGTACCGCTCGGTTATGGCCTCGCAGTCACGCCCGTGCGACCGATCGATCCATCGGCATCGGCAATGAAAGGAAAGGTTGTTGCACGGCGCCTGCTGGCCGTGCGCCGATCGGCGCCGAACGCGGCGAGGCCGCACTGGCCTTGAAACCTAGAACGCGAAGGAACAGGTCGTTCTGCTACTAGCAGGCAATGCGGTAAATGACATCAGGCGGGGAATCGGCGGTGGTGGCAGGCGGGCTCACGTGAGTCAGTGAGCGGCGATCGGCCGGGCCGGGGCCACGCCATGCCACGGCCGCGCGCACGGGCCCTGCCATCGGCGGTGTCAGAGGCGGCAGCGGAACCCCATACGGCTCCACGAAATTATTGTTGGCCCGCACGGCGGAGCGCAGCGCAGAATCGTGCACGGCGCACGGCAGGGTGAGCGGCAGGCCAGCGTACCTGCATAACGCTCCCACGCTCTCTCTCTCTCTCGCGCGCGCGTACGTGTGGTGGGCGTCACCGGATGAGACCGGTCAGGACCTTTGGTACGGACAGACAGAGGGCGTAGAGTTCCCGTGGAGAATCAAGCCATTTGTTGTTGCGGTTGCGTGCGATGGCGAGGAAACTAGGGGCCGTTTATACGAAGCTTGGGTTCGTACGCTTGTGAGCTTAAAACATTTGACAATGGCCTTCATGGTGGTGTCACCGTACTGATACTACTACCTGTAATTTGGCGAGCGAGCAGTACTAGTAGTATCAGGAGGTACTTACACTGTTTAATCCCTAGAATAGACTTTCACGCTCGACACATCCACGATTAACCGGGACATGCCGTTAACAGTACTCCACGATTTTGCAGGAGTAGATGCTAGTATGCTACTGGCGCGCATTGTGGTTGTAGTAGTCTGTAGAGCATCCGAGGTGAGGCAAAATCAAGAATCGATTATTCAGTGTGATGCCATGCCATACACTGCTGTCATTCCGTCAACACAGCACGCATAAAAAAAATCCACACGACTCGTCAAATCAACGGTTCAAGCTGGGAGTGGAAGTAGACGAGTACAGTAATTATGGAGTCGTACCAGTACACCTACACACACAGAGGAGGGAAGCAAATACTACCGCTACATCGGTGGTCAGTGTCTGTCAGCAGTGAAAAATTAAACTCGAAGGCGGATGCAGCTAGCAAAGCTACACAGAAAGATGTGTATGGGAGGAATACGCCCCCGTCGGGGCCGGCCGGTGCCGGTGCGTGCACCAACAGTGCAGCGAAGGGATTCCATTGAATGTGCGCCTCTTTCCAACGCATGGCGACAGGCGTGGCACTGTCCCGCCGGGGCATGCACACAGCGGCAGGGGCTCGCCAGAAGGAGAGGAGGAGGAGGAAAGGCAGGCAGGCAGGCACGACGATGGCAGTCAAGGAGGAGCAGAGGGCTCGGCTCGCGCCTTCCCGATGCACGCCTCTCCTGCTGCCGCGGCAGCAGCAGGCTCGCCACGTTCCCGAAATCGTCTCGCGAGAAGCCCGAAATGAATGCCCTGCCTGCCCCCACCACCGCCGGTCCGGGCCGGGCCCGAGAAAACGAATCGGGCAGCGGCCCGCGCCTTGGCCACGGCGCCGGTGGGCGGGCCCCGCCGCGCCGCACGCACGCACGCACGCATGCGGCGGCTCCTGTCCGGAGCCGTGCTGCCTCCCGACCCACGACACCACGTGAACCCACCCCCACCGCCGAATCGCGCCGCGGCACGTCGCCCCACCCACGGAACCTCGGCGCCTGGGCGAGGCGCACGTACAGTACGATTCTTGGCAGCCACACAACAGGTCAAATGGTCTCGTACCCCATCCCTTTTCCCATTGGGCAACGCCGGGCATCCACCTGCGGCACGGGCGTACGTACGTACGTGACGCAACGTAACGGGGGCAGGGCAGGCCGGGCTCATCATCAAGGTCGTTTTGCCCGCCCGCGCACGGCACCGCGCAGTGCTAGCTGCGGTCAATGAGTGCGCGCGCGGCTAGTCGCTACTACGCCTAGCCGGTACGGCCGGACGGTGGGAGACGACGGGACGGGACGGGAGGGAGCGCATGGACGGATGGTGTAGGGCTTGCGTCACCACGGCAGGGGCGGCAGGGTCCCGCTGGGTGTCAAATCTCGCGGCGGCAGTGGTGGCATCCGCACGAGCTGCCTAGGCTAGGCCTGGTCAGCGACAGCCTCAAGCCCCACGACGCCTACCCACACGGAGACCCATAAAATAAAACCTGAGTAGGTATTCTACTACCGCTACCTCCTCGCTTCACGAGGCGCGCCATAGCCTCCTCCTAGGTTAGGCAGCAGCAGCAAGGGTGGCCAGCGAGCTGCTGCAGCGAACCCATCACCCTGGCTCCCTCCCGGCCGTATAAGAGCCACCACCTCGGCGAGCGACTTGGCCGCGCATCGCAGTAGTAGAAAGTATCTGTCTTCGCACAACAAGCTCACAACGTGCCGTACTGAGCGAGAAGGCATAGCATGCATATCCAAGGCATGAGCAGAGAGCGCAACAGTGGCGGCGGCGGTACTGCCGGTGCTGGCGGAGCGCGAGCGGACGCGCAGACGCACTACCGCGGGGTGCGGAAGCGGCCGTGGGGCCGGTACGCGGCGGAGATCCGGGACCCGTGGAAGAAGACGCGGGTGTGGCTCGGCACCTACGACACCCCCGTCGACGCCGCGCTCGCCTACGACCGCGCCGCCGTCGCGCTGCGCGGGCCCAAGGCCAGGACCAACTTCGGCAGCGGCCACGGCCAGCACCCTCTCCCGCACGCGCACCTGCAGTACCACCACCACCAGCAGCAGCAGCAGTGCCTGCCTCCGCGGCCGGCGCCGCCGCCGCAGGGCCTCTTCCGCGGTGGCCACGGCTACGAGCACCCGACCCCCTGGCACTGCGTCTACTTCCCGTCCAGGATGTCGTCCACCGTGCTGGACTTCCTCGCGCAGCCGCTCCCGGTCAAGAGGGAGCCCGCGCCGTCCCTCCCGTCCACGGTGCTCGAGCTCCGCACCGGGCCCAGCGTCCCCGCCGCGTTCGACCTCAACGAGCCGCCGTCCCTGCTGTTCGGGTCGTGATCTCTGAGGGCGCGCGCGCACGGCTGTGTAGAGCTCTCCAGTGGTAGGATCATCGTTGTAGTAGTAGTTGTAGTCTGTAGAGGAGGTGATTCGGAGATCACTGCTCCGTGTGTACATATACTGCCTCATTAAGAAAATTTGGCCTTCTCGATCTCGTCTTCACTCGTCTTCCTGCGACTGTCATTCGGTTTTTGCCGCTTCTGAACAGGGTTTGTGTTCGTGCGATGTCCATGGAATGGAACACGGTTGGCCGTACGGTGGTTGTTAATAGGGATGCAGGCGGACGCGGCTGTCCGCCCGTCCGTTCCGTCCGCGCCGCCTAAAAGGCCCAAACGGCTAGCCGGACAGGCAGTAAAAATCAAGCGACCTTCACAAAAAAAATCCGCCCAGTCCGTTAGGTCCGTCCGTCCACCTCGTCTCGAAGGCTCGCACGGGCAGAGCCACATCTCGTTGCCCCCAGCGCACCCCGGCCGCCGTCGCCCAGCTCACTGCTTCTCCGCCGCCCCTGCTCAGCTCGGCTCATCCCAGCTAGGTTTCCCAATATCGGCCAGCCCCACCCTCTTCCCATCACGTCCTCTAGGGAGGCGGCGGAACACGCGGCGGTGGAGGGGGAGGGGGAAAAGAAGCCGTCGGCGGCGATTGAGGGGGAAAAGAAGCTGTCGGCGACAGTGGAGGAGGCCAGGAAACGGGAGGCGAAGGAGGCCAGGAAACGGGAAGGCCAAGCCGGCGGCACCGACGGAAATCTTGCAAAGGAGCAGGTCTGATCCTTTTCCCAACTCAAACACAATTCTTGGAGGTCAGCAAGCAAGGCTTCTTGGAGGTGGCATGCCTCCTATTTCAGTAGGCTACACCACAAATATCCGAAGAAGGTGTACAATGGCTCGATCCTCCTTGATGATGAGGTGAACCGACGCCGTCCTCCTTGACACCAAAGAAATAATCATTGATTCCCATCTCCTCGAGGAAGGAGAACAAATCAGCCAAGGATCGGTGTTTGAGTTCCCTTGCCACAATGTTGAGATTGGGAAACAACTGATGAATAGGAAGAGGTTGGAGAAGAAGAGACTTGATAGAAATTGGGAGAGAACAAAAGAATTAAGGAGGAAAACGGTGACATCGCCTCAAGCAAAATTGGTCAGATCTTCAATAGGCACATTTGCAAGAGTGGCTTCTATAAGGAAGGAAATGTCTCCTCAAGCGCAAAGGAGGAAATTAGAATCTCCTTCGGTACCAAATGTTACCGTACATTTCCCATCTCCAAATCTTTCACATGCTGAAGCTGATTTCACCCGGTTTCGACCACGGAAACTTAAGTCTCAGATATGGAAAGAATTCATTCCTATATATGAACATGGCAAAGTTGTGGAAGGCCGATGCAAGCACTGCAATGAAGTCGTTCCTGCCTCGAAGGTTTCTGGAACCAACCACGTTCGTTAATGGAAAAATCTGCAGCATTACATTAGATAATGCATCAGTCAATGGAAAAATGATGGAGTATTTAAGAGAAAACTTGATGAAGAAACAAATGTTGATTTGTGAAGGTGAACTATTCCACATCCGTTGTGGTGCACATGTATTGAATCTCATTGTGCAAGATGGTGTATTTGTAAAGAAAGGTTCCGTTGACAATATCAGAGATGGTGTCAAGTATGTTAAGAGTTCGCAAACTCGAGAAGAGTTGTTTGGAGAGATAGTGAAGCAACTTGGCATCATCTGTGAGAAAGAACCTTCACTTGACGCGTTACACGGTGGAACTCAACATACCTTATGATTGACTCGGCATTGCCATACAGGGAAGCATTTGATGAGTTAGCTAAGCAAGATCTGCAATTTAAGTATGCTCCTTCAGAAGAAGATTGGAAAATGGCTGAAGCCATCCGCTCATTGTTGAAAGTATTGTATGAAACTACAAAAGTAGTTTCAGGCTCTAGCTATCCAACGGCAAACCGCTATTTCCATGAAATGTGGAGCATTAAGCTGTTGTTGGAAAAACAAGCAAAGAATAAAAACAAAGACATCTCAACCATGGTGTGTGAAATGCAGAAAAAGTTTGACAAGTACTGGAAGGAGTCGACTTAGCAAACTGCATACCAGTGGTCCTCGATCCAAGGTACAAGTATGAGTTTGTTAAATTTCGGATCAAGCAAGCATTTGGAGGGAGTGCAAAAGAGCATCTTGAAAAGGTGGTAGTGATTATGAAGAGTCTCTTTGAAGAATATTCCCGCAAAATGGGAGATTCTTTTCCCGATCCTTCGAAAGAAGTTGAAGATGAGCTTGAGGAGATTGATAATCCGTTGGCTGATTGGGAAGCTCATTTGAGGGTGCAAAAGAAACAAACAACAAATGAGCTTGATAGGTATCTGAGTGAAGATCTGTTCCCTCAAGAAAAGAATTTTGACATCTTGGAATGGTGGGAAATGCACAGTCCTAAGTACCCAGTTTTGTCTCACATTGCTCGTGATGTGCTTGCTATCCAAGCATCAACCGTGGCATCAGAGTCCTCTTTTAGCGCTGGTGGAAGAACAATCAGTGATCACAGGAATAGGCTAAAGAGAAACACAGTCGAGGCATTGATATGCCTCCAAGATTGGCTAAAGGCTGCCGGTAAGTTATCTAATATGGAATGATAGAATAATATCTGTACTTTTTCCTAACTTGATGATCTTTCAATCTTTCAGACCATAAGCCAACCAATAAAGATGACGAGGACGAAGAATACTTGGTAAGTTTGGAACCTAATCCTGAGTATGAATAAAGAAACCGTGTAAATCTTTTGTCTCATGTATCAAAGTAACTATCAGGTATTCTACCAACGAAGCGAGTGCGATGAAGAAACCGATGTCCCTCACAACCAAAGGTTAGTAATCTTACATGAGTGAATTGCGATACACATATAACCATGAATGCTCTTTCATATAACCCTGTTGGTAACTTGCAGTACTATGGGCAGGAGTGATCTCCAAATTGCGCCAACAGATTAGTAGCTCAACTAGGTAAACATTTGTCAGTCTTATCATGATCCAAATGAGAATATGAGACTATGGTTATTTAGTCTCTATGAGAACACTCCCTCATGGCCATATCTCCAAAGGAGTAAACACATATCCTGAAAGTTCGTTGTCGTTTATTGTTTTAAGAAGTAAACTTGCATATCATAGTTTAGACCATTAGACTAATAAGCCTCAGGAAGCTACCTTGGAATATTTTTCAGAAGTGGACATGCATGGTCCATCTACTACTTGGAATTTTGTTTGATCTAGATGTGGTCTGACTGTGTGAGCAGATGTGCATACAGTTTTCTCCCATGATGTTGTAGTATAAATTTTCTTTAACTTGACTTGAGAACCTAGATTTAGTTACCCTTTCTGAGTACTAAAAATTTCAGTATATTCATCACTGTTGTAGTCCCTGTTACACACTCAATATTGAAACTAACTTATGAACAATGACTTCTTGCAGAATGAGCTATTGATGCATGTATGCTGAAGTTGAGTATATCCCGAAGATTTGAATTTTGTATGCACTACTGCAATCACATCAGAAAGATATTCTTATTTGATAATCGCTCTTGTTCGCGGCAACTCAAATCGAATCGTTTGTAATGATTGATTGTAAAATATCAGTAGTTTATAGTGCTAAACTATATATGTTTAATCTTGAAACTCTTGCCTCTCTCTGTTATTACAACAATGAATCGATGCCAAGTTTTACTGCTAGCCGAGGCCTTGCCTAAGTTTTCATAATACTAGCTGAGGCATCTGCTTTCTGTTCTAGTAGGAGTATATTTTTTAGCTATAAACCTGGATTTCTCTAAATTTAGCCGAGACCTCTGTTTGCGTGAGAGGAGAAGAATCCTTGTTGTTACTACTTACTTAGCAGCATGCAAGTGAGCGGCTGTCCGCCGGCCAGAGCGGCCAGTACGATCAGCGGACACGAACACCGCTAAAACTATAATTAGTGTTCACGGACAGGGCGGACCAGGCGGACGGGCCGGCGGACTGTCCAGTTGCATCCTGAGTTGTTAACCAAAGTCATCGTGTAGTCTCTCAACATACTACCTCTATTCCAGTTTATAACACACTTATGTCTAGGTCTCGCATGAACTATATAATATGAATTATATAATATAAAAATTATATTATTAAAAAATAAGTTTTTAATAGTATAGTTTATCGATCTTATGCTAAGTTGGTTAATTTATCGACCTAGAAATACGCGTAGGTCTTATAAATCGAGACGGACGGAGTATCGGGTGTCCCCTGTTTTAATTGTCTTGGAAAGAAAGAGCAGCCAATTTGACGTGCACACTTACTAAAGTTTCATTATGTTTATTATGTTTTGGAAAATCTGAACTAACTGAAACTCGGCAAAACCAATTGAAAACAGTGAATGTCAGAAAGACATTACGGGAGCATAGAAGCATCTTCAGTTGTCGGTGTCCCCCAGCCGATGTTTTCCAGGGAGCGCCGCCGAAATAACACAAATGTCACGTAGCATATTTTTATCATATAATTTGACATAAAAAATAATACAACGCAAATAATTCAATAAAAAGCAAGCTAAGGCTCCACCAGATCTTGCTACACTTGTTGATGCATATGTGGCTCGGATGTCCTAACATATAGCGAGGAAGGCAGCCTATCGTGGCACCTCATGATCAATAGCCGCAAGAGAATCATGTTTGAAATATGAAATATTAGTCAACGTCAATCACCGGCTCCTCCTGCTCACTTTCAATGATCATGTTGTGCAAGATCACAAAAGCATTCAAGATCTTCCACATCTGAGATTTTGATCAGGTCAGAACGGGGTATCGAACAACAGCAAATCAAGCTTGGAGCACACCAAACGCCCGTTCAACATCCTTCCTACAAACTTCTTGCTCCTTGGAAAAATTGGAATTCTTGTCTATAACAAGGTTTGAGATAGTCTTCACAGATGTTACTCATCTTTGATAGATGTCATCTACCAAGTTGTACCCCTTGTTGTAGTGATGCCCATTGATCACATAGTCCACTGGGGGAGTATGAACTTCATCAAGCTTGCCGAAGACATTCAAGCATTGCAGGACATTGATGTCACTGTAAGATCTTGCCATACCGAAGAAAGCATGCCAAATCCAGTGATCCTGATCAGCCACCGCCTCAAGTATCACACTACAAGATCCTTTTAGCCTTTATACATTCCCTACCAAGCAAATGGACAATTTTTCCATGCTCAATACATGAAGTCGATGCTTCCAAGCATCCTATGAAATCTTCTTGCTTCATTCTATGATAGGATCTGAGCAGTGTCTTCATCATTGGATGATCACAAATATGTTGGTCCAAACACTACCACCACTGCCCTTCAGAACTTGTACATGCACTCAATAGCGATGGACTCGGCCATGCGTAGATAGTCATGTGTATCATCAGGAGCTCCGTATACAAGCATCCTCAAAGCGGTTGTGCACTTCTGGACTAAGGAAAATCCTACCCTTCTAGCGCAATCCTTCTTGCAGAAGAAATAGGTGTCGAACTCCCGGATGGCATGCACAATCTTGAGGAAAAACTTCCGACTCGACTTGAAACCGCGCTGAAATACCGTCTCACCGTGCAACGAACCTTCGACGAAGTAGTCGGTGTACATCATGTCATAGCCCTCCATCTGTGGCCTCAGCCTGCTCTTGCAGTGCCCTGGCGTCGCACATCTAGTCGTCGCTCTTCCATTAGAGCGGCGACCATCTCCTTATCACCGGAGTCCATCGCCGAACACCTCGTGGGCATGGTGGGCATGAAGCTGCCTATGACGCGATTTTGCTAGCGGTGTGTTTGCGACTAAGGGGAGATGGGAGGTGCCGACACCGGCATGTCAGCGAGAGGAGTTGCTTTGCATCGTCTAGGAAGGCGAATCTTGGTGGGGAATATGTGGTATCTCACCAATAAAGCTGACCCACTTGCCTTCTTCCTTCCGCTAGCGCCCCCAATTGTCCCCACTGCCTTGGGTTTGGCCTGGGAACGCCAAATGAATTTTTGGTTAAATTTCGCGAAAATCAAGCTCCGGGGCCGACCGGGAGAACAACCTTCGGAGAAAAAAATGCAGAGGGGGGGAGGCGGCTAGAGGTGCTTTAAGCCAGGCATGCAAACCTTTTTCACATTGTCTTTTAATTTCATGTCGCTCTTTCAACCTACTAGATGTGCTAAACTTCCAGATAATAGTGTTTTATAGACAGAAAGGGTCTGGCCCTGGTTCCATTGCAGCAATAAAACCACGTTACTCCCTCCGATCTGAGACCCTCTGATCTCAGATAGATGTTATAGGTTTGTTAAAATTTGAATGAATCTATATACTACTAAGATCCATGACATCTATTTTGAGACAAAGAGTACAAAGTTTTCACAGCTTGAGGGAACCCAAATATGAAAGGATTTCTGCAATAGCAAAATAAAAGGCAACATCAATACAGAGTCGTTTTAACCCAAGGATGTAGGGTGTTTTACGTATTTTCATTGTTTGCCAAAGCGTTAATAACACTGCTGCTTTATAAGTAGAACTTAGTGGAATAAATAATTCAGGTAGATGTCTACATAGTTTCTAAAAGATACCAGTCTCTACATTGGCAATATCTCTTGCATTGTTATGAAAAGAAGGCAGATAAGATAGTTACTTTGAACCGCAAAGCAACGTGGGAGCAAAAAGGTTCAGTGACGTACATCCAGTTACTTGGTCAAACAAATATGTTCAGCTGGGAACCGAGATAACGTTGGTAACCCACGTTCAGTTAGGGCATACATGCAATCGCATACCTTAGTTGACCAAATGTACTAGTAGCTTGGTTCTGTCAATCGTACCTTTACATGGCATAAACCTATCTTTAGCAGTACAATAAATCCTGATGCCTAAGGAACCTCGGTTCCAGGAGGGCACCACCTAAGATTACATACACAGATGAAACTGCCCAGTACAGACTAGACCTTCGTGCTCTCAGCGAAGCTTCCAGGGTTTATGGTTATACTCTTGGTGCAATTATCTGTCTTGTAGATGCCAACCAGCCTATCGGCAAGTTCAAACATGTTGTTCCTGAGACTGCAGATAGGGTGACAGAAGTGAGTTACATAAGCAATCAAACGTGAAATGACATTTTCACTTTGCTTCTGTGTCATCAATACTATTCCAGCTCTGCTTTTACACACTTTATATATCAAATTTGGACATGCTTTGCAAAGGTATTCTATCTAAACAATAATTAATGTAGACAGTTGGAAAACTTGTGTATATCAACGTTTTTCAGAAGACTTGTTTGGATATGTAGAGATTTTAGATGATTTTTCCAGCTTATCTTTAAGGGACCGAGCCAAATAATCCTACCAAGGATTCAAACAACCCAAACAGAATTTCCAGTTTAAATACAAGATAAAGAAGCAAAGAGAAGTAAAATGTGAGAAAGTGGGCTTAAACAAACATACCTGATAATAATGAACTGGGCATCTTTGGTACGATCTTTAACATAATGCCCAACAATGGATACATTCTTAAAATCTATAAACAGCAGTTTGATTAGTCTACTGAAATGTCAGATAGTATTAGTTAAAGAGAATGGTCAAAAGGCTTACCCAACGCTGCATCTATCTCATCCATAACATATAATGGAGTCGGTTTATAATGGTGAAGAGCAAACACCAGAGCCAGGGAGCTAAGCGTCTGTGCAACAAAAATGTTTAAATTGGTACATACCCAGCAGATAATATTAAGATGAGAAATATCTGGCACTCCATGTGTTGCACCAGACAAAGTAAACAAGAACAAAGGTGTACTGCATATATCAAACACACCTGAAATGCTTATTTCAGGTTCTGAAGAGATGTATTTGACTCTAATCAAATAATCTTGATGCACTGTGATACCTTAAGATGTACAGCCTTTCTAACCAGGAAACATAAGTAGATAGTTTCGTTGCCAATAAAAATCCAAGTGTGCATTTTCAAATAAGGTTTGTGATTGAAGGAGGCCAACTCTTAAGTGCCTGAACCCGCAAAATAAACTCTCAAGTGCTTGGAATCAAAGATTAACATTAAACATTCACTTCCTTTCTATTTCTAGCCTCATAAATGAGGCATGCAACTTAATCAAGTATATTTATCTTTTCCATCTGAAATGAAATGTGAGAAAAAACAAATGTCTTAATTATTAAATGAGCAATAGCCAATAATGCAGTACAACTTTTCTGATCCTTATGGTGTTCTCAGTTTTCCATATGCAATGATTCGTAAAGCCCATTGTTATGCATTAGAAAAATAATACAAAGTGGAGAAGGATTTTATGCTCTTGGGAATATGCACCTATAACTGATTAAAGTTAAAATTGTAAAATTCCATGTAGATGGAAAGTTCTGGTATTTGACTTTCGACATGCCATATGTATGCATAAAATAACGTTAACTTAGTTTTCTGACACTTCTACAAGTATGGATAAAGAAATACCTTCTCGCCACCAGATAGATTGGCAATGTTCTTCCAGCTTTTCTTAGGAGGTCTTACACTGAAAACAACACCTTCTGAGAAGGGATCCAGTGAATCAACAAGTTCCAGCTCAGCATCGCCTCCAAGAGTAATCATCTAATACAACAAGATAATATTGTCAAATCATTTCACAACAGATTCGAAAATAAACATTTCCTTTTCTGCAAGGAACTTTTTCGTTTACTCATTGTAGTTGGTTAACATTTTGACCAGCTTCCCACATGTTTTTTTAACAATATTGTGAAATTATAATGTTTTGTAGCTAACAAGAGTTCATCCACAAGTGAACTTGCACAACAGATAAAGACAATGCAATGAACACATCATTTTTGCAACAATGAGCTGACGTCACCAGGCTAAGCATGAGTAGAGATATTATATTTTTCCCACCCCCTATGAGCCCATTAAAGTTAATATGAGTAAGCACAGACTAATTGAATTAACTCTACATTCTGGGCCTGGTCTGTTCCATGGTAACTGAGTGGTTGGTCTTAATTTGTGAAAGGAGTGCCATATTACATGCTTCCTATACATAGTCATACCTGATACATCTCTTTCAGTTTCAGAGAAATTTTGTTGAATCCTGCCATGAACTCATCTAACCTGCAATAATATATATGGCATGTAAGGAGACAAATCAATCAATCCAAATAATAAAACTGAAAGCAAGAAGATACCTTCTCTTCCTCAGCCCATCATATAGCTTTTTAAGATCATCGCGCTCCTGAGTGGTAGCATTTAGCTCATCGACGCGTTCGCTATATAAACGAGCCTTTGTGCGGTACCTGGTTCAACCAAGATAAGTAATGATGGCATTGACAGAAAAGGTTTTGTCAATAGGTATATGGCATTAATCCATACTCTGCTATTGAATCCAGATTTGGACTCAAGTCTTTAAGTTGTGCTTCCAACAATGCCACCATCTCCATTGCTCTTTTCAGGTCAGACATTTCATTGAGATGCTCATCACCTAATGCTTCTTTAAGTTTCTCAGGATCAATAGCATCCTTTTGAATTCTGTGAGGAAAACGCATACCATTTAAAAAGCATAAAAACATGCATGATTCATAAAGTAACTGAAAAAAACATTTGAACATACTGATCCATGTGTTTAGCAAGATTCGCCTGAAGGTCAACAAGCCTTTTCCCAAATGCCTTCACCTTCATTTCCCACTCCTTGGCAAGCTTTTTTGTGTCTTGCAGTTTGTACTCTGCATCAACCTGTTTTTACACAAACAGCTTGTGTTATTTTGCTTCAAGAAAAGTTCAGGTCACTAAAAGAACCATTAGCCAAGTTAATAAGATAGAATAGAATGCAAATTAATGGAAGAAACCTCGGAGGCTCTCAGTTCATCCACCACTTTCTTTGTTTTATTGTAGTCTTCCTTTGTTTTGTCAAGCTCCTCTTTATGGCTGTCAATCATCTACAAGTTCAACGGACTAACATTAACCTTCCAAACACACAACAAGCCAGTCTGCGTCCAGACCATAGAGAAGACATAACTAAACTACCTCTTGGGTTTTCTTGTAGTCTTCTTGAACAAGAAAGGCCTTCTTCTCGGTCTCTTTGAAAACTGACATCAATTTTTCCTTTTGAGCAACCAGATTTTCAGTTTCTTTTCTCGACTCTTCAACGCCCTTGGTTAATTTTTTAATCAACTTTTCACATGTAGTTATCTTTACTTTGTGGCGGTTGATGTCTGAGCTTGCTTTGTCAAGTTCCTGATGTTTAAAGTACAAATTCATAAACGTCAAAGACACACACGCTAACACAGACACCGGAAAAAGGAACAAACACACAAGGATGTGCTTACGGATTGTATTTTTGCTACTTTTGCTTTCTGATCCTTGAGCACCTGCCCCCCTGCATTTTCAATTTTCTGCTGAAGTTCTGAAGCCTGTTGTATATTTAGAGAATGAAGATACGTTATGAAGTAGAGACTGCATTTGGTAACTAAACTACTACAACAACAAATTGGTAGATGTAGACACATCATTCAACTGGGAGAGGTCTGAATGAGACTTCAAGGTTTGTAACTTTGTATGGGCACTTGCCTGATCTTTGAGCTTGCTGGAACACTTTGCAAGTTTATTTAGTTCAGCTTGTTCAGTAGATATGATGCCATCCAGCTCTTTCATTCTGCTGACTTCATCATCTTTGGGATGTGATGCATCTTTCAGGGAATCTAGGCGCTTTTCATTGTAACTGTATTGGGTATTCATACTCTCCACCTGTTACAGGAGAAAAAAAATAAGGTGATCTCATTATAACAAACAACTTGATGATAAGAAGAAATTTTGTAGTTCAGGTACCTCTTTTTTAGCTTTTGCCAGTTCCATCTCGAGACGAGATTTAGCTTCTTCCAGGGACCGGTAGCGTTTTTTAGCATCATTAATACGTTCACGCAACCTGTTGAGTTGGTCAACAAGTTTGTTGAGATCATTTTCGGCATTTTTAACTGTCTCTTCTGAAACGCTTTCTCGGATGGATGTGCTCATCTTGCCACCTCGTGGTTTGCCACCACCACCACTCATGGTCCCAGACTTCTCAAAAAGTGCACCATCAAGGGTAACTACCCGGCGGAATTCACTATCTGCAGTATATGCAATTCGAGTAGCCTGAAAAAATAGATGTTTCATGTTACTGTTTCAACGTAAAAAGGAGTGGTATTGTTTGGTAACAGAATATGATATGTCCCCTAATAAAGTATTTTTCAGAATTTATTACAACAGCTCCATGAAAATGCTAGAGTAAACTAATTTAGAAGCTACTTGAGATACAAATGAATAAGGCACACAGTAACTGCGAGCAGCTAAGACAGATGCAAATAGACCAAGTAGAATAAGTTACTTAAGATTTACCTGATCAAGATCTTTTGCAACAACAGTATTTCCCAAGGCAGCAAAGAAAGCTAATTTCAGCTTCTCATCTTTAACCTTTACCAGATCAAAGAGACGTGGAACTCCTTCAGGTGTTTTTACTTTCTCTTTTAGTTTACGAAGATGATGTGATTGCTTTTCCTGTAAAGGTTAAATACCAAAATCATGCATAAAGCAATAAAGCCAACAGGTAAAAAGGTTTATATACAAGTAAGCACAGAAGCAAAAGGAAAATAAACTAGAAATTACCAGTATCATAAAAGTAGCAATCCCAAGATTTCTTCTGCGTAATAGTTCAACACAAGCTTGGGCTGAATTTGTTGTTTCAACAACAATATAATCAAGCCCACTGCACGCTGTGGATATGGCGACATCATATTTTGCTGCAGGGAATAATAGCTTCAAATTAAGGGATATTTAGCTTAATAAATGTTTCCACAAAATATTATATAGTATAATGTCCTCTTCAGATTATAACAATAGAAATTTTATAGATATATAATGATCATGAGTTGACCATCGCTCTCATCTACAAAGGGTATCAGCAGAAGTTATGCACAATTTCAGTACAATAAAAGTACAGAACTTGTCAAAAGCAAATTTCACCTAATATTAGCTTTTAGATTTCAATAAAAGTTCACTATTACAATGCAATTGAAAAGAAAAGGTGCATGCGCGATATGAAATAATTCTGATGTCAAATGTGCTCATCTCAATCATGTGTTCTACTCCCTCCATTCCTGAGGAAAAGGCACAAATCTTCTGGCACAGCAAAACCTTTCTATATTGCCCCTGCATGCACAGAGTAAACCTCTCCTTAATTGTCTGTCATTACTCACACGGACTCTTGATTTCTCGCTCACGGCGTCGCCCTCTCTCTCCATCCTCCAGCGTGCCCCCTCTTTCTCTCACGTACACCAATGGAGTTGTCGATCCGCAGTGAAATTTGTTGGCCAATCGGAGTGGAACCCATTCACCATCCATTGGGGAGATTGGTTTGCTGCAGATCAGTCCCAAATCGCACGGTGCAGATCAAGATCAGACGAGTAGATGGAGGTAACGAGATTTTTGAGAAGCCGTTGTGAGAAGGGGTACTTTCGGGAGTACAGAGATACTCCCGCACCTGGGAGTCGCCCCCGACTTCCTTTCAGAGGGAAAATCTGAAAACAAAACTTCGCCCTATCCTCAGGAATGGAAGGAGTATCAGATACCATTGGTCCAAGTGGGAAGTGTGGGGGTAGCATCCCCATTGAACCCCCTGACCTGGTTCAGAGAATTTGTTTCTTGAACAAAAAAGTTGAGATGTGTTACAAGCACCAAATAAAGAGGCAAAACTCTTCAGCAGACACAGGTGTGCCAAATCAACATAGTCCAGAAAAGGTCGGAATGGTTTAGCTTTGTGAATTTGGAGGTCATTCTTTGGTGGCTAAGATTATATCTTACCATCAATTGCACCAAGATCACCTAGCCTTCCATGTATGCCATCTATCTCTTTTGATTCCTTAGCTTGTAAAATTGCTTTCAGAACAGTGCCTTGATTCTTCTCAGAATCCCGTGTGGATTTGATCTCCACAACTTTCTGTCGAGCTGCTTGTTCAAGAGGAATTAGGGTCTCCTCTTCTTTAAGGCATTCCTATTACAAATCCCAAGTTAGGATCCAGGAACCTCACAAAAAAATGATAGAACTTAACAGCCCCAGTGAGAAGAAATTACTCAAATTGACATGGAAGTGATTTACCTGTTCAACTTTACGAGCTTCAGATGCTTCACTCTGGTGCTTCTCTATTTTTCCTTGGAGCTCCATAATATATGTATCCTTTGTTTTGATTTTTTCCTTGATAATTTCCATCTGGTTTTGAGCATCAGTTAATTCTGCTCGAGCTCCATCATGCTGAAAACAGGTAATAAGGTTCACGTAAATTAACAAAAGTCAGAACATTATATATTACATACATTGATTTGCAAAAAACAGTTTTTTTTCGAGAAAACCCAAAAGAGTATGTGTTTCATTTCATTGAACAGGAAGCGATTACAGGTGGGACACCTCCCGCAGGACTGCAGGAGGGACACACCCACACACATCACCGTCCTCACCAAACCAGGTGAGGAGGTGCCAGCAACTACGGACTGCAAGGACAAAAGGTCTCACCTTGTCCAGCCTACAGACCACAACGACAGAAAACAGTTTTTGCCTAGAATCTGACTACTGCAATGTGATTCTAATAGTGATGATTTCTTGTACCCTCAATGAAACACGTGCCCAAGACTGGCAGTCAAGTGACTCTTGATAGGGGAAAACATATTGAAGAAAATAGATGGTGGTATCGTTTATTGTTCACTGTATAAAGAAGTGAAAGGCAAGGATGGAACCTTCTGTTTCATTAATTCTTTCTCTGCGGAAGCAACATCCAGCCTTCCTTTATGCTCAATAATTTGAGTTTCCCATGGTTCAAGCTCAGTCCTTACTTGGGTAAGTTCAGCACGTAGTCTCTCGGTTTCCTCTGTAATTATGAACATGGCTATCAAACAGAACAGTTTGATGAAAAGGGAAGAAATAGGCAAGTGCTGAAGAAAAAAGAATATCACCTCGAGAGCTTTCTTTGATTCGCTCCAGCACTTTCTCTTCTTGGTTAAATCGCTCTTGCAATTTTGGTATCTCTTCCTCAAGCTGTGGAATGAGATTGGATGATTCTTCAATCTCTTTTGTTGATCCTTCAATTTTTGCAACATCCTGTAATAACATGAAACTTAGAATTTATTGCTTGTATTGCATCTGAAATCATGCTAACATACCTTTTCAGCTTTGTCCTCCACCTTCTTAATCTTCTGCTTAAGATGCTTTAGATCTTCCCTATGTTTTACATCTTTCCTCTCAAACTCCTTAAACTGATCCTTGCAGGCTTTCATGTTATTCTCAAGGTCCTGCATGTATAAAGAAAGCAAATATAACAGTGGGGCATTTAGTATGGTAGAGTCACTGCATATGCAGGAATAATTCAATTTCAAATTCACGGAACATTGGTTTCAGAAAACTGTAATTAAAGACCATACCTCTTGCCTTTTGACATGTTTGTTGTAAGCAGACTCCATTTTCTTCAGATCTTGAGTATTCTGTTTAATTTGTTCCCTGGATTATAACAAAGCAATTAGTTCTAAACAAGTGACATTGAAATTCAAGAGCAACCGTGGCAATAAATCACCTTTCAGAGGTAAGGTTCTTCTCAAGGTCAGTAACATTGTCTTGGAGCTGGGTAACATGTGATGTAGCATCGTCAGAAGCCATTGTGGTTGCCTTTTCTTGCCATTTCAACAGCAACAATTCCTTCAGCATGTATGTTTCAGCTTCATTTTTCGCATTCTACAGGAATATAATTATGTCAAAATAGTGTTAATCAACCAAAAGAACCAATTTGTGACATCCGGATCAGCACCTCTAAACTGTCCCTTTCCTTCTCAGCCAATTTCAGCATTTGAACTGATGCAGTTCTCTTTTCATTGAGCTCTTCCAATCTAAAGGTGTCAGAAGATGAGAATGATGGCATCTCACCAAATGGACAGAACAAACTATCATGACAACAGGCATTGGATTTTTTGTTAAGAAACTCACTGTTTGTTAGCTTCTTCAATTTTCTCAACATATTGGTTTGTCCCAATGATGTCTTCCAGATATTCTAGAAAACCCTCATCATGTGGACTTTGAGATTTTGGTTTCATCAGGGAGATTTGCTCAACCTCGCCCTGTACAGTGTCAGCTCAGAAGTTACACATATGCAATACCAACAAAGCACAGTTGGAAAAGCATTCCATGTAAATTTAAATCAAGAAATATGCAACTTGTGGAAATATGAAGGTAATCCAATCTAAGAGATATCTTAAAGTATCAGCATAATTCACATGTAGAACTGCACAGAACCTGAAGGATCAGAAAGCGATTGTTATCAAGGTCAACTCCTTTGCCCTTCAACAGTTTAGTTACTTCAGTAAAATTGCTTCCACGGTCATTTATGTAATATTTAGACGTGTTGTCACGGAATGCAACTCTTGTTATGGCAAAGTCACTGCCCTCAACAACCTTGTAATTTCCATCATCCTGCATATGGCGAAGTAAAAAAGCAACAAAGAATTATTGGCACTAACGAAACTATAAGAAAGTATAGGTACAAGGCTCAGGCAATACCATGTCAATGATTTCTTGAAAATGGACAGAAACCCCAGCACTGTCTAGGTTCTGGTGGTTGGAAGAGTTGTGTATGAGCTCTGAGACCTTGTTTAGGCGCATCTGCAGTTAGGGAAGAACCAATCAGAAAACAGTATATGCAACGCAACAACTAGACTAATATATTGTTCTATATTAAGATAACATCTAGTGAATGCAAAAGGTCATCTTTCATGAGCTTGACATACTTTAGAACTTTTCCGTGTTAATCAAAACATCCAAAGGAAACCTTTGCAGGAAATAGCCGATGAAACATAGGACAATACTCCATAATACTTCATAAAGAAGGGTCATACCATGTCAAAATATTGGACATAACGCACTTAGCAACCAAAAAACTAGTATCATCAAAGTACCAGTATGCTTACATGATACCTTGAGGCAAGGAACTATGAGCTTACTCTTATCTGCTATACAATCTCAGAGGAACCATGAGTTGCTACTCTCAACCTTTGAAATCATTGAGTCGCTTAAACTGCCACGACAGTGCTGGCCTTTAACCATTGGATAGGCCAAAATGAGATGATGCATTGACATGTAATACATACATACTACCAATATTAAACAAGCAAATATTCCAATGATATTAAAAACATTTACGATGCGGACTGTGGAGCACTAATGTTCACCTGCTTTGCTCGCTTCCCAAACACAAAGAGCATTGCATCAATCACGTTGCTCTTTCCACTGCCATTTGGCCCAACAACAGCTGAGAAGCTCTGAAACAAAGAAAAACGTTATTATAATTTGTTTTGCTTCTAGGAATTGTCACTCAACAAGCACTGTTAGACAAAAAAAACATGCAATCAGGAAAATTCTATTGTGATGAATCCTCTCTGTTGTATGGTAGTCCTGTTTCCCAAAAGGCTAGAAGGTTAGAACTCTAGTTTACATTTTGATGGTATATATGCTTATCAGATTATAGCTGCTTAGGGTTGTGGCTTTATGACTTATGATAAAGTGTTCTGCATCCTGAGAATATTTGTGTATTTTGGGGGATTAGATGATGCTTATGTTATTATGTCAGTCAATTGCACTTGGATCCTTCTTGTCATAGCAAATTAAAGGTTCTGCACCAAAATGTTCAGTGGCAACAAACACTGAATTTAACTACTCAAAGCAAGTTTTCTCAACAAAAAAAGCATACACAGCAAACCATATGGTTACAGAATCACCAGTGTTAATCATACTTAAGAAAAAATGGGATCACACTTAGAGGACAAGGATCACCAGATAGAACTGAAAGTACAACAGAATGCACAGAAGTCACTTTTGGTGTTTCTTCCATATGATTTAGTTGAGCATCTTTAAATCTAAGATGATGTACAAAGTGAAAATTGGATGCAAATGCATAAGCTATGGTTCATACTTTTTATGTGCTCAATATATCACAATCGAAATAGATGTTTATGCTTCATGGTGCTGATTGTGCAACTTGAGCAAAATGACCAAACAAAGTACCGATGAGTGTGTTCCCCACAAAAGAAAAATACTGATGGGTGTGTTGGTGCAAATCCAGGGTTTCAGAAACACCGCAAGCTAGTAGTTGGCTACAAAAATTCCAGTTCACATTTTCGGTGGACACAACCAGACGAGCCAGAACAGAACTCAGAAACTGAAGGGATAACGAATGGTACAAGTGATTTAAAATTTCGAAGGCACCGGGAGACCAGAGATGCAAAATTCTAACTGAACCATACAGAACTCCTACTGAGAGGTCAAAACCTAAGTAAAACTGTAATCCAAATGAAATTTCTAGGGTCCCAACGATTTTTCAGATCAGGTGAGAAATGTGACTCTAGCATGCAAAATTATGCTCCTAGGGCATCGAATCAGCTCCAAAACAAGTGAAAGTCTGAGAGCGGAAGAGGGGGAACACCATGCGGGCGACCCCCGGCCGCCCTAACTCCCTTCCCGTGGGTCGAGGATACGAGCACGTCAAAGTAGAGACTAGCTAGGGCTCGCGCCTGCGGGGGGGAGAAAGAGACCTTGTGAAACGGGCCGATGCGCTGCTCTCCGGCGTAGGACTTGAAGTTGCGGAGAACCATCTCCTGTATGAACAGCCGCGGCTTCGCCGGTCTGCCCGGCGAACTAGCCGGCGAAGGCGACGGCGGCGTCGAGGTCTCCATGGAAGAACGACGCCGAGGTATCTCAGTATTTCAAAGTGCGGCCGCTTGAGACGGGAGCGCGAGCGCCGCCGCAGCGATTTCGCCCTACCCAGACGACGGCACTCACCTGGCTGGAGATCTCCCCCACCGCCGCCGCCGCTTTCCCAGGGCAGGACCGGAGGCGAGGTATACCAGGCGAAGAGGCGAGGAGCGAGTTGGTGGTGGGGAGATTTGGGGAAAGTCGAAGTGGCTGGGAGGGGAGTGTGGATTTGGGGATTTTTGGGGAATTTTGGGAGGGAAAACTGAAAGGTTGGGAGGGTTTCCGCCCTCGCGCTAGCTGGAGATCGAAGATGTCAGACCAAAATTAATCGGAAAACTTTGGAGCTGGGCTCAACAGTTGGGCTCCCTGGTGAATTTGGGCCTAGTTTTGGGCTGGTTTTCGGAAAGCCAATGCAGCGTTATGTTGGGTTCCATACAGCCAGGCCCATACAACCTCACTTAGTTTCTTGCATCGCCTTAGCCTATCTTTTCTTAGCCTCTCCCAATGGCAAAACCGCCAAACCCCTTTGACACTCGTAGCGTCAACATTCTCGCGCGCGAGTGCTGTGGACCTCAGCCCGGTTGCCGGCATACGGCAGATTGCATACGACAGACGGTGACAAAGAAGTTGACTTGCGGAGAAGATGAAGACGACACACCAACTTCGCTGGAGATGGGGATGACCTAACTGGTTGTGGCGTCACTTATGTGCAAGGAGGTCGCCCATAACGGAATCTCAGGGTTTGCGGGAAGGGTTTGTCGAAGTCGGAGACATGGAAGTTCAGAGGGAAGTCGGGGTCATGGAGGACATGCGGAGGCAACGGCTCAATCAGGGTGGGGTGGCGAGGCACCGTCGGCTGCGGGTGGCAGAAAAGGCGATTAGGCCAACATCGGGAGGGAAGGGAGGTGTCGATGGAGGGGTGCGAGATGGGCCTCACCCCACTTTGTTTTCTTCATGCGTCGGTGCCCTAGCGGATGCTAAGCGCGTCATATAGGATCTCCCCTCCCAATGCTCTAAAAAACTTACATGCTCTTAAAAGGTAATTCCCCTCAAATGCCCTAAAAATGTTATATCCTAAAAAAAGGCCATGATATGGGGAAGAACACGGCCCAAAAAAAACCTGGCATGCTAAACATACAAAGATGCGCTCACGCAGACAAGGTTGCCATATACATACTCACCGGCTGTTGACTAAGGTAGCCAAGAGGGCGGTGGCGCTTTATGAGAAGAACATGGCTCACAGAAAAGAGAAACAAACTGAATTGGATATAGATAAACAAATAGGCTGATAAAGTAGGGATGAAGTTCATGTTAGGAAGGGTAGCCAAATTTGAGAATGTGATCAGTTTTAGATGCAGGCTTTCAGAAATAGCCTGTAGTGGCAAACTACACTTATGTGAGCTAATAATTGTACCCTTAGATTGTTAGGGCGAAAAGAGTGAATTTAACCCCTTCCCTTCGACAAGCGGTGAAACATATGAAGCTCCAAACAGACAGCCTCAAAACTTACCTTGTTATTATCATCTCGTGAGAAATGAGTATTTGACCTCCTTCAAAAAAATTGGCCAAAAATGGTCTACCTCTCAAAATTTAACCAATCTAGTATTTTGCTCAACTCCATCCTCTATGCGTTGAACTTGTCTATCTCAACACTAGTATCTCAATGTTGAAGAAAAACTTGGCATTTTTGCAAGCGAAACAAGCTGATAGAGTTCAAAGCCACGCCGGCGGCGGTGTTGAGCGCTCTAACAACTCAACACCATAGACTATGGCGTCAACCCTAGAGTCTCTATTTTGTCCGGCAAGCGCCAAGTTTTCTCCAACTCTTAGATATGTGGCGCTGACATAGCTAATGTCTTAGATAGCGTCGATGCGTAAAATAGTACTCCCTCCGATCCATATTATTTGTCACTAAAATAAATGTATTAAAGATTTGAAAAGAGGTTATTTGTCTGAAACTTTTTATTTAGGAGGAAAATTTGTCAGTTCTCACGATCATCTCACAAGAGTCGTGTCTCCTAGTACAATAGGGTTTGGGAATTTCGATCCTCGCAGTAACAGGTGTGCCACAGACTTATCTTAACGTTCTAAGGAACGCTTCCGGGGGAAAACATCACATATCAACCAAACTTATTAGCACGTACTTCCTCCGTTTTAAAATATAAGATGTTTTAGCTCTATAAAGCAAATATATCTAGCCTACTTTTAGTCTGTAGGTTCGCTTATATTTGAAGTGAATCTACATACTAAAAGAAGTCTAGGTATATTTTTTTCGCAAACTTAAAATATCTTATATTTTAAAACAGAGAAAGTAGTACTAGCTCGCTTATGCACAGTCCATATCCAAAAACACACAGCTTGCTGACGCGATGAACAACCAACCATTAATTATGGACTATGGTCAAATCTCCGTTATTAAACAAAACAGTCGAGGACCCAACACAACACCACATTGATTTTTTGTTTTCTCCATCGCTGTCACCATAGATGGTACTGTATGCAAATGAGATCACGCCAGCCTCATGTCGCCAAAACTAATTAATCAGCTAGCAGGACAATGCAGCGATCCAGCTCAAGGAAGGAGTGTGCCCCCAGTATCAACCACTTGTGCTCTCGATTAAGCTTCTTCATCCAGGCCAAGAGCCAGCGCATGATGCGCGTGATTAGCGTATAAATATCCCATCATCTCATGGTGTAGTGCACGTACACAACCACTGATAAGCGAACTGGCGTAATGAAGAGTGGCCCGTTGAGTACTTACAAGAGCCGCTGCTTGAAAAGATAATCATTTGATTATTGCACTGGAATTGTTTAGACAAATCATGTCACTTTTAGCTTTGTCGTTATGCGTTTGCTTGGAGCACTGTTTGTGTAGGTTAGGCTACAAAAGGGAACAAGAATTATGTACCGCTCATTAACCGTAAAACTCCTTGTTGGAAGTAAAGGGACTTCAGGATCTATACTCTTGAGTGTGGTTCATCAACTTACCACCAATTCACCAGACAACCTTTGCTTCTCAACTTTTGAAACCAAGCAAATTTGGTCCCTTATCCAACTAATGCGGTTTGATGGATGGTGTGGTAGTAGTTTCACACATGTGGCGGCCTTGTTAACATTTTTTTTTTCAGAATAAAGGATCAGAAAACAAGTAAAAGAAACTATATACTAGATTTTTTTTTTTTTGAACAGGATAAGGGTCCGAAGACCCCGGAAGCTTCATTCAACCCGGTGGGAGCAAATTACAGCAAAACCCCTAAGAGCTAGGTATTTTGCAGATAAGGCTATGCCTTTTACAAATAAGACCCTAGGGATAAAAAATACTAAGCAATCAGATCCCTGGTCTTCTCCACCGCCGATGAACAACCTCCCGACGCCGGTGCCGCTGCTGCTACCGGGGAACCAGCCACTTGGAGCAGCAACCGCCATGGATCCAGCGCCGTGGTCGAGGAAAATCCTCCCATAAGGCCCGCGGCCAGGAGGATTGAGCAAGGCCAAATCATGGCCATGGAGGGCCGCCCTACGGCCATTAGAGGCAGAGGCAAGACGGTCGACGCCGTCGCATAAAGTCCTCTGCTTGAAAACTCCAGAGATCGAAGCTTCACCTAATCCTTCTCCCCGACCAGCTCCAAGCACCTGACCGCCTAGATCCCACTCCCCCTCGCTGCCACAGCCGGCCAGGAGGGAGATCCACTTAGGAGCTTCACGGATCCGTCGAGGCTCGCGATTATTGGAGGAGCTTGAACCCGGGCAGACCAGCACCTCCCACCATGGGAGCCACCAAAGCATGCCCGTTGACGCCCTTGCTGCAGCTCGTGCAACTACCAGCGAGGAGAGGCTCCAGAGAACGGCTTTATTATCGGAGATCTCTAGCTTCGTCTTCTCCGGCGACGGGCGCCCCCACCGGAGCACCAATGACCAGACCAGACTCGCTAGCACGCATCGAAGCCAGCCGAAGAGCTTCGAAACTCTACTCCAAAACTGCACCAAGGCAAAGCAAACCCTAACTACTAACCTATCTACCTCAGCACCTCCCCTAGGCCTCTCACCGGCGGCAACGCCGCCGGGAGAGGCCTCGGTTTGGGCCGGACTGCAAGGGATGACCCTCAAGCAAGCAGGGGAGAGACGAGAGCGGTGGGGGAGTGTGGGGTGTAAGATGTCCGTGTATATGCTCTCATCATATACTAGATTAAAGTTAAATAAAATATATGTTTGCTTAGGTGTCCCCTCCTTCCAAACATATAGGAAACTAAAAACACAAGAACAACCAGGATTGGCTGATAACCCTTCATGCCTCCGAACCAAAGGGGTGTTGGCCAATCCTGCCGTCCTCGTGTTTCCAGTTTCCTAAGTCTGGGGGTGGGGGGGACACACTATATATTTAGAAATTTTACCAAATTATATACAGATGTTGTATATGTGACCATTCATGAAACTAGAAGACTCTTAGAATTATCTTGGAAAGGATCAAATCTAGAAAAAAAAATGTGCTAAAGAGAAGACAAGCTAATGAGAGAGAACACGCAAATCATTTATGGACACATACATGTACATAGTGATTTTTTTGAAAGTTCCTAAAACTTTGTACCTATTTTTCACTTCAAAACATTTACCTTGTTCCCCAAAAACATTTTTATGTTCCCCAAAATTGAATTTTTATATTTTAAGTTTGTTTCCTTTTCATTCTTTTATATATATTTTAATTTACTTTCACCTTTTTTATGTTTACATGGTTGGCACGCATGCGAAACTATTGAAGGGATACCTTTGAGGTGGAATGCAAACCTTAGAGGAGGAGGATGGTACATATGTTTTCCCTTTATCTATAGATGCTTTAGTGCCAAGTAGGCAGAGCATAACCGCACTGAGAACAACCGGAGAGTTGGAAGATAGCTTTAGATATAGCTATCAATAGTTGCAGCTGAAGCTAGCAACATGGGTGACATGGTTATACCCTACGGGTACACGATATTGGCATACCTGGTCCAGCCCAAGAAAGGCCCACGAGAATATACGTGGCCCATGAAGATTTTCGGGTGGCCCAAGCCCATGACGTCTCCGGATTCTTGGAGAGCAAGACTAGAACAGATAGAATATTCAAAGGGGCAAACCCTAAACCTGTAACCGACTCGATCTGTGCCCGGGACCTGTCTACCTCTATATAAAGGCTAGGAGGACACGACGAGGAGGATCTCTCTCGCCTCACCGCATACACACCTCCACGCCAGATTGCATCTGCGCACCCCTATAACTTTCGGTTCCGCTGTAATCAAGAACAGACAAGCAGGAGTAGGGTTTTCCCTCCGGGGGCCTGAACCTGGGTAAATCCCGTGTTCCCTGGTTGCTTGTCTATTAACCGTTCCGCGATCTCTAGCACCCCCATCTTCTCCAAACCCAAGCTCATAACAATGGGCATTGACGAGATTAAACCTCGTCAATGGGTCCCCTTACCAGTAGATATTTTGTTAAAGAAAGAGTGTTTGATAACGAACTATTGAGAGAAATGTTCCTTATTGTTATTTATCGAGCTGCTCAAATTGGGGATAGGGGGATGTTCCTCCCTGGATTTGTTGCGATATGTAATGACCTTGATATTCCTTCTCTGATTGGTGGTGATTTTAACATTATCTGTTTTGCTTGTGAAAAGAACAAACCTGGATTTTGTTCTAAATTCACAAACATATTCAACTCCATTATTAATACTTATGCTTTGAGGGAGATTAACTTTTCTGGGAGTCAGTTTACTTGGTCTAATAACGAGCAAGTGCCTACTCTGGAGAAGTTAGACAGGGTGTTAGTTAATGGTGATTGAGAGGAATTGTTTCCTTTGTCACAAGTTAAGAAGATTCCCAGGGTGATGTCTGATCACAATCCCCAGGGTGATGTATGATCACAATCCCTTGGTGATTGATACTTGTGAATGTGTGGAAATTAAGTCTAGGGAGTTTAGATTTGAAAAAACTTGGATATCCCATCCTGAGTTCCAAGATAGAGTTAAAAAAGCTTGGAATTCCTCTGTAAGGTTGTCTGATAGCATTAGTATTATTCAACAGAAAACTAAATTTGTGAAGAATAGTTTAAAAGGTTAGGGGATTAATGTTAGAGGAAATTTCATTAAAGAGAAAAAGAATTTTTTTAGCTGAATTGGAAACTTTGGAGAAAGAAGAGGAGGTTTGTCTTTTATCTAGAGAGCAATTCCAGAGAAAAATCTATATTCAATTTAGGTTAATGCAGATGTATGAAGAGGAAGATAAGTTGTGGTTTAGTAGATCTAGTGCTAAATGACTCTTGTAGGGAGATAATAGTACTGCTTATTTCATCATATTGCTAATGGAAGGAAAAGGAAAAAATGATGTATTCTTTGAAAAGTAATGATGTGGTGATTCAGGGGACCTCTGATCCCCTATCCCAAAATGTTATTTGTAAAGGGGAAGGGAACTTGCTGGGTTTGGATGTTGGTATTTGGTATGTTAATGAAAAATTAACATGTGAAGATAATGATGTTTTGCATAGACCTTTTTGTGAAGAAGAGGTTAGATTTGCTTTGGACATCATGGTAAAAAATAAATCTCCTAGCCCTGATGGGATGCTTGTGGAGTTTTATTAATCTTGTTGGTCAATTATCAAACATGATGTTATGTCCTTGTTTAATGATTTGCATTCTGGTAGCTTGAACTTGTTTAGGATCAATTTTGGTATGATAATCCTCCTTCAAAAATCTCCTAATGTTGATGTTATTTCCAAATATAGACCCATTTGTTTGCTTCAGTTACTTTATAAGCTAATAACTAAAGTTATTACTGTTAGAGTTGAGCCTTTTATGCATAAGTTGATATCTGGTTGCCAAACTGCTTTTATTAAAGGTAGGAACATTATGTATGGGATAATGTCCTTGCATGAAATTTTGCATGAAGCTCGTAGGAGTAAATGTCAGGGGGTGGTTTTGAAACTTGACTTTGAAAAGACTTATGATGAAGTTGACTGGGAATACTTATTGAAATGTGTTTCTCGGAAAGGATTTAGTGATCTCTGGTGTAAGATGATTGGTACTATTTTAAAAGATGGCACTTTGTGTGTTAAGATCAATGATAGAAGATGGAATGATTTTGGCTGTCATAGAGGGGTGAGACAGGGTGATCCCTTCTTTCCCTTCCTTTTTAACTTGGCTGCAGAAAGTCTGGCCAAAATGATTAATCAGGCACAGAATGCTGGGCTGCTAACATGTTTGGTTCCTCATCTTATAAATCATGGGGTAGCTATTATGCAGTATGTAGACGATATTATTTTATTGATCCAAGATGATATGGAACAGTTGATTCATATCAAAATGATTCTGTATTTGTTTGAAGCAATGTCGAGTTTAACAATTAATTTTGCTAAGAGTGAAATCATGATGGTTTTAGAGGATAGTGATAAAGGAGTGTTGTATGCAGATATGTTTGGGTGCCAACTTGGTCATTGGCCCATCAAGTATCTGGGTGTCCCTGTTTGTGGCACCAAACTTCATGTGGCGGATCTTCGTCCTTTGGCTGACAAGTTGAGAAAAAAACTTCATGGTTGGGTTGGCAATTTATCATCATTTGGTGGTAGGCTTACATTGATTCAGTCTTCTCTTAGCACTTAGCACCCTCCTCATTTATCATATGTCCATGTATATCATGGCGAATACTAACCTGGAAGAGTATACTAAGATAATTAGGAAGTTCTTTTGGGAAGGATCAAGTGATAAAAATAAGTATCATATGGTTAGATGGTCCTTGGTGTGTAGACCAAAAAAGAAGGGGGGGATTGGGAGTAAAAAATTTGAAGTTGTTTAATATCTGTTTGATGTGCAAATGGTGGTGGAATTTGGAAGTGGAAGATGGCTCATGGAAAAAATTTATTAAAGAAAAATATGGAATCTCACATGGTATTTGGAGAATTAAAGTTAAGCAAAATGATTCCGCTGCTTGGAAAGATCTTTTGAGAATCAGGTAGATCTATTTATCTAGGAGGAAAATGGAAGTGTGTGGGGAAGGGAAATTGATTTTTGGCATGATCAGTGGCTTGGTGAATTATCCCTTTGTGAGAAATTCTCTGAGTTACATGGGGTGCGAAACCAGCAGGTTGGCACAATTAGGGAGATGAGTGATTTCGGGTGGTTTTTCACTTTTAGGAGATGGTTATCCCCTAGATTGGCTAACCAGTGGCAGGAGTTGAGGGATTTGTTGGCTGGCCTAAGACTTAGTGATGAGGTTGACAAAGCTAAATGGAAGTATAGTAAATCAGGGTTTTTTCTGTTAAGTCTCTGTATAATAAATTGTCTGACGTGGGTTCTGATAGATCCTTTCGTCATCTTTGGAAAACTAAACTTCCTTTGAAAATTAAAATCTGGTTGTGGTTAATTTGGCACAATGCAATTGCAACCAAGGATAATATGAAGAATAGAAAGTGGGTTGGTAGTTATGTTTGTCATTTTTGTCCATTGGATGAAACTATCAATCATTTGTTTTTTATTTGCCCTGCTACTGCTTATATGTGGAGTTCGGTTGCTTGTGTGTTAGGTGCACAGTCTATGACTTCTTGCTTTACTCAATATTTTTGGTGGAGTTTTTTCCCTTTGGATTTATTTTTCACATCGTTTGTATTGTTGCTCTTTGCTGGGCACTGCGGAAAAGCAGAAATCGAGCTTTCTTTGAAGGGAAGTTGCCATCTTCCCCTTTGAGTCTAATCTGCTACATATGTGCCTTTCTGCGATATTGGGCATGTTTGCAGAGTGAGGGTGACCGAGGCATCTTGGAAGAGGGTGCTAACCGACTCCAAAACTTGGCTACCCAGGTGCATGATATGGCGATTCGTGGTTCCACGACGAGGATCAAGAACACTGTAGATGAAGTAGGGGCTGATGCATCTGAAGGGTTGAACGAGAAAAAATGACAAATAGATCACCTGGGAGGTTAACAAAAAATCCTCGGGGGTTGTGTTAGGAGGTTGTTTAGTCTGCTTCCAGTGTTTCCCTTAGGTGATGGTTCTGTAGTTGTGGTTGTTTAGACTTTGCTATGTTTCGGCGTCCTGTAGTTATGGGTTGTGGCTATCTGGCTGCACTTTTGTTTGGAATTTTCTTTTTCGATATTTGCCTTGCTACTTGGGATACTCAGACTGTTGTTATGTTATCTGTTGGTAATGGAACCCGGATCTAGGAATTCGTATGAAAAAAAGGCAACATGGGTTCCGGTGGTTGTGCTAGAGGTTGCATGCCATCAATTATTCGCTTTCACTAGACGAGGGGCTAAAGTTTTCTCATTTAAAGATAAGTGATCACTTTGTTTGGTAGTCAAATTGATGAACTGGACATGCACCTAGTGCACAGTGGAGGATCAAATGTGTTTTTATTAAGTGTAAACATGTTTCCACATGAAAATATTGTATTGTATGTTAATTGTTCGTGTTTTTGAAAAAAAAAAATATTCCTTGTGCCCTAACCCCACCCTACTTCTAGAAGGAAGGGGAGGCAACTTTACCAGGCGTTGAAGGCTAATTGCATAGGGCTAGTGTGGAAAACTAGGTTGTCAAGGCATGTAGCCAAAACGATGGAGGGCGGACTTGGAACACAAGCTTATGGGAGGAGAAGGGTGGCAGCCGGCCAATCTATCAGAAGATGGTGAAGCAAGGGATGAGGTTATTGGTAGGGACTTTAAGGTCTATGTGAGCAACTCTAACAATGCCTATAAACCGCCTGAAACTATAAATTTCGGCGAGTTTACAGGCCCGTGCGAATCTTGCCGCTCTAGAAAGGCCCGTATACGCGGTCTGGCCTTTAAAACTATTACCGCGACCCATTTAGCACTGAGCGAGTGAGGGTCCAAACCCGCACTCCTCCGCCGTCCCAACCCCAGCGCCGCCGCCGCTAGCCCACCGCTCCGACGAGCAATTCCCGACGATGTCGAGCCGCCGCAGCAGCTACTGGCTTGGGAGGCGCCGATCCGGAGACAGGGGAGCTTGCCACTTTGTCGACGAGGCGGCTCGTGACGCCTTCGTCCGCTCGGAGGCCACCAAGAAGCGGGCGGCTCAGCGTTGGACGAATCGCAAGGAGTCACCGCCGACGAAGCTCCACGTGTACGTGCCCCCAGGCTTCATCTCCGCGCGTGCTCGTGTGGCTGGTGAGGGCTCGTCCCGCGGTGGGAGATCCTCGTATGCTACCCACCATCCCCGCCGCGGTGGAAGCTCCTCGCGATGACTCCGACAACGACTACTGGAGCTCGCCTTCCCTGCCGCGTGCGCGCGTCGTCGCGGTCGCCGACTACGCCAATGACTTCGACGAGGAGCGCCTCGCGATGGAGATCCTCGTCCACGAGTTGGAGCTAGAGCGGGAGGCGAAGGAGGAGATCGAGCTCATCGATGCGCGCCTGGCAGTGAAGCTCGTCGAGGCGCGGCTGGCGTGGGAGCGAGAGGAGGAGCGCCTGGCAAGGGAGCATGCCGCCGCGCCGGTCATCAAGATGCAGCTCGCGGACCTGATCGACCTCATGGACTGAGGTCGACGCCGCCCCAGTGCCTCCGCAACCTGCAGCTCCGGCCATCGCCTGAGCTCAATTTTGGTCTAGATTGCGACGGCGTCCACCGCTAGTAGATTTGCTATGTAAATTGTAGTTTTTGTGAAGCTACACTATGTGTAATTAGAACTAATTCACGCCAAAACCTTCTCTGATCGATGAACTATGCCGAATATTTTCAAATTCGAATATACAGTTCGTGTTTACAGTTTTCGTTCTGCACCGCGAGAAATGCAACCTGTTTTCCGTTTTTGAAAGCATGTACTTAGGTTTTACAGGTCAGCGGTTTATAGCTAGAGTTGCTCTGAGCTTTCTCAAGAGTTTGATTACACCCCAACCCCCACTAGGCTTCGCCGTACGACATAGAACCACATTGTCAACATGAGAAGAAATTTGGGCTAGTCCGCAAACTGATGATGTGACTAGCAGATTCAAGTGGTCCATAATGTTGCTCACTGAATGGTTAACTGGGGTGAATACTTTTACTCCTAAGTGGGCTTGGTGTTAATGAAAATTAATTAGACGACTAATGATATTCTTGAGTTATATGAACATGTATTTAGTTATAAAGAAATAAAAGAAATGTGGTTGGAGTCCCCAAATTCAAAAAAAGAGAAGAAAAGAGTGAGAAACAATCACGGAAGCCGTACGTTTTAATGGGGTTTGATGAACGTCAAAAAAATGAGAAACAATGCTTAAAGCAAATCACAAAGGCACCGATAATCTGAGTGATAGACCACCAAAAGGTATCCCCTATGTCTTGTTGGTCGTACGTACTATTCTTGTGTCCCAAATCAGTCAAGAGGCCCCGGATGCGTCGAAGAGCTATTGGAAAATCCCTGGATGCGTGTGTGATGCGGATTGGATGGTATAGCTTGGAGGTCCGGCGGACCACAGGCTCTCGTCGGCGCAAGATTTTCTGCTCCGAGTTTAGTCTGTTTTTTATTGTCTACGTCCTAAAATTAGAATAAGATCATCCTGACTCTTTTTTCGCTTTGGTGGTGCATCTAGCGTTAATGGAGGACGTGTGAAGTCATTAGTCCGACGGATCTTCCGAGATTCTGTTCGTATCGGTATCTTATGATCTATAATTGTCATCATTGATGATGGTTGCTGCTTTGGTGCTGCTCTTTTATGATCTTAGCACGATGGTTTTTCATATGTCTACTATAATAAACTCTATTATGACAAGCTTTGTTCGACTCCGTTGATAGAAGGGCGAGAACGATAGCGCGTCATTAGCTCGCGCTAGTGTTTGTAGTCCGCTAGGTGGTCCAGTGACCAATTTGTGTTTTCTTATTATTTTTAGGCCTCTTTGTACTGATTTGGATGATTTTAATAGATTGAAAGAAATTTTGCAAAAGAAAAAAACATATTGCATTCACTTTTGTCAAAAGAAGAGGACATGACATTTCCTTTCAGTGGAAACTGCCATAGAAATCTAAGATCACACTATTTTAGATTGATTCCACCTGGTTATGCCGGCCACTCCTAGCTCAGCAGTTGACGCCAACAAATAAACCATGAACAGGCTCGCCTTAAAAAAACAAAGCCACACGTAGTTCCGGACCTCTGTTCCGCTATAAACACGCTCGCTGAACCACGTCCAGTTGTCTCTCCAAGGCAATCGCTCGCTTCCATTCCACCAAGCTCACCCATGGCTTCTCCCCAAGATCAAGACGCGGCCGTGTCGACCCCGCCATCGTCCCGGGAAACCAGCAGCAGCCCGCCGCGGGCCAGGGCGCCGCGGCGGCCGGACATGGGCACCGGGTGCGCGGCGCTTTGCTTCCACCTGCCTCGGCGCTCAAAGAAGAAGCAAACCCCGCTCGCGAAACTCAACTCTGACAAGAGCGTGGACGAGCAGCAGCCCGCCGTCGTCGTCGACGCGTCGGCGTCCTCGCGCGTGACGTTCCTGGCGTCGGCGTCCCTCTCGACGTGGTGGCCGTCGTCTCCCGGCGCTCCCGGCGGCGACGTCGCGTGGAGGAGGTCGTCGTCGTCGGTGCGAGGCGGCGCAACAGGCCGGAGGGCGCTGTCGTCGTCCTTCTCGTACTGGCGCCGGTCGCAGCAGTCGTCGTCCCGCGTGATGCCGCACGGCGGCGGCTCCGCGTCCGCGCGCGTGTCCTTCTCCTTCCCGTCGTCGCCGATGTCCGCGTCCTCCTGCATGAGCACGCCCAAGGTATCGCCGGGGTGTGAGCAGTAGGTGGGTACGCCACACGATCCGTCGTGCGATCGATCGAGCCATTGGAGACGAGACGCATGAGGTTTAATTTCCGTTCTGTATCGTGTCGATCTTGTAGCGCTGCCGGTGTAAGCAAAATTGCTGATCTTTGGAAAGTTTCACACTGTACGTTTGATGCGCAACGATCACGATCGTGAGTGAGCTTGTAATTCCGTAGACGTACGCGGCTGTCATTTTCTGAAACTTGCATTGGTTTCCTGCTGTCTCTGTCTACGGTTTGTGAGAAATATTCCAACTAATTCGTAGTTGGCGTCAGAGGATCATCGTGGGCTTCCCGTAAGGTGTCAATTACTATATTTCGTGCACGTAGGCTTCTTTGTTTTATAATTAATTCCTTGACCTTGGGCGCACGTACGGTACGAAGGTCGAATCCATCAACGGGATCTAACCTATGCTATTGGGTAGGGAAGAAGATAATCTATGCAGATGTAGTCGCTGGCTCGTCGCGCCTACAAGAATTTCCAAACTTTTTTTTATATAAACAATTACATGAAAAAGATGTTCCGTAGGTTTTAACTGGAGGATTACGGTCAACCTGTTGCTCTCAAGAATGACCGGTGATCACGTTGTGCAAGTTCGAAGAAGGGTGCCTTCTGGGCAAAGGGTAAACACAAGAGTTGACAGCACTGTTGGTAATTATTTTGGTTGACAAGACCGAGTGTGTAAATACTTGTTGGAGCATCGTGGCGACTGGCACATAAAAGTCTGCCATGGAAGAACAACATTGGGAGAAGGGGATACCTTGTGTCCTATGTGCGGACGACTAGATGAAGATTTTTTTGATAAAGACGACTAGATGAAGATGGTGTTGGATTATTAGGCATAATTTCCACGATTAATTCCAGAATATAAATCATGAAAAAAACCCAGCTACTAGCTCATGTAACTCGAACATACTAGATGTACTAAACAACAAGATGATCGGAAACAGCAATACGTACATGCAGAACATGATGAATAACCAAACAGATCACGTAGACGCACTGCTCGGTTGTCGTAGTAGAAACTTTGGGAAAGAGTGATCGCAGCAGATGCCAACGAAGACGGGTAGGCACCACCGACTTGGATGGAAGACGACCCGTGATGAAGAACTCGGCGACAAGCAGAGTGCTTCCCAAAACCTTATTCGCCTCTCCGTGCATGGATCACAAGGGCGAGTGGTTCCGAGACTGCTCTCCGTCCGTGCACGCCGCAAGCGGGATGGAAGCTCGGCTCGGCGAGATTCCGCAACCATGGCAGCCGTGATTTAGACGAGACGAGACGAGGCGAGGCGCGTCGTGGCGGCGGAGGAGGAGCAGCAGTATCTCTCTTATTTCCACTCACTTACAAAGTGGTGCAACACTCCACCTTATAAGGTGGTGCAACTCCTCCAACTTTCCATGTGGGACTAAACTTTAGCTCCCACTCCACTCCCATGTGAGCTGCCACAAACATGGGCCCAAACACATATGGGTGCCACAAATTTGGGCTTTGAGATTTAGGGAAAATCTGAAATACTCATGGGCCTAAATGGATTAGCCCCATTATTTCTAACAATCCCCACCAGATCTCAAATGCCCATTTGAAGATTTGCCAATCCTTGCTACTTGTTTATATACCAGGTTTCAGCAGAGATTAAGTTGAACTTCCGCCTAGAATCTTGAACTACGCCTATCAACAACTTGAACAATGGACGAACCTTGAATTGCAAGTTTGGTGCCAATAGATTTCGTTCAAAATCATAACTAGTACTTGGGTCACAAGAGCCTACCCATGGGTTGGAGCATATCGTCATACTCCTGGTCTCTTCATGAGTTTACTAGAGATCACCCAGATCTCATAGACCGCGACGTTCTGATCGAGCTCATATAGGTGTGTTCTTTCAAGAATGCCCCAGAGGACGGCATCTTTGCTAATTAAAGCCAGAAACACATTAAGGCATGTTGCCAACCTGCCTTATGATTATGAGAGTCATGCATCTTCACATAGAGAGGGTTACAAAATACTCTCCTCGGTCAAACCACTAGCTTGTTCTTCCTGTGTCCTAATTCACGGATCTCCGATCACATAGGTTGGGTTACCACTAAGGTGTGACATCCATGGGTCTCAACCCCATCTCCTCGATGCACTTTCTATCACATTTCGTGATAGTCCCTTTGTAAAGGGATCTGCAGTTTTTGTTTGTTTGAATATACGTACGCTTATTACTCGAGTTTCTCAATTTCTGACGATTTCAAACGCGTCTCTTCACGTGTCTTGATGACTTCGCGTTATCCTTAGAATTGTTCACTTTGACAATAACAGTTTGGTTGTCACAATTCAAAAGGATTGCCGTCAGTTTTTCAACCACGTGCAAGTCCATCAAGAGCTCACGCAGCCATTCCGACTCAACAGTGTACGTGTCAAAGCGATAAGTTTTGCTTCCATAGTTGACCTCGTCAATATGGTTTGTCTACGAGACCTCCATGACATTGCGCCACCTCCAAGGGTAAACACATACCCGCTCGTGGCGTAGAGTTCATCAACGTCAGAGATCCAATTCGAATCACTATATCCTTCATACGCAGGGTTCCCTGAATAGTGAATTCCATAGCTCATTGTACCACATAGATAGCGCATGACCCTTTCAAGTGCATGCCAATGATCAATACCCGGGTCAGACATGAACCTACTCAACTTGCTCACAAAAAAAGAGATATCGGGTCTTGTAGCGCTTGCTAAGTACATGAGAGAACCAACAACTTGTGAATATTTCAGGTGATCTGTTGGTTCCTTCTTATTCTTCGTAATGTCAAATCGATCATAAGGTGTTGGAGAAGTCTTGCCATCATTAAAGCCAAACCGACTCAAGACCTTCTCAACATAATGAGATTGCGTTAAAGTAATCCCATTCTCGCTCTTAATAAGCTTGATATTCGTAATGACATCGCCTCTCCCGGATCTTTCATATCAAAACTCTTTGACAGAAAGACTTGACTTCATTTATCACTTTCATGTTTGTACCAAAGATCGTAATGTCATCCACGCACAAACATAATATAACGCTATCGCCCACCATGGCGATAGTAAACACACCTATCAGCCTCATTAATGACAAAGCCAGCAGAAAGTAGAGTTCACAAACTTCTCATGCCATTGCTTAGGTGCTTGTTTCAGGCCATATAAAGATTTCAATAACTTACACACCTTTGTCTCTTCACCTTTTACCACAAACCCATCCGGCTGATCCATATAGATCTCCTCTTCCAATTCTCCATTAAGGAAAGCTGTCTTCACGTCCATTTGATGAACGAGAAGACCATAAGAGGCAGCCAGGGATAGTAGTACTCGAATGGTGGTCAGTCTAGCGACAGGTGAATAGGTGTCGAAGTAATCTTCGCCTTCTTTCTGTGTGTAGCCCTTAGCTACAAGCCGTGCCTTGTACTTCTCAATAGTACCATCAGGCTTTAGCTTCTTCTTGAACACCCACTTACATCCCACAGGTTTACAACCATAGGGTCGTTCTGATAATTCCCAAGTTCCATTAGAAAGAATCGAGTCCATCTCATTTTGGACAACTTCTTTCCAATCATCTGCATCAGGAGATGCATATGCCTCAGTAATGGATCTGGGAGTATCATCCACAAGGTACACGATGAAATCATTGCCAAAGGATTTTGCAAACCTTTGTCTCTTACTCCTCGTGAGAGGTTCATCGTCATCCTTCTCAAGAAATTCCTCATGTGGTTGTTCAGAATTATCAATAGATGCACTAGATTCAGGAAGTATTTCAGAAGAAATCCTACCAATGCTATGCATATCTTTCATAGGAAAAATATTCTCAAAGAATGTTGCATCACGAGATTCCATTATAGTATCAACATGCATATCGGTACCTCAGATTTAACCACTAGAAATCTATAGCCTACACTCGTGGAGCATATCCTAGAAAGATACAATCCACTGCCTTGGGTCCGAGCTTGCGTTTCTTGGGAATCGGTATGTTGACCTTCGCCAAACACCCCAAGTACATCTGAAAGTGATGGTTTTCTCCCAACCCACTCCTCATAAGGGGTCTTTTCTTTATTCTTGTTAGGAACTCTATTCAGACATGACATGAAGTCAACAAAGCCTCCCCACCATGCCTTTGATAAACCAAAGGTGGCTAACATGGAATTCACCAAGTCGGTCGATGCGGTTTTCCTCTCGGCAACCCGTTTGATTGGGCGAGTAAGGAGGCGTCCTCTCATGAATAATTCCGTGTTCTGTAATTCATCAAATATTTTGGGAAAATACTCACCACCACGATCCGACCTAAGACGCTTGATCTTTCTCTCTAGTTGATTTTCAACTTCGCCTTATAGATTTTAAAGTAGTCTAAAGCCTCATCTTTAGTTTGCAACAAGTAAACATAGCGAATTTAGTAGCATCATCTATCAACGTCATGAAATATCTCTTTTCACCTTTTGTCAACACACCATTCATCTCACATAGATCGAATGTATGAGTTCTAGAGGTGCCAAGTTTCTCTCCTCGGCACCTTGTGAGGCTTTCGAGGTTGCTTTGATTGCACACAACTATGGCACTTAGAACCTTTGGCAATAGTGAAATTCGAATTAAACTCATCTTGGACATCCGAGACATCAAACCAAAATTAATGTGACATAAACGAGAATGCCAAACACGGTATCATCATTAACACCACCACAAATATGATTCACGGATTTATTACAAAACTCTGAAAGTGAAAACCGGAACAAGCCTCCGAACTCATAACCTTTACCAATAAATTGTCCATGTTTCGAAACAATGACTTTATTAGACTCTAAGACAACCTTAAACCCATCTCGCAAAGAAGGGAGCCACTAACGAGATTCTTGTTCATAGTAGGGACCCTCTGCACATTCCTCAGCTGCACGATCTTTCCGGAAGTAAACTTCCGATCCACCGTGCCAACACCACGAACAGAAGCATTTGATCCATTCCCCATTAGGACGGATGAATCGGCGACACGATAAGAAGTGAACATAGAGATGTCGACACACGTGAACATTAGCACCCGTATCAAGCCACCAACAAGGTGATTGAAATCTTGAAAGAACAGTAAATAAATTACCATACCCATCAAGATTGCTAGCGGTCACGACGTTGGCGGTCTTGGCCTTTTTCCTCTCTCAAGCCTGCTCGGGCGATCCTTGGAAAAATGGCGAGCTCTCCACAAGTGAAACAAGAGTTCACTCTTGTCTCTGTCGTCTTCTTCTTCTTGAAGGTTGTAGTCTTCTGAGCTTGTTAAAGGAGGGTTTGAAGTTCCCTTTGTTCTTGCCTACGGATTTGCCTTTACGCACAAAGTTAGCGTAGCAAGACCCTCTCCTTTCTCAAGAATGTCCTTAGCCCGAGCCTTCTCCTCAACATCAAGGGACGCCATCAGTTTTCAACCGATATCTCCTGTCTCTTGTGTTTGAGAGTTGTGGCAAAGTTCCTCCATGAAGGGGCAACTTAGCATAATGCATCCCGCCACAAACTTGTGGTAAGGTACACTTAAGGAGTTCGAGCTCCTTGGCAATGCACGTATCTCATGAGCTTGTTGAACCACAGAAGGTCCTTAGTCATCTTAAAATCATGAAAGCTCTCCATGATATACAGTTCACGCCAAGATCTGCAGCACCAAACTTCGCATCCGGTGCATCCAGGCTCCTTTCCGCCTTTTATGTGCATAAACACATCACAGACGGTCAGCAAGAATGCTCGAATATATCCCACAAAGACAGTGTTAGCATCCTCGAACTTCTTCGATCCTCGCCGATATAGTTCCCTCAGTTTGCCTTTCGATGTGGAACACTTTCATCGTGGTCACCAAAGCTCAGCCTTGTATCGCCACCTCTTAAAGTGCACAGTAAACTTATCCGCCTCGAAGGCATCGGTAAACCAGCCATTGTTAATTCAGGAAACTGCCAACAATAAGGTTTTTGGATTGTTGGATTATTAGGCATAATTTCCACGATTAATTCCAGAATATAAATCATGAAAAAAAACCAGCTACTAGCTCATGTAACTCGAACATACTAGATGTACTAAACAACAAGATGATCGGAAACAAACAGCAGCCTAACATGTACTCGCAGAACATGATGAATAACCAAACAGGATCACGTAGCACGTACCGTTCGGTTGTCGTAGTAGAAACTTTGGGAAAGAGTGATCGCAGCAGATGCCAACAAAGACGGCGGTAGGCAGCACCGCCTGACTTGGATGGAAGACGACCCGTGATGAAGAACTCGACCAGTCGCGCAGAGCGCTTCCCAAAAACCTTATTCGCCCTCTCCCGTACAGGATCACAAGGGCGAGTGGTTCCGGAGACCTGCTCTCCCGTCCGCCGGCAAGCGGGATGGAGTAGACTACGGTGACGGCGCAAGTAGAGAGGAAGGCAAAACCCTAGATTGGTTTTCGGTGTGTTGTGACGGTAGCCGCGCAGGACTTTATATAGAGCGGCTCAGGAAACCCTATCGTAGACTCAATCCACGATCCGCATCGGCTCTGCACATGATCGGCTGATCCACGAAAGCTCGGCTCGGAGATTCCATAACCAGCTGGCCGTGCGTCGTGACGAGGCGAAGCGTCGGGCGGCGTCGGAGGAGGAGCGCGCGTGTGTATCTCTCTTATTTCCACTCACTTACAAAGTGGTGCAACACTCCACCTTATAAGGTGGTGCAACTCTCCTCCAACTTTCCATGTGGGACTAAACTTTAGCTCCCACTCCACTCCCATGTGAGCTGCCACAAACATGGGCCCAAACACATATGAGCTGCCACAAATTTGGGCTTTGAGATTTAGGGAAAATCTGAAATACTCATGGGCCTAAATGGATTAGCCCCATTATTTCTAACAGATGGAGGAATTTTATTTCTCAGGTGCAAACAGGTCAAGCAGCTACGACGACAGCTCAATCTGGAAGGTGTCAGACTAACGCCGTGTGACATGCAAATGATATGCTCATGAAGATCTTTGGTATGGAGCAAGACCGTAGACTTGTAGTGATAGCGGTGTTGTGGAAAAGAAGAATGCAGGTGAGGAAGTACGCTCGGTTGATGAAGTGAGATCTTCCAATCCTGTAGAGAAGGAGACCGTGAAGCAACAGTTTCAGAACAAAATTAGACGGACTCCACCCGTTTCTGAAGCACCGAAGATAAATATTGATGGATCATTTCATCAAGACACCCCAGGGGAGGAGGGTGGGGTTTTATCATCAGAAAGAACGGGACAGATGATTTTTCCTCAAAGCGCGATCCAACTGCAGCTTTGAGCTGGGGGTATGACAGACATTGTTGTTGAATCAATTGCCAGGTTCCTGTCAATGCACTGAACAGCAAGGACTATGATCGATCACCAATTGGTGTCCTCCTTAGAGATGCTAGAATACTAGCCCGTTTGAATTTTAATTCAGTTTTTTTACTTCTGTCGCCGTGATTGTAATAATTCTGCCGGCGCTGGGAGCGTCAGGTGTGAGTGGCAATGGCCTTCTATGTCTGTACAGAATGATGCAAGTGTCGTGGCGGCTAGCGATTCACGTTGTTACACAATGTGTCAATTACATCACACTCGTGGATGGTTTATGTTGATAATGAATATATATTTATATATTTACTATTTACAACCAGCCTTTTCGCACAATTTTTCTCATGGAGGACAGTCTCGACAGCTGACCAAGGGAATAAACTTTAGTTACCCATGTAATTACATTTAATTAAAATTTACAGGATAACCGATGAATATAATCAATTTCTACATGTTTTAGAGTTTTAAAAAAAAAACCATGTGCCTAAGATAAACCTATCACCGATTGGCTTGCCGGTCAAAATTAATCAGAACCGTCCGTAGGCATGCGGCCACGTAAATGCTAGAGTAAAAAAAGACCAATAAAAGGATGAGCCTGATGGGCAGCCACACGTTGATAGACAGATGGTCTTTTTGCTCTTGCATGTCACCACGCTTAAAGCAGGTTATAATGCGTATATATTTATATGTTTACTATCTGCAACCAGTCTTTTCACACAATGTTTGTCACAGAGGACAGTCTCAGCTGACCAAGGGATAAAACACTAGTTACAATGTAATTGCATTTAATTTAATTAAAATTTACAGGATAACCGATGAATATAATTAATTTCTACGTGTTTCAGAGCTTTTAAAAAAATCACGTGCCCAAGATAAACCCAGCATCGACCGGCTCGCTGGTCAAAATTAATCAGGACATTTTTTTAAATCACGTGTCCAAAATTTCCAACTGCCTAGTCAAAATTAATCAGGATCGTCTATAGGCATGTGCTAGAGTAAAAAGACCAATAAAAGAGTAGGCATGATTGGCAGTCACACGTTAATAGGCAGATGGCCTCTTTGCTCTTGCATGTCACCACACTTAGAGCATAGTATAATCATTTTTTACGTGTTTCGGAGCTTTAAAAAAAATCACGTGCCCAAAATTTCCAAATGGCTCGCTGGTCAAAATTATGAGGATCATCTATAGACATGTGCTAGAGTAAAAAAAAACAATAAAAAATGATGGGCCTGATTGGCAGTCACACGTTGATAGACAGATGGCCTCTTTGCTCTTGCATGTAACCACGCTTAGAGGATAGTATAATGTGTGGCTCCATGTCACAAAAAAAAGTGGCTGAATAATCGCGTTCCGACAGGAGTACTTCTGCGCTGCTGGGCCAATGACTCCTCTCTATGCCCCAGAACGAAGGTAGATATGAGACTCGAGAGTAAACTGACCCTTCATTACTACCATGTCGTTTATGCTGGCCGCGTGTAGCCGGCCGGGCGTGCAGCTATGCATCGATCCATTTTAGTTTTGAATGGAAGCAAAGAGGAGCTTAACGAAACTGCCCTAGAACATGGTTACAGGCGGCGAAAGCAGACATGAGCGATAAAACGGGCTTTCCGAAGGTGGATTAATCCTCGTGGGTTTTGGCCTGCTATAGATGGGCTTGTAGTGTAAGAAAGCCGTTTTCTTTTTTACATGACAGGGAGTCAGGGAGTTTGACACTTGGGCTGCACATTAGCGTGGCGAGGGGGGCGAAATTAGATATCGACACCTTGTTACCTGGCGCTTAATCGTTAGCATTAGGGCACGTACATCGCGGACGTTTAGCCCAGGCGCTAGGAATAAATTCCTGGTAGTTTTGCCTCCGTACGCTCCGATCCTGGCCGCATTCTTAGCGTCGGTGCTTTGTTTTACGTCTGACGCTTAACTTTTACCCCAGTACAACTTGCATTAAAATTGATGGACTTAAGCGTCTGCTATTTATTTTCTGGCGTTGCAGCATGGGACTCTTAGGTGAGACGCCAGGATTATAGTCCTATTTTTTCCCTACACAAGCGGCCACACTAGCGCCTCTGAGTATACATGCCCTTAAGCAAGGAAGCGATCGTTAGGGGGGGCGTCGCCCCCGCTCGTCCCCCCTTGAATCCGTCCCTGCACACGGTTGACTATGAAGATATGTACTACGTAGGAAGGGGGCTAAATACAAATCAAATCTAGGCATTTATTCAGCAAAGCTAGCTTCATACTCATCCATTGCTGAATCACATCACGATCATATAGGTACAAAAATGTCCAGCCATGAGTTAACAAGATCTTTCATATATACTTGGACACATAACTAAAGTTCGTCAATGAAGATATAGTTTTTGTATTTATGGACATTGCAAGTCATCCATGCGTTTTGTCGCATCGTTCTGATTCCAAAATAACCGAGAGCAGAACACCCATTCATCATCTCGTAGTACCGACATGAAGCTTTGGTACCTCAGCCTATGATTAAATTGACAAGTGCTATCTCGCGAAATAATTTATGAAATACTCCCTCCATCATGTGTAATATAAGATGTTATTACATCCGATACATGAGCATATGTGAAAAGAGATTTTTTCCCTCGACTTCTGTATCCTAGAATGTGCAGCTACCACATCATCATTACATCTTAATTAATTGATTTTTCAACTAGACAAACATGGTCCTTCTTTAGCAGCCAACTAATTGGATCCCTCCTTTGTTAAGTTACAGAATGGAAGCACCACAACTTGTCTTTAATGACTTGGATTATACTAGTAGTGTTATAGTGGCATCACGAGAAGCCGGTAATGTAAGACACCTTCGTACATGCTGTTTATGATGGGTGATAATTGGTTTTTGACCATGAACAACAGGCGTTCTGCTTTTGCATTATAATAGAGGGAAATCCAATACAATGGTTTTGCACAAGTGTGCCAGAAAAAACATCATACAACTCAACAACATGCCCAAGAGAACAACAACAGGGCATACACCTACAGACAACAAACTAAACACATGCCAGTAAACCTGATCAGATACTCTTTGTAGGTTTTATATGCCAAATTCAGAAGCTCCAAGTCAGTTTTCACCATGCTAGCAATCGAGGCTGCATACACCTTTTTTTTTTTGGAAAATCCTTCTTCCCCTTTCTTTCCAGATGTGCCAAATCACATAGACTATCCAGGAGATGTTCTTCTTTTGCCGATCAGTGGTTCCTCCACGTCTTGCATTATCCCACCAATTACACACCGAAGCAACAGCCGTAGCTAGCTGAGTTGCCACTGAGAAAGTTCCCTGATGCCAAACCTCCTTTGCAAAAGGGCACTGGAAGGCTAGGTGAAACGCAGTATCCAATACCCGATCACATAAACTGCATTTTTCATCATGAGGCCATCCCCTATCCTTGGGTGCTAATTGTTAGTCTTCATCTCCTTTGCAAATTTTTGATGCATGTCCCTCCCAATAAATATTGACACTAATCCATCGATGTTGTTCATCATCGTCCATCAACCGGTGTTCCTGTTCTCTGCATAGTGTATTTGATAAAATTGCTTAAGGTGTTGAACTCATATATATGAAGAAATGATGTAGTAAATGAACTTCAATGCACAAATAAGAGATAACCGCACCAACGGTCCTAATTCTTTTCCAGCACCTTCACTTTGGTCCTAACTCTTTAAAATTGCACATCTAGATTCTAAATCTTTCATAAGTGATTCATGCGAGGTCCTATTTTCCTCTGACTGCTTTGGTCTGTCTATGTGACGCTTTGACAACTACCACATCAACAGTAGGGCCCAGGAGGGGTACTGGCAAGACGTCTATATTTGCAAAAGGCCCCCTAGTTATTATTTCTTCCAAATGGGGGTCCTAGTTTATTTTTTCTAAACAAAAAAGGAGGAGGCCATCGATGAAGATAGCAAGTCATTCTCCGTCCTCCTCTTGGCCTGCTTGACCTTCTCCACCCAAGATCCAACGCCGACCATCCGAGCTCCGTGTCTCCCTTTATTGTTTCCAATGGCATGCCCATCGCCTCTGGCTGCATCTCCTCCTACCTCCACATGCGTTGAATCAGATTACCAGGTTCTTGTCAATGCATCAAATAGCAAGGACTATGATCGATCATCGATCACCAATTGGTGTACTCATTAGATATGCTAGAGTACTTGCCCGTTTGAACTTTAATTCAGTTTTTTTACATATCATCATCATGATTTTAATAACTCAGCTCGCGCTTTAGCGGCGCTGGGAGCGTCAGGTGTGAATGGCAATGGCCTTCTATGTCCATAGGCTGTACCGAACGATGTAAGTGTCATGGCGGCTAGCGATTCAGCTATGCCCATGGTTTAATGGAATGTGTGGTTCCATGTCAAAAGAAAAGTGGCCGAGAAGTCGCGTTTCGACCGGGGTACTCCTGCACAGCTGTGCCGATGACTCCGCTCTCTGCATTCTATATCCTTTTTTGCCACCTCTCCCTTTCGCCGACAGTTGATCACGGCGAAGGAAAACAAATGAGTCGTGCGACTTTGAATGCAGCGCATGGCGAGCTCGAGCCTGTAGTTCAAGAAGCCTGCTCTGGTGGATCAGCGGACAAAACGTGACAACAGGTAGTTACTACAGGACACTCCACCTCGGAACATAGCTGTACTATGTCGCGGCCAAATTATCAGTTCAGCTAGCTGATGGCTGACCATCCTATCCGGCGCAAATTTTTGATGCATCTCATTCCCAACAGTTGTCAACACTAAACCATCGATTTACCATCGCCCACCCCCTTCTTAGTTGTTCCCTTCATAGCGAATGAAGGGGATATGTAGCTCAAGGTTGCTTCAGGTGTTGGTTTCATATTCCACTTATATATATGGAGGATAGGTGTAGTGGTGTGGGAGTTTAGTGTCTTACCAACGACAAGCACACACGGTTGTTGATCTTATAGATAAACTATGAAGGCATGTACTTCGTACGTAGGAACGGGGCTAAATAAAAATCAAATCTAGGCATTTACTAGCACAATAACCGTGCGTTGCAACGGGTCAACAAATAATAAACAATTGCTAGAATATAACATATATCGTTAAGAACATTGTGATACTTTGACCTATCTAAAATCCCCCTAAGAAATTGTATGGTCCTCTTTTATTTATCCTCTATAATTACCTTTTATTGGCTTCGCTACGCGGTTCCGCGCGGGAGTATGTTTAAGAGGATTCTAAATAAACATGCTATGATAGTAAGAAAAAAGTATTACTTATTCTTTGTTTTTCAAATAAAAGGCTATTAAATTATTAGCAATGTCTAGTTGCTATGGCCAATAATTTAAATCTTCATCCGGATATCGACAGCATCAGCTATCTAAAACTAACAGGTGCGGCGGCGGGAAGTCATCTTGGCACGGCGGCACCCTCACGTATTTGTCATTCCATACAATTCATATTAAAGTGTCGCTTCAGACTTTCTTTGATGAAATACAACAGCTCTGTTTTTCATTATATTATTTTTAAGAGAAGGCTCCAAGTTTACATGAAAGGCTACGAAGATTGTCTAGAAAAAGAAAAAGAAAAAGAAAAAGAAACCAGAACCATGTAAACTCTATATGGGTGTAAACCGGATTATACTTAGGTGATTGCCATCCAATAAGCTCCCTCTCCAAACTTGAAATCAGAAAAAAGAATGTTGCCTTGCCTAAAAAATTTGCGCTATTGCATTCCTTCAGACTTGCCAAAGACCATCATCAACATAGAGAAAGCCTTCTTGGCCTTAGCTTTGTGTATCGAGGATAAAACCTCCGGCCCCATTACTGAATGCTATTAGCAGAGCTGGACGTTATATTAAATTATCAGATTAATTTAGCTTCAGATTCTAGACCTTGAGATAAAAGAATGGAAAGGTCCAGGTGAGGTTGAAAATATTCGATTTCAGTCGCTCGAGCCTCTCCTTCCCCGTCGACCTGGGCCTTCCCCGTCGACCTGGGCCTCCTCGCAAAATCCGGCCGTTGCCTCCTCGCCGTGGGCCGCCAGCAGCTTGGTTGCTCCGCCGCCTCCTCTCTCCGCGAGTTCCTATAGAGCTCGCCTCCGGTAGACGTCCCCGCCATCAAGCTCGACACCAGCGCCGCCAGCCTCCTGCCCGAGCGGGAGAGCTCCCCTGCCTCCAATCTTTGGCAGCGGCCATAGGGGATGTGGAGCAAGGACGGGAAAGAGCAGCAGGGTCAGATTTTTTTTCTCCAAAAGGAACTGTTCGGTTTGACTTCGGCGGTGGCAAAATCTGTAGTTTCTCAGACCGTTAGGGGCAAATAGTCTAAAAACAGACCAAACTAAAGAAATCCTTTTGCTTTTATTAGTAGGTACTAGCAAATTAACAGATTTATAAAATATGTCTTTCTCCCCTCCCGTCAACCTAAGAGAATTTCTAGTTGTTTGTCCCCCAGCGTAGCGTATCGAGCGTTGGCCTTTTAGCACTTCCGTTGATCGTTTCTAATTACACCCTAGTGTGCTCTTTCTCTTGCTGGGAAGATAAGGATCAAATAAGAAAGGTGAAGAGAATAAGGGGAGAAAGGGTGAGGAGGACGTACCTGGGGAGCTGTTGTCAGCGTGTGGGAGTCCTAGTCCTCCGTGGCCTAGACTCCACCATGATCCCGAGGTGGTCGCAAACATCACTGCGGTAGATCCAAGCGGCGGCGGGGGAAGTTTGGAGGAGGCGAGTGAGAAACTCTATACGATGCGCGACATATAAGCAAATATTTTATGAAGTGATTAGCGGGGCAACCTCAAATTTTGGCAAGCGTTTATGACAATAAGAGGGCATATCCGCCTTAGCATGTCATGCTAAAGGTCAATAGATGGTCATGATGCGCCCAGTGTTTGATGTCAAAACGTCAAAGTATGACCTAACAACATTAACTTTTTAATAGTAACGACCCACAATTTAAATCTTGAATTACGTGTATCCATAAATATCTATAAATGAAACGAAATTCATATTTAAGTACTCATGTATCTTTCTAGCTCCTATCCGAAAAATATATGAAAAATTCAAATTTAGGATCATTGTCAAAATTTGAGACTGTTTCAAGAAATTTGGAATCTACATTGCAAACTTTATAACTCATGCATCTTCGAGGAAGCATCATAGCATTCAACGACAAACCATAAAGTTTAAATAACAACAAAAATATTCATCGTTTTTGCTTTAGCTTTTGCTTATAACTTCCTTTTACACCAATTTAAACAAAAATACCACCATGTTCCATATCTTGTTGTGAAATAATTTGTTTTTTAACTACACGTTTGTCCTGCCTGTTTCGCCTTCTACTGAGTTTCTGAAAATTACGCGAGGTAGTTTCTCGATGGCAAGTGGCAAAACTAAGCATCTCCTCAGGACATAGTACAACATCGCGCTTCTTTGTTTCTGAACCCATTCAGTTTTTTTTTGAGAGAGAACTCATTCAGTTAAGTAGGCATTCTTCCTGCGATCGAGATATACATGAAAATGCAAAGAGCTAGAAAAAGAATAAAAGGAAAACCGACAAATATTTGTAAGAACAAAAACTTATAAACAACACCCATATGTATCACTATGGAATAAGGAACTATTGTTTTTCACGAGCATGTGTGTGGAACAGTCGTGAATTTCTAGTCAATCCGACTTGCAGGCTAAAGGGCAGAAATTAGTCTGGACCATTCTTTTCAAAAGCATGTGTGTCAAACTGACGTATATTTCCAATCAGACTGACTTGCAGGCTAAAGGGCAGAAATTAGTCTGGACCATTCTTTTCTCATGGTTTTTCTTGAAGGATTGTTCTTGAAACCAACCAAGGGCTTAACCCGGGAGAAGCAAAGGAAATTCCAGAAACAAAATCTAAAGCTAATACAAGCAGCGCAAGACCTCTATCAATTAAACGCTTAACTTCTAACTTGTATGCAGAATTGATGTCCACATGTATAAATCGTGCGCTCTCTAGCTCTCTCAATCTAGCTTGCATCAGATCAGATAAAATCGAATATTACCTCTGTCCTGTGGAGATGGAGCCGAGTGACGAGCTGCCGGTCGGCCGTCGGTGACAGTGGCTCACCCGACGATGCAGTCAACCGCCGGCTCCATTGTGCGCGGTAGCAACAGCCTCTCCGCTCCGATTCAATTTTCCGACGCCGGGCAAAAGAGAGAAGAGCAGGAGGCCAGGGCCGTAGGAGAGGCTGTGTGCTCGCAAGCCACCTGTCCGATTCGCCATGGAACCGCCGCCGCTTCTGTCTCTCTCTCCGCTCCCGTTCCTCTTGATCCTTGTCGGCATCGACTTCCGCGGCATCAAGGACACGCGGCCGCCTACCGAACGCTCGGTGACCAGGGCCGTAGGAGAGGCTGTGTGCTCGCAAGCCACCTGTCGGATTCGCCATGGAACCGCCGCCGCTTCTGTCTCTCTCTCCGCTTCCGTTCCTCTTGATCCTTGTCGGCATCGACTTCCGCGGCATCAAGGACACGCGGCCGCCTACCGAACGCTCGGTGACCAGGGCCGTAGGAGAGGCTGATCCTTGTCGGCATCGACTTCCGCGGCATCAAGGACACGCGGCCGCCTACCGAACGCTCGGTGACGAACGGACGGAAACGTATTTTAGCTAACGAAAACGTATTGAACTAACCTACCTCTAGAGAAATTAGTAGATAGATAGAAGATAGATATAGATTCAGCGAGGCTAGCATCATACTTATCCATTGCTGAATCACATCACGATCTTATAGGTACAAAAATGTCCAGCCATAAGTTAACAAGATCTTTCGTATATACTTGGACACATAACTAAAGTTCGTCAATGAAGTTTATGAACATTGCAAGTCATCCATGCGTTTTGTCGCATGGTTCTGATTCTAAAATAACCGAGAGTAGCAAACCAATTCATCCTCTTGTAGTGCCGACATGAAGCTTTCGTACCTCATCCTATGATAAAATTGACAAGCGCTATCTCCCGAAATAATTTACCGAATACTAGAGGGAGTTGAGACGTTCTGGCTACAATACACCATAGCCTCCACGTGGGTGCCGGACCGATCCGAAGCCAATCTCGCCGGTGTTGCCGGTTGAGTGAGGCTGAGGAGAGGCGTCGGCACTTCTTCAGTAGATTTTAGGAGTAGGGCTTGGACGTGTGCCGATAGTTGGCTTCATGCCGGGAGGTCGCCGCCGTGTTCTCCGGGCCAGATCCGGTGGTTGCTGGTCTGCCTCGCCGTCGATGTCCTCGTGGACCAACGTCTCCCTCAATAAGGCCTTTGTTGGGTGGCGTTCTGGTGGTTGGTGGTGGCGTCTCTCCTCGGCCATCCGCGGTGGCAAGGGAGAAGAGATGCGTTCCTGGCAGCCCCAGCTCTGCTGCTCTCTGGGTTTCTTCCCTCCGGAGGTTTTGCACGGCGCCGAAGGGCCGTCCTGGTCGTCCTCTCTCGAGCTCCTGAGGTAGGAGTGCGGTGAGCTTGGGGATAGGTACGGGAACCCTTCTAATAAGTGCTATTACTTCTCTCCCGTCTCGATTTGGAAGATGTGTGTGATTCTTCTACTCCTGACCGGCCATGGTGGTGAGGGGGAGGAAGGAATCATGTTGCTGATTCGGGGTTTGAGTCGGGAGCTTCGTCTTCGTCGCTTGGACAATTTTCTTCGGCCTCTCGGCCAGCCATGGCGGCCAGGGAGAGGGGCAGAGTATTCTAATCTTCACCGTCCGCAGGCGAGGCGATGAGGAGCATTTGGAGCTTCAGCTCCCCCTGGCGGTTCCTCAGCGGCGACTGTTCCTTCCGCTGCTTCTCTTGGTCATAGGACTGGCCCCGCCATGCCTGGCAGCGCTGCCTGCCTGGGCTTCGTCAACCTCCTCGGGAGGCTCTTCTTCAACCTCGATGCCCCCTCCCAGACCACTTCTCTGCCAAGTGGTGTCGTCCCTGGCTGGCGCGGCGGTGGTGGCGTCTGGTTGTTGCTCGCTGGCGTGTGCTTTGTACTCGATTGCGTTTTTGAATTTTCTTTTAGGGTGTTTTGTGCTATTTTTAAGGGCATGTTTGTAATTCACCTTCTTTGGATGGCCTTGTTTGTAATTGTTCACCCCATGCCATTGGGATGAAAGCTCCAGGCCCTTCGTGGCCTTTTATGTGCAAAATAAAGAGAAGTCGGTACTGTAAGACACCTTCCTACATGCTGTTTTATGATGGGTGCTAATCGTTAGTGTTCATCTCCTTTGCAAACTTTTGACGCATGTCCCTCCCAATAAATATTGCCACTAAATCATCGATGTTGTTCATCATCGTCCATCAACCCCTTTTGGCGTTCCGGTTCTCTGCACAGTGTATGCGATAAAATTGTTTAAGGTGTTGAACTCATATATACGGAGAAATGATGTAGTAAATGGACTTCATTGCACAAATAAGAGATAACCACACCAGCGGTTCTAATTCTTTTCCAGCACCTTCATTTTGGTCCTAAATCTTTAAAATTGTACATCTAAATTCTAAATCTTTCATAAGTGATTCATGCGAGGTCCTATTTTGCCTAAATCTTTAAAATTGCACATCTAGATTCTAAATCTTTCATAAGTGACTCATGCGAGGTCCTATTTTGCTCTGACTACTTTGATCTGTCTATGTGACGCTTTGACAACTACCACATCAACAGTAGGCCCAGGAGGGGTACTGGCACAAAAGGCCTCCTAGTTATTATTTCTTCCAAATAGCGGTCCTAGTCTATTTTTTCTAAACAAAAAAGGAGGAGGCCATCGATGAAGATAACCAGCCATTCTCCTTCCTCCTCCTGGCATGCTTGACCTTCTCCACCCAAGATCCAACGTCGACCATCCGAGCTCCATGTCTCCCTTTCGTGTTTTCGATGGCGTGCCCATCGCCTCCGGCTGCATATCCTCCTACCTCCACATGCGTTGAATCAGATTACCAGGTTCTTTTCAATGCATCAAATAGGAAGGACTATGATCGATCATCGATCACCAATTGGTGTACTCATTAGAGATGCTAGAGTACTTGCCCGTTTGAACTTTAATTCAGTTTTTTACATATCGTCGCCATGATTGTAATAACTCAGCTCGCGCTTTGGCGGCGCCGGGAGCGTTAGGTGTGAGTGGCAATGACCTTCTATGTCCATAGGCTGTACGGAACGATGTAAGTGTCGTGGCGGCTAGCGATTCAGCTATGCCCATGGTTTAATGGAATGTGTGGTTCCATGTCAAAAGAAAAGTGGCCGAGAAGTCGTCTTCCGACTAGGGTAATCCTGCATAACTGTGCCGATGACTCCGCTCTCTGCGTTCTGTATCCGTTTTTGTCACCTCTCCCTTCCGTCGATAGTTGATCACGACGAAGGCAAACAAATGAGTCATGCGACTTTGAATGCAGCGCATGGCGAGCTCGAGCCCGCAGTTCAATAGGACGGCTCCTGTGGATATGCAGACGAAACATGACAACAGGTAGTTACTACAGGACACTCCACCTCGGAACAGAGTTGTACTATGTCGCGGCCAAGTTATCAGTTCAGCTAGCTGATGGCTGGCCATCCTATCCAGCGCAAATTTTCGATGCATCTCATTCCCAACAGTTGTCAACACTAAACCATCGATGCTTTACCATCGCCCACCCTCTTCTTAGTTGTTCCCTTCATAGCGAATGAAGGGGATATGCAGCTCAAGGTTGCTTCAGGTGTTGGTTTCATATTCCATTTATATATATGGAGGAGAGGTGTAGTGGCCTGGGACTTTAGTGTCTTACCAACAAGCACACACGGTTCTTGATCTCATAGATAAACAATGAAGGCACATGTACTTCATACTTATGAAGGGGGCTGAATACAAATCAAATCTAGGCATTTATTCAGCAAGGCTAGCATCATATTCATCCAATAGTGAATCACATCACGATCATATAGGTACAAAAATGTCCAGCCATGAGTTAACAATATCTTTCGTATATACTTGGACACATAACTAAAGTTCGTTAATGAAGATATAGTTTTTGTATTTATGGATATTGCAAGTCATCCATGCGTTTTGTCACATGGTTCTGATTCCAAAATAACCGAGAGCAGCACACCCATTCATCCTCTCGTAGTACTGACATGAAGCTTTGGTACATCATCCTATGATTAAATTGACAAGTGCTATCTCGTGAAATAATTTATGAAATACTCCCTCCGTCACGTGTAATATAAGATGTTATTACATCCGATACATGAGCATATTATAAAAGAGATTTTTCTCCTCGACTTCTGTATCCTAGAATGTGCAGCTACCACATCATCATCACATTTAATTAATTGATTTTTCAACTAGACAAACATGATCCTTCTTCAGCAGCCAACTAATTGGATCCCTCCTTTGTGAAGTTGCATAATGGAAGCACCACAGTTTGTCCTTAATGACTTGGATTATACTTGTAGTGTCACAGTGGCATCACGAGAAGTCGGTAATGTAAGACACCTTCGTACATGTTGTTTATGATGGGTGCTAATTGTTTTTTGAACATGAACAACATGCGTTCTGCTTTTGCATTGTAATAGAGGGAAATCCAATACAATGGTTTTGCATAAGTGTGTCAGAAAAAACATCATACAACTAAACAACATGCCCAAGAGAACAACATCAGGGCATACACCTATAGACAACAAACTAAACACATGCCAGTAAACCTAATCAGCTACTCTTTGTAGGTTTTATATGCCAATTCAGAAGCTCCAAGTCAGTTTTCACCATGCTAGCAATCGAGGCTGCATACACCATATTTTTTTTTGGAAAATCCTTCTTCCTCTTTCTTTCCAGATGTGCCAAATCAGATAGACTGCCCAGGAGATGTTCTTCTTTTGCTGATATGTGGTTCCTCCACGTATTGCATTATCCCACCAATTACACACCGAAGCAGCAGCCGTAGCCAGCTGAGTTGCCACCGGGAAAGTTTCTTGATGCCAAACCTCCTTTGCAAAAGGGCACTGGAAGGCTAGGTGAAACGCAGTCTCCAATACCTGATCACATAAACTGCATTTTTCATCATGAGGCCATCCCCTATCCTTGGGTGCTAATTGTTAGTCTTCATCTCCTTTGCAAATTTTTGATGCATGTCCCTCCCAATAAATATTGCCACTAAACCATCGATGAACAACATCGTCCATCAACCCCTTTTGGCATTCCTGTTCTCTGCACATTGTATTTGATAAAATTGCTTAAGGTGTTGAACTCATATGTATGGAGAAATGATGTAGTAAATGGACTTCGATGCACAAATAAGAGATAACCACACCAACGGTCCTAATTCTTTCCCCGCGCCTTCACTTTGATTCTAAATCTTTAAAATTGCACATCTAGATTCTAAATCTTTCATAAGTGATTCATATGAGGTCCAATTTTGCTCTGACCGCTTTGACCTTTCTATGCGGCGCTTTGACAACTGCCACATCAACAGTAGGGCCCAGGAGGGGTACTGGCCAGACGTCTATATTTGCAAAAAGGCCCCCCTAGTTATTATTTCTTCCAAATGGGGGTCCTAGTTTATTTTTTTCCAAACAAAAAAGGAGGAGGCCATCGATGAAGATAGCCAGTCATTCTCCTTCCTCCTCCTGGCCTGCTTGACCTTCTCCACCCAAGATCCAATACCGACCATCCGAGCTTCGTGTCTTCCTTTCTCATTTTCGATGGCGTGCCCCTTAAGCGGTTGTCAATACTAAAATCAGATGGCTAGAAAATACGTGAATGTATATGCGGCGCAAATTTTCGATGCATCTCATTCCCAACAGTTGTCAACACTAAACCATCAATGCCGATCGTTACCATCGCCCACCCCCTTCTTACTTGTTCCTTTCAGAGCAAATGAAGGTGATATACAACTCAATGTTGCTTCAGGTGTTGGTTTCATATTCCATTTATATATACGGAGGAGAGGTGTAGTGGTGTGGGACTTTAGTTTCTTACCAATGACAAGCACGCACGGTTGTTGATCTGATATGATAGATAAACTATGAAGGCACATGTACTTCGTACGTAGGAAGAGGGCTGAATACAAATCAAATCTAGGCATTTATTCAGTAAGGCTAGGATCATACTCATCTATTGCTCGAATTAGGACCGTCTCGAATCATATCATGATCATATAGGTACAAAAATGTCCAGCCATGAGTTAACAAGATCTTTCGTATATACTTGGACACAACTAAAGTTCGTCAATGTAGATATAGTCATCCATGCATTTTGTTGTCGCATGGTTCTGATTCCAAAATAACCGAGAGCAGCAAACCGATTCATCCTCTCGTAGTACCGACATGAAGCTTTGGTACCTCAGCCTATGATAAACTTGACAAGCGCTATCTCCTGAAATAATTTATGAAATACTCCCTCTGTCATGTAATATAAGATGTTGTTACATCCCATACATGAGCATATGAGAAAAGAGATTTTTTCCCCCGACTTCTGTATCCTAATGTGCAGCGACCACATCATCATCACATCATAATTAATTGATTTTTTCAACTAAGCAAACACGATCCTTCTTGAGCAGCCAACTAATTGGATCCCTCTTTTGTGAAGTTGCGGCATGGTGGTATCAGAGTTTGTCCTTAACGACTTGGCTTATACTAGTAGTGTCATAGTGGCATGAGGAGAAGTCAGTATCTTAAGACACATTCGTACATGAACTGTTTATCAAATTAGTGCTTATTGTTAGTCTTCATCTCCTGTACAAGTTTTTAACTCATCTCCCTCCCAATAAATTTTGCCACTAAACCATTGATGCTGCTCATCATCCTCCATCAACCCCCATTTGGCGTTCCTGTTCCACAGTGTACGATGATAAATTGCTTCAAGTGTTGACTATATATATATATATATATATATATATATATATATATATATATATATAGGGTGACGCTATTTGACACCCAGGGAATTATTTAGAACCGTATATTATTTTTACGTCACGTAAATTTTGTATTACTTCGTAAGTCGAGAAAAAACATAATAAAATTTAAAAATAACATAATTTTTTTGTTAATATGACGTAAAAAAAATCGACGTAAAAGGCATATTTTTGGTGTTTTTACACTATAATGACTCATAAACTTTATTTTTGTGTCAAATTTTTTGCTTATGGTGAATATATGAACATAATTATCCGTAAACAAAACATAATTTATTAATCTATCACTGTAAAAATATGTTGGGTGCAAAATAACTATTTTGCACTCTGGGTGTCAAATAGGGTTTATATATATATATATATATATATATATATATATACCCTTCATTCACTAATGTGACACATTTTATATTTTCTTGGAAATACATTGTATCTAGACATGTCTGGTTCAGCCATTTTATTCTGAATCTAGTCTAATTTAAAATACTCTCTACGACCCATATCGGTTGACTCGGATTTGTCTAGATATTGATGTATCTGGCACTAAAACTTGACTAAATATATTCGTATCTAAATGAATCTAAGTCAACTAATATGGGCCGAAGGGAGTATCTAAAAGGTCTTACATTAGTGCACGACGAGAAAGTAGTGACTGGACTTGGTGTACGACTATTTATCTCTTCAATGAGACTAACCCTGTACTTCACAGATGGGTAGCAATTGTTAAGAGTGAGATATCCTTTTGATGGGTGGGGGTGGGGATGGCTGCAGAGCATCACTCCCAAGACGAATGCAATGCTTGGTTCATCTTGGCAGCTGATCGAGCTAGACCAAACAAGCTGAAGGAACACAGGAGGAGTAGAAACGTGCAGTTGAACAAGCCGGCTCCGGTGGATCTACAAATGAAGCATGGCAACGAAAATCTTGCACAGACTATCTATTGAGCATGATGGATTCGGGGAAGCCGAAGCAATCCGCGCACGGTGGTCGAGATCACTAGGTAGTGGACAATGGACACATCGCCATAGCATGTGCCCTTTTATCTTGATGCCTAGCTGGCACTCAACACTTCAGGGTTCCTCGCTTATGGCCCACCACCAGATTGTTGCGGTTAGCTGTTATGTTATCTCCCAGCTCGAGCACCTCCAACCTCATGACAAGTAGTCAAGTTTCCTACCAGCTATCAGAACCATGCCATATCACACAACAATACTGCAAAAGGTAGATAGTCGATGACACCGAGTCTAGGTACAAAATTGTTCTCGGAGATGGCTTAATTATCACTTTAGCTAGCTGATGGTTGACCATTCCATGTGGCACATTTTTTTGATGCATCTCATTCCTAGAAATTCTCTACACTAAACCATATATCCTGCTCATTAATCATTACCATATCGTTCACCCCCTCCTTGTTCTCCCCATAGCGAATGAAGGGGACGTACACATGAAGGCTGCTTCAAGGGTTCGTTTATATATATGGAGAAGAGGTGGTGGTGTGGAACTTTAGTGTCTCACCAACAAACACGAATGGTTATTGATCTCGTAAATAAACAATTATGAAATTACCGTGTACTTCAAAAGAAGGGAAAAAATCAAGCGAAATTTTGCTATTTATTTAGCAACAGGATAACATTATACTCATATATAGCGAGAACGTCGGCCGCCCCCTTTGGCCAGGACTTACTTGCTTCCTTCCATGCAAGATCCCACCTACCAAACCATTTCCAGAACGTCTCAACTCCCTCTAGTATCGCTGCAACCTCATGGTTAATTGTACTACCTCTAACTAGTTACTTCGTGCTAGTACAATCTTACTACTGATTCTGGGTCGGGAGAAGCTCTGATTCTTCTATACTTCTCATAATTTGCTGCACCTCACATTGCAACACTCCTCGTTGGGTTTTGTTGTCAAACATGTAGACCATTCCTAGATCTAGGTGGAATAATAATACAATTGGAAAATAAAAAAGTCATTAAAAATATCAAATAAATTAATAATCCAAAAATATGGGATATTACACAAACTATGATTGGTGGAACATCACACATGTATGGATTCAACCCACGCTTCGCAATGCCGTCAAGGTGGCATGCATCTATGCTGCATCGACTGATGCATATAGCCTTTATTATCTTATTAAGAGTCTTACAAAAGTTTATTACAAAATGCCCAGCTCATGGGTCACATAAAGTCGAAACATGCACCAGCCACCTAAAGAAACCAAGCATCATAAAAAGATGTCTCATCAACATGTGATCCTATTATCAAAACGCCAGCCGCACCGGCTGAATAAGTCCCGTGAAACCATTTCCAAACGGCTGCATCCAAAAGCCATGGCCGGCCTTCGCTCCTCCGGCTGAAGTAAAGACCACATATTGATCCAGTGGGTAGTTAAAGGAATAACATGCATAAAAAAGCATTTATGGATCGGTTAAAAATCAAGCCATTCCTGATGTTCCAGATGGCCCAGAGTAAAGCACAAACACCGACTCGTATCTGATCTTTCTCTACCTTATCAACACCATTTAGCCACTTCCCAAACAGATTCTTAATGTTTTTTGGGGGAGCTAGATTAAAAGCCATATTAACAATGCGCCACACTACTTTTGCAAACGTGCAATCAATGAATAAGTGTTGGATTGTCTCACTTTGGTCGCAAAAGCAACACTTTTGGTTTCCTTGCCAATTTCTTTTGGCTAGATTATCTTTTGTTAATAACACTTTTCGATTAAGGAACCACATGAAATTTTAGATTTTTAGAGGCACTTTCAGTTTCCATAAGTACCTACGTAGGTACCTAGTGTTCCCATTTAGTAAGTCCAGATACATAGATTTTACCGAGAAAATCTTGTTCGTGGTTAGCCTCCATATAAAAGGATCTTCCCCCTCCTGTAAGTTAATATCCATCAAGCGATTCACTAGATGAATCCAACGTGACCATCTAGGTCCTGTTAGACTTCTACGGAAACCAATGTTAAGTGGATTATTAGATAGTACTTGCACAACTATAACATCCTTTCTTTGTACAATGGCATATAGTGATGAATATTGAATGGCTAGGGGAGTTTCGCCTAACCAAACGTCTTCCCAAAACTGCGTATTACGACCACTCTTAATCGTGAAGGACCCTCTGGTAAAAAACTCTTCTTTTACCTTCATGAGACCTTTCCAAAACACAGAGTCAGTAGGCTTGGCCGTTACTTGTGATAAAGTTTTAGAGTCTAAATATTTGTTTTTCAGTAATTCTTGCCACACCCCTTCCACATTCAAAAGTTTAAATAACCACTTGCTGAGTAAACATTTATTCTTTTCCTCGAGAACCTCGACTCCTAGTCCACCCTGATCTCTCGGCCTACAAATAATGTTCCATTTGGTTAAGCGATATTTTCTCTTATACTCATCGCTTTGCCAAAAAAAGAAAAAAGTCTAGTCTCTTTCGAACTCCCTTGGGAATCTCCATAAAGGACAACATGAACATTGGTAAGCTTGTCAATACTGAGTTGATTAGAACCAAACGATCTCCGTATGATAGTAGTTTGCCTATCCAACAAGCTAATTTATTTTCAAAGCGATCTTCCACCGGTTTCCATTCTCCATTCTTTAGTTTTTGAAAGTGGATGGGAATGCCAAGATATCTAAAAGGTAGGGACCCCGTTTCACACCCAAAAAGTTCCATATAATCATTTTCTGCTTCTTTAGCTTTTCCAAAGCAAAATAATTCACTCATGTGGAAGTTAATTTTTAACCCAGATAGTTGCTCAAAGATACACATAATCAGTTTCATGTTAAGAGCTTTTTGTAGGTCATGTTCCATAAAAATAATGGTATCATCAGCATATTGTAATATAGATACTCCACCTTCTACAAGATGGGGAATAAGCCCTTCAACCTGACCATCCTCTTTGTCTCTAGCAATTAGGATGGCCAACATATCCGCAACTAGATTAAAAAGAATTGGAGAAAGTGGATCCCCCTGTATTAAGCCTTTTTTAGTCTGAAAATTATGTCCGATTTCATCATTAACACGAATTGCGACGCTCCCTTTTGTCACAAAGTTTTTGATCCATTGACACCAAATCGGGTCAAAACCTTTCATTCTTAAAGTTTGTTGTAAAAAGACCAACTCACTTTATCATAGGCCTTCTCAAAATCTATTTTAAGAAGAACCCCGTCTAGCTTCTTGCTATGAACCTCATGTATAATTTCATGAAGAACCACAACTCCTTCGAGAATGTGTCTCCCTGGAATAAATGCAGTTTCTGTTGGTCTTATAACCTTGTGGCCAATTGTCGTTATTCTATTAGTTCTCACCTTTGTGAAAACTTTAAAACTCATATTTAGTAAACAGATGGGTCGGTATTGTTGTATCTGGACAACATTCTCTTTTTAAGGTAGAAGAATGATGGTTCCAAAATTCAGCTGGAATATTGGTAGATCTCCTTTGTGAAATTGTGCAAACATTTCCATCAAATCGTCCTTGATTACTCCCCAAAATGTTTGATAGAATTCAACGGGTAGGCCATCAGGGCCTGGTGCTTTGTTTTTCTCCATTTGAATAATTTCCTCAGAAACTTCTTTCTCGGTAAATTCAACTGTGACAATTGTATTTTCTTCCATAGATATTTGAGGTATGTCATCAATTTCATTTTCCATCATAGAGAAGAAATTTGGGGTTGGTTCACCAAAAAGGTTCTTATAAAATTCAGAAATGTACACCTTAAGGTTTTCTTGGCCAACGATAATACCTTCGTCCTGTTCAAGTTGGAAGATCTTCTTCCTTCGGTGTTTACCATTGGCGATAAGATGAAAATATTTTGTGTTATTCCCCCCCTCTTGGATATGCTTGACTTTGGCCCGTTGAGCCCACTTTGACTCTTTATTACGTCGAAGTTTAGCCAAATCCTCATTGGTCTTATTCAGAGTATGTCTCTCTGTCAAACTCAACAAAGTTGTTTCAGCTTTCCGATCCACTGCATATAGAAACTGAGTTTAAGGAATAATTCTCGTGTATTCTTCTCCGGTCTTCCTTTTATAGTATATTGCACGATCTTGTCACTCGGAATCTTTACCATCATCCTGATTCTTGAAGCTTCTAAGGTTGTGTTTTGTTCTTGGTTATTTGAGGTAAGACTGCCATGGGTGTACCATAGGTTGGCATGTCCACGCCAAAAGAATTACCTTTCAATAATTTGGTACCTAAATTTGATTAAAAGATTATGGCATATTACAGATATACATTCGTTAATGCTATTATTTAAGTTTTCTTATAATACTATAGTAGTGCTAGTGTGGTAGAGGGTTGCAGGACATCCTGTAGTACTAGAACTTCTATGTATATTTCTAGTGTTTTCCAGTACTACACCTCCCATCCCCCACGTCGCTGCTCAAGGGGCGTCTCGAGGGGAAAAGTAAGAGCGTCACTAGCAGATCCCACAAATCGGCCAAAACTACAAAATAAATGTTCCTTTTTACGATTTTGGCAAAAAAATATATCCCGTGCTAACCCTGCAGATCAGCGGAAATTGCAAAATTTTATGCCGTTCCTTGCAAGATCACCATGACTGCACCATTTACCTAGTTCTTGGCCCTCCTTTACCAGTTCCCTCTACATCGCTTGGAAAACTTGGTGTAGACAAATTTCAGGATGAACCCTTCCTACCGCCTTCCATCATTGATTTGAGACGTCCTAGCGACTCTGCCCCGCCAAAAAGCTCCTCCGTCATTTGCCACAACACAATACTAGGAAAAAACCTACTCGAGGCGCACCAGAAAGGCAATTCGAGGCGCATATGGGATGCGCCTCGAGGCTTGCGCCGCTAGTATTTTTTACTCGAGGCGCATCTGACATACTCAAGGCGTATAATATATGAGGCGCATATATATCGAGATGCGCCTCGCATATCTAGGGTATAGAAGGCGCATATCAGATGCGCCTCGAGTATGTCCGAAAGATACGCCTCTAATAGCTTTACATATGCGCCTCGAATAGCATTTTCGAATTTCAAATTTACCCATGGCGCCGCCACCGCCGTCAAAATGAGAAAAACACCCTTATTTTGAATTGCAAAAGCAATCGAGTCCGCGCATCGCCGCCGTCGTGTCGTCTCGCTGGAGCATGGTGGTTGTGGCCACCGCGGGGAGGTGCGGGAGGTCGTGGCCGCGCTAGTTATCGAGCGGGAGGTGTCGGGCTGAGGAGGAGGAGGTGGCGGCCGAAGGAGGATGTGGCGGCTGGAGGGGGAGGTGGTGGCCGCAGAAGGAGAAGGAGGTGGCGGCCGGAGGAGGATGTGACGGCCAGAGGAAGAGGTCGTCGTCATTTTCACTGCAAGGAGGAGGAGGAGGCCGGAGAAAGGAGGCCAGAGAGAGAGGATAAGGAGAAGGAGAAGAAGGAGAAGATGAGGAGAAGAGGAGAAGAGGAGAAGGGGAGGAGAAGGAGAGGAGGATAAGGAGAAAAATGGGAGGGAAAAGGAGAGGGGTAGGTGGCCGGCCAGATTCGAATTTCGAATCCCGCCCAAAAGGTGGAGGGAAGTGAGTGGTGCTAGGTGGCTCCATGTGCCAAACAGTTAAAAAAGGTGGTGCCAGAATACTCGAGGCGCATCCCATACAAGATGCGTCTTGTATAATTTAAGAACACAAGGAGCATCTAGTATAGGATGCGCCTCGAGTATTCTGGTACCACCTTTCCCACATTTTGGCAGATGGAGGTGGGCCCGCGGGTTCAGGATTTAGGCCCACCTCAGTTACTAGAGGCGCATCTATGAGTCATGCGCCTCCAATATCTAAAAATACACAAGGCGTATATGGGCATATGCGCCTCCAGTATTGGGACACCTACCACCACCGGGTCCACCCACCTTATTCGAGGAACATATGCTCAATATGCGCCTCCAATATCCAAAAATACACAAGGCGCATATGAGCATATGCGCCTCCAGTATTAGGGCACCAACCACCACCGGACCCACCCACCTTATTCGAGGCGCATCGGGTCCATATGCGCCTCGAGTAGTTGAATAAGGGGAGGCTTCCAGACTGGTCCGTACATGAAATATATGAGACGCACCCTTCACAGATGCGCCTCCACTATTCAAATATACAAGGTGCGTCTTGTATATTTACTGGAGGCACATATGGTTAGGATGTGCCTCCTATAAGCTTATCTCCTATAGGGTTTTCCCTAGTAGTGACATTCCCATCCCTATAGGAGATCCCAACACCTCGTACCCTTTCACAGTGAGCGCTTGTCATGGAGCCGGCACGGAGATCCATGGGAGGCCTTGAACTGCTAGGAATAGTCGTGACCATCCATCCTAAGGCTCTACATTGAGGTAGAAGCCACCACTCACACGCTGAATCGAGGTGGCCATGTGACTACCCCCAGTGCAAGGATTGTTTTATCATATTTCAATGTGAAATTATGGTGTATTGAACTTCATGAGGAAGAAGGTTGAGCTATTTATTCTCTCAAATAGAATGTAATAATTCTTGTTTTCTATGAACTAAAAGAATTACTTTTCAGAGATGGACCAATCCTCTAAGATACAAGAGAATAAGCCGAGGGTTTACTCTTATGTATAAAGTGGAACTTGGTTCATGGATGCACTTGATCTCTCTCCAATAATAATGGTGGGCAGAATGTAAAGAACATAAGTGTCATGCTATATGGTGAAACATTTATATGGGTAACATGTCCTAATATCAAAACACACCTAGTATCCTAAGAATGGGTTGTTAATATTCCCTAAGCAAGTGGATCCCGCAAGCATTGATTTAAGGAATTAAACAACGTATTGAATTAAGTTTTATGATATGATGTTGATAACTACAATACCCTTAAATTGCAGCTCCTGTCACAAGCGGCGAGTACTTCTGTGGCATCCCGCAAAACCACTACTAGAAAATCGCATTGAATTTGTGCATTGCATCGTTATCCTCATGCATCGTTTGCCAAAACTATTTTCGCAACACCCGTTTTGTTTTCTAAACGCTCCCTCTTGATTCAAACATCAAAATCCGGGTCGCCGGAATATTTTGTTTTGCCAGATATCGGTTTGCAAAAGCTTGTTTGAAATAAATAAATTTATATTTATTTTAGTAGGGGCAGTCGAACGGGCCAACCCGACCCGAACGACCACCCCTGTTTTTAAAATCGGTCCAGCTGAACCCGCCCTTCTAATCCTATTCCTACCAACTAGTCTACCCACACCCCTTGGCCACATCACCCCAACCAATCGGTGTACGCCACATCGCCCCTCCCCAAATCCCCACCAACCATCAACTGCCACCTAGACTAAACCACCTCCCCCTCTCTCTCCTCTCAACCCAGCTCACCCCACCACGCACACGTTACACACGCACGCAGCCGGCCAGCCCCCCCCGCATGCACCCAGTCAACCTCCTCTCTGCCTGGTCCCTTGCCATGGCCCCACCTGCACCCCTGCGTCTCCCTTCTCTCCATCTCTCCCCGGCCCGACGCCCCCGCATGTCCCTCGTTCCCTCCTCCCAGCTCCGGCCACCGCCCGCCGCCGCCCCCTCCGCCGCCTCCTCACCTCGCCAGCCGCCGCCTGCCGCTCCTCCACCCCACTCATGACCTCCTGCTGGCTCCTCCCAGGCTCCCTCCGGCCACGGCCACTCCCACACGCTGCTCCACCTCCCATGCCGCCTCTCCTTCATCACTGGCCAAGGCCCATCCTCCTGCTGCCTGCCTCGCTGCTGAGCCACAGGCCGCTCAACCCCGCTGGCGCCCCGCTGCACTGCCTCCTCGCCTCCTGCCTCACCATGCCCACCGCCCGACCCACCTCTGCCTCCCCGCCAGGAAGCCGCCTCCGACGCCTGGCCGCCCTCCGTCGCCAGCGTTGCGCTCAAGGCCCGCGGCGAAGGCCCTCGCTGGCCTGCCAGACTCGCAGCCTCCGCCAGCCACGCCCGCTCCGTCGCTCGCTCGCCAATGAAGGCCGCTTCGAGCAGCTGCCGCCAAGCGTCGCCAAGGTCGTCCGCCACCGTGCTCGCCGAGCCTGCACCGCCGCCCCGCCACAGGTCCGCCGCCCCTGCAGAGTTCATCGCCCCGTCCAGCCCCTGCGTGGTGCTCGTGCGTGTTTGCGTTGGTGCTTGTGTGTGCTGTACCAAGACCCGGACCCCGATAACCATGATCCCCACGGCAGAACAACAAGGCCTTCGAGGTGGGACCGACAAGATCTTCTCCTCGGGACACCGGGAGCTCCCCTGAACGCCAAGCTCGTCGAGTCAGGACCCTCAAGATCTCCGTCACGGACACGACATGGACTTCCCTCGGACGCCAAGGTATCCAAACGGTCCGCGAACAACGAGAACCGTGCGACAAGTACTCCTTCCCCGGACGCCGAGCCAGTACCCGACGACCGCCAAGACCGCCTCGAGGTTCCGAAGGGCCCCCGGTATCGAACCCGAGTTCGCCAACGACACTGAAGACGGAGCGCTAAGACTGCGTCTAACCGAGTCCGAACCCGATACCGTCAAGGCCACCGACGCGAAGACGCTGAGAACGTCACCCCGGACACGGAGACCCCGGCGCGACAAGTGTTTCATCCCGAACAACAAGAACGACCCCGGAGTCCAAGAACGATCCCGCCGAACCCCGGAACCCCAAGTCCGTCGAACCCTGGACCCCGAGACCGAACCCCGAACCCCGGAACCCAAGATATGCCGAACCCTAATGTGTGAACCCCTTTCCGCAAACCCTATTTTATAAATGATATCAACTTGTTGCATTAAATCATTCATCTCGCATGCATATCAGTGGTTTGGGGGCCTTATGCCGGTTCACCTCTAATTAAATATGGGGCCCATATGCGGACAAATCTAGTCTCATATCGGCCTCATTTAAATTTGTGTAGCGAACCCGATGTTATCTTTTGCCATGCTAAAACCACATCTAATATGCGGGAGCTTGAACAACTTGAACCTCCTAATTAATTGTCGGGACCCCGGTTCCGCCTAATCTGACCTAATTGCATCGCACCTTGCCATGCCATGCATCATACATGCATCATGCCGATATTCTGCCGTTGTATTAAATAGTGCATCCCGTGTTTATTCTAGTGTTTTGCTTCTTCGCGAATAAGGCCATTGAGTTGATGTGAGCTTCGCCCCGATCTTCGGTTGAACCTTCGACAATGTTTTCAGGCGAGCATCTCCCCCTTTCTACCTATCTTACTTTTATAGTATTTACTTCCCTCCTGTTGATCTATTGCTATCTGTGTTGCGATGCTTTAGTTCCGCACCTGTGTTATACCGTGCAGCCCTATATTGCCTTGGACACATCCTATTACCTGTGGTTTGGTAGATAGTTGGACTTGCGCGTCGTAGTTGCTTGCTCAAGTGCTGATGTGTGTCGTCATATGCCACAATTGCTGATGTATTGCCGCATGTTGTTGTTGGAGATGATCCTAGTTTTACTTATTGTTCACTTTAATTTCTGTTTAACAACTAAAATTGAATTAAGCAGAGGCATCGGTGGGTGATAGAAAATATTTGGTTTCCGAACGCCCACTTGTGTCCCGTAAGACCCCGAGTACTTGATACCTGTTCCTTGATTTATCGCGCTATCCACATCCGGGAGGTATATGGGACCCCCCTGAGCCAGAGCTTGATTCAGTCTTATTTCTTGGGGCCACAAACTAGTTTGAGGTGTTTTTACTATCCTGTACTTATGCCATGCTACTTTCTGTATTTAAATTGTGCGAGGAGCACACTGTCTTGTTAGGATCTGTGACCGTTACGTGGTATCGACATTCCCGCTTTGGGGATCTGGCATTGCTTACCGCCCCACAAACTTTGGGGTCCGTCTGAGCTAGCTTACTTGCTATGGTGTACTCCAAGGGTGGCCTCAAATATTTCAATCTGTGATTGTTCAGTGAAAGCCTCGTTGGGTTTTGATTTGGTTTTTCCGAGGTTGATCGAGCGTGTTGCTATTGGTGCACCCCGCCGGGTAAAACTTTCTCAAAGCCGTGTCCGGATATGGACGACTTGGAGCACAAGATCTCGATCATAGACAAGCATAACTAAAGTTTATCGCTATAAATTTGACTTATAATGACTAGTAATCAGCTTCACTATAACGGAATGGCTAATTAATACGCCCACAATTGCTTGTTTGGTTGTCGCCATGCAATTGTACCTGACTAGTAAGTATTGCAACTACAACGAAATGGCTGAATAAAAGTACCGACAACTGCTGGGTTTTGGGTTTATGTCATGCTATCTGTATCTGATTAGTAATTGTTGCAACTACAACGGAATGGTTAATTAAAAGTGCCCACTGCTTACTTTATCAGGACGATTATCTAAACCTGACTAGTAAAGTGCCGCGACTATAACTGAATAAGTAAAACTGCCAACTGTGTGAGTTCCTCGGTTGACTTCCTCGTTTGGTATCGAGGGGGAAACACCAGGATGGGTTTGTTTGATGATAGAATCAGGTTGGTTCCGAATAGTTACTTCTTACCCTCTCTGTTTTGCCGCCAGTTGTATCGAGTCTCTATAGGTTGTTTAGTGCGTGTTGCCGCTGCCGCTCAGTCCACCATACCTATGTAGGCGAGGACCGCCGAATTCTAGCCTCGCTGCATCGCCTCAAGATCGACGCCCTTCTTTTTCCTTTGCCCTTTGTCGGCACCCCTTTTGTTTAAACAGTTTTGAGATTGACGCCAATAAGTGGTTACCCTTCCGGCTTGGCCTGGGCAGGGTTATGGACGCCATTGGTTATTCTTCAGGGCTCTTAGCCCCATTTGCATCTTGTCCGTAGCTGGACGCTATATCGTTTTCAAGGTGATTTGGATCTTTGTATATTATATTTGTATTCTTGACTCTTTGAGTCGCAGTTATATATATCTGTTCTGTGGGTCCCATCGAGGACTGTTGTGTAATGTTATTACTTCGTTTTCCACCCGCACGAAAGTGCCTGGTGGGCACCTTTGAATCGTTTCTATGCGGGTTTGGTGAATTTTGCCCAAACTTGCATAGGTCCGATTCTGAGGGTGTTACAGACTCAGCAGTTACGATACCCCACAAGTCCAGCCTGTAGGATAACCTAGCTAACGGCCGAAGTAGAGTGTCAAAACTATTTTGCAAAATCGGTTGGATAGTTCTGGTTAGGTCTGATTTTACTCCTTACCCCTCTGCTGTTCTCCTCTTACCTCTACGTGTTTTGAACCCGTTCTCTTCTCTCTCTTCGAGTCCAGGATTTCTCGTGGTTGGTTTTCCGTCGTACCTTTAGGGTTTCGCTTTCTCCCCTTTTGTAACGGAGGTGCTACGATCATCAATCGGCAACTTGTCTGTTGTACCCTTCCTCCAATCTTTTGTTCTTGAGCCCCTTATCCGTATGTGTTCCTTGCTGGATATCAGTGTCGTTGAAAAACATATGAGAAGGACGAGCTTTGGTGAAGTTGGGGTTAACCTTGAGCATGTGTTGTTCATGCCAATGGAACCACCGCGAAACCTAATCAGTGTGTCTTTCATACGATTTCTGCTGGCAACACTCCCTTGTTTCCGAACCTCGCTTGTCGAGATCTTCAGTCTAATTCCGAGAGTTGGATGCTTAATCCGCTTATTCGTGTGCAGAGTAATGGTTTGAGTGCGGGATGGAGTAGCTACCCTACCACTGCTCTTATCATTCGCTCTTGTATGTCGAATCAGTGGGTCCAGCAATTTTACTCCGTCCACGGAAGTTAGGGGTGGCTTTATTTGCGATACCTCTACCTTCGACCTTTTGTTACCGGAGAGTTCTCTCGACGATCACGGACAACGACCTCTTGTTAGTGGTGTCGCGAGGATCTACACGAAGCGAGAAGACGCAGTTCTCCGACCTTCCTTCCGGTACCATGAGGCGGATCTCGAGGGCGAGATCCATTGTTAGTGGTGTCGAATTGTGGCATCCCGCAAAACCACTACTAGAAAATCGCATTGAATTTGTGCATTGCATCGTTATCCTCATGCATCGTTTGCCAAAACTATTTTCGCAACACCCGTTTTGTTTTCTAAACGCTCCCTCTTGATTCAAACATCAAAATCCGGGTCGCCGGAATATTTTGTTTTGCCCGATATCGGTTTGCAAAAGCTTGTTTGAAATAAATAAATTTATATTTATTTTAGTAGGGGCAGTCGAACGGGCCAACCCGACCCGAACGACCACCCCTGTTTTTAAAATCGGTCCAGCTGAACCCGCCCTTCTAATCCTATTCCTACCAACTAGTCTACCCACACCCCTTGGCCACATCACCCCAACCAATCGGTGTACGCCACATCGCCCCTCCCCAAATCCCCACCAACCATCAACTGCCACCTAGACTAAACCACCTCCCCCTCTGTCTCCTCTCAACCCAGCTCACCCCACCACGCACACGTTACACACGCACGCAGCCGGCCAGCCCCCCCGCATGCACCCAGTCAACCTCCTCTCTGGTCCGCCAAGGGCCCCACCTGCACCCCGTCTCTGCCTCCCTTCTCTCCATCTCTCCCCGGCCCGACGCCCCCGCATGTCCCTCGTTCCCTCCTCCCAGCTCCGCGCCACACCGCCTGCCGTCCCCCTCCGCCCGCCTCACCTCACTCGCCTGCCGCCTGGCCGCCTCCACCCCACTCGCGACCTCGCCCGCCACGCCCTCCCAGCTCCTCCGGCCACCGCTGGCCGCCTCACGCTGCTCCACCTCCCATGACGCCGCCTCTTCATCACAGCCAAGGCCCATCCTCCTCTGCTGCCTGCCCCTCGCCGAGCCTGCAGAGGCCGCCTCCTCACGGCACCGTCCTCCCCGCCGCCTCGCCTCACCATGCCCACCGCCTGACCCACCTCTGCCTCGCCAGAAGCCGCCAGCCCTCCCTGGCCTCCGCCCTTGCTGCCAGCGCCTGCCTCGGCCCCGGCCGGAAGGCCTTGGCGCTGCTAGGACTCCAGCCTCCGCCAGCCACGCCCCGCCTCCGCTGCTCGCCGCCAGCGCGTCAGCCTTCTAGTGCCGCCGCCGGCGTCGCCAAGGTCGCCCGCCACCTGCTTCGAGCCCCAGACCGCCTCGCCCCGCCCGCCACAGGTCCGCCGCCCCTGCAGAGTTCATCGCCCCATCCAGCCCCTGCGTGGTGCTCGTGCGTGTTTGCGTTGGTGCTTGTGTGTGCTGTACCAAGACCCGGACCCCGATAACCATGATCCCCACGGCAGAACAACAAGGCCTTCGAGGTGGGACCGACAAGATCTTCTCCTCGGGACACCGGGAGCTCCCCTGAACGCCAAGCTCGTCGAGTCAGGACCCTCAAGATCTCCGTCACGGACACGACATGGACTTCCCTCGGACGCCAAGGTATCCAAACGGTCCGCGAACAACGAGAACCGTGCGACAAGTACTCCTTCCCCGGACGCCGAGCCAGTACCCGACGACCGCCAAGACCGCCTCGAGGTTCCGAAGGGCCCCCGGTATCGAACCCGAGTTCGCCAACGACACTGAAGACGGAGCGCTAAGACCGTGCCCGGAACCGGAGTCCGAACCCGATACCGTCAAGGCCACCGACGCGAAGACGCTGAGAACGTCACCCCGGACACGGAGACCCCGGCGCGACAAGTGTTTCATCCCGAACAACAAGAACGACCCCGGAGTCCAAGAACGATCCCGCCGAACCCCGGAACCCCAAGTCCGTCGAACCCTGGACCCCGAGACCGAACCCCGAACCCCGGAACCCAAGATATGCCGAACCCTAATGTGTGAACCCCTTTCCGCAAACCCTATTTTATAAATGATATCAACTTGTTGCATTAAATCATTCATCTCGCATGCATATCAGTGGTTTGGGGGCCTTATGCCGGTTCACCTCTAATTAAATATGGGGCCCATATGCGGACAAATCTAGTCTCATATCGGCCTCATTTAAATTTGTGTAGCGAACCCGATGTTATCTTTTGCCATGCTAAAACCACATCTAATATGCGGGAGCTTGAACAACTTGAACCTCCTAATTAATTGTCGGGACCCCGGTTCCGCCTAATCTGACCTAATTGCATCGCACCTTGCCATGCCATGCATCATACATGCATCATGCCGATCTTCTGCCGTTGTATTAAATAGTGCATCCCGTGTTTATTCTAGTGTTTTGCTTCTTCGCGAATAAGGCCGTTGAGTTGATGTGAGCTTCGCCCCGATCTTCGGTTGAACCTTCGACAATGTTTTCAGGCGAGCATCTCCCCCTTTCTACCTATCTTACTTTTATAGTATTTACTTCCCTCCTGTTGATCTATTGCTATCTGTGTTGCGATGCTTTAGTTCCGCACCTGTGTTATACCGTGCAGCCCTATATTGCCTTGGACACATCCTATTACCTGTGGTTTGGTAGATAGTTGGACTTGCGCGTCGTAGTTGCTTGCTCAAGTGCTGATGTGTGTCGTCATATGCCACAGTTGCTGATGTATTGCCGCATGTTGTTGTTGGAGATGATCCTAGTTTTACTTATTGTTCACTTTAATTCCTGTTTAACAACTAAAATTGAATTAAGCAGAGGCATCGGTGGGTGATAGAAAATATTTGGTTTCCGAACGCCCACTTGTGTCCCGTAAGACCCCGAGTACTTGATACATGTTCCTTGATTTATCGCGCTATCCACATCCGGGAGGTATATGGGATCCCCTGAGCCAGAGCTTGATTCAGTCTTATTTCTTGGGGCCACAAACTAGTTTGAGGTGTTTTTACTATCCTGTACTTATGCCATGCTACTTTCTGTATTTAAATTGTGCGAGAGCACCTGCATCGCTTAGGATCCGTGACCCGCTTACGTGGTATCGATAGCCCCGCTTGGGGATCTCGCTGCCATCACTGGCCCCACAAACTTTGGGGTCCGTCTCGAGCTAGCTTGCTATGGTGTACTCCAAGGGTGGCCTCAAATATTTCTCAATCTGTGATTGTTCAATGTGAAAGCCTCGTTGGGTTTTGATTTGGTTTTCCGAGGTTGATCGAGCGTGTTGCTATTGGTGCACCCCGCCGGGTAAAACTTTCTAAAGCCGTGTCCGCGGATATGGACGACTTGGAGCAAGATTCTCGATCATAGACAAGCATAACTAAAGTTTACTGCTATAAATTTGACTTATAATGACTAGTAATCAGCTTCACTATAACGGAATGGCTAATTAATACTGCCCACAATTGCTTGTTTGGTTGTCGCTTGCGACAATTGTACCTGACTAGTAAGTATTGCAACTACAACGAAATGGCTGAATAAAAGTACCGACAACTGCTTGGTTTTGGGTTTATCTCATGCTATCTGTATCTGATTAGTAATTGTTGCAACTACAATGGAATGGTTAATTAAAAGTGCCCACTGCTTACTTTATCAGGACGATTATCTAAACCTGACTAGTAAAGTGCCGCGACTATAACTGAATAAGTAAAACTGCCAACTGTGTGAGTTCCTCGGTTGACTTCCTCGTTTGGTATCGAGGGGGAAACACCAGGATGGGTTTGTTTGATGATAGAATCAGGTTGGTTCCGAATAGGTACTTCTTACCCTCTCTGTTTTGCCGCCAGTTGTATCGAGTCTCTATAGGTTGTTTAGTGCGTCTTCACGCCGCCATCCACCATACCTATGTAGGCGAGGACCGCCAGATTCTAGCCTCGCTGCATCGCCTCAAGATCGACGCTCCTTCTTTTCCTTTGCCCTTTGTCGGCACCCCTTTTGTTTAAGCAGGTTTTGAGATTGACGCCAAGAAGCGGGTTACCTTCCGCTTGGCTCGGGCAGGGTTATGGACGCCATTGGTTATTCTTCAGGGCTCTTAGCCCCATTTGCATCTTGTCCGTAGCTGGACGCTATATCGTTTTCAAGGTGATTTGGATCTTTGTATATTATATTTGTATTCTTGACTCTTTGAGTCGCAGTTATATATATCTGTTCTGTGGGTCCCATCGAGGACTGTTGTGTAATGTTATTACTTCGTTTTCCACCCGCACGAAAGTGCCTGGTGGGCACCTTTGAATCGTTTCTATGCGGGTTTGGTGAATTTTGCCCAAACTTGCATAGGTCCGATTCTGAGGGTGTTACAACTTCGCTATATTTTGTATCTCTAGATGCACAACTACTAAAGATGTGTGTACTATTTCTGTCACTTAGCTAGTAACACACCTGTGCCGCTCCATCTGACACGCCCCATACTACCCCATTGTCTACTACAAGAATTTACTACCTCCTTCCACTAATATAAGATGTTTTGGCAAACTAAAAACATATTATCATAGTGAATAGGTAAATTAGTACATATCATGAAAAATTTCAACACGTGACGTGTGCCACACACCCTCTTTATCTACCTGCATTTGGTGTTTGTCATACATGTCATGACATGGGTAAATAAGGCATTAGTAATAAGGAACTTGATGCTTAAAACTCCAATACCATGTTTGTGAGCAATCAAGGAATTTATTAAATCTATACCTAACCATTGGATTAGTGTTTGATATAATTTTTTCTTCTAGAGAGTAGCCATAAATAGGTTCACTCGCATACACGAGGAACTATATTTCATAGATAGTGATTGATGTTGGAGATATGCCCTAGAGGCAATAATAAATGTAGTTATTATTATATCTTTGTGTTTATGATAAATGTTTACATTCATGCTATAATAGTATTAACAAGGAAACATTGATACTTGTGTGTTTTGTAAACTTAATTTGAAGTCCCTAGTATAGCCTCTATACTTCACTAGCTTGTTGGTTGATTAATGATTGTGGTTTCCCTATCATGAACATTGAGATGTTATCAACAACAAGATCATATCGTTAGGAGAATGATATGGTGGACATACTCCTATAGATAAGCGTAGCATAAAGATCAAGTCATTTCATTAGTTCAATTGCTATATGCTTTCGATACATAGTAACCTAATTCCTTCGACCATGAGATCATGCATATCACCTTTACCGGATGGATGCTTTGATGACATCAAACACCACACCGTAACAGGTGGTTATAAAAGTGGCATTGAGTGTTCGGAAAGTATTGGTTGAGACACATGGATCAAGAGTGGATTTGTCCATCCACATGACGGATAGATATACTGGGCCCTCTCGGTGGAATGTCATCCAATTAGCTTGCAAGCATGTGACTTGGTCACAAGGGATCACATATCACGGGAACGAGAAAAGAGTACTTATCAAGAATAAGGTTGAACTAGGTATGCAGATACCGACGATCATAACCTTGGGTAAGTAACATATCGTGAGACAAAGGGAAATTGGTATCGTATGTAAGTGGTTCATTCGATCGCAAAGTAATCGAGAAATATGTGGGAGCCATATGAATTTCCAGATTCCTCTATTGGTTATTGTTCGGAGAAGTGTCTCGATCATGTCCGCATAATTCACGAACCGTAGGGAGACACACTTAAGGATTCGACGTTGTTTGAGTAGTTATGGTATTATGAGAAAGAGACCGAATGTTGTTCGAGTCTCGGATGGGATCCGGATATCACGAGGTGATCCGGAATGGTCCGAGAATAAGATTCATATAAGGAAAGTCCGCTTTTGAGTTCGGGAATGATTCCGTGTTTTCATCGAATGTTCTAGAAGGTTCGATTGTCCCAAGACTCCGGGGAAGGGTACATGAATGTGTCATTGATCATTGAATGATTGCATCATGTACTAAGTGTTATTGCTGTCCCAAATAAAGGATTAAATTGAATCCTAAAACAGAAAAGTCAAATGTCCAGTTTGAAAGTCAAACTGCCAAAACAAGAAACTGTGGGAAACAAGCAAGAGGAGTTGGAACCAACCTGGAGGAGGAGTAGGACTCCTCCAGGCCGGCGCCAGCCCTAGGCCGAGTTGGGGAGGGACTCCCTCCCTCCCCTGGCGCGCCAAGGAACACCCCTCCCATAAAAGGAGGGGCAGGGCTCCTCCCATAGACGCTTTACTTTCTACTCTAGATCTCCGGTTTAGAGCTGTTTTGGTTTAGAGCCTCTAATTGCTTTAGCCAACAGTTTAGAGCCTTCTAATTGGTTTAGAGCCCTCTAATTGGTGTGTCTAATTACTAGGCCACTAATCCTCTCTCTCATAAGCTCCACCATACTCGCACCGGCTTAAGGCGAAGCCTGGGATCTCCTCTACTTCCTGTACCACGCCAGTCTTCCGAATCGCGAGGAGAGTGCTACAACCTCCGCCGCCGCTGGAACAAGGAGAGGAAGGTCTTCGCGAGTACCGAACGTGTGACCGATCAAGGAAGCGCCTTTAACGTGATACTGGAAGGATCGCTCACACGATCTTGAGATCGGAAGAGTACGACTACATCACCCACGAGAATCCGCCTCGTTAACCACTTTGGAATCTTCGAGGGTGAGTTCCTCCATCGACTCGTTGCTACAATCTAGTAGATAGATCTTGGCTTGTTTGTTTGTATGCGATAGAAAATTTTTGTTTTCCATGCTACGAACCCCTACAAAGGGTATCGAGCGTGTCTATATGTAGATCTGCACACGAGTAGAACACAATGGTCATTGTGGGCGTTGATGCTTTTATTGTAGATTGCTTTTGTGTACTTTGCATCTTGCGGTATGTTGGGATGAAGCGGCCGGGCTAACCTTACATGACATCGTTCATGAGACTTGCTCCACGCTTGACATGTAACTTGTATTGCATAAGTGGCTTTATGGTGCCTGTTTCTCCTAGCATAGTTAAGATCCAATTTACAACGGGTGATCAACAATGCTAGTATCAATGTTGTGGTTCTTGTTCTTAAGTTAGAACGACACTTATTGAAAGCCCCAAACCACGTAAAATATGCAAATAAAGTAGAAGCGTCTAACTTTGTTTTGCAGGGGTGTGCAGTGATGTGATATGGCCATGATTGTGATTATATTTGATGTATGCAATGTTCCTTATTGTAAGTCGACAACCGCGTGAGCCATATGGTTGTCTTTAATTTATGTTAAGACCGCGTGTCTATTCAAAGTAGTTGTAATAGTTGAAGCCGGTGGACGACAACCATGGAGAAGCGTCATTGACCTTGATGCAATGCCGGTGATGATGGAGATCATGTTCGTGCTTGAAGATGGAGATCGGAGGCACGAAGAAGAAAGGCCATATCATATCACATATATATTGAATTGCATGTGATGTTAATCCTTTATGCATCTTGTATTGCTTAGTAGACGACGTTAGCATTATAAGATGATCCTCATGCACATCAATTTCAAATCATAAAGTGTTCACCCTTAGTTAGCACCGTTGCTAAAGCTTGTTGTTTCAAGCACCACGTGATGATCGGGTGTTCTAGATTCGCAAGTGTATACAACGTGAGCAAGCCAGATTTGCTCAAGCGAAACTAAGGTTTGATCTTGACGAGCCTAGCATGTACGCATGGTCTCGAACACGGATTACCGAAAGGTAAAGCATGAATCGTATAGTAGATATGATGAACATGATGATTGTTCGCCATTGAAACTATATCAACTCTCGTGATGATCGGTGTTGATGTAGTGGATTTGGTTCGTGTTATCACTAAAACAATGTGAGGGATGTTGTTTTGAGGGAGTTCACCTAGTTTAATTTCATTAATTAATTTGAACTCAATTTGTCATAAACTTAGTCTAAACTATTGCAAATATGTTGTAGATCAATGGCAGCCCCTACCATCAATTTTAATGCTCCTAGAGAAAGAAAAGTTGAAAAACAATGGAAGCAACTTCGGATTGGTTCCGCAATTTGAGGATTGTCCTCACACCGGTAATTTGACCTATGTGCTGGATGCACCATTGGGTGACCCACCACTTGCTCCGATGAAGTAAAGAATGTTTACCTCGCCTAAGAATCAAGACTCCATAGTTCAAAGGTGCTATCTTGTATGGTTTAGAATCGAGCTTGAAAAGGTTTGAAGAGTCGGACCCATGATATTGTCGAGGATCTCAAATTAATTTTGAGACTCATGCGGCAATTGAAAGCTATGAGGCTTCAAAAGTTCTTTAACCGCAAGATGGAAGAAGGCAGCTCAACGAGGAGCATGTGCTTAAGATGTCCGGGCATGCAAACAAACTTCAAAGCTTGGGTATTGTGATTCCTAATGCTTTGGGGATTTACGTGTCCTCCAATCACTACCACCAAGTTACAAGAACTTTGTGATGAACTACAACATGCGTAACATGAACAAGACGCTGCGAACTCTTTGCCATGTTGAAATCTGCGAAGTGGAGATCAAGAAAGAGCACCAAGTGTTGTTGGTCAATAAGACCACCAAATTCAAGAAAGGCAAGTCTAAGCAAAAGGGACACTTCAAGAAGGGTGGTAAGAAAGCTACCACGCCGACGAAGAAGACCAAGGCTGGACCCAAGCCCAAACCGAGTGCTTTTACGCAAGGGAGAAGGTCCGAAGCGGAATTGCCCAAAGTACTTGGCGGATCTCAAGAACGGCAACATCAAGAAGAAAGGTATATCCGATATACATGTTATTGATGTGTATCTCACTAGTACTGTAGTAGTGCTCGGTATTTGATAATCGGTTCGGTTGCTCATATTTGTAACTCGAAACAGGTGCTGCAGAATAAACGGAAGCTAGCGAAGAACGAGGTGACGATGCGCTGGGAAACGGATCAAAGGTTGATGTGATCGCGGTCGACGCTACCCCTTCATCTACCATCGGATTAGTTTTATACTTAAATAATTGTTATTTAGTGCGTTGAGCATGAACATTATCTCGTGATCTTGTTTATTGCAAGACGGTTACTTGTTTAAGTCGTAGAATAATGGTTGTTCGATTTATATGAGTAATATGTTTTACGACATGCACCTTTGATAGATGGTCTATTCTTATTGAATCTCGATAGTGGAAATACACATATCAACAACATTGAGGCTAAACGCTTGAAATCAAGCGATAATTAGACCTATATGTGGCAATCGTCTTGGTCACATCGAGTGAAACGTATGAAGAAACTCCATTCCGATGGACTTCTTGAATCACTTGATTTTGAATCACTTGAAAGATGCGAAGCATGTCGATGGGAAAAATGACTAAGACTCCATTTTACGGTATGATGGAGCGAGCTACGGACTTATTGGAAATCATACATACCGATGTGTGTGGTCCAATGAGTGTAGCATCGTGATGGTTATCGTTATGTTCTTACCTTCACGGATGACTTGAGTAGATATGGGTATATCTATTTCATGAAACATAAGTCCGAAACTTTCGAGAAGTTTAAGGAGTTTCAAAGTGAGGTAGAGAATCAACGTAACAAGAAGATTAAATTTCTACGTTCGATCGTGGAGGTGAATATCTAAGTTCTGAGTTTGGCGAGCATTTAAAGAAGTGCGGAATACTTTCACAATTGACACCGGGAACACCACAGCGTAATGGTGTATCCGAACGTCGTGTCGAACTCTCTTAGATATGGTTCGTTCTATGATGTCACTTACAGTTACCGCTATCATTTTGGGGTTATGCATTAGAAACAGCCGCATTCACTTTAAATAGGGCACCGTCTAAATCCGTTGAAACGACACCGTATGAATTATGGTTTGGGAAGAAACCTAAATTGTCGCTCCTTAAAGTTTGGGGATCTGAAGCCTATGTAAAGAAGTTACAGCCGGACAAGCTTGAACCCAAAGCGGAAAAATGCGTCTTCATAGGATACCCGAAGGAAACTATTGGGTATACCTTCTATCATAGATCCGAAGGCAAAACATTCGTTGCTAAGAATGGATCCTTTCTAGAGAAGGAATTTCTCTCGAAAGAAGTGACTGGAAGGAAAGTAGAACTTGACGAGGTTGTTGAACCTTCTCTCGAAATTGCGAGTAGCACAGCACCGGAAGAAGTTCCTGTGGTGCCTGCACCAATAAGGGAGGAAGCTAATGATGATGATCATGAAACTTCGGTTGAAGTTACTACAGAGCCTCGGAGGTCAACGAGAACTCGTACCACTCCAGATTGGTATGATTCCGTTATGAATGTCATGGTGGTGGACAACACCGATGACCCCGAGACATATGAGGAAGCGATGATGAGCCAGATTCCAATAAATGGCGGTGAAGCCATGAAATCCGAGATTGGATCCATGTACGAAAACCAAGTATGGACTTTGGTGGACTTACCGGATGGCGGAAGGTCACGAGAACAAATGGATTTTCAAGAAGAAAACAGATGTTGATGGTAATGTTATCGTTTATAAAGCTCGACTTGTCGCAAAAGGGTTCGACAAATTCAAGGAGTTGACTACGATGAGACTTTCTCACCAGATGCGAAGCTAAAGTCTGTGAGGATTATGTTAGCAATCACGCATATTATGATTATGAGATATGGCGGATGGATGTCAAAAGCGGCATTCCTCAATGGAGACATTGATGAAGAGTTGTATATGATGCAACCCAAAGGTTTTGTCGATCCTATAGATGCTAACAAGGTATGCAAACTTCAACGGTCCATCTATGGATTGAAGCAAGCATCCGGTTGGAATCAACGTTTGATAAGGTAATCAAAGTTTTGGTTTTATACAAACTTATGGAGAAGCTTGTATTTACAAGAAAGTGAGTGGGAGCTCAGTAGCATTCTTAATACGTATGTGGATGACATATTGTTGATTGGGAATGATGTAGACCTTCTTAATAGTGTCAAGGAATATTTGAATAATAGTTTTCAATGAAGGATCTTGGCGAAGCTTACATATTAGGCATAAAGATTTATAGAGATAGATCGAACGCCAAATATCATTGTCACAAAGTACATATTTGGACAAAGTTCTAAAGAGATTTGGAATGGAAGAAAGCAAGAAAGGATTCTTGCCCATGTTGCTCAATACGACCTTGAGTAAAACTCAAAGTCCGACATCGGCGAAGATAGAGAAAGGATGAGTAAGACTCCCTATGCCTCGACCATAGGATCTCTAATGTATGCCATGCTATGTACTAGACCCGATATGCGTATCGTTAGTTTAACTAGCAGATATCAAAGTGATCCAGAGTGGATCATTGGAATGATCAAAAACATCCTTAAGTACTTGAGAAGAACTAAGGATATGGTTCTTTCTTATGGAGGTGATGAACACTCGTTGTTAATGGTTACACCGATGCTAGTTGGAACACCGATCCGGATGATTCTAAATCACAACTGGATACGTATTTATTTTGAATGGTGCAATTAGCTGGAGGAGTGCAAAGCAAAGCGTTGTGGCGAGATCTTCAACCGAATCGAATACATGGCTGCCGGAGGCTTCACAAGAAGCGATATGGATGAAGGAGTTCATTACTGAGTGGGTGTGGTTCCAAGTGCTGGACCCAATGTCTATCTCTTGTGATAACATGGCGCCATAGCCAATGCGCAAGAACCAAGGTCACACAAGAAGTCAAGCATATCAAGCTGCGTTTTCACGCTATTCGAGAACATATCCGGGATGGGGATATAAAGATTTGCAAAGTACACCAGATCTGAATGTGGCGGATCCGTTGACTAAACCTCTCCGAGGGCAAAACATGACCAACACCAAACTGCCATGGGTGTTGGTATATTACCATGTAATCTAGATTAGATGACTCTAGTGCAAGTGGGAGATGTTGGAGATATGCCCTAGAGGCAATAATAAATGTAGTTATTATTATATCTTTGTGTTTATGATAAATGTTTACATTCATGCTATAATAGTATTAACAAGGAAACATTGATACTTGTGTGTTTTGTAAACTTAATTTGAAGTCCCTAGTATAGCCTCTATACTTCACTAGCTTGTTGGTTGATTAATGATTGTGGTTTCCCTATCATGAACATTGAGATGTTATCAACAACAAGATCATATCGTTAGGAGAATGATATGGTGGACATACTCCTATAGATAAGCGTAGCATAAAGATCAAGTCATTTCATTAGTTCAATTGCTATATGCTTTCTGATACATAGTAACCTAATTCCTTCGACCATGAGATCATGCATATCACCTTTACCGGATGGATGCTTTGATGACATCAAACACCACACCGTAACTGGGTGGTTATAAAAGTGGCATTGAGTGTTCGGAAAGTATTGGTTGAGACACATGGATCAAGAGTGGGATTTGTCCATCCACATGACGGATAGATATACTCTGGGCCCTCTCGGTGGAATGTCATCCAATTAGCTTGCAAGCATGTGACTTGGTCACAAGGGATCACATATCACGGGAACGAGAAAAGAGTACTTATCAAGAACAAGGTTGAACTAGGTATGCGAGATACCACGATCATAACCTTGGGTAAGTAACATATCGTGAGACAAAGGGAAATTGGTATCGTATGTAAGTGGTTCATTCGATCAAAGTAATCGTAGAAATATGTGGGAGCCATATGAATTTCCAGATTCCTCTCTTGGTTATTGTTCGGAGAAGTGTCTCGATCATGTCTTCATAATTCACGAACCGTAGGGAGACACACTTAAGGTTTCGACTTTGTTTGAGTATTTATGGTATTATGAGAAAGAGACCGAATGTTGTTCGAGTCTCGGATGGGATCCGGATATCACGAGGTGATCCGAAATGGTCGGAGAATAAGATTCATATAAGGAAAGTCCGTTTGAGTTCGGGAATGATTCCTGTTTTCATCGGAATGTTCTAGAAGGTTCGGATTGTCCAGACTCCGGGGAAGGGTACATGAATGTGTCATTGATCATTGAATGATTGCATCATGTACTAAGTGTTATTGCTGTCCCAAATAAAGGATTAAATTGAATCCTAAACAGAAAAGTCAAATGTCGGTTTGAAAGTCAAGCGCCAAAACAAGAAACGTGGGAAACAAGCAAGAGGAGTTGGAACCAACCTGGAGGAGGTAGGACTCCTCCAGGCGGCGCCACCCTAGGCCGAGTTGGGAGGGACTCCTCCCCCTGGCCAAGGAACACCCTCCCATAAAAGGAGGCAGGGCTCCTCCATAGACGCTTTACTTTCTACTCTAGATCTCCGGTTTAGAGCTGTTTTGGTTTAGAGCCTCTAATTGCTTTAGCCAACAGTTTAGAGCCTTCTAATTGGTTTAGAGCCCTCTAATTGGTGTGTCTAATTACTAGGCCACTAATCCTCTCTCTCATAAGCTCCACCATACTGCACCGGCTTAAGGCGAAGCCTCGGGATCTCCCTCTACTTCGGTACCACGCCCGTTGTCTTTGGGAATCGCGAGGAGTGCTACAACCTCCATTTTCTTTGGAACAAGGAGAGGAAGGTCTTCGTCAGTACGAACGATGTGACCGATCAGCTATGGGAACGTGGCTGGAAGGATCGTCTACACGATCTTGAGATCGGGAAGAGTACGACTACATCACCCACGAGAATCCGCTCTCGTTAACCACTTTGGAATCTTCGAGGGTGAGTTCCTCCATCGACTCGTTGCTACAATCTAGTAGATAGATCTTGGCTTGTTTGTTTGTATGCGATAGAAAATTTTTGTTTTCCATGCTACGAACCCCTACAATTGATCCCAAGGACACATACATGTGCAAGTAAAGGATGAAATAAGACTCATATCCAACCATCGTATAAAGTTTTTAGGTCCCCTTATTTCTCCTCAACATGCATCCAAAGAACTTGGTCGTGGTTTATGTCATCTCTGATCAACTTGCATCTACTTCAACAACTTAGAGTGCAACCCTATCATAGATGCAAATAGAATGAGAGAACAATATGCATTTATAAATATCTCATAACATAAAAGCAAGATCAGCATCTCATAACCAAATATCCACCATGATAATTACATCTATAGTGTCGTAATCGTGTGAGGTAGCTCATAGAAACAAGGAAAATGATAGTATGTGGAGAAATTCGACCAAAGTACAACCAGAAACCCATTGACCAAGAGGTGGAATACTCCCTCTTCATGGTGCAGACCCTCGAGGACACGATGGTGATGGAGCAAAGTCGGATAGAAGCGATTCTGACAGCAGTTCCCCCTCCAATTCTCCTCCGGTGATGAACTCTAGCCTCTATCTTTGCATATCTCCTCTCCACTATCATGTGTTGCAAATAAAATTCCGAAGGGTATATATACCTGGCTTTAGGTCAAAACAAAGACGATGGTGATGGAATCAATGCCATCCGAGGACTGAGGCCCCAGAAATCCTCATGGCGCTCCCAAGGGGCGTGTGCACAACACGGGATCCCATTTGCAGCCTGTTGGGTCCCTGAGGATAGCTTTTTGGACTTGTCTCGAAATTTATAGAATGACATTTTTGACCTTACCTTTTTGAAATATCGTAGCTTCCTGAAAGTCAAAAACCCTAACATGATATTTTCCTTCCATCCAAAATTAAATACCAAAATAATGAGATATCATGTAAATCACGTAAATCATTAAGAATAGTGGTAATAACTCCTAATATGATGTTTACATGGTGGATAATACCATAATAAACTATAAAGTTCATAGATACGTTTTCGACGTATCTCAAGTGGAACAGGACTAACCTTGGCGACAAGTGATCAACTTTCCTACTAGTTATCACAACCACGTTCTAGCACACACCACTATTTATATAGATAGGTATTTCAGAAAAATTTATAATACAGAATTTCACTCTTGCAGAAGTGAAACTAAGACGAAGTAGAATGATTATAATATGCCACTTGGTTAATAGATCAGCTAGTTGATGGTACACTAGATTTCCATGGTACCTATGGAAATTAAAGGAGCCACTAAAAATAAAGATCTTTATGTGGTTCTTTTACCGTAAAGTTCTTCTCACAAAAGATAACTTAGCTAAGCACAAATGGAATGGGTTTCAGAAATGTTGTTTCTGTGATTCACCGGAATCTATACATTGTTTATTTATTGTTCGTCCCTTTACCCGTCTTGTTTGGAGAATTGTTGAGTTCACTTTTGATCTTCTGCCTCTGGCCACTGTACAAATATGTTTAGGAATTGGTTAAACGGAGTTGGAAAACTAGACAAAACTAGAATTTGCGTCGATTTCTGTGCTTTGTTATGGTCTTTGTGGAACTTGAGAAATGACTTGTTTTTTAACAGATCTGAAACTATTAACTACTTGCAGGTTATCCACAGAGCTACATACTGGATCCATATGCGGTCCTATCTTCTCCTAGAGGGCCAGCGGGTGCCTATAGATATTGGGTGCATCCACTCTGGAGTCGGTCGCACAATCAACAACCAAGCTGTGTGACGGCATACTAAGAGGATAAATGATGTTTAAGCGAGTTCTGGTTGTTTGGTTTATATGGCTCATCTTTGTAGCCACTTTGAGTGATCCATGATTATTGTAATTTTATTTTCTTACTTGAGAGATTTGGAAACTTTGCAATAAAAAGGCTCTATGCATCAGTTGATGTAGAGGCCTGGGTTTTACCCCCATTTTGAAAAAAAAACTAGCTGATGGTTAACCAACCTGTGTGACACAAATTTTGATGTATCTCATTCCCAACAATACACAACTCTAAACTATTGATACTGATCAATTACCAGCACAAAACAGTACCAGGACACGGCTGGTTCGTTAGTCGAGCTGGCTGATGGGTGACCATCCTATTTGGCACAAATTTCCGATGCATCTTATTCCTAACACTAAACCATGGATATTGTTCATTACGATCGTTCACCCCTTGCTCACTTGCTCTCTTCGTACCAAATGATGGGAATATATACAGGTTAAAGTTACTTCAGGTGTTGGTTTAATATATATATGGAGAGGTGTAGTGGTGAGACTTTAGCGTCGGTTGTTGATCTCATAAATAAGCCATGACGTTACTCCGTACTTCGTAGGAATGAGGAAAATACAAATGTAATTTAGTTATTTATTCAGCAAACTCACCATTTTACTCCCCCTGTTTTAAAATATAAGATGTTTTAGTTTTATAAAAGGGATGAATCTAGACATTTTTTAGTGTGTAGGTTCACTTCGAATAAATATAAGATGCGTTAGGTTTATGACGTGAATGTATTGACACGTGAGTAGATTTAATTAAACCTATATACTAAAAGTTGTCTAGATACAATAGCTTCATTAACCTAAAACATCTTATATTTTTAAACGGACGGAGTATTGCTGAATCAGATCAGGTACGAAAATCTCCAATCATGCTTTAACAAGATCTTTCATACTTGGACGTAACTAAAGCCCTCAATGTAGCTGGTTCTTGTACTTGTGGTCATTACTAGTCATCCTGGCATTTTGTCACATGATTCTGATTCTGAAATGACCGGGAGAAGCGCCCAATCATTCTAGTCATAGTTTTAGAAATCGGACCGGTTCGATGGTTTAATCAGAAAAAACCTGAACCGATGGTCTTACTGGTTTTTTAAGAACTACTGGTCCAAACAATAAAAAACCAGGAAAAAAAGATGTTGTGGGAGGAATCAAACTCATGATCCTATACACTACAGGAGAAGCTGAATACGCCGACGGCCGGATCCCGTCGGCGTAGGCCCTAAATGTCGTAGGCGTAGGCACGCCCGACGGCTGCCGTCGGCGTATGGCCGTCGGCGTACAGCCCCGTAGGCGTAGCCTCTCCTCCCGTCGGCGTAGAAAAGCCGTCGGCGTATAGCTAAGCCGTCGGCATAGACCATATGGGGCCCACCTAGATGACTAACGGTCGTTTGGCTACGTCGACGGCTTTACCGTCGGCCTAGATTTTTTCAAAAAAAATTCCAATTTTTTTTCAATTTTTTTTAACATTTTTGTATTGTTTAACTTGTTAATCTCACATGGACATTTTTAATTCTAAGTATACTTAGTCTCAAGTCAAATTGCACAATTAGTCAAACTTCCCAACCGGTCACCCATCCTAATACTACTCCAGCCCCAGCACGCTTAACTTTTTTTTTCTTCCACATGAGCTTCCGACAAAGAAACTAGAACTTGTTGTGAATATTATCATATCAAACCTATTAACCATTATACTATAATGTTAGACATATTTGTTTTTTTACATTCCATAATTTTTTAAGTAAACAACAATAAATAAGTAATAATAATCTTGAATTCAAATAAAAATAAAATAAATTTTATTTATTTTGCTTTTTTTATTTAAATTTGAATAATTCATATCTACAAATCCGTAAATCACAATTCGATAAATAATATATCCAAATCGATCAGAAAAATGAGAGGAATCCAAATATGACATCCCTATAATCTATTTAATTATATATTATAAATTTTAAATATTAGACCAACTGAAACTATGTCAAGATTCACAAAAACACCCCGTTTTTGGCACTCGGAAAATGAAAAATGGCTTTTCGGTGCGACGAAAAAGAAAATTTCCTCCTGCAACATTGTTCACCATCCCATGATACACATGTGTGCACAATATGGACACATTATCGCAAACTATACCGCGATTATAGCAATAACATTGGTCATTTGACCTGAAATCCAGAAAACCTCGATTGAGATATGCCATTTTGTGAAGATTTTTTTAAGACTCAATGAATATACCAAGTCTGGTATTTTTCCATAGAACTTTGTCATATAATATGACACCACGCGAAGGTTTTGCATTGTTTCGATCGTTTTTTAATTTTTTATGCCCATTTCAAACTATCATCAAACTTCCTAAATCGAGGGGCATGATGACTCTTAGCTCGGGGACGAGTCTCACTGAACTTGCATTAGATCTCTGATGAAATAGCATATTGTGAACCTAAAAATGATTTTTACAAAAAATCATGAGCAATATATTATGTACGTGTAGTTCAAATCTAACTCATTTCCTACCGATTCAGCAGGAATTTGTCTTTTTCACGAGAGGTGAACGGAAAGGTTTGAGATTCCTAGGTTGGGAAATTGTCCATTCAATATGGTCTAGTATTTTTGAAAAATATGGTATTATCATTTTGAAACTTTCTTTTGGTGGTTGCTTCACAAAACACCCCGTTTTTTGCACTTGGAAAATGAAAAATATGTTATACGAAAGTATTTATATTTTTATATATTTTTTTAAATAAAAATATATAATATTTGAGTTTATATAGATATATCTTATTTTTCTGCAAATTTTGATATATTATATGTATTTTTCTGAATTTAAATGATTTAGTTATGATTTTTCTAAGATTAATGTGGCAAAAAAAGAAAAATAACTACGCCGACAGCAAAGCCGTCGGCATATGTCTGAAACCTTTGCCGTCGGCGTAGACTTGACGCCGTTGCTCTTCCGTTAGCCCAATGGGCTACGCCGACGGTCATGTTTACGCCGACGGCGGCCGTCGGCCTATTTATTCTACACCGACGGCAAAACTGGGCCGACGGCCCGTCCAGCTACGCCGACGGCCCCGACATTTTGCCGTCGGCGTATAAAAAGGCCGTCGGCCTATTTAGTTATTCCCGTAGTGTATGCTAGGCAGAAATAGCACCACATAAAGCCCAATGCCACTTGAATACATCATATTTTGTGATTACTTATTAAAATATACACTTATATATATATATCTTTTATGTTCATTTTATTCTGTAATTTGCTTAAATTTCAATTAAAAAGAACGGTTTTTTGTTACCCTCAAACCAACTGAACCAGTGGTCCGAACAGTAAACCAGTAAACCAGTAGGCTCACCGATTCACTTACCGATCCGGTTTTTAAAATTATGATCCTAGTACGAATATGAAGCTTTGGTACATGGGCTATGCATGCGTCAATCCCATCAACATGAGAAAATTGACAAGCCTCGTCTCTTCAAATATTTTAGAAAATAAAAAAGATATTTTTTCTCAACCTATGCATAATAGGATGTACATGACCACATCGTCTGTGATTTTCTCAGATAAGAAGTATATATTAATATCACGAAGATACAATTGTACCTAGCCTCTGCAACAACGTAGGATGCACATAGCCAAAAAAAGAAGAATTACAGTAAAAAAATCTCGCTACGGAGACCCATTCTTTGTAGCAACAGTAATAATATCACCAAAACATCACCAGAAGTATAGTTTCTCCAATAGCGACGTCTTAAAAAAGAAACAGTGCGCACACGCCGTCGTTTTCTGATCAAAGGTCATAGGTTTTTACCCTGGAAAACTTCCATGCTCACAAATAATGCCTTCAACAAGGCTATTGGTAGCTACAACCAATAAAGGTTAGACCTTGGATTTTCACATACAAGGTAGGACATTGAACTCCTCTTGTGTTGTCGCCCCCACTTGCCGATGCCCTCTATGAGTCACGAATCACAAAGCCAGTTACTCATCACCACAAAGACTCGAACCACCATTGCTAGCCCTCATATCTCGATTTTCATGACATTTCCACCTCTGATTTCACCATGGACCGAAAGACATGTCCCATGATGATAACAAGTAGCAGAGATTCACAACGCTCCCTCTGAAATCAAATGGTCAGTAAAAAACATGGGTGCACACGACCGAATCCCATCTGGTCCAGCAATATCCAGGCATGTGGCGCCCATGGGAGTTTGCCGGTGGAGCCTTCCCAAACTCAACACTTTCTCCTGATCAACGAGGTCAAACATCAAGAAGATATTCGTCTTGACACGAGAGGAACCCAAGGACCGCCTCCATTATCCATGCCGAGCCAGTAGCCCCCCCGCCTTAAGCCAGTTGCGTTCACCACAAGCAGTCTGCATCACTCAGTGAGAACCGCCAACACCACCCGCACCTCGCGGAGATGAAGAATGGGCCGCTACCACCTGCCACCGACCAGACCGCGGGTACCGCCAACGCCAAGGTTGACACGGACTCCAATTAGTCGACGGCTACAAGCGCGAGCACCTAGGACCAGCCACTGTGCTGCCGTTGCAGCCACCACATCTCCGAACCGCGGTATCCCAGGGCCGCCGCCCTGACTACCTTCTTGTCCAACCACGGCTTGTCGTCCAGGGCCACCACGCCGCACCGGCTAGGAGCTCTTGCCGCGCAAGGAGAGGAAGCCCCCGCTGATGCCTGCCGTGCGATGGGATGAGATCCCGCCGCGGCCATCAACCGCACGGTCTTTGCCGTGGCAGCGTTCGGCGACAACGGGGATGGGTTGAGGTGGATGGGGGAGTGGCAGCGGTGGGTAAGGTTTACCCCGAGCCGCTCCCTGGGAATGATGCGGGGCCGCATTGGTACATGCATAGTCTGTCATATCTTAATCAATTGATTTTGTCAACTAGACAAACATGATCCTCTTTCCACAGCCAAAAAAATGGCATTTAATGCTGCCCGACTAGGAATATGACGGCAACAACTTCAGCAACTACTCAGGCAGCACGTCGTGTAAGATGATATGTGCAATTATGCAGTGATCCCGACCAGAAAATTTATCCCCTACTCGAGCTCACACATTTACTTACTCCATGTGCATCACACCGAATAAAATTAAAGATTAATTGTACTACTGTACAATTTAAGCTACGTTCCTAGTGTGCGCGTCCATATCGAGTGACACATTATCCGTGGCCTTGGTTCGAATTTGACCCTGCATAGAGAGGAAATGGATCCCTCTTTTGTGAAATTTCACTATGGCACGACGATAGTTTATGCTTAACGGCTTGGGCTTTACTACTGCTTATCAAATGAGTGCTAATTTAGTCTTCACACTCCCTCCGTCCCAAAATAGATGTCTCGGATTTGTTAAAATTTAGATAAATCTAGACACTATTTAGTATATAAGTTTATTCAAATTTTGATAAATCTAAGACATCTATTTTGGGACGGAGGGAATACAAAATTTTGACACAATTCCCTCCCAATAAATTTTGCAACTAAAACCGCCGATTCCACAACTGCAGCTTATGTTGTTTGGCATATTTGGAAAGAGCCAGGCCGACGTATTTTCCAAAACCAGAGCATGACAGCGTCAGGTCTTTTGGGGTTAACTAGGGATGATGTGCAGATGCTAGCGTTAGGTTTTACTCCTTTTTTTTTAATTATTGCTGTGTTGTTTGTGTTAGAGTACGTATACGTGTATAGACTAGACATAGACTAGGACTCTACATCTTGTACTCCAAGTCTCCGCCTACCCCGTGTACGTCTATATATACTCTCCGTGAGGGTCAAATCAATACATAAAAATATTAGGGATTAGGGATTCTATATTTTCACATGGTATCAGAGCGGTTAGCCTCACGGCGCCGATCCTAGACCTTCCACCACTTCCGCATCGCTCGCCGCCCCCGGGGAGATCTACTCTTCTCGGGGGCGCGGCACCCGGTCTCGATCAAAGATCGGATCGGTTCTTTAGATTAGATTGATCAATTTCGAAATCTCCAAATTAGGTTAGATTAGATCCAAGTTTAGCAATTCTAGATCCAATTTCAATTCATAGTTCTTAGCTTAGATTCAATTTTCGAAATTCCCAATTTTCTAGATTCGATCCAATTTAGCCACCAAACAAATCCCTAGATTCTGTTCCGGTGAAACACGGTGCAAAATTTATACCGGCGGCACAAGCGAACCCGGCGGAACAACGAAAGACGGCCGGGCCGATCGATCCGGCTAGGAGCACACGCAAGCGACAAGCCCTGCATGCAGCCCCGATTCAATCGGGCACGCTGCACTGCTCGATCCACTCCAATCTCAGCTGCAGCACGTTCACATGTGCATGCTCGCTCGGATCTTTTCCGGTCGAGCTTGGAACACGGAACAGCCTGACAACCTGCATCAACTCTGCGCGCAAGGATCTGACGACAACTCGTAGCCCAGGATACTGGGAGGGTCCGTGGGTTTTCATCAACTCCGGCATACGCTATCGGACACGATCTCCACCAAGCCAAGATCGACTACACCACTGCTCCGAGACGGGACTACACCGACATCAAGATCTGCACTGTTTCGAGACGCGACTACGTCGACATTAAGATCTACACCACATCAAGCCACGGCTACATCGACCCGAACATCTACGTTAAGCTGTACGACTACGCTAGGCTACAAGCCAAGATCTTCGTCGAGCACATCCACGGAGAAGCGACATCGACATCATCCACACGCTAGGCCGGTGTGGGACACTACTACGCCGTCTTCTCCGATATCAAGGCTTCGACATCATCGTCGCCACAAGGGACGCCTTCGAGCGACGATCATCGCCGACACGCCTACTCCATCATCGCCGACACATCATCGTCAAGGTCTACATCTATGTGGTCTTCATCAACATCTTCGTCGACACATCGCCGCCGCCACTATACCCGTCCACATGATGGACATACAACTACGACGCCCTCTGACAGTATAACTGCAAGGCACGACGACGGCATCGCCGCGTCCACGACCCCGACGACTGCAACAACAAACCGGCATCACAATTGTGACGCCCCTACGACCGCGCATATGGTTCTGGCAAAACCTTGTGTGCTTGGTGGGTTCCTCCGGTCCTGGCAAAACCGGTGGTCTCACTTATGACCGCGTCCAACAGACGCCTCGACGGTACCTCTGTAAGGTGCAAAACGTCCACAATTGCAGCTTTGTCAACAACAACAACAACAACAAAAAATGCGCAATTTTTTTTTGCGACTCCGGCAATGGCGGCCACACCACTACGACGACTACGACATCGACCACACCTACATCGACCACGGCTACATCACGATCGGCTACCTCGACATCAAAAACAACGTCTACAGCAACTCAAAAACTCCAGTCAACAGCGTCCGCGTTGTCACTTGCGTCCACGCCGCTCCCGCTGTGACTGCGGGAGGGAAGAGAGGCACTAGAAGGGGGACGCAGTCACCGCTCCTAGGTGTCAGCCATGATCATGTTCATGCAGGTGATGATGACAAAGAGGTGAAAACGACGGAAGCGCAAGACTTCAAATCCAGTCGCAAGCGTCCGCTTCACTCTCGCTCCGACTGAGGGGGGATGTTAGAGTACGTATACGTGTATAGACTAGACATAGACTAGGACTCTACATCTTGTACTCCAAGTCTCCGCCTACCCCGTGTACGTCTATATATACTCCCCGTGAGGGTCAAATCAATACATAAAAATATTAGGGATTCTATATTTTCACAGTTTGGCTTCCTGTGATGTTTCTAAGAATACGTATGCTCATCTGCCCGCGGAAGGTGAAAATTAGAAGTTATATAACAAAAAAATAATTTAAAATATGACATACAAAGACGTAGATCGCGATAATAGGAGGTGGGATCAGCCGGTCGGAACATGGATTATACCCAGTTCGATCGAGTACACATATACAGAGATAGACGTGATCTCGATATGGGTTTCGACCGGTCAAAAAAATAAGACGGCCCATGTAGCTTAAGTTTAGGGGTGGGGGACCGAAGCACACCTCTCTTCTCATAATTTGCTACACGTCATATTACAACACTCCTCGTTGTTTTTTTTTTCAAGATCTCCTCGCTGAGTTTTGTTGTCAAATATGTAGCCCATCCCCAGATCTAGGTGGATATAATAATACGATTGGAAAAAATAAAAATTAAATATAAAATTAAAATTGATATACCAAATAAATTAATAAAAAATACGGGTTATTACACAAACTATGATTGGTGGAACATCATGCAGGCATGTATGGATTCAACCCACATTTCACAATGCCGTCAAGGTGGCATCCACTACATATAGAAGCTGAGTGTAGGGAATAATTCTCGTGTATTCTTCTCCGGCCTTCCTTTTATAGTAGCTTGCACGATCTTGTCGCTCAGAATCTTTAGTATAATTTTGATTCTTTTTTTGAACTTAAGGCTCACAGTTTATTTCCTTGTCAAAAATGACAGATTGTCTATTACATCACTAAGAACAGATGGTGGGGGATCACCATCCCAAATTTTTTTTGAAGAAGAATTAAAACTAGATCTGGCCAAATTGTGCGCAACCTTATTAGTTTCTCTGGGATAGTGTTGGAAAGTGATATTTCCAATCCTTTGATCTAACTGAAAACAGTATGCAAGAATGGACGTGTAGGGAGTCTATATCTCTATCTCTCCATTGCGGGCGTTGATCACACCAAGATTATCAGACTCTACAATCACTTGCGCACATCCAATATTCTCCACTAATTCTAGGCCAAAGTTTCAGAGCAAGAGCTTCTGATGTTGCTGAATCAAGTAGATTAACTATTGGCTTTGTCGAACCTGCAACAACTTCATCTTGATTCTCGAAGCTTCTAGGGTTGTGTTTTGTTCTTGGTTATTTGAGGTAAGACTGCCATGGGTGTACTTTAGATTGGCATGTCCACGCCAAATGAATTATCTATCAATGGTTTGGTATCTAAATTTGATTACACAATTTATGGCATATTATAGATATACATTTGTTAATGCTATTATTTAAGTTTTCTTATAATACTATAGTAGTGCTAGTGTGGTAGAGCGAGGGTTGGGGGACATCTTGTAGTATTAGAACTTCTATATATATTACTAGTGTTTTCTATTAATACGCTTCCCATCCCCCATGTCGCTGCTCATGGGACCTTTCGAGAGGAAAAGTAAGAGCCTCGCTAGCAGATCCCGAAAATCGTCCAAAACTACAAAATAGCTGTTATTTTTTACGGTTTGGCCACAAAAAAAATCCCGAGCTGACCCCACAGATCAGTGAAAACTGCAAACTTTTATGCCATTCGTCACATAATCACCATGACTACACCATTTACCTAGTTCTTGGCCCTCCTTTTCCGGTTCCCTGCATCGCTTAGAAAACTTTGTGTACAAAAATTTCAAGATGATCCCTTCCTGCCGCCTTCCATCGTTGTGGCGACTCTGCCCTCCGAAAAGATCCTCCGTCATCTGTCGCTCCATTCCCATCCCTATAGGAGATCCCGACGCCTCGTACCCTTCCAAAGTGAGTCATCATGAGTGATTGTCATGGATCCGGCGCGGAGATCCACATGAGGCCTTGAAGCACTAGGAATGGCCTTGACTGTTCGTCCGAGGCGCTCCATTGAGGTAGCACCGCCGTTGCTCACACACTGAATAGAGGTGGCCGTGTGATTACTCCCAGTGCATGGATTGTTTTAGCACATTTCAATGTGAAAGTATGGTGTATCGAACCGCATGAGGAAGAAGGTTGGGCTATTTATTCTCTCAAACTAGAATGTAATAATTCTTTTTTCCACGCACTGAAAGAATCTCTTTTTAGAGATGGACGAATCATCTAAGATGCAAGAGAATAAGCCGAGGGTTTACTCTTATGTATAAAGTGGACCTTGGTTCATGGATACTCTTGATCTCTCTATAATAATAATGGTGAAAAAATATAAATCATATAAGTGTCATGCTATATGGTGAAACATTTATGCGGGTAACATGTTCTAATATCAAAACACACCTAGTATCCTAAGAATGGGTTGCTAATATTCCCTAAGCAAGTGGACTCTGCTAGCTTAGATTTAAGTAATTAAACAAAGAATTGCATTAAGTTTTATGAAATGATGTTGAGAACTACAATACCATTAAATATGCAGCTCATGTCACAAGTGGCAAGTACTTTGTTATCTTTTTATCTCCAGATGCACGACTACTAAAGATGTGTTTACTATTTCTATCACTTAGATAGTAACACACCGTTGCCACTCCATCAACACACCCCATACTATCCCATTGTCTACTACAAGAATTTACTACCTATTTCCACTAATATAAGATGTTTTTGGAAACTAAAAACATCTTATCATAGTGAATAGATAAATTATTACATAAGAACTGCATAGAAGCACACGCACACATATCATGAAAAAGTTCAACACGTGGTGCGCGCCACACACCCTCTTTATCTACCTGCATTTGGTGTTTGTCATACATGTCATGACATGGGTAAATAAGGCATTAGTAATAAGGAACTTGATGCTTATAACTCCAATACCATCTTCGTGATCAATCAAGGAATTTAGTAAGTCTATGCTAACCATTGCATTAGTGTTTGATATAAATGTTTCTTCTAGAGAGTAGCCATAAATAGACTTAATCGCGTACACGAGGAACTAAATTTCCTAGATAGTGATTGATCCCAAGGCCACATACATGTGCAAGTAAAGGATGAAATCAAACTCATCTCCAACCATCGCATAAAGTTTTGAGGTCCCATTATTTCCCCCAACATGCATCCAAACAACTCGAGCGTGGTTTCTGTCATATCTGATCAACCCGCACCTACTTCAACAACTTAGAGTGCAACCCTATCATACATGCAAATAGAATGAGAGAACAATATGCATTTATAAATATATCATAACATAAAAGCAAGATCATCATCTCATAACCAAATATCCATCACGAGAATTACATCTATAGTGTCATAATCGTGTGGGGTAGCTCATACGAATAAGAAAAATGATAGTATGTGGAGATATTCGATCAAAGTACTACTACAAAACCATTGGCCAATAGGTGGAATACTCCCTCTTCATGGTGCAGACCATCAAGGAGACGATGGAGATGGAAAAAAGTCGGCTAGAGGCGATTCCGACAACAGTCCCCCCCCCCCTCCAATTCTCCTTCAACGATGAACTCTAGCCTCTCCATCTCTACATATCTCCTCTCCACTACCATATGTTGCAAAATAAAATTCCGAACGGTATATATACATGGCTTTAGGTCAAAACAAAGACGATGGTGCTAGAATCAACGCCATCCAAGGATTGAGCCCCCCAAACCCCTCATGGTTTGCACAAGGGAGGCATGCACAACATGGGACCCCATTTGTAGCCCGTTGGGCCCCCGACGACAACTTTTTGAACCTGTCTCAAAAATTCTGAAACGACATTTTTTGACCTTCCTTTTTGAAATATCATAGCTTCCTGAAAGTCAAAAACCCTAACATGAGATTTTCCTTCCATCCAAAATCAAATACCAAAATAATGAGATACCGTGTAAATCATTAAGAATAGTGGTAATAATTCCGAGTATGATGTTTATATGATGAATAATACCATAATAAACTTTAAAGATCGTAGATATGTTTCCGAAGTATCACAAATGGAACATGACTAACCTTGGAGACAAGTGGTCAGCTTTTTTACTAGCTATCACAACCACGTTCGAGAACACACAATTATTTCTATAGATAGGTATTTAGAGACAATATACTACAAAATGTCACTCTTCTAGAAGTGATCCTAAGATGGATCAGGATGATTATAATATGCGACTTGGTTACTAGATCAACTAGCTGATGGTTAACCAACCTATCCGACGCTCCCTAACAATTTACAACTCTATACAATTGATGCCGATCATTACCATCACCCACCCTCTCCTTACTTATCTCCATAACAAATGAAGGGGACACATCACTCGGCTCTACAAGCAGCATACATATGTTCTCTCTCACCCACACCACAGATGATTCTACGATGTGGACATGGGAGGCAGGGTCTAGAATGGAGCGGTTGTCGTGGCCTTATGGCACACCACCGTATCTTTGAGCCCAACTGCTATATGTCATTTGTTAGTGCCGCATCAGCCCATGGAATACCTTTGACCTCATGACAAGCGGTCAACTTTACTATCATGCATCTATCAGAACCATGCCCTCTCCATAGAAAATGAAGGGGATATACACACAACAAGGTTGTTTCAGGTATTGGTTTCATATAGATGGAGGAGAAAATCAACACAAATTAACATATAGGCCAAAGGACAATAATCCACAAACACGTACGAACAAGCAAGCAAACTACTTCCAAACCCCTACACCACAAAGCGGACCGACAAACGCTTTCAACACGCGTCTTTTACGTACCCATCGACACCAGGTTCTCAACAACTCAAAGGATTTGACCAAGAAGACCTGCCAAGAGGCTGAAGCACAACCTCAAGCAGCCGCAGACGCCTTTCCTAAGGCACCACTTTTTCCTTGGTCTTGAATATTTTCTCCTTGAAGATGTCCCAACCAAAAGGATCCCAACTTTTTTCTTTTATCCTTGATATCCTTCGCCTTCAGGAGGCAACCAATCGTCTTTCCCGAACCAAGGCTAGCAGCCCCCAAGTTTAATCATCGCGGTTGTAAACAAATAAACAACAGAATGAGACGTCCTTAGGTTCAACTAGAGGGGTAGGGTCAACCAGTTGCTCTTGAAAATAGTTGACATCACAAGCACAATAACAATAGTTGATAGTATTGTGTTAGTATTTATTTTGTCTGACAAGACCGTGTGTGTATACTCGTTTCAGGCGCTAGCCAATGTGGCCGGCACGTCTGATGGGAGTGCTTGTGCGCAGCTGCACTCATGATTTTGGATGGCAATGGGGACCCGATATCTGTTAACCCGATGGATACCCGCATTAAATGGGGAGGGTTTGGTAAAGAAAAAAAAACCGCGGAGCTACTTAGTGGTAGAAAATCAGACCCGGCGGGTCTAGCGGGGGCGGGTCTGGGGGTGGCCAACCCGTACCCGTAGACCCGCGGACCCGCTAAAACTTGATGATTGGCCCACATGGCATTGACTACCGACAACAAACCCTCTCCACAGTACAGAGTCCAATAGCCAGATGCCTCCAGACAAATGCACGATCCCACCCCTTTCGGCCTGCCCTAGGGCCCATACGCGAGACTCCGCCTCACAAATCCACAATCCCACCCGGATCTTCTCCACGCAGAGTCACACACCCTTCTCCCCACGATCCCATCGCTGCTCTCTATGTCTTCCTCAGTTCCTCGTGGCTTCCTTCTGCACCGATGTTTCGCCACCGGCGGCCCGCCACCGTGGCCTCTCTCATCCCCGTGAGCCTTGGCACCAAACCCTGCATCACTCACTTTTGCTTCGCCACCGCTCGCGGTCGAGGAGGGATGCTCCGCCGCCAGATCTCGGTCGTGTCGGCTCCAACGACGCGAGGAGGGAGCGTCGCCACCAAATCTCGGCCACGCAGGCCCCAGCGCCGGTGTCGCCGCTCGCTGTCGACGTCTCAAGGAGGGGAGCGCCGTCATGCAGGCCCAACGTTGCCGCCGCCGTTCATACCCGTTAGGTACCCGCAAACCCGGCGGGTCGCGGGTCTGGTGGAGTTCTTGACCCGACGGCGGGTACGGGGCCGGGTCGTGGGGGCGGGGAGGAGGGGGGTGCGGGTAGGGGGAGGGGCAAACCCGGCCCCGAACCCGGCGGGTGCCATTCGGACTCATGATTCTACCCCTCCGCGTTCTATGTTAATTTGTTCTTGTCGTGTTCTCACTTCCGCCGATAGGAGCCTGCGATTGCAACAATCTATTGTGACTTGTGAACCGTGCGACTATGAATGCAGCACAAGAGGAGTAGACCCATTCAATAAAATAAACCAGCTCTCACTATGGCACGTTCAGTAATCAGAGGCATTCTTTTAAGGCACTTTTTTAAACTGTCTCTAATTGTAGCTATTTTGTGGCACTTTGAATAATAGTGTCTCAAAATATGAGATTTTAGTGGCAGTTTTGAAAGTGCCACTAATAGTTTATCTTTTTAAGGCACTATTGATAGTGCCTTTAGTGTTTTGAAAATAGAGGCACAGTCTAGGCCTCCATGCTAAACTATCAGTGGCACTTTGACCTGTGCCTCAAAAAGACATATCTTTTAGAGGCATTTTCTTTGATAATGCCACTAAAAGTATATCAACTGAGGCACGATTCGAAGTGCCACAATTTGTTACCGTTTAGAGGCACTAAATTATGCCTTTAATAAGTGACCAATTGTGACACTATTCGTTGTGCTTCCAATTGACAGTTTTTTTGAGACATATTCTATCTATCTATCTATCTATCTATCTATCTATCTATGTCTTAGCGTAGATTGGTAGTCAAAAATTTCCGTCCGCCATGATTTGACGGTTTTGCCCCTGCAGATAAGAGAATATTACCCACGTTACCCCCCATATATCAGGTCCTTTCTTGAACAGAGTTCTGCCACCGACGGACCTCCCATGGCAGACCCTGCGACCGCCGCCCGCCCGCCTCCATGCCGCCCTTCGAAGACGTGCCCCGCCCATGCCGCCTCCCTACCGCCGCCGCTGCGCCAGATCTCGGCATCGCTTGCGCGATCTCGCCGCCCGTGCCGCGTGCTGCTCAATGAGGGCATTGACCTCGCCCCCGCCGTCACTAGAGAGGGGGTCGGGTGCTACGTCCTCGCCGGCCGCTCCAAGTGCGATTAAAAGGTCGGCACGCTCTCTCCATACCCGTAGTAGACCCCTTCGGTGCCTCCAGTTCCATGGCGTGAGGTCGAGGCCAAGGCTGCATGCTGCAGCGGCGGCTGCGTCAATCCGCGTGATGCAGGCCACTGCGTCGGCGCTGACGGATCCTGTGGATGTAGCCATGTAGGGGAGAGGCAGTTTTCCGCCAGGGTCCTCGCGATGCAAGGAACTGCGGGGCGCCGTCGGTCGCCAGGATGGGCGGTTGGAGGGCGGCGGATTGAGGGGATGGAGGCGGGGGCTCTCCGAGGGAGTTCGTTTGGTCTCAGAGGCGTTCCCTCGGGAGGAAGGTGGTGTTGAGTGGTTGACTGATTCGGCCATGCGGACGGGGACTCCTCTGGGCGGCTCACGATGCAGTTTCGTAATAGCTTCCACGACACCGCTGCACTTGCGCCAAGCTCAATCGTCGACTTCACTCATGCCTTCATGGATGCGGGGGAGTTCCATCCGTATTGTTCCCGTGCAGTCTGCTGTATAGAAGTCGCTGGCACTGATCAAGATATTGCCAAGCTCGCAGGCGGCAACTGAACGCCTGCTCCCCATGGCCACGGTGAGCAGGAAATGCAGTAGGATGAGCAACTTCAATCTGAGGTCAACGTGCACATGCAGGAGGAGATTAGTCCCCAGTGCCATGCTTTTTCTGCTCAGCTTGCCCGGGATATATGTTCTGGATTTTATTTAAGTGAATGTATAGAAACGTGATCAAATATGCTTCGGTCTAATTTGTATTTTTGATATTTTTTTACTGAATGTACTGTACATAATTTCATTGATTGCTTTAGAGTTTCTTTATCAAAACGCTTTAGTTTTACTTCTTGATGTCAAGAGCTTGGGAGCCTGTCTGCCAAACGCCCTGCCTTTCATCGTCATCCTTGCTGGTCTTCCTTATTGTGCCAAATTGATCACATGTATAGGGACAAAGCATAAGCTCTCAATGATGTGATATTTAACAGTATTTTGCTTACTGAATAAGCCATGTCAATTAGTACTAATGTTGAGCAAAGACTGCTTGCTTATTTAAAAGATCTTTGCAAAGCAGACATCAAATAAATATTGCAGCGATTGATTGCCTCAACATGTCGATCACACTTTGGGGCAAGTCAAAGGTTAGACCTCGATCCACTTTGATGCAAAATTTAAATCATGCAATAATCTTCAGTTAAAAGTGTTTTACCCAAATACGTGATTTCTATTTTTCTTTTTTACACAGGTTTTTTTTTCTGGGAGGTGTATCGAATTCATAGAAGAAAATGCCAAGATGTCCGATACAACGCTAAAAGGCTACACGATTGCTTTTTTTTCCCAATAAAAGCATCTTTGCATTTAATCCAAGAATCAATACTATTTCTAGCCAAGGATAGCAACCATTCTTTAGCTTTTCCTCTCAAGGAGAAAGGATACAATTTGAGCTTAATAATATCTCCATCTACTGTAGGGTTTCATAGCATGGAAAACAAAAAAATTCTATCGCATACAAACAAACAAGCCAAGATCTATCTACTAGATTGTAGCAACGAGTCGATGGAATAACTCACCCTCGAAGATTCCAAAGTGTTTAACGAGAGCGGATTCTCGTGGGTGATTGTAGTCGTACTCTTTCCGATCTCAAGATCACGTAGACGATCCTTCCATTGCGTTCGGCGCTCCCGCAATCGGTCACACGTACGGTTTCGACGAAGACCTTCCTCTCCCTTGTTCCAAAGAAAATGGAGGTTGTAGCACTCTCCCGCGATTCCCGGCAGACTGTGGCAGTACCGAAAGTAGAGGAGATCTCGCAGGCTTCGCCTTGCGGAGCGAGTATGGTGGACTATGAGAGAGCTCCTCGGCAATCTAGGGTTTAGACACACCAAGGAGGAGGCTTGGCCGGCGGCTAGGGTTAGCTAGGCGGTGGCGGCTTGCCCTAGGGCGGCGGCGGCTGCAGGAGGGCCGGCGGCTTAGGGCTAGGGTTTGCGGGTGGAGGTGTTGGGTGCCAGGAGGGGCAGCCCTGCCCCTCCTTATATAGGTGGAGGGGCCGCGCCAGGAGGAGTCCTCCCAACTCGGTTTCCCAAGGGGGCCGGCGGTGGAGGGGAGGAACTCCTCCCCAACTCGGTTTCCACCTTCCCCTCCACTTCCCAAAATAGCCGTTTGACTTTTCAAATTGGCGTTTGACTTTTCAAACTAGGATATTTTGTTCAGCGATGACACCTAGTACATGATGCAATCATTCCAACTTGGTATGACACATTCATGTACCCTTCCCCTCCGGAGTGCCGGACATTCCGGAACCTTCTAGAACATTCCCCATGAAAACACCGGAACCATTCTCCAACCCCGAAACAGGACTTTCCTTGTATGAATCTTATTCCCCGGACCATTCCGGATCTCCTCGTGATATCCCGGATCCCATCCGAGACTCCGAACAACATTCGGTCTCTTACTTATCATTCCATAACTACTCAAACAACGTCGAATCCTTAAGTGTGTCTCCCTACGGTTCGTGAATTATGCGGACATGATCGAGACACTTCTCCGAACAATAACCAATAGAGGAATCTGGAAATTCATATGGTTCCCACATATTTCTACGATTACTTTGCGATCGAATGAACCACTTACATACGATACCAATTTCTCTTTGTCTCACGATAGTTTACTTATCCGAGGTTATGATCGTCGGTATCTCTGCATACCTAGTTCAACCTTGTTACTGATAAGTACTCTTTTCTCGTTCCCGTGATATGTGATCCCTTGTGAGCCAGTCACATGCTTGCAAGCTAATTGGATGACATTCCACCGAGAGGGCCCAGAGTATATCTATCTGTCATATGGATGGACAAATCCTACTCTTGATCCATGTGTCTCAACCAATACTTTCTGAACACTCAATGCCACCTTTATAGCCACCCAGTTACGGTGTGGTGTTTGATGTCATCAAAGCATCCTTCCGGTGAAGGTGATATGCATGATCTCATGGTCGAAGGAATTAGGTTACTATGTATCAGAAAGCATATAGCAATTGACCTATTAAAATGACTTGATCTTTATGTTGGAGATATGCCCTAGAGGCAATAATAAATATAGTTATTATTATATCTTTGTGTTTATGATAAATGTTTACATTCATGCTATAATAGTATTAACAAGGAAACATTGATACTTGTGTGTTTTGTAAACTTAATTTGAAGTCCCTAGTATAGCCTCTATACTTCACTAGCTTGTTGGTTGATTAATGATTGTGGTTTCCCTATCATGAACATTGAGATGTTATCAACAACAAGATCATATCGTTAGGAGAATGATATGGTGGACATACTCCTATAGATAAGCGTAGCATAAAGATCAAGTCATTTCATTAGTTCAATTGCTATATGCTTTCTGATACATAGTAACCTAATTCCTTCGACCATGAGATCATGCATATCACCTTCTGATGGATGCTTTGATGACATCAAACACCACACCGTAATCGGGTGGTTATAAAAGTGGCATTGAGTGTTCGAAGGTATTGGTTGAGACACATGGATCAAGAGGGATTTGTCCATCCACATGACTGATAGATATACTGGCCTCTCGGTGGAATGTCATCCAATTAGCTTGCAAGCATGTGACTTGGTCACAAGGGATCACATATCACGAACGAGAAAGAGTACTTATCAAGAATAAGTTGAACTAGGTATGCAGAGATACCCCATCATCATAACCTTGTAAGTAATACATATGACAGAGACAAAGGGAAATTGGTATCGTATGTAAGTGGTTCATTCAAATATCAAAGTAATCGCTAAAAATATATAGATTCCATCTTCCTTGGTTGTTATTCGTTCTAGAAAAGTGTCGATCATGTCTCGATACCATGTAACCGTATAATTCAGACAACTCAAGGTTAGATTTTGTTATGTTTTATGAGATTATATTATTATGAGAGAGAGACCGAATGTTGTTCGGTCTCCGATCGGGATCCGGATAGATGGTCCGGAGAATATGGTCATATAGAATAAGAAAAGTAAAGTTCGTATGCAGAGATACCGACGATCATAACCTTTGGGTAAAGTATGTATATCGTGAGAAAGGGAATTTCGTATGTAATGTGTTTCATTCGATCGCGATCGCAATCGAAATGAAATATGAGGAATTTCCAATTTCCTTGTTCCTCTATTGGTTATTGTATGTCTCGATCATGTCTTCATGTCTCAACGATAATGAGGGAGACCGAGGGGAGACACACTTGACGATAGTTGTTTTAGTTATGAATTATGGTATTATGAAGAAAGAGATTCGAGTCCGTTCGGGGATGAATTGATCCGATGATATCACGAAATAAGATTCATTGGAATGATTAGGTGTTTTCATCGGAATGTTCTAGAAGGTTCCGGATTGTCAAGACTCGGGAGGGTACATGAATGTGTCATTGCTCATTGAATGATTGCATCATGTACTATGTGTTATTGTGCTGTCCCAAATAAAGGATTAAATTGAATCCTAAAGCAGAAAAGTCAAATGTCGGTTTGAAAGTCAACCGCCAAAACAAGAAACTGTGGGAAACAAGCAAGAGGAGTTGAACCACTTTGGAGGAGTAGGACTCCTCCAGGCCGGCGCCCAGCCCAAGCCGAGTTGGGGAGGGACTCCCTCCCTCCCCTGGCGCGCCATGACCCCACTCCCATAAAAGGAGGGGCAGGGCTCCTCCCATAGAGACAATACTTTCTACTCTAGATCTCCGGTTTAGAGCTGTTTTGGTTTAGAGCTTCTAATTACTTTAGCCAACAGTTTAGAGCCTTCTAATTGGTTTAGAGCCCTCTAATTGGTGTGTCTAATTACTAGGCCACTAATCCTCTCTCTCATAAGCTCCACCATACTACTTGCAGGCTTAAGAAGCCTGCAGATCTCCCTCTACTTAGGTACACGTTGTCTTCTTAGGAATCGCGAGAGAGTGCTACAACCTCATTTTCTTTGGAACAAGGGAGAGGAAGGTCTTCGTCGAATCTGAACGTGTGACCGATCATGAGCGCTCTGCGGAACGTGGCTGGAAGGATCGTCTGCACGATCTTGAGATCGGGAAGAATACTACATCACCCACGAGAATCCGCTCTCGTTAACCACTTTGGAATCTTCGAGGGTGAGTTCCTCTATCGACTCGTTGCTACAATCTAGTAGATAGATCTTGGCTTGTTTGTTTGTATGCGATAGAAAATTTTTTGTTTTCCATGCTACGAACCCCTACAGTGGTATCAGAGCCGTGTCTATATGTAGATCGTTTGCACGAGTAGAACACAATGGTCATTGTGGGCGTTGATGCTTTTATTGTAGATTGCTTTTTGTGTACTTTGCATCTTGCGGTATGTTGGGATGAAGCGGCCCGGGCTAACCTTACATGACATCGTTCATGAGACTTGCTCCACGCTTGACATGTAACTTGTATTGCATAAGTGGCTTTGCGGGTGCATGTTTCTCCTAGCATAGTTAAGATCCAATTTACAACGGGTGATCAACAATGCTAGTATCAATGTTGTGGTTCTTGTTCGTAAGTTAGAACGACACTTATTGAAAGCCCCAAACCACGTAAAATATGCAAAGAAAGTAGAAGCGTCTAACTTTGTTTTGCAGGGTGTGATGATGTGATATGGCCATGATTGTGATTATATTCGATGTATGCAATGTTCCTTATTGTAAGTCGACAACGGCAGGAGCCATATGGTTGTCTTTAATTTATGTTAAGACCCGTGTCTATTCAAAGTAGTTGTAATAGTTGAAGCGGTGGGCGACAACCATGGAGAAGCGTCATTGACCTTGATGCAATGCGGTGATGATGGAGATCATGTTCGTGCTTCAAGATGGAGATCGAAGGCACGAAGAAGAAAGGCCATATCATATCACATATATATTGAATTGCATGTGATGTTAATCCTTTATGCATCTTGTATTGCTTAGTAGACGGTAGCATTATAAGATGATCCCTCATGCACATCAATTTCAAATCATAAAGTGTTCACCCTTAGTTAGCACCGTTGCTAAAGCTTGTTGTTTCAAGCACCACGTGATGATCGGGTGTTCTAGATTACGCAAGTGTATACAACGTGAGCAAGCCAGATTTGCTCATGCGAAACTAAGGTTTGATCTTGACGAGCCTAGCATGTACGGACATGGTCTCGAACACGGATTACCGAAAGGTAAAGCATGAATCGTATAGTAGATATGATGAACATGATGATTGTTCGCCATTGAAACTATATCAACTCTCGTGATGATCGGTGTTGATGTAGTGGATTTGGTTCGTGTTATCACTAAAACAATGTGAGGGATGTTGTTTTGGTGGGAGTTCACCTAGTTTAATTTCATTAATTAATTTGAACTCAATTTGTCATAAACTTAGTCTAAACTATTGCAAATATGTTGTAGATCAATGGCAGCCCTACCATCAATTTTAATGCGTTCCTAGAAAGAAAAGTTGAAAAACAATGGAAGCAACTTCGGATTGGTTCCGCAATTTGAGGATTGTCCTCACAATTGGTAATTTGACCTATGTCTTTGGATGCACCGGGTGACCCACTGCGGTGATGCTCCCGATGAAGTAAAGAACGTTTACCTCGCTCGGAAGAATCGTACTCCATAGTTCAAGGTGCTATCTTGTATGGTTTAGAATCGGAGCTTGAGAAAAGGTTTGAAGAGTCGACCCATATGATATTGTCGAGGATCTCAAATTAATTTTGAGACTCATGCGGCAATTGAAAGCTATGAGGCTTCAAAAGTTCTTTAACCGCAAGATGGAAGAAGGCAGCTCGTCGGTGAGCATGTGCTTAAGATGTGCAGACGCATAAATAAACTTCAAAGCTTGGGTATAGTGATTCCTAATGCTTTGGGGATTTACCGTGTCCTACAATCACTACCACCAAGTTACAAGAACTTTGTGATGAACTACAACATGCGTAACATGAACAAGACGTTGCGAACTCTTTGCCATGTTAAAATCTGCAGTGGAGATCAAGAAAGAGCACCAAGTGTTGTTGGTCAATAAGACCACCAAATTCAAGAAAGGCAAGTCTAAGCAAAGGACACTTCAAGAAGGGTGGTAAGAAAGCTACCACGCCGAAGAAGACCAAGGCTGGACCTAAGCACTAAACCGAGTGCTTTTTGCAAGGGAGAAGGTCACTTTGGGCGGAATTGCCCAAAGTACTTGGCGGATCGAACGGCAACATCAAGAAGAAAGGTATATCGATATACATGTTATTGATGTGTATCTCACTAGTACTCGTAGTAGTGCACAGGTATTTGATCTTGGTTCGGTTGCTCATATTTGTAACTCAAACAGTCTTTGCAGAATAAACGGAAGCTAGCGAAGAACGAGGTGACGATGCGCGTGGGAAACGGATCAAAGGTTGATGTGATCGCGGTCGGCACGCTACCCCTTCATCTACCATCGGGATTAGTTTTATACTTAAATAATTGTTATTTAGTGCCTGCGTTGAGCATGAACATTATCTCAGGATCTTGTTTATTGCGAGACGGTTACTTGTTTAAGTCAGAGAATAATGGTTGTTCGATTTATATGAGTAATATGTTTTACGCACATGCACCTTTGATAGATGGTCTATTCTTATTGAATCTCGATAGTGGAAATACACATATCAACAACATTGAGGCTAAACGTTTGAAATCAAGCGATAATTCGACCTATATGTGGCACTGTCGTCTTGGTCACATCGGAGTGAAACGTATGAAGAAACTCCATTCCGATGGACTTCTTGAATCACTTGATTTTGAATCACTTGAAAGATGCGAAGCATGTCTGATGGGTAAAATGACTAAGACTCCATTTTCTGGTATGATGGAGCGAGCTACGGACTTATTGGAAATCATACATACCGATGTGTGTGGTCCAATGAGTGTAGCATCGCGCGGTGGTTATCGTTATGTTCTTACCTTCACGGATGACTTGAGTAGATATGGGTATATCTATTTCATGAAACATAAGTCCGAAACTTTCGAGAAGTTTAAGGAGTTTCAAAGTGAGGTAGAGAATCAACGTAACAAGAAGATTAAATTTCTACGTTCTGATCGTGGAGGTGAATATCTAAGTTACGAGTTTGGCGAGCATTTAAAGAAGTGCGGAATACTTTCACAATTGACACGGGAACACCACAGTAATGGTGTGTCCGAACGTCGTGTCGAACTCTCTTAGATATGGTTCGTTCTATGATGTCACTTACAGTTACCGCTATCATTTTGGGGTTATGCATTAGAAAGCCGCATTCACTTTAAATAGGGCACCGTCTAAATCCGTTGAAACGACACCGTATGAATTATGGTTTGGGAAGAAACCTAAATTGTCGTTCCTTAAAGTTTGGGGATCTGAAGCCTATGTAAAGAAGTTACACCGGACAAGCTTGAACCCAAAGCGGAAAAATGCGTCTTCATAGGATACCGAAGGAAACTATTGGGTATACCTTCTATCATAGATCCGAAGGCAAAACATTCGTTGCTAAGAATGGATCCTTTCTAGAAGGAATTTCTCTCGAAAGAAGTGACTGGAAGGAAAGTAGAACTTGACGAGGTTGTTGAACCTTCTCTCGAAATTGCGAGTAGCGCACGGAAGAAGTTCTGTGGTGCTGCACCAATAAGGGAGGAAGCTAATGATGATGATCATGAAACTTCGGTTGAAGTTGCTCTGAGCCTCGGAGGTCAACGAGAACTCGTACCACTCCAGTTGGTATGATTCCGTTATGAATGTCATGGTGGTGGACAACACCGATGACCCGAGACATATGAGGAAGCGATGATGAGCCAGATTCCAATAAATGGCAAGAAGCCATGAAATCCGAGATTGGATCCATGTACGAAAACCAAGTATGGACTTTGGTGGACTTACCGGATGGCCGGAAGGTCATCGAGAACAAATGGATTTTCAAGAAGAAAGCAGATCTTGATGGTAATGTTACTGTCTATAAAGCTCGACTTGTCGCAAAAGGGTTTCGACAAATTCAAGGAGTTGACTACGATGAGACTTTCTCACCAGTAGCGAAGCTAAAGTCTGTAAGGATTATGTTAGCAATCGCTGCATATTATGATTATGAGATATGGCAGATGGATGTCAAAACAGCATTCCTCAATGGAGACATTGATGAAGAGTTGTATATGATGCAACCCAAAGGTTTTGTCGATCCTATAGATGCTAACAAGGTATGCAAACTTCAACGGTCCATCTATGGGTTGAAGCAAGCATCCCGAAGTTGGAATCAACGTTTTGATAAGGTAATCAAAAGTTTTGGTTTTATACAAACTTATGGAGAAGCTTGTATTTACAAGAAAGTGAGTGGGAGCTCTGTAGCATTCTTAATACTGTATGTGGATGACATATTGTTGATTGGGAATAATGTAGACCTTCTTAATAGTGTCAAGGAATATTTGAATAATAGTTTTTCAATGAAGGATCTTGGCGAAGCAGCTTACATATTAGGCATAAAGATTTATAGAGATAGATCGAAACGCCAAATATCATTGTCACAGAGTACATATTTGGACAAAGTTCTAAAGAGATTTGGAATGGAAGAAAGCAAGAAAGGGTTCTTGCCCATGTTGCCCAATACGACCTTGAGTAAAACTCAAAGTCCGACATCGGCGTAAGATAGAGAAAGGATGAGTAAGACTCCTATGCCTCAGCCATAGGATCTCTAATGTATGCCATGCTATGTACTAGACCCGACATTGCATATCTTTGTTAGTTTAACTAGCAGATATCAAAGTGATCCAGAGTGGATCATTGGACAATGATCAAAAACATCCTTAAGTACTTGAGAAGAACTAAGGATATGGTTCTTTCTTATGGAGGTGATGAACATTTCGTTGTTAATGGTTACACCGATGCTAGTTGGAACACCGATCCGGATGATTCTAAATCACAATCCGGATCGTATTTATTTTGAATGGTGCAGCGATTAGCTGGAGGTGCAAAGCAAAGCGTTGTGGCGAGATCTTCAACCGAATCGGAATACATGGCTGCCTTGAGGCTTCACAAGAAGCGATATGGATGAAAGAGTTCATTACAGAGCTGGGTGTGGTTCCAAGTCTGCTGGACCCAATGTCTATCTATGTGATAACATGGCGCCATAGCCAATGCGCAAGAACCAAGGTCACACAAGAAGCTAAAGCATATCAAGCTGCGTTTTCACGCTATTCGAGAACATATCCATGATGGGGATATAAAGATTTGCAAAGTACACACAGATCTGAATGTGGCGGATCCGTTGACTAAACCTCTCCAGGGCAAAACATGACCAACACCAAACTGCCATGGGTGTTCGGTATATTACCATGTAATCTAGATTAGATGACTCTAGTGCAAGTGGGAGACTGTTGGAGATATGCCCTAGAGGCAATAATAAATATAGTTATTATTATATCTTTGTGTTTATGATAAATGTTTACATTCATGCTATAATAGTATTAACAAGGAAACATTGATACTTGTGTGTTTTGTAAACTTAATTTGAAGTCCCTAGTATAGCCTCTATACTTCACTAGCTTGTTGGTTGATTAATGATTGTGGTTTCCCTATCATGAACATTGAGATGTTATCAACAACAAGATCATATCGTTAGGAGAATGATATGGTGGACATACTCCTATAGATAAGCGTAGCATAAAGATCAAGTCATTTCATTAGTTCAATTGCTATATGCTTTCTGATACATAGTAACCTAATTCCGACCATGAGATCATGCATATCACCTTTACGGATGGATGCTTTGATGACATCAAACACCACACCGTGAATCGGGTGGTTATAAAAGTGGCATTGAGTGTTGGAAGGTATTGGTTGAGACACATGGATCAAGAGTGGGATTTGTCCATCCACATGACGGATAGATATACTCTGGGCCCTCTCGGTGGAATGTCATCCAATTAGCTTGCAAGCATGTGACTTGGTCACAAGGGATCACATATCACGGAACGAGAAAAGAGTACTTATCAAGAACAAGGTTGAACTAGGTATGCGAGATACCGACGATCATAACCTTGGGTAAGTAACATATCGTGAGACAAAGGGAAATTGGTATCGTATGTAAGTGGTTCATTCGATCGCATAAATCGTTGAAATATGTAGAGCCATATGAATTTCAGATTCCTCTATTGGTTATTGTTCGAGAAGTGTCTCGATCATGTCGCATAATTCACGAACCGTAGGGAGACACACTTAAGGATTCGACGTTGTTTGAGTAGTTATGGTATTATGAAAGAGACCGAATGTTGTTCGAGTCTCGGATGGGATCCGGGATATCACGAGGTGATCCGGAATGGTCCGGAGAATACGATTCATATAAGGAAAGTCCCGTTTCGGAGTTCGGGAATGATTCCGGTGTTTTCATCGGGAATGTTCTAGAAGGTTCCGGATTGTCCGGCACTCCGGGGGGGGAGGGGACATGAATGTGTCATTGCTCATTGAATGATTGCATCATGTACTATGTGTTGTTGCTGTCCCAAATAAAGGATTAAATTGAATCCTAAAACAGAAAAGTCAAATGTCCAGTTTGAAAGTCAAACTGCCAAAACAAGAAACTGTGGGAAACAAGCAAGAGGAGTTGGAACCAACTGGAGGAGGAGTAGGACTCCTCAGGCCGGCCAGCCAAGCCGAGTTGGGAGGGACTCCTCCCTCCCTGCGCCATGACCCCACTCCCATAAAAGGAGGGGCAGGGCTTCTCCCATAGAGACAATACTTTCTACTCTAGATCTCCGGTTTAGAGCTGTTTTGGTTTAGAGCTTCTAATTACTTTAGCCAACAGTTTAGAGCCTTCTAATTGGTTTAGAGCCCTCTAATTGGTGTGTCTAATTACTAGGCCACTAATCCTCTCTCTCATAAGCTCCACCATACTACGCATGGCTTAAGGCGAAGCCTGGGATCTCCCTCTACTTCCCAGGTACTGCCGTTGTCTTTGCCGAATCGCGAGGAGAGTGCTACAACCTCCATTTCTTTGGAACAAGGGAGAGGAAGGTCTTCGTCGAATCGAACGTGTGACCGATCAAGGGAGCGCTTAACGTGGCGCTGGAAGGATCGTCTGCACGATCTTGAGATCGGGAAGAGTACGACTACATCACCCACGAGAATCCGCTCTCGTTAACCACTTTGGAATCTTCGAGGGTGAGTTCCTCTATCGACTCGTTGCTACAATCTAGTAGATAGATCTTGGCTTGTTTGTTTGTATGCGATAGAAAATTTTTGTTTTCCATGCTACGAACCCCTACACTTTATGCTACGCTTATCTATAGGAGTATGTCCACCATATCATTGCTGGTCATGTTTTGCCCTCGGGAGAGGTTTAGTCAACGGATCCGCCACATTCAGATCTGTTTGTACTTTGCAAATCTTTATGTCCCCATCTTGGTCCCCATCTTGGACATGTTCTCGAATAGCGTGAAAACATAGCTTGATGTGCTTCAGCTTCTTGTGTGACCTTGGTTCTTGCGCATTGGCTATGGCGCCCATGTTATCACAGTAGATAGACATTGGGTCCAGCGCACTAGGAACCACACCCAGCTCTATAATGAACTCTTTCATCCATATCACTTCTTGTGAAGCCTCCGAAGCAGCCATGTATTCCGATTCAGTTGAAGATCTCGCCACAACGCTTTGCTTTGCACTCCTCCAGCTAACTGCTGCACCATTCAAAGTAAATACGTATCCAGATTGTGATTTAGAATCATCCGGATCGGTGTTCCAACTAGCTTCGGTGTAACCATTAACAACGAGTTGTTCATCACCTCCATAAGAAAGAACCATATCCTTAGTTCGTCTCAAGTACTTATGGATGTTTTTGACCGCTGTCCAATGATCCACTCCTCGATCACTTTGATATCTACTAGTTAAACTAACAGCATATGCAATGTCGGGTCTAGTACATAGCATGACATACATTAGAGATCCTATGGCTGAGGCATAGGGAGTCTTACTCATCCTTTCTCTATCTTCTGCCGTTGTCGGACTTTGAGTTTTACTCAAGGTCGTATTGGGCAACATCGGCAAGAACCCTTTCTTGCTATCTTCCATTCCAAACCTCTTTAGAACTTTGTCCAAATATGAACTTTGTGACAATGATATTAGGCGTCTCGATATATCTCTATAAATCTTTATGCCTAATATGTAAGCTGCTTCGCCAAGATCCTTCATTGAAAAACTATTATTCAAATATTCCTTGACACTATTAAGAAGGTCTACATCATTCCCAATCAATAATATGTCATCTACATATAGTATTAAGAATGCTACAGAGCTCCCACTCACTTTATTGTAAATACAAGCTTCTCCATAAGTTTGTATAAAACCAAAACTTTTGATCACCTTATCCAAACGTTGATTCCAACTTCGGGATGCTTGCTTCAATCCATAGATGGACCGTTGAAGTTTGCATACCTTGTTTAGCATCTTTAGGATCGACAAAACCTTTGGGTTGCATCATATACAACTCTTCATCAATGTCTCCATTGAGGAATGATGTTTTGACATCCATCTGCCATATCTCATAATCATAATATGCAGCGATTGCTAACATAATCCTCACAGACTTTAGCTTCGCTACTGGTGAGAAAGTCTCATCGTAGTCAACTCCTTGAATTTGTCGAAACCCTTTTGCGACAAGTCGAGCTTTATAGACAGTAACATTACCATCAGCATCTGTTTTCTTCTTGAAAATCCATTTGTTCTCGATAGCCTTCCGGCCATCCGGTAAGTCCACCAAAGTCCATACTTGGTTTTCGTACATGGATCCAATCTCGGATTTCATGGCTTCTTGCCATTTATTGGAATCTGGGCTCATCATCGCTTCCTCATATGTCGCAGGGTCATCGGTGTTGTCCACCAACATGACACTCATAACGGGATCATACCAATCAGGAGTGGTACGAGTTCTCGTTGACCTGCGAGGCTCTGTAGCAACTACAACCGAAGTTTCATGATCATCATCATTAGCTTCCTCTCTTATTGGTGCAGAACCACAGAACTTCTTCGGTCTTTGCTACTCGCAAGTTCGAGAGAAGGTTCGACAACCTCGTCGAGTTCTACTTTCCTTCCAGTCACTTCGTTCGAGATAAATTCCTTCTCTAGAAAGGATCCATTCTTGGCAACAAAGATTTTGCCCTCGGATCTATGATAGAAGGTATACCCAATAGTTTCCTTCGGGTATCCTATGAAGACGCATTTTTCCGCTTTGGGTTCAAGCTTGTCCGGCTGTAACTTATTTACATAGGCTTCGCAACCCCAAACTTTAAGGAACGACAATTTAGGTTTCTTTCCAAACCATAATTCATACGGTGTCTTTTCATAGGATTTATATGGTGCCCTATTTAAAGTGAATGCGGATGTTTCTAATGCATAACCCCAAAATGATAGCGGTAAATCTGTAAGTGACATCATAGAATGAACCATATCTAAGAGAGTTTGATTACGACGTTCGGACACACCATTACGCTGTGGTGTTCCCGGCGGTGTCAATTGTGAAAGTATTCTGCATTTCTTCAAATGCTCGCCAAACTCGTAACTTAGATATTCACCTCCACGATCAAAACGTAGAAATTTAATCTTCTTGTTACGTTGATTCTCCACCTCACTTTGAAATTCCTTAAACTTCTCGAAAGTTTTGGACTTATGTTTCATGAAATAGATATACCCATATCTACTCAAGTCATCCATGAAGGTAAGAACATAACGATAACCACCGCGCGATGCTACACTCATTGGACCACACACATCAGTATGTATGATTTCCAATAAGTTCGTAGCTCGCTCCATCATACCAGAAAACGGAGTCTTAGTCATTTTACCCATCAGACATGCCTCGCATCTTTCAAGTGATTCAAGAAGTCCATCGGAATGGACTTTCTTCATACGCTTCACTCCAATGTGACCAAGACGACAGTGCCACATATAGGTTGAGTTATCGCTCGATTTCAAACGTTTAGCCTCAATGTTATTAATATGTGTATTTCCACTATCGAGATTCAATAAGAATAGACCATCTATCAATGGTGCATGTGCATAAAACATATTACTCATATAAATCGAACAACCATTTTTCTCGGACTTAAACAAGTAACCGTCTCGCAATAAACAAGATCCCGATATAATGCTCATGCTTAACGCATGCACCAAATAACAATTATTTAAGTATAAAACTAATCCCGATGGTTGATGAAGGGGTAGCGTGCCGATATAGATCACATCAAACTTTGATCCGTTTCTCGGACTTAAACAAGTAACCGTCTCGCAATAAACAAGATCCCGATATAATGCTCATGCTTAACGCAGGCACCAAATAACAATTATTTAAGTATAAAACTAATCCCGATGGTTGATGAAGGGGTAGCGTGCCGATATAGATCACATCAAACTTTGATCCGTTTCTCACGCGCATCATCACCTCGTTCTTCGCTACCTTCCGTTTATTCTGTAGCACCTGTTTCGAGTTACAAATATGAGCAACCGAACCAGTATCAAATACCCAGGCACTACTACGAGTACTAGTGAGATACACATCAATAACATGTATATCGGATATACCTTTCTTCTTGATGTTGCCGTTCTTCAAATCTGCCAAGTACTTTGGGCAATTCCGCTTCCAGTGACCTTCTCCCTTGCAGTAAAAGCACTCAATATCAGGCTTAGGTCCAGCCTTGGTCTTCTTCGTCGGCCCGGTAACTTTCTTACCACCCTTCTTGAAGTGTCCCTTTTGCTTAGACTTGACTTTCTTGAATTTGGTGGTCTTATTGACCATCAACACTTGGTGCTCTTTCTTGATATGCACTTCTGCAGATTTTAACATAGCAAACAGTTCTGGCAACTGTTTGTTCATGTTTTGCATATTGTAGTTCATCACAAAGTTCTTGTAACTTGGTGGTAGTGATTGGAGGACACGATAAATCCCCAAAGCATTAGGAATCACTATGCCCAAGCTTTGAAGTTTGTTTGCGTGCCCAGACATCTTAAGCACATGCTCACTGACGGAGCTGCCCTCTTCCATCTTGTAGTTAAAGAACTTTTCAGAAGCCTCATAGCTCCCAATTGCCGCGTGAGTCTCAAAGATCAATTTGAGATCACGGACAATATCATGTGGGTCTGAATTCTCAAACCTTTTCTGAAGCTCCGATTCTAAACCATACAAGATAGCACACTGAACTTTGGAGTACTGAGTCTTCCGGCGGTAAACATTCTTTACTTCATCGGTAGCGATGGCTGCGGTGGGTCACCACCAGTGCATCAACACATAGGTCGAATTACCGGTGTGAGGACAATCCTCAAATTGCGGAACCAATCCATGAGTTGCTTCCATTGTTTTTCAACTTTTCTTTCTCTAGGAACGCATTAAAATTGATGGTAGGGGCCGCCATTGATCTACAACATATTTGCAATATTTTAGACTAAGTTTATGACAAATTGAGTTCTAATTAATAGTTAAATTACTCTAGGTGAACTCCCACTCAAAACAATATCCCTCACATTGTTTTAGTGATCACACGAACCAAATCCACCACATCAACACCGATCATCACGAGAGTTCATATAGTTTCAATGGCGAACAATCGACATGTTCATCATATCTACTATATGATTCATGCTTTACCTTTCGGTGATCCGTGTTCCGAGACCATGTATGTACATGCTAGGCTCGTCAAGATGAAAACCTTAACTTCCGCATGAGCAAATCTGGCTTGCTCACGTTGTATACACTTGCGGAATCTAACACACCAGATCATCACGTGGTGCTTAGAAACAACAAGCTTTAGCAACGGTGCTAACTAAGGGTGAACACTTTATGACTAGAAATTCATGTGCATGAGGGATCATCTTATAATGCTACCGTCGTTAACTAAGCAATACAAGATGCATAAAGGATTAACATCACATGCAATTCATAATATGTGATATGATATGGCCTTTCTTCTTTGTGCTTCCGATCTCCATCTTCAAGCACGAACATGATCTCCATCATCACCGGCATTGCATCAAGGTCAATGATGCTTCTCCATGGTTGTCGTCCACCGGCTTCAACTATTACAACTACTTTGAATAGATACGCGGGTCTTAACAAAATTAAAGACAACCATATGGCTCCTGCCGGTTGCCAACTTACAATAAGGAACATTGCATACATCAAATATAATCACAATCATGGCCATATCACATCACAGCACACCCCTACAAAACAAAGTTAGACGCCTCTACTTTCTTTGCATGTTTTACGTGGTTTGGGGCTTTCAATAAGTGTCGTTCTAATTTACGAACATGAACCACAACATTGATACTAGTATTGACAATCACCTGTTGTAAATTGAATCTTAACTATGCTGGAGAAACAGGCACCCACAAAGCCACTTTATGCAATACAAGTTGCATGTCAAGCGTGGAGCAAGTCTCATGAACGATGTCATGTAAGGTTAGCCCGGGCCGCTTCATCCCAACATCCCGCAAGATGCAAAGTACACAAGAAGCAATCGACAATAAAAGCATCAACGCCCACAATGACCATTGTGTTCTACTCGTGCAACAGATCTACATATAGACACGGCTCTGATACCACTGAAGGGTTTCGTAGCATGGAAAACAAAAAATTTCTATCGCATACAAATAAAAAAGCCAAGATCTATCTAATAGATTGTAGCAACGAGTCGATGGAATAACTCACCCTCGAAGATTCCAAAGTGTTTAACGAGAGGGGATTCTCGTGGGTGATGTAGTCGTACTCTTCCCGATCTCAAGATCGCGTAGACGATCCTTCCGTATTGCGTTCCGTGGCGCTCCAATCGGTCACACGTTCGGTACTCAACGAAGACCTTCCTCTCCCTTTTTCCAGCAGGCAGCGGAGGTTGTAGCACTCTCCTTGCGATTCCGGCAGCACAAGGGCATGGTACCGGAAGTAGATGGGAGTGTAGGGTTCGTAGCATAGAAAAAAAATTCCTACGATGGGAACAACTAAGTACCAAGATCTATCTACTAGATACAAGCAATGGGTGGATATACATCCATAGAATACATACCCTCGAAGACCGAATAGCGTTAACGAGGTTGTACTCGTGGATGATATAGACGAACGCTTATCGATCTCAAGATCGTGATGAAGTCCATCTGGTCCAGCCGGTCCAACACGATCAAGTCCAGCACCTCAAAGCAGTGGTGCATCCGTGATCGCACACACGTACGGGTACCCCGACAACCTCCGCGCCCTCTCTCCAGCGAAGCAGCGGAAGCAACAAATCCTTCCAGAAAAAGCCACCGGGAACATGTATATCGCTGATCCGAGATAATGGGGAAATTCTAAAGGGGGAGAGAGATCCTTCGCAAGGAGGTGTGCTTTGAGAGGAGGAGAGGGGGGCCTTTTATAGGGGAGAGGGGGGCACCCAAGGGGCATGGTGCCCAGCCATGGGGCCTGCCCCCCACCTCTTCCACATTCATGTGGGTGGAGCTCCCACTCAAAATGAAAAGCCTCCACTCCCATTAAAAAGCCTCCACTCAAAAATCCACTCACATGCATTAAATTTCCACCAAATTTAATGAAAGCTCTCATTTAAATAAAACTCTTTTATTTATTTATTCAGAATTTTGTTAATTAATTTAATTAACAAACATTCACATAAAACCCCTTACAACATTTCAATTTCACATGCAGAACCAGTTTCAGCAATTTCAATCGAAACAGTTCCGGTGTCTAGTGAAATAAATTCATGCGCTTTCCTTTTTCTTTCTCTGGCATATCTATCCGTCATCGGGATGAACAAATTTCACTCTCGATCCATGGGTCTCAACATAACACTTTAGTAGTTCTGAAGCCATCTTTATAATCACCCAGTTACGGTGTGACGTTTGATGTCATCGAGAAACTCTTCCGGTGTTAGTGATTGACATGATCTCATGGTCTAAGGATTAGGATCACTTCGTAAGTTTTTATAGCAATATAAACTCAATGACTTTGATCGTAATGCTATACTTAGGATGAATGTTCATCACATCATTACACTAATGTTGTGACCTCGTTATTAACAACATCCAATGTCCATGATCAGGAAACTTTGATCATCTTGTTAATCAACGAGCTAGTTAATAAGAGAGGCATAACTAGGAACTTCCTTTTTGTTTATTAAAAACACATGTATTAACGTTTCCGTATTAATACAATTATAGCATGTAAAATAAACATTTATCACAAATAAGGAATACGATAATAACCACTTTATTATTGCCTCTCGGGCATATTCCCTTCAGTCTCCCACTTGCACTAGAGTCAATAATCTAGTTTGAAAACTTTGCGTATTGAACACCTATGGCTTTCTGGTGTTCCATATACGCAACTGCAAGTGGTTAACATAATCTACGGATCTGATGCTTTCAGGTCCGTGTGTATTTGCATGTCTTTGCGTCTCCACGCATCACTCATTCTCCAATGAGATGGCATTGTATAAATTTGGTCTTTTGGTGAGACCTTTAGTTCCTTGGGGTTAAAACATGTCGATACTATTGTCATACAATATATCTTTAGTGTTAGCCCATTGCGAACAACACCTTAGTTTGATAACAAACTACTTGACACAAATTCCCTCCTTTGCTGCTACTATAGCAGTCATATACTTAGCCTTTTGTTGTAGTATTCGTCACAATGTCTTAACTTTGGAACTCTTCCAAATCCATCATGAAAACTTTCTTTCCATTTCATTGTGCCACCCATAGTTTAAATTGAGATAAACTTAATTTGTAACTTGTGACAAAACTAGTATCAATGTAATGCTTTACAATGAACTATTTGTAATTGTTTGTCACTGATAATCAAATATATTCTTAATTCTTCCAAAAGATCATAAGAATATCCTTACTATCGTCCAATGATCATTTTATGATTCATTCTGGTATTTTCTCATAACACTTAGAGCATAGGACATATCTGGATGTGTACATATCATGGTATGATTGATCAAAACATTCTCTTGATTTCACTCATCAAGTGTCAAAGCACTTGAATCTTGTTTCACTTATCAAGTGTCGATACACTTGAATCTTGATTCAATTCCTTTCCATGCGACAAGAACCGTTTCTTGTTGTTTCTATATTGAACTCCTTAAATATCTCATATATGTACGTTTGGCACAACCATATTAGCGTCACAGCCTATCCACTATAGACATTCATGCTAAATATTCGGGTTTTGCCTAAGTATTTCATTGAAATGAAATTCTTAACCTTTGTCAATAAAAGATACATCATTTCTAATCAACAAGATGTCCTCCACATAATGTATTAGAAATATATCTTAGCGCTCCCACTTAATTTCTTGCAAATGCAAGCATCTTCATCGTCTCCTGATGAAAAACTGTTTTTTCATCATGGTGAAGATTCCAACTCCGCGATGCTTACTTCAACCATTGAAGTTTGCATGCCCTTTTTAGCATCCTTTGAATTAACAAAACCCTTTGGATCATGTCATGTACACGTCCTAGGTAACCATTCTATTAGAAGAACTTTGTTTTGTTTATTCATCTACCATATACCAAATTATATGTAGTGGTTGCTACTTTAATCCGTCCACACTAAATATCGCTATGAAAGATCAAATCTTGTCATAGTAAACTCCTTGAACATTGTCGTAAAATACTTTACCGACATGTCTATTATTTCATAGATGTGAAACATCCATGTCTGTTTCTTTATAGATCCAAATACGACCGATAGGTTTTTACACCTTTCCGGAGGGTCTTCCAAGTTCAAAACTTGATTTCTCGTGTATGGAACTATCACGGATTTTATGGCTTCAAGCCATTTGACGGAGTCAGGGCCCATCATCGCTTCTTTGCATATAGTCGGTTCATCATTGTCAAACAATAATGATTTACTCTCAAATCTTAATATTTGATTGTTTATCCGACCTACTTGGTTCAATAGGAACTTAGATCTCCATGACCACAACCTTTGAGGCACATAAGCTATGAGCATTATGGCAGCATTCAGAACGATTTCCGGTGCTGCGCAACTCAGCACATATAGCTAAGGTTTGTTAACCTTATCAAAGTTCTATTGTCCTCCCACTTAACTTTTACGAAAAATTCCTTCTTCAAGAAACTTCATATTTCAAGCGAGAAACCCTTTTGTCCTCGGTGTTATGGAGGAATAACCAATTGTTATTCGAAATAACCTACAAAGACATGCTCATCCGACTTCGGTTGTAAACATCTTACTTATGTTTAGCATACCAAAATTTAAGAAATGACAACTTGGGTTTTACCCCAAACCATAACTTCCATGGTGTCATTTCAACAGATCAAGATGGAGCTCTTTTCAGTGTAAAAGCGGTAGTCTCTAAAGCTCTAATCTTTTAAAACATAATGGCAGTTTTATGAATAACACATTTGATCCAACCATGTCAAACAAGGTTTCATTACAAATCTCAAACACTCCATACTCCTATGGTATTTCGGGAGATGTAAATCTAGGTGTTTTGCTAAACTTGCAACTCAAATAAATCCCTTTATGATAAAATCATAATTCATTTATTTTCTTGTTACACTTGTAACTCAAATAAATCCCTTACGATAAAACCATAAACCATTTATTTTCTTGTTACAATGATTTTCACTTCATCTTGAAAGTCTTTGAACATTTTCAAATATTTCACACTTCTTTCTCATTAAGTGAATATTCACTCAAATTTCCGGAGAAAGTATATGAAGTTGAAACCCATCGCTTACGACTACACATAATGGACTACATACATCGATATGTATAAATTCCAATATTTTAGTCATTCGTTCTTCTTTGGCCATTGAACGAAGTTTTAATTATCCCGAGGAAAGTCTCACAAGCATCACTTGATCAAATCAAAGACTCCAAAAATCCATGAAAATGGAGTTTCTTCATGTTTTATTTCCAATATAATTTAAAATGATGTCACTTGAGTGATCTTCCAATCATTTGTCTTGCGACATTTTAGCATTAGCTTTATGGATGTGATTTCTCCAACTAGATTTGTAAATCATCCATCTAATATGGAATATGGTAATTATTTGAACAACCTTTGTTCTCATAATACCTGATTTAAATAACAATTATTAAAACAAATCTTGAAGTCAAGCTTTGATGTCAACGAGAAATACAAACAAAGGTTTGTTTGTTTTCGATGAACATCATCACATATTCTCTTGATAGTTACTTAGGCCATTGTGGTTCATGAATTGCATCGTTCCGTATGAAATTTCATACCAACCAATTCAGTAACCAATACCCAAGAACCACATTGTTTAACAAGAAAAGAATACAACCATAACATGTATATCATCCATATACCTAAATTGGATATTTCCAATCTTTTATTTTCTACCAAAAATATTTTATAGATTCTCTTTCAACATTTCCTATTCCTTTTTAAAAGAATCTATCAACATCAGAAGTGGCGCCATATACATGACACATAGTCCAAAGCGTGTATATTCAAATAATAATACCTTTGGACTTGCACTTTGAAGTAGATCACCATCATCAAAATGATCGGTATTCTTTCAAAATCCATTCTTTAGTAATCTTTTAGTGTAGTAAACACTTTACATACATCTTCTATTCACCCTTATCATGACGACTTTCATGATCAAGCTACTGTAGCTTATAAAGGCGAATCGTGAGTATAACATTACTTTCCAAAACCCTTTTTGGATGATTAGGATGTCTAGCATCTCCAACCTTTGTAAATTCTCATCCAATATGAGAACATATATTATACTCTATCATATTGCAACCAAAACATTATTTCAGATATCGTTATCTGCCACACATGATGGTTTCTGAAACAATTCTTTCAGCTCCTATATAAACTTGATATTAAAACAATCAAGAATCATGGAGGCAAACATGATACTTAAGATACTAACACTTGAAATTGTTACTCTCGATTTAATACCAATTATTAAATCTCACGGAGTAAATAGAGTTTGCTGAAAGTTTGCAATAGGACTTTAAACTTTAGATTGACACTCAACACAATAGGATACCAGTTCGTAAAGTATATATCCAGAATTCTATAGTTCTATTATCTCAATTACAACTATGCATAAGGTGGTGAAATAATGCCAATGACTACAACAAATTATGCAAATTCACTTTGATTTAATTTATGATAAATTGAGTTCTACTAATCCAAATTAGAAATGAACTCCCACTCAAAAACGACATCCCTCGTGTCTTTTTGGTGATTACATGAACCAAATCCACTACACCAAGTCCGATCATCACGTGAGCCGGTGTAGCTTCAAAGGCGAGCATCCATATGGTCATCATATCAAAACATATGACTCATGCTTAACCTTTCGGTCTGTGTTCCGAGGCCATGTCTGTACATGCTAGGCTCGCCAAGTAAGAACCTTAGTATTCGCGTGTGTAACTGTCTTACACCCAAGATATGCTCGCGGATTCAAATACACCTGATCATCACGTGATGTCTTGAAGCGACGAAACATTGTCGGTGCATACTTAAGGAAGAACACATTTTTATCTTGATATCTAAATGAGGGATCATCTTATTATGCTAATAAAACGCCAAACAAGCAATATAAGATGCTATCAAACATCACATGTTTATTAGTGGAATGATATGGTTTCCGCATATGATCTCTATCATGTGCATCGTGGTGTGATAACTATCATACCTTTATGTGTAAATCCAAGGTCTATGGAGTTTACACGTTATGTATGTTGTAATAGTATCATCTCATACTTCTACTTACAACATCACCATATCATAACACTAGCCCAGCAAGAATCTAAACTAGACGCCTCTAATTTATCCATTGCAAATTTTACGTGGCTTAGGGCTTTCGAAGATAGAACCATTCTTACCTACGAACATGAACCACAACGAGGATAACCAAATTGTTGACAACTCGTTGCAAATTAGATATTGACTATAGTAGAAGAGACAGACACCCGCTAGCCACTTATGCAAAACTAGTTGCATGTCAAGCGTGGAACAGGTCTCATGTGCGAGGACATGTAAAGTTTGTCCGGGCCGCTTCATCCCACTATGCCACCAATATCCAAAGTACAACTAAGAAGCAATAAAATGATCATCATCGCCCACATACTCATATGTGTACTACCCGTGCAAAGTATCTACGCATAGATTCAGCTCTGATACCACTGTAGGGTTCGCAACATAGAAAACAAAAAATTTCCTACGATGGGAACAACTAAGTACCAAGATCTATCTACTAGATACAAGAAACGGGTGGATATACATCCATAGAATACATACCCTCGAAGACCGAATAGCGTTAACGAGGTTGTACTCGTGGATGATGTAGACGAACGCTTTCCGATCTCAAGATCGTGATGAAGTCCATATGGTCTAGCCGGTCCAGCACGATCAAGTCTAGCACCTCAAAGCAGTGGTGCATCCGTGATCGCACACACGTACGGGTACCCCGACAACCTCCGCGCCCTCGCAGTGAAGCGGAAGCAACAAATCCTTCCAGAAAAAGCCACCGGGAACATGTATCTCGCTGATCCGAGACCATGGGGAAATTCTAAAGGGGGGAGAGAGATCTTTCGCGAGGAGGTGTTCTTTGAGAGGAGGAGAGGGGGGCCTTTTATAGGGGAGATGGGGGCACCCAAGGGGCATGGCGCCCAGCCATGGGGGCTGCCCCCACCTCTTCCACATTCATGTGGGTGGAGCTCCCACTCAAAATGAAAAGCCTCCACTCCCATTAAAAAGCCTCCATTTAAAAATCCACTCACATGCATTAAATTTCCACCAAATATAATGCAAGCTCTCATTTAAATAAAACTCTTTTATTTATTTATTCAGAATGTTGTTAATTACTTTAATTAACAAACATTCACATAAAACCCCTTACAACATTTCAATTTCACATGCAGAACCAGTTTCAGCAATTTCAACCGAAACAGTTCCGGTGTCTAGTGAAATAAATTCCTGCGATTTCCTTTTTCTTTCTCTGGCATATCATTTGCTCCGAATGGTGTCGGTATCCCTTAAGTGTGTCACCCTACGGTTCGCGAATAATGCAGACATGATCGAGACCCTTCTCCGATCAATAATCAGTAGCGGGACCTGGAGATCCATACTGACTCACACACATTCAACGATGACTTCTGTGATCGCGTGAACCTTTTACGCTAGTATCTTAATCTGTCACATCCCAAGATTTTCCAAATCTTGTTATGTGAAAAATAAATGAATCAAATAAAACTTTGTTGATTTTCAGGGTGAGAAGAAACTTTTTGATTCCAATTGGAAACCTTCAACCCTATTTTTGATCAAACAAATCCTAAAGGGATTTGAAAAGATAAAAAAATTACTAAGGAAAATATTAAATATGTGAAATTACTATTTTTGGATCTTTTAATAAAAATATTTGGTTTTCAAATGAAAAGGTAGAAATATAAATAAGGACTATTTTTATAGAGCCAAATTAAACCTTGGCAAGTTTTTCAAGTAAAATATTTTGTTTTGATTAAAAGAGTAAAGGCTTATTTAAACAAAATAATGAGGATTTATTAATATCCAATTTTATTAAAGTAAGGACTTTTCCCATTTTAATTAAACACAAAAACTTGTTATTTTATTTTAAATAAGTCTTCCAAGTATTTTATATTTTCAAATAAAACCTACTGATTTGGTTTTGATAATATTTAGATTTCAAATGGAGATTTTAAATAAAACAAAACCTATTTGAATTAGTAATTAAGGTCTATTTTATTTAATTATTAAATAGATCCTAAAAAGAATAAAAATATTATTTTATTTTGGGACTTGGTTTATTGTTGTTAAACAGAACTAAACTCAATACAAAGTGTGGTGGAAGTTTGATTTGATTTGGGTGTTTGAATTGTTGTTTGAAATTCAAAACAGAAAATCAATTAGAAAAAGAAAAAGACATTCAGTACAAAAAAAAGAGAATCAGACCTGACCCAACCCAACAAACCCATCAGCCCAACTCGCAACCCAACTCACCACCCTCTCTGCGAAACGTTTTCCACCGAAAAACCAACCCGCAGAGTCACTGAACGCTCGGCCCCACTCCCTCTTCCTCTCTCTCGCAGACAGCGCGGCCCACGCCACCTCAGCGTCGTCTTCACCGTGGCAATTCCTCCTGGCCATTTTCTGCCATTGCTGCCGCGATTGAATTAGCTTCAATGGCTCGCCTTAATCTCGCCGCGACCATGCCCCCTTAAACGCCTCCCTCTCCTCTTCCTTTCCCCTCCAACCCCGCTGCAAGTGAGCCACCAGGATGCCCCCAATTCCCTTTGCTTTGCTCGACGACTCTCGACCAAATTCCGGCCAGCCTCGCTCGCCTTCCCAAGCACACGAGCTCGCTCCTCACCTCCAGCGCATCTCCCGTGCCACTCATTCACTCGCGGCGCTCAACGCGTCGACTTCGTCATCTAATCAGCGCCACGCCTGCTTTTCTCTCCGCGACCTCCCAGTAAGCGGACCACCCGAGACCTCTCAATCATGCTCACATGAACGCCACACTCGCCGTCTAGCTGTGTCCTTGTTTTGCCTCGGAGTGAACCGCAGCCTCACCTCCGACAACAAATAGAGCCGCTGACGTCGTCACCAACTCCGACGAGCGATTACTCCCGTCCCTATGCGCCCCTCGCCAAGCCAACGCCACCTCGAGCTTCACCTCGACCACGACAGTAAGCCATTTTCCCCTCTCCCTTGCTTCCTGCAACATCGGCAAGCACATCGTCTGACCGCGCGCCGCCACTCAGCGCCGCGCAGCGCCGCCCGTTATTGACCAAGCAAACGTGTCAGTTAGATCTTTATCGTCTGGCTGTGACAGAACGTAGACGAAGGGGTATCGTGTGCCTCTGCTCCACTCGATCTTAGTTAGATCCAACGATCCACAGAGCTCTATCCGCCCGAAGCGGTACCGGCCAATAAAATTGCGCCGCGTGGCACTAGTTTGAATTAAAACAGAATTTGGAATCAGATTGGCATGCAAATTTGAAAAATCCATAACTTTAGTTCTACACGTCCAAATTTTGCAAACATTATATCAATGGAATCAGCAAGACAAGCCCTAGACAACCATGCACTTTTTTTTTAGTAAAAAGCTTCTGTTAAATTGTTTGTTTTTGCAGAAACTTGTGTATGCTTGTTTAGGATATAAAATTTATACCAAAATGATTTTGGGGTTGAAATCTTTGCAAAATGGTTTGTTGTGAACCTACTGACCCTATGAAACAACTCATGGATTTAAAAATGAATTTTGAGAAGTTTAGGAATAAAAACTTGAATTAGCTCATTTCTAGTCAAATAAAAATATTGATTTTGATATGAAAATGATTTTGGAGTAAAACCTTTGGGAAAATGATTTGAATCAAACCTACTGACCCTAAACACCATGTTTTGTGAATTAACAACTTATTTGTTGAACAATATAAAATTGTTGCTTTGGTAAAAACATTTTCCACCACATGAAATAATGTTTTGATTTAAAAATGGTTTATAGATAAAACCCTTTTGCAAATGGTTTTGACACTTTAGGAAATGACCACTTTGAACCTTACAATGTTTAGAGCCTAGTAGAAACCACCTTTGCAAATAAAACTAACTTTTTGCATGCTTGCATGCATGACTTTGTTTCTATTATTTTATGTGTGTTAAAATTGTTTGAATATTGGTTGGAATGCTAGTTGAATCTATGTTTGCTTGATTGATTGTAGTGAAGTTAGAAGAGTGTGATATTGGCAAGATCAAGAAGTGAACCAACATTCCCTACCAAAAAGGCAAGTGACACTATCATCCAAGTCCTACTATTTTCATTACACTTAGTGGATTTTGAAACATGCATGATAAGGACTACTATATTTGGCTATGCTAAATCCTAATAGGATACCCTTATACATTCCTTAGTGAAAACAATGTAGTTGTAACAGGCTTAGCCCTGCTATATATATGAGATACATGTTGAGATTTTGAGGAGTATTGAAAAGACTTGTGTTTTAAATAATAAAACAAGTACTCAATGAACCACCTGGGTGGACAAGGATACTCAAGTTTTGGACAAGGTGGAAACAAGAGGAACCATGTTTATATGGCAATCTCTTTTTGTTGTGCACTAGAAGAAAACCACCCAGGGACTTAGAGATTGAACATGTTTCTCGTACAGTGGCTTCGTGTCTGACCACATGCTAAATGGGCACTGGCTTAGTCAATTACATTGTGGAAGACCCATGCATTGGCCTCTTCAGGTTACTGGAATGAGGGAACTAGGAACCCTACATTGGTGCCTGAAGACAAGCTAGCATTGTGTATGGGAGGACCCTATGGAAAGACTTCGTCACATTCTCAATCTGCCAGTACTCCATCTTGGTGAGTACTTATCCAGCGGCCACTGGTGGCAACAAGATGAGATTGTGTCATGTGGGTAAAGTGTACAACTTCTGCAGAAGATCAAAAATCTAAGTACTTAGTCGTGTCCCCGGTTATGGACAATACTGAGCAACTAAGGCCTGAAGCTATGGGAAATCTCGACATTCCAATTTCTAAAAGAAAAACTTGAAAGTGACAACAAGAGACTTGAAAAACTTGGTGGATTCCAAGGAGATCAGAAAGATTTGACAAAAGATCAAAACTATTTTGAAAACATAGGATAAAATATGCTGCTTTCTGCAAATGAGCCTAAACCCCACTTAACCAAATATGCATATATTGATAGGATCCACTTATTTCTACATAGTAGTGAAACTTGCCAATACAATTCAAATGTATTGACCCTTGTGGCAGTAACTTGTAATGTTGCAGGATGGTTTGGTGTTAGTGAAGTTTATTGATTAGGATTACAAGTCTACAACCAACATGTTTGCATGTGGCACTTTTAAGATGAAGGACCCCATGCTTATAGATATTCTGCTGCAATGTAATGTGATAGCCAAATGAACTATGTAAGATGTAATGATTTATTTTATTCCTAGTTATAAAGTTGTATTATGACCTTTGTTTCTTGATATTACATCTTAACTGTGGATGCTAGCTATTGATCCAGAGACTAGCATTGTAAACACAGGGATCTCTACCTTATTAAAGGTTGGGACCTCTACAGATGGTATCAGAGCATTGTGTTGCCTGTAGGATTTGTAACCCTAGGATTTGACAAAACCCTTAGAAAAAAATAGGAGTTGTATTTGTTCCAAAACTTATTTACAAACAATCTTGTAAACTCTTTCCTCAACCATTTTGGTTTTGATTCTACACCTCTTCTAATTTCAACTTGATTGAAAAACCTACCCCATGGCCAAAGACTTCACCATGAGCTAAGGACATCTTCAACTCTAATGACTTCAACATCTTCAGCATTTTCACCAAGGACTTCAACCTTGGATATCACTAAGGACAAGTGAGACAAGAAATCTTGCTCAAGATTTGGAGACTAAGGAAACACAAATTAGAAGGAGCCATCATCACCTTTGAAGTTTTGTGACCAAGAGTTTTCCCAAGGAAACCATGATATCATGCAAGAAGAATCAACCAAGAAAGATGGAAAGATCTCAAGTGAACCATATAGATGGACCACCATATTTTGTTTAAGTCAAACCCACCAACTTATGTGGTGTAACAAAAATATTTTATTGCCAAAAAAATGTGCTTGAACTTTGTTGTTTGAGTGAAATGTTTGTTTGTGATTACTTGCACATTGCTTGTGTGAAATGTGATGTGTGTGATTAGAATCCTTACTTATAAATATTTTGCTTATTCTAATCTCAATTCAACCCAAACAGATGACTACTCCAAGAGACTCCAACATCAAGGTTGAAGACAACAACAACAACCAAGAGGACAACATGAGAGAACTCATAGCAACCCAAAATCAGTTGAACCAAATGACAGCTCAATTCATAGACAACACCAGTGGGGAAGATCCAACCTTGCAAAAGTTTTTGGAAACCCAAGCCCAAATGTTGCATAAAGTGACAGATCAAATGATCAACATGGAAAGCAACTCTTCCAAAGGAGTTTGTGACAACAAGGATGACAAAGATGTTATTCTAGAAGGAACAAAAGCTTGCAATATTTGTGGAGACAAGGATCACACTTCCAAGGAGCATGGAGACCAATGCCCAAACTGTGAAGAGAAACACCCAGTTGGCCAATGTCCCACCTCTCAAGCTACTTGTTACCTATGTGAAGGAAATAATGATGTCCCTATCTAATGCCCCATCTATTCCATAGTTGAACAAAGGAAACAAGGTGGAGTGCAACAACTGATTGCAGACTACCAAGAGGGAGCTAAGTCTACCAAGAAGGATGAGGACAAATGAAAATCTCCACTTGTACCTCCATGCAATACAACCCAATTTAAAGGACCAAAGAAGAAGCATATGAATTATCCAAGGAGCAATAGAAGGTCAAAGAAACCAGTAGACATTCCTACCTATGAGATAACTTATGAAGAACATGAACTAGAAGCACTCTTAGCTTTGGAGAAACCCAAGAAAAAGAAGGACAAAAGCCATGTGCAATGTAATCATTGTAAAGAAATGGGACACTATTCCAGTGAATGTCCAGAGAAACAGAAGTATAAGGAAATTGGCCAAGTATGGTGCAACAACTGCAAAGAGCTAGGCCATTATGCAGCAACCTGTCCACAAGAGATACGTGAAGAACTCAAACTTATCACATGTTACAATTGTGGTAACCAGGGATATTATGCAAGCAACTGTCCAGAAAAGATGAAGCACAAGATAAACAAGCCTATGAAGGATCTCAGCCTTGTCACATGTTTCAAGTGTGGAAACAAAGGACACTATGCAGATGTTTGCCCAGAGAAGTTTTCCCCAAGATCCCAAGCAAGCCAATATGTAATTTAGATGGGAAATTTTAAGGGTGGTAGTACCCTAGATGCTTTGAGCCAACTTGTAACCCTAGCCTTCCCAAATCTCGGGACGAGATTTATTTTAAGGGTGGTAGCCTGTCACATCCCAAGATTTTCCAAATCTTGCTATGTGAAAAATAAATGAATAAAATAAAACTTTATTGATTTTCAGGGTGAGAAGAAACTTTTTGATTCCAATTGGAAACCTTCAAACCTATTTTTGATTAAACAAATCCTAAAGGGATTTGAAAAGATAAAAAAATTACTAAGGAAAATATTAAATATGTGAAATTACTATTTTTGGATCTTTTAATAAAAAGATTTGGTTTTCAAATGAAAAGGTAGAAATATAAATAAGGACTATTTTTATAGAGCCAAATTAAACCTTGGCCAAGTTTTTGAAGTAAAATATTTTGTTTTGATTAAAAGAGTCTTATATATTATTATTATATATCTACTAATTTTTCTTAAGGTAGGTTAGTGAAATACGTTTCCGTCCACCGAATATACGTTTTCAACCCTTTCCGTCCGTTGTTATCAATCGTTAAAAATCGAGTTCGGAACGTGGCATCCACTGTCCGTACTTGAGAAGAATTCTTCAATCAGTCGGAGTCGATCAAGTTCGACGCGTTGGGCATATAGTAGGTGGGACGGAGAAGATCCGATCGCGACACTTCAGTTCGAACGCGATCAGCATCCGGTTGCCGTGGCCGTCAAGGCGGACAAGGAGAGCAGACGAGGTGGCGGCAAGGAAGTGCGCGGTCGCATCGCTGGGCGTTCATATAGCTTAGTTTATTTTTCCCGTATATCAAATCAAATCTGTACTGATTGATTCGCTGTCGTACGCTCATAGCTAGCTGATCGATCCTTTGTTGGATACAGTGGCGAAGCACGAAAAAAAATTAAGGCCGGGCGAACTCTAAAGCGAAACAAGCTGATTCCAGCCAATTAAATTCCTTATAACATCCTCGCCATAGCATATGTATGTTCGGGGGACATTGAAAGAGTTGGTTGAGTTAGATCCTTCTCAAGGTACGTGGATATAACATTATCTCCAATATTGAGATGAAATCGATCAGTAGGAATGAAATCCTGGATCAAATTTGATGGCATATATAGCAAAAGGAGTTATACCTTCATCTTATTTAACATGAACATTCTCTACTACAACAGCTTCGAGTGAATTTCTAATAATTTTTTCTACTTGTTTGGCAGCTTTAGAATTTTTGTTTCTTTTTTCACTTGTTGATGTCGCTCTTGAATTAACATAAGGTCCGTAACATTACATGTTTGTTTAGAGTTGCTGCGACTAGAAAGTGATACAAAATACTTTGTCAAATTTTCGATTCACATCTAAAAAATTCATCAAATAGGACACTAGTGCTCTACCCAAATACAAATATAACTAGAAAAAAGTATACTTTTCATCCCTTTGCTGGACCCTTCCTATTCTTCGTCAGTCTAACAAAAATGAAGCCAAACTGTGGCCAGTAGTCCCAAACTACGAGAGTTACCGCTGGAGAAATGCGCCGGTGGGCGGCGGCCGGCGAGCGGCGAGACACGGCGCGAGACCTCTGCTGTTCCGCAGTTCCCTTCCCCGCTTTTCTTGGCTCCCTTCGATCTGGAGCCTAGAGGTCATGTTCATGCCGCCGCCAACAGTTTCTCTCGCAGCCTCGATCGGTCTCTCTATTGCTTCTCTCGCTCGATGATATTGCAGTATCTGCTCCAACGGGGGGCAGCAGACCAATGGTAGAGGCCTAACACCAGCTGGAAGGCTGATCGATGCGCTCCGCTAAAACAAAAAGGCAGACGTGATCGATACATATGACGGCACACTGGGTTACACGTAGGTATACAATTTTTTGTCGCTAACCAAGGTAGGGCGGGCGCCCGACCTCGCCCTACCGAGAGCCTCGCCGCTGGTTGGATACGTAGGAAGCCAGCTTGAGGACTCGGTCGATCTACCGCTAGCGCACACGAAAGCCATCAATTTCCGCAGGATGTCGAACCTGTTAGTCAGACCCAGTTTGTTTCACTTTGCTTAGGTAGCATCCTTACAATAGATTTGACTTGATTTGATTTTGCAGCAGGGCAAGAAAGAAACAGTAGGGGGTGGATCCTCGTACTTCTATGACCAAAAAAGAAAAAGAAATCTTAAGTCTCACAAGAGTCAGAGCAGAGCAGCTCTCCTTGACAACAAGTTTGAGTTCAGCAACTATGTATGTATCTATTTAGTAATTTTCCTTGAGTTAGGTTAGTTAAATACGGTTTCATCCGCCAAAAATACGTTTTTATTCTCTATTATTATGTTAAGCTAACCGCGATGGTAGATCGGGCTGGAGCTGGCGAGCCTGAGCCAGCTCGGCAACCTCGTCGAGCCTCCTACACGGGCTTGGCTCGGTCCACCCACGGAGCTCGAGCCAGGTCGGTGCAACTCGCGGGCTGGCATCACCCAGGTTCCCAAGTTTCCACGAACAAGCTAGGTTCCAGGTTTTGCCCATAAAATTGCAAATTTGGCCACACAAATTGAAGATCCATCGATTCAATTAAAATTCTAAGAGACTATACAAACTCATATATAGATGAATCCATTCCAATAATAAAATTGGGAAAATAGGAACAAGCAACAAATTGACAACAAATCCAGGTACAGTGCTCCTGCCGCTGGATCTGCTGGAGACGGGCATCCAGTGGGATGGGTACATCTTGGGGAGGGGAGTGGCAGAGAGGGGGGCATGGTGGAGAAGGGCGCAGCGGCGATGGGGGTCGGCGGCACGCCGTCGTCATCCGTGTGGCGGCTGGATGGTGCGGAGGAAGCGAGGAGGACGACCAGACGAGAGGAAGCGAGTCGGCGACCAGGGTCCAGTTGGCCCATACTCTCCAGTCTTCCTCTCTAAGCCCACTGAATTCTAAAAAAAGGAAAAAACACGAGCCAACGAGCTGGACCGGGCCAAGCTCGAGCCAGCCCGTCACGATCCAGCTCCACAGGCTGGTCCACCTACACCTGCGGGCCGAGCCCAACTCGCTCCGAGCCTAGAAAACTCGAGCCGAGTTTTCTAGCCCGAGCTGAGCGTCCAGATATACATATATACATCACGTGGCCTCCATTTAAAATGTATGAAAAAGAAAACGAACACGAATCCCCTGCCATCTCGAGCGCCAAAGCCCCAAGCTCTCAGAAACCCATTATACAGCTAAAGTGCAATGACCTTCTCTACAACACAAATAGCCAAGAGATGCAGTTGTGTTCAATAGGAGGAGGAGAGACATCACGTCCTCGAGGGAGGAGGCAGCGGCTGGCAGTGGCTATGGCCGGGCGGCCGTCGATATGAGGGAGAAGGCAGCGTCGTTTTATAGCCCGTAGCAACACAAAATAATGAGGATTTATTAATATCCAATTTTATTAAAGTAAGGACTTTTCCCATTTTAATTAAACACAAAAACTTGTTATTTTATTTTAAATAAGTCTTCCAAGTATTTTATATTTTCAAACAAAACCTACTGATTTGGTTTTGATAATATTTAGATTTCAAATGGAGATTTTAAATAAAACAAAACCTATTTGAATTAATAATTAAGGTCTATTTAAATAGATCCTAAAAAGAATAAAAATATTATTTTATTTTGGGACTTGGTTTATTGTTGTTAAACAGAACTAAACTCAATACAAAGTGTGGTGGAAGTTTGATTTGATTTGGGTGTTTGAATTGTTGTTTGAAATTCAAAACAGGAAATCAATTAGAAAAAGAAAAAGACATTCGGTACAAAAAAAGAGAATCAGACCTGACCCAACCCAACAAGCCCAGCAGCCCAACTCGCAGCCCAACTCGCCCCCCTCTCTGCGAAATGTTTTCCACCGAAAAACCAACCCGCAGAGTCACTGAACGCTCGGCCCCACTCCCTCTTCCTCTCTCTCGCAGACAGCGCGGCCCCACGCCACCTTAGCGTCGTCTTCACCGCGGCAATTCCTCCCGGCCGTTTTCTGCCATTGCTGTCGCGATTGAATTAGCTTCAATGCCTCTCCTTAATCTCGCCGCGACCACGCCCCCTTAAACGCCTCCCTCTCCTCTTCCTTTCCCCTCCAACCCCGCTGCAAGTGAGCCACCAGGCTGCCCCAATTCCCTTTGCTTTGCCACTGCTCCGGCGACGTCTCTGACCAAATTCCGGCGCCGTCCAGCCTCGCCTCGCCTTCCCAAGCACACGAGCTCGCTCCTCACCTCCTAGCGCATCTCCCCGTGGCACTCATTCACTCGCGGGCGCTCCGCAACGTCGACTTCGTCATCTACTGAGCGCCGCCGCGTCTGTTTTTCTCTCCGGCGACCTCCCCCTGGTAAGCCAGACCACCCCGAGCCCTCTCAATCATGCTCACATGAACGCCACACTCGCCCGCGTCTAACTGTGTCCTTGTTTTGCCTCGGAGTGAACCGCAGCCTCACCTCCGACAACAAACAGAGCCGCCTGACGTCGTCACCAACTCCGACGAGCGATTACTCCCGTCCCTGTGCGCCCCTCGCCAAGCCAACGCCACCTCGAGCTTCACCTCGACCACGCGAACGCTGTAAGCCATTTTCCCCTCTCCCTTGCTTCCTGCAACATCGGCAAGCACATCGTCTGACCGCGCGCCGCCACTCACCGCCGCGCAGCGCCGCCCGTTATTGACCAAGCAAACGTGTCCATTAGATCTTGATCGTCTGGCTATGACAGAACGTAGACGAAGGGGTATCGTGTGCCTCTCCTCCACTCGATCTTAGTTAGATCCAACGATCCACAGAGCTCTATCCGCCCGAAGCGGTACCGGCCAATAAAATTGCGCCGCGTGGCACTAGTTTGAATTAAAACAGAATTTGGAATCAGATTGGCATGCAAATTTGAAAAATCCATAACTTTAGTTCTACACGTCCAAATTTTGCAAACATTATATCAATGGAATCAGCAAGACAAGCCCTAGCCAACCATGCACTTTTTTTTAGTAAAAAGCTTCTGTTAAATTGTTTGTTTTTGCAGAAACTTGTGTATGCTTGTTTAGGATATAAAATTTATACCAAAATGATTTTGGGGTTGAAATCTTTGCAAAATGGTTTGTTGTGAACCTACTGACCCTATGAAACAACTCATGGATTTAAAAATGAATTTTGAGAAGTTTAGGAATAAAAACTTGAATTAGCTCATTTCTAGTCAAATAAAAATATTGATTTTGATATGAAAATGATTTTGGAGTAAAACCTTTGGGAAAATGATTTGAATCAAACCTACTGACCCTAAACACCATGTTTTGTGAATTAACAACTTATTTGTTGAACAATATAAAATTGTTGCTTTGGTAAAAACATTTTCCACCACATGAAATAATGTTTTGATTTAAAAATGGTTTATAGATAAAACCCTTTTGCAAATGGTTTTGACACTTTAGGAAATGATCACTTTGAACCTTACAATGTTTAAAGCCTAGTAGAAACCACCTTTGCAAATAAAACTAACTTTTTGCATGCTTGCATGCATGACTTTGTTTCTATTATTTTATGTGTGTTAAAATTGTTTGAATATTGGTTGGAATCCTAGTTGAATCTATGTTTGCTTGATTGATTGTAGTGAAGTTAGAAGAGTGTGATATTGGCAAGATCAAGAAGTGAACCAACATTCCCTACCAAAAAGGCAAGTGACACTATCATCCAAGTCCTACTATTTTCATTACACTTAGTGGATTTTGAAACATGCATGATAAGGACTACTATATTTTGCTATGCTAAATCCTAATAGGATACCCTTATACATTCCTTAGTGAAAACAATGTAGTTGTAACAGGCTTAGCCCTGCTATATATATGAGATACATGTTGAGATTTTGAGGAGTATTGAAAAGACTTGTGTTTTAAATAATAAAACAAGTACTTAATGAACCACCTGGGTGGACAAGGATACTCAAGTTTTGGACAAGGTGGCAACAAGAGGAACCATGTTTATATGGCAATCTCTTTTTGTTGTGCACTAGAAGAAAACCACCCAGGGACTTAGAGATTGAACATGTTTCTCGTACAGTGGCTTCCGTGTACAGCCACATGCTAAATGGGCACTGGCTTAGTCAATTACATTGTGGAAGACCCATGCATTGGCCTCTTGATTCTTTGGAATGAGGGAACTAGGAACCCTACATTGGTGCCTGAAGACAAGCTAGCATTGTGTATGGGAGGACCCTATGGAAAGACTTCGTCACATTCTCAATCTGCCAGTACTCCATCTTGGTGAGTACTTATCCAGCGGCCACTGGTGGCAACAAGATGAGATTGTGTCACGTGGGTAAAGTGTACAACTTCTGCAGAAGATCAAAAATCTAAGTACTTAGTCGTGTCCCCGGTTATGGACAATACTGAGCAACTAAGGCCTAAAGCTATGGGAAATCTCGACATTCCAATTTCTAAAAGAAAAACTTGAAAGTGACAACAAGAGACTTGAAACACTTGGTGGATTCCAAGGAGATCAGAAAGATTTGACAAAAGATCAAAACTATTTTGAAAACATAGGATAAAATATGCTGCTTTCTGCAAATGAGCCTAAACCCCACTTAACCAAATATGCATGTATTGATAGGATCCACTTATTTCTACATAGTAGTGAAACTTGCCAATACAATTCAAATGTATTGACCCTTGTGGCTGTAACTTGTAATGTTGCAGGATGGTTTGGTGTTAGTGAAGTTTATTGATTAGGATTACAAGTCTACAACCAACATGTTTGCCTGTGGCACTTTGAAGATGAAGGACCCCATGCTTATAGATATTCTGCTGCAATGTAATGTGATAGCCAAATGAGCTATGTAAGATGTAATGATTTATTTTATTCCTAGTTATAAAGTTGTATTATGACCTTTGTTTCTTGATATTACATCTTAACTGTGGATGCTAGCTATTGATCCAGGGACTAGCATTGTAAACACAGGGATCTCTACCTTATTAAAGGTTGGGACCTCTACATAATCCCTTTGTTTCACGATATATTACATGTCCGAGATTCGATCATCGGTATCTCCATACCTAGTTTGATCTCGTTACCGACATGCTCTCTTTTCTCGTTCCCGTGATATAACATTCTAGTGATCAAATCACTTGCTTGCAGGCTAATCAATGTGATATCACCGAGAGGGCCTAGAGCATATCTATCTGTCATCGGGATGAACAAATTCCACTCTCGATCCATGGGTCTCAACATAACACTTTAGTTGTTCTGAAGCCATCTTTATAATCACCCAGTTACGGTGTGACGTTTGATGTCATCGAGAAACTCTTCCGGTGTTAGTGATTGACATGATCTCATGGTCTAAGGATTAGGATCACTTCGTAAGTTTTTATAGCAATATAAACTCAATGACTTTGATCGTAATGCTATACTTCGGATGAATGTTCATCACATCATTACACTAATGTTGTGACCTCGTTATTAACAACATCCAATGTCCATGATCAGGAAACTTTGATCATCTTGTTAATCAACGAGCTAGTTTATAAGAGAGGCATAACTAGGAACTTCCTTTTTGTTTATTAAACACGCATGTATTAACGTTTCCGTATTAATACAATTATAGCATGTAAAATAAACATTTATCACAAATAAGGAATACGATAATAACCACTTTATTATTGCCTCTCGGGCATATTCCCTTCAGGGAGATCTCGTAGGGCTTCGCCTTAAGCCGGAGCGAGTATGGTGGACTATGAGAGAGCTCCTCGGCGATCTAGGGTTTAGACACACCAAGGAGGAGGCTTGGCCGGTGGCTAGGGTTAGCTAGGCGGCGGCGGCTTGCCCTAGGGCGGCGGCGGCTGCAAGAGGATCGGCGGCTTAGGGCTAGGGTTTGCGGGTGGAGGTGTTGGGTGCCAGGAGGTGCAGCCCTGCCCCTCCTTATATAGGTGGAGGGGCCGCGCCAGGGGAGGGCAGTCCCTCCCCAACTCGGTTTCCCAAGGGGGCCGGCGGTGGAGGGGAGGAACTCCTCCCCAACTCGGTTTCCACCTTCCCCTCCACTTCCCAAAATAGCCGTTTGACTTTTCAAATTGGCGTTTGACTTTTCAAACTAGGATTTGATTAAACCCTTTATTTTGTTCAGAGATGACACCTAGTACATGATGCAATCATTCCAAATTGGTATGACACATTCATGTACCCTTCCCCTCCGGAGTGCCGGACATTCCGGAACCTTCTAGAACATTCCCGATAGAAAACAACGGAACCATTCTCCAACCCCGAAACAGGACTTTCCTTATATGAATCTTATTCTCCGGACCATTCCGGATCTCCTCGTGATATCCCGGATCCCATCCGAGACTCCGAACAACATTCGGTATCTTACTCATCATTCCATAACTACTCAAACAACGTTGAATCCTTAAGTGTGTCTCCCTACGGTTCGTGAATTATGCGGACATGATCGAGACACTTCTCCAAACAATAACCAATAAAGGAATTTTGAAATTCATATGGTTCCCACATATTTCTATGATTACTTTGCGATCGAATGAACCACTTACATACGATACCAATTTCCCTTTGTCTCACGATAGTTTACTTATCCGAGGTTATGATCGTCGGTATCTCTGCATACCTAGTTCAACCTTGTTACCGATAAGTACTCTTTTATCTTTCCCGTGATATGTGATCCCTTGTGAGCCAGTCACATGCTTGCAAGCTAATTGGATGACATTTCACCGAGAGGGCCCAGAATATATATATCCGTCATATGGATGGACAAATCCCACTCTTGATCCATGTGTCTCAACCAATACTTTCTGAACACTCAATGCCACCTTTATAGCCACCCAGTTACGGTGTGGTGTTTGATGTCATCAAAGCATACTTTCGGTGAAGATGATATGCATGATCTCATGGTCGAAGGAATTTGGTTACTATGTATCAGAAAGCATATAGCAATTGAACTATTAAAATGACTTGATCTTTATGCTACGCTTATCTATAGGAGTATGTCCACCATATCATTCTCCTAACGATATGATCTTGTTGTTAATAACATCTCAATGTTCATGATAGGGAAACCACAATCATTTATTAACCAACAAGCTAGTAATATATAGAGGTTGTACTAGGGACTTCAATTTAAGTTTACAAATCACACAAGTATTAATGTTTCCTTGTTAATACTATTATAGCTTGAATGTAAAAATTTATCATAAACACAAAGATATAATAATAACTACATTTATTATTGCCTCTAGGGCATATCTCCAACAGTACCCCACTTGCACTAGAGTCATCTAATCTAGATTACATGGTAATATACCGAACACCCATGGAAGTTTGGTGCTGGTCATGTTTTGCCCTCGGGAGAGGTTTAGTCAACGGATCCGCCACATTCAGATCTGTGTACTTTGCAAATCTTTATGTCCCCAGATTGGACATGTTCTCGAATAGCGTGAAAACGTAGCTTGATGTGCTTCAGCTTCTTGTGTGACCTTGGTCCTTGCGCATTGGCTATGGCGCCCATGTTATCACAGTAGATAGACATTGGGTCCGGCGCACTAGGAACCACACCCAGCTCTGTAATGAACTCTTTCATCCATATCGCTTCTTGTGAAGCCTCCGAAGCAGCCATGTATTCCGATTCAGTTGAAGATCTCGCCACAATGCTTTGCTTTGCACTCCTCCAGCTAACTACAACACCATTCAAAGTAAATACGTATCCAGATTGTGATTTAGAATCATCTGAATCGGTGTTCCAACTAGCATCGGTGTAACCATTAACAACGAGTTGTTCATCACCTCCATAAGAAAGAACCATATCCTTAGTTCTTCTCAAGTACTTAAGGATGTTTTTGACCGCTGTCCAATGATCCACTCCTGGATCACTTTGATATCTGCTAGTTAAACTAACAGCATATGCAATGTCGGGTCTAGTACATAGCATGGCATACATTAGAGATCCTATGGCTGAGGCATAGGGAGTATTACTCATCCTTTCTCTATCTTCTGCCGTTGTCAGACTTTGAGTTTTACTCAAGGTCGTATTGGTCAACATGGGCAAGAACCCTTTCTTGCTATCTTCCATTCCAAACCTCTTTAGAACTTTGTCCAAATATGTACTTTGTGACAATTATATTAGGCGTCTCGATCTATCTCTATAAATCTTTATGCCTAATATGTAAGCTGCTTCGCCAAGATCCTTCATTGAAAAACTATTATTCAAATATTCCTTGACACTATTAAGAAGGTCTACATCATTCCCAATCAACAATATGTCATCTACATATAGTATTAAGAATGCTACAGAGCTCCCACTCACTTTCTTGTAAATACAAGCTTCTCCATAAGTTTGTATAAAACCAAAACTTTTGATCACCTTATCAAAACGTTGATTCCAACTTCGGGATGCTTGCTTCAATCCATAGATGGACCGTTGAAGTTTGCATACCTTGTTTAGCATCTTTAGGATCGACAAAACCTTTGGGTTGCATCATATACTGTCACATCCCAAGATTTTCCAAATCTTGTAATGTGAAAAATAAATGAATAAAATAAAACTTTGTTGATTTTCAGCGTGAGAAGAAACTTTTTGAATCCAATTGGAAACTTTCAAAACCTAATTGGATCAAATAAAAATCCTAAAGGGATTTAAAAAGATAAATAAACAATAAACTTAAAAATATTTAAAATTACTATTTTTTGATCTTTTAATAAGAGATTTGGTTTTCAAAAGAAAAGGTAGATTTATAAATAAGGTGTTGGAGATATGCCCAAGAGGCAATAATAAAGTGGTTATTATCATATCTTCACACTTATGATAAATGTTTACATACCATGCTATAATTGTATTAACCGGAAACATTAATACTTGTGTGATTTGTAAACTAAAATAAGAGTCCCTAGTAAAGCCTCTTGTTAAACTAGCTTGTTGGTTAATATATGATCATGGTTTCCTGATCATGAACATAGAGATGTTATTAACAACATGATCATATCGTTAGGAGAATGATATGGTGGACATACTCCTATAGATAAGCGTAGCATAAAGATCAAGTCATTTCAATAGTTCAATTGCTATATGCTTTCTGATACATAGTAACCTAATTCCTTCGACCATGAGATCATGCATATCACCTTTACCGGATGGATGCTTTGATGTCATCAAACACCACACCGTAACAGGGTGGCTATAAAGGTGGCATTGAGTGTTCGGAAAGTATTGGTTGAGACACATGGATCAAGAGTGGGATTTGTCCATCCATATGACGGATAGATATACTCTGGGCCCTCTCGGTGGAATGTCATCCAATTAGCTTGCAAGCATGTGACTGGGTCACAAGGGATCACATATCACGAACGAAAAAGAGTACTTATCGGTAACAAGGTTGAACTAGGTATGCGAGATACCGACGATCATAACCTCGGATAAGTCAACTAACGTGAGACAACGGGCAATTGGTATCGTATGTAAGTGGTTCATTCGATCGCAAAGTAATCGTAGAAATATGTGGGAGCCATATGAATTTCCAGATTCCTCTATTGGTTATTGTTCGGAGAAGTGTCTCGATCATGTCCGCATAATTCACGAACCGTAGGGAGACACACTTAAGGATTCGACGTTGTTTGAGTAGTTATGGTATTATGAGAAAGAGACCGAATGTTGTTCGAGTCTCGGATGGGATCCGGATATCACGAGGTGATCCAAATGGTCCGGAGAATAAGATTCATATAAGGAAAGTCCCGTTTCGGAGTTTGGGAATGATTCCGGTGTTTTCATCGGGAATGTTCTAGAAGGTTCCGGATTGTCCGGCACTCCGGGGGGGAGGGTACATGAATGTGTCATTATATATTGAATGATTGCATCATGTACTAAGTGTTCTTGTTGTTCCAAAACTGAAAAGTCAAACTGCCATTTGAAAGTCAAACGCTAAAACAGAAACTGTGGAAACTGTGGGAAACAGGAAACTGTGGGAAACAAGCAAGAGGTGGTTGGAACCGACTTGGGGGAGGAGTCCCTCCAAGCACCAAGGCCGACTTGGGGAGGGACTCCCCTCTCCTTGGCCGCCCCTCCCACCTATAAAAGGAGGGGCAGGGCCTCCTCCTCTAGACACACAAGTTCCTATCCTCTAATCTCCGGTTTAGATCCGTTTTGGTTTAGAGCTTCTAATTGCTCTAGCCTGCGGTTTAGAGCCTTCTAATTGGTGTGTCTAATCTCTAGACCACTAATAGCTCTCTCTCTCATACTCCACCATACTCGCTCCGGCTTAAGGCTGCATGGATCTCCCTCTACTTCCTGTACCACGCGTTGCCTTTGGGAATCGCGAGGAGAGTGCTACAACCTCCATTTTCTGGAACAAGGGAGAGGAAGGTCTTCGCCGAGTACAACGTGACCGATTATGGAAGCGCTGCAGGAACGCAGGAAGGATCGTCTAGCGATCTTGAGATCGAAAAAAAGAGTACGACTACATCACCCACGAATCGCCTCGTTAACCGCTTTGGAATCTTCGAGGTAAGTTATTCCATCGACTCGTTGCTACAATCTAGTAGATAGATCTTGGCTTGTTTGTTTGTATGATAGAAATTTTTTGTTTTCCATGCTACGAACCCCTACAAAGGGTATCGAGCCGTGTCTATATGTAGATCTGTTGCCGAGTAGAACACAATGGTCATTGTGGGTGTTGATGCTTTTATTGTCGATTGCTTCTTGTGTACTTTGCATCTTGCGGTATGTTGGGATGAAGCGGCCCGGGCTAACCTTACATGACATCGTTCATGAGACTTGCTCCACGCTTGACATGCAACTTGTATTGCATAAGTGGCTTTATGGTGCTGTTTCTCCTAGCATAGTTAAGATCCAATTTACAACGGGTGATTAACAATACTAGTATCAATGTTGTGGTTCTTGTTCGTAAGTTAGAACGACACTTATTGAAAGCCCCAAACCACGTAAAATATGCAAAGAAAGTAGAGGCGTCTAACTTTGTTTTGCAGGGGTGTGCTGTGATGTGATATGGCCATGATTGTGATTATATATGATGTATGCAATGTTCCTTATTGTAAATTGGCAACCGGCAGGAGCCATATGGTTGTCTTTAATTTATGTTAAGACCCGCGTGTCTATTCAAATTAGTTGTAATAGTTGAAGCCGGTGGAAGACAACCATGGAGAAGCGTCATTGACCTTGATGCAATGCCGATGATGATGGAGATCATGTTCGTGCTTGAAGATGGAGATCAGAAGCACAAAGAAGAAAGGCCATATCATATCACATATTATTGAATTGCATGTGATGTTAATCCTTTATGCATCTTGTATTTCTTAGTAGACGATGGTAGCATTATAAGATGATCCCTCATGCACATGAATTTCAAGTCATAAAGTGTTCACCCTTAGTTAGCACCGTTGCTAAAGCTTGTTTCTTTCAAAGCACCACGTGATGATCGGGTGTGTTAGATTCTGCAAGTGTATACAACGTGAGCAAGCCAGATTTGCTCATGCAGAAACTAAGGTTTGATCTTGACGAGCCTAGCATGTACAGACATGGCCTCAGGAACACGGATTACCGAAAGGTAGAGCATGAGTCATATAGTAGATATGATGAACATGTTGATTGTTCGCCATTTAAGCTATATCAACTCTCGTGATGATCGGTTTTGATGTGGTGGATTTGGTTCGTGTGATCACTAAAACAATGTGAGGGATATTGTTTTGAGTGGGAGTTCACCTAGATTAATTTAATTATTAATTAGAACTCAATTTATCATAAACTAAATCAAAGTGAAATTGCATAGTTGTTGTAGTCATTGGCATCCGTTTACCACCTTGCGCTTAGTTATAATTGAGATAATAGAACTATAGAATTCTGTTAGTTACTTTCTAACTGGTTTCGTATTGTTTTGAAGTGTTAATCTAAAGTTTAAAAGTCCTATTGCAAACTTTCAAGAAGTTCAGTTACTCCATGAAGTTTAATAATTAGTATTAAATCAAGAGTAACAATTCCAAGTGTTAGTATCATGTTTGTTTCCATGATTCTTGATATTCAAAGGATTGTCTTAATATCAAGGTTATCTAGGATCTGAAAGAGTTGTTTGAAACCATGATGTGTGGAAGATATTGTGATATCTCAAACGAAGTTTTGTTGCAATATGATAGAGTATAATATGGCTAAAGTCATGTTCTCATATTTGATGAGAATTTGCAAAAGGTTGGAGACACTTGTTGTCCTAATCCTCCAAAAGGTTTTGGATAGCAACATTATACTCATAATTCATCGATATAAGCTAACAGAGCTTGATCATGGCGATTCCATGATAAGGGTGAATATTTGATGTAGGTAAAATGTTTACTACACTAAGAGATTACTAAAGAAAGGAATTTGAAAGAACACCAAATATTTGATGATGGTGATCTACTTCAAAGTGCAAGTCCAAAGACATTGGTATTTAATTATACACGCTTTGGACTATATGTCATATGTATGACTCCACTATTGATGTTGATAGATTCTTTCAAATGTAAAAGGAAATAATCTTGAAAGAGAATCTCATAAATATATGGCAGAAAGGAAAAGACTAGAATTGTTCAGCTTAAGTATATAGATGATATACATGTTATGGCTATATTCTTTGCTTATTAAACAATGTGGTTCTCAAGTATTTGATACTGAATTTGTTGGTGTGAATCGTCATACGAAACAACACAATTCATGAACTACAATGGCCTAAGTAACTAGCAAAATAATATGTGATGATGTTCATCGAGAACAAATAAAGGGTTATTGTGTTGCTCGTTAAACATCAAAGCTTGCCTTCAAGATTTGTTTTATCAGGTATTATGAGAACAAAAGGGTTGTTCAAATAATTGCCGTAATCCATAAAAGATGGATGATTCACAAATCTCGTTGGAGACATCACATCCATAAAACTAGTGCTAAAGATGTCGAAAGACAAATTGATTGAAAGATCACTTAGGAAGTGACATCGCCGTTTAAACTATACTGAAACGAAAACATGAAGAAACTCCATGTGGATGGAATTTTGGAGTCTTTTGATTTTTGATCAAATGACACTTGTGAAACTTTCCTAGAGATAATTGAAACTTCGTTCATAGGCCAAAAGGGAATGAAAGACTAGCTTATTGGAATTTGTACATATTGTTGTACGAAATCCATTATGTGTAGTCAAGAGCGATGGATTTCAACTTCATATGCTTTCTCCAAAATTTGAGCGAATATATGAATATTTACTTAGTAAGGATAAATTATGAAACATTTGAAAAGTCCGAAGACTTTCAAGATGAAGTGCAAAATCATTGTAACAAGAATATAAACAGTTTATGATAAAGATCATAAAGGAAGATATTTGAGTTGCAGAATTTAGCATAATACCTAAGATTTAAGGAATCGTTCCGTGGATTTGCATTTACCGAAACACCATAAGGGTATGGAGCGTTCGAGATATGTAATTAAACCTTGTTTGACATGGTAAGATCAAAGGTATAATTCATAAAACTGCCATTATATTTTAAAGATTAAAAGCTTTAGAGATTACCGTTTTTCCACTGAAAAGAGCTCCATCATAATCCGTTGAAATGACACCATATAAAGTTATGGTTTGGGATAAAACCCAAGTTGTCCTTTCTTAAACATTGGTATGCTATGCAAGATGTTTGCAACCAAAGTCGGATGAACCTGTCTTTGTATGTTATTTCGAATAACTGTTAAGTAATCCTCCATAACATCGGAGACAAAAGTGTTTGTCACTTAAAACGTCAAGTTTCTTTGAGAAGGAATTTTTCGTGAAAAGTTAAGTGGGAGGACAATAGAACTTTGATAAGGTTAAAAGAACCTTAGCTGTATGTGCAGAGTTGCGCAGCGCCGAAAAGTGTTCCGGAGGCAGCAACAAAGCTCATGACTCACGTACCTCAAAGGTTGTGGTCACGGAGATCCAAGTTCCTATTAAAACAAGTAGGTCGGATGAACAATCAAATACCATGATTTGAGGGTTGAATCATTATTTGAGAATAATGAACCGACTACATGCAAAGAAGCGATGATGGGCCCTGACTCCGTCAAATGGCTTGAAGCCATAAAATCCATGATAGTTCCATTCATGAGAAATCAAGTTTTGGACTTGAAGGACCCTCGAGAAAGGTGTAAGACCTTACAGTTGTGTCTGGATCTATAAAGAAATAGACATGGATGTTTCACATCTATAATCGACATATTGGGAAAGAGTTCACAACAATGTTCAAAGGTTGACTATGACAAGATTTGATCTTTCATAGTGATATTTAGTCTAGACGGATTAATGTAGCAACCACTACATATAATTTTGTTATATGATAGTTGAATAAACAAAACAAGTTCTTCTAATAGAATCGTTACCTAGGACATGTGCATAACACGGTCCATAGGGTTTTGTTAATTCATAGGATGCTAAAAGCATATGCAAACTTCAATGGTTGAAGTGAGCATCGCAGAGTTGGAATCTTCACTATGATGAAACTGTTAAAGGAGTTTAAAAGTTCATTAGAGACAATGAAGATGCTTGCATTTGCAAGAAAATTAAGTGGGAGCGCTAAGACATGTTTCTAACACATTATGTGGAAGACATATTGTTGATTGGAAATAATGTATCTTTTATTAACACATATTAAGAATTTCATCCCGATGAAAGACTTAGGCAAAACCCAAATATTTGGCATCAATAGACGCTAATATGGTTGTGCTGTATACATAGACGAGATATTGAATGAGTTCAATATAGAAACTACAAGAAAAGGTTCTTGTCGCACAGAAAGGATTGAAAGAGTTCAATGTTGATGATATATTCAAGTGTATTGACATTTGGTAAAGTGAAACAAATAATCAAGTATAGATTGATACTTGATGTACGAAATCACAAAGAGTATTTATATCAATCATATTGTGATATGTACAAATCAGATATGTCCTATGCTCTAAATGTTGTGAGCATATACCGTAATGATTCGTAAGATGATCATTGGACAATAGTAAGGATATTCTTATGATCTTTTGGAAGAACTAAGAGTATATTATTTGTAGAAGTGACAAATAGATGGTTAGTTCATTGTAAAAGTACTACATTGATACTAGCTTTGTCACAAAGTACAAATTAAGTTTATCTCAATCTAAACTAAGGGTGGCACAATATAATGGAAAGTGAGTTCCATAATGGATTTGGATGAGTTCCAAAGTTAAGACATTGTGACATGATACTACAACAAAAGGCTAAGTATATGACTGCTATTATAGCAGCAAAAGAGGGCATTTGTGTCAAGTAGTTTGTTATCAAACTAGGTGTAGTTCACAGAGGATAATACTATGAACATATATTGTGCGACAATATTATCAACATGTTTTAACCCCAAAGAACTAAAGGTCACACGAAAGACCAAATTTATACAAAGCCATCTCATTAGAGAATGAGTGATACGTGAGACGCAAAGACATGCAATTACACACGGACGGAAGTGTCGATCCGGAGATCGATTGACCACTAGCAATAGTGTACATACAACACCGTAAAGCCATAGGTGTTGAATACACAAAGGTTTGAAACTAGATTATTGACTCTAGTGCAAGTGGGAGACTGTTGGAGATATGCCCAAGAGGCAATAATAAAGTGGTTATTATCATATCTTCACACTTATGATAAATGTTTACATACCATGCTATAATTGTATTAACCGGAAACATTAATACTTGTGTGATTTGTAAACTAAAATAAGAGTCCCTAGTAAAGCCTCTTGTTAAACTAGCTTGTTGGTTAATATATGATCATGGTTTCCTGATCATGAACATAGAGATGTTATTAACAACAGGATCATATCGTTAGGAGAATGATATGGTGGACATACTCCTATAGATAAGCGTAGCATAAAGATCAAGTCATTTTAATAGTTCAATTGCTATATTCTTTCTGATACATAGTAACCTAATTCCTTCGACCATGAGATCATGCATATCACCTTTACCGGATGGATGCTTTGATGTCATCAAACACCACACCGTAACAGGGTGGCTATAAAGGTGGCATTGAGTGTTTGGAAAGTATTGGTTGAGACACATGGATCAAGAGTGGGATTTGTCCATCCATATGACGGATAGATATACTCTGGGCCCTCTCGGTGGAATGTCATCCAATTAGCTTGCAAGCATGTGACTGGGTCACAAGGGATCACATATCACGGGAACGAGAAAAGAGTACTTATCGGTAACAAGGTTGAACTAGGTATGCAGAGATACCGACGATCATAACCTCGGATAAGTAAACTATCGTGAGACAAAGGGAAATTGGTATCGTATGTAAGTGGTTCATTCGATCGCAAAGTAATCGAGAAATATGGGAGCCATATGAATTTCCAGATTCCTCTATTGGTTATTGTTCGGAGAAGTGTCTCGATCATGTCCGCATAATTCACGAACCGTAGGGAGACACACTTAAGGATTCGACGTTGTTTGAGTAGTTATGGTATTATGAGAAAGAGACCGAATGTTGTTCGGAGTCTCGGATGGGATTCGGGATATCACGAGGTGATCCGGAATGGTCCGGAGAATAAGATTCATATAAGGAAAGTCCCGTTTCGGAGTTTGGGAATGATTCCGGTGTTTTCATCGGGAATGTTCTAGAAGGTTCCGGATTGTCCGGCACTCCGGGGGGGAGGGTACATGAATGTGTCATTATATATTGAATGATTGCATCATGTACTAAGTGTTCTTGCTGTTCCAAAACTGAAAAGTCAAACTGCCAGTTTGAAAGTCAAACGGCTAAAACAGGAAACTGTGGAAAACAGGAAACTGTGGGAAACAGGAAACTGTGGGAAACAAGCAAGAGGTGGTTGGAACCGACTTGGGGGAGGAGTCCCTCCAAGCACCAAGGACGACTTGGGGAGGGACTCCCCTCCCCTTGGCTGCCCCTCCCACCTATAAAAGGAGGGGCAGGGCCTCCTCCTCTAGACACACAAGTTCCTATCCTCTAATCTCCGGTTTAGAGCCGTTTTGGTTTAGAGCTTCTAATTGCTCTAGCCTGCGGTTTAGAGCCTTCTAATTGGTGTGTCTAATCTCTAGACCACTAATAGCTCTCTCTCTCATACTCCACCATACTCGCTCCGGCTTAAGGCGAAGCCTCAGGATCTCCTCTACTTCCGTACCACGCCGTTGTCTTTCGAGGAATCGCGAGGAGAGTGCTACAACCTCCGATGCCTGCTGGAACAAGGAGAGGAAGGTCTTCGTCGAGTACCAACGTGTGACCGACTACGGAGCGCCGCTAACGCAGCCGGAAGGATCGTCTACACGATCTTGAGATCAGAAAGAGTACGACTACATCACCCACGAGAATCTGCTCTCGTTAACCGCTTTGGAATCTTCGAGGGTAAGTTATTCCATCGACTCGTTGCTACAATCTAGTAGATAGATCTTGGCTTGTTTGTTTGTATGCGATAGAATTTTTTTGTTTTCCATGCTACGAACCCCTACATAAGGATTATTTTATAGAGCCAAATTAAACCTTGGCCAAGCTTTTGAAATAAAATGTTTTGTTTTGATTAAAAGAGTAAAGGTTTACTTAAATAAAATAATGAGAGTTTATTAATAAACCAATTTTTTATTAAAAATAAAGGTTTTACCATTTTAATTAAACATCAAAACTTGTTAAATTATTTTAAACAAGTTTTCCAAGTATTTTATATTTTCAAATAAAACCTACTGATTTGGTTTTGATAATATTTAGATTTCAAATGGAGATTTTATTAAATAAATCAAAACCTATTTGGATTAATAATTAAGGTCTATTTTTAAATAGATCCTAAAAAGAATAAAATTAATATTTTATATTGGGACTTTAGTTTTGTGTTGTTAAACAGAACTAAAACTCAATACAAAGTGTGGTAGAAATTTGATTGATTTGAATGTTTGAATTGTTTGATTGAATTTCAAAACAGAAAAAGAATTGGAAAAAGGAAAAAGTATCTGAACAAAAAAAAATGAAAGAGACGACCCAGCCCAGCCCACTAAGCCCAGCTTAGCCCAGCTCCTCTCTCCCGAAGAAAACGTTTACTCGCCATGCACTGTAGAGACGCCGACCGGTGGACCCAACTCCCCTCTTCTCTCTCACGCTGACAAAGGACCCCACCGCCAGGTCACCTTCTTCCTCACCACCGACCACGCCCGTTCTGCCTCGTTGAATGCTCGCGTAAATTCGCCAGAACGCTGCAGTGATTCCGCCTGCAACTCGCCTCTTAATTGCCCACGTTCCTCTCCATTTCCCTCGCCGCCATCCTCCTCTGCCTGTGCCCCCCGATTTGGTTTGCACGACCACTGCCGACAACCTTCCTAGCCAATTCCGCGACCCCACGCCACCCTTGCCTCCCGAGCACGCAGCAAGTTCACTGGACCTGGCGCACAGCTCAGGCCTCACTCCATGAAAGTGACCTGCAACCTCGCCTTCGTCTTCGTCTGAGCGCCACCGAAGAACCCTGCAACTCCGGCGAGCACTACTGGTGAGTCTCGACCGCCCCGACACCTCCTATTGATACTCACTTCATCAGCAGATCAAACCCCGTCTAACCATGCCCTTATTCCTCCTCGGGGTGATCTGCAGCGTCGCCCTCGACGACCTCCAGAGCCGCCTGACACCGCCAGCGACTCCGATGAGGAATTGCCACCATCCCTGTGCGCCCCTCGTCGAACCAACAACACGTTGAGCTTCCCCACGCCACGGCGAACACGGTGAGCATATTCCCTTCCTTCCTCGCTTCCTGCATTGCCAGCTTCGCCGATCGCTGCCGCCACCACCGCCATGCCGCCGTTCTTGACCAGCTGCTGCGCATCATCAGATTTGGATCGTAGGGCCTAGATAGATTCACTTAAACGCCTAAGAGGTATGCAACCTGTGCCGCTCCATCTGACTTGATCCAACGCACCAGAGAGCATGATCTGGCCGAAGCGGTACCGACGAATAGGAAAGGGCCGCGTGACACTAGTTTGGTTGAAATAGAATTTTGAATCTAATTAGAATGTGATTTTGAAAAATCCATAACTTTAGTTCTACACGTCCAAAATTTTCAAATATTATATCAATGGAATCAGTGGAACAATCCCTAGCCAACCATGCAATTGGTTTAGTAAAAAGCTTCTGGTAAAAATGTTTGTTTTTGCAGAATCATTTGTATGCTTGTTTAGGTTATAAAAATTATTCTAAAATTATTTTGGGGATAAAATCTTTGAAAAATGGTTTGTTTTGAACCTACTGACCATAGGAATCACTTTTTGGTTTCAAAGATGTATTTGGTGATGCAAAAGAATGAAACTTGGATTTAAAACCAATTCTAGTCAAATAAAAATATGGTTTATTTATTAAAAATGGGTTTGGAAGAAAACCTTTGGGAAATGTTTTGTTTTAAACTCTCTGACCCAAACACCAAGTTTTATGATTTGAAAATGTATGTTGTGAACCCTATAGATTAATGCCTTAGTAAAAAATATTTCTACACCACATAAAATGATACCTTGTTTTGAAAATGGTTTATGAAGTGAAATCTTTTGCAAATGACTTTACCACTTTATGAAATGACCATTAGGTGTTTTCAAATGTTTATGACCCATTAGGAACCACTTTTCCAAATAAAACAATCCTTGGCATGCTTGCATGCATTTTCTTGTTTATATGATTTTATGAGATGAATTGCTTGAATGGTAGATTGAACTTGTGCCTTGCTTGATTGAATTGTAGTGACTTGAAGAGTGTGATTGTAGCAAGGACAAGGAGTGAACTTATATTCTGCCAAAAAGGCAAGTGATGCTTCATACTTTTGTCCCATTATTTTCACTATGCATTAGTGATATTTCTAAGTAAGACTTGAATGGAATTTTGATAAGTATAAACCATGCTATGGGAAAACCTAGTAGATGAAACCTTAGTAAAATTTCCTAAGTTAAGACTCCTACTACTATCATGCTTATCTTAGCTAATAGAAAACAAGGGTGGATATATATTCACACTATGGAAAAATTTCTAAGTCTGAGGACTTGTGTTTGTTTAATAAAACAACTAAGTGAATGAATCACCTGGGTGGAATGGAAGGAATGGTTTGTGTTGAGTGGTTCACAAGGCCCATGTTTATGGTTTACCTTGTGTATCTCACTTGTGGATGGCCACCCAGGAACAAAGAGATTTGAGATGTCAAATGTTGAGAAGCTTCAAGTGCAACCACTTGGCATTATGGGCTCTGCCTGGATCATATAGGTTGCAAGAACTTAGCCATATGGACAGTTGGTGGTAGGGTTTGATAGGTTGGAGCGCGTCCATTTTGGTCTAAGGGAAGGCTTTTGAAAGATCTTGTCTTGGTGAAACCAAGTCTTGTGGGGAAAGTGCACCACCTCTGCAGAGTGTAAAATCTAAGTACTTAGCCATGTCCCTGGCAAAGGACAATTTGAGCATCAAGACATGGAAGCTATCAAGAATCACATCATCCAAATTTTTAAGTTAAAAATTTGTGGATGAACAAGGGTTAAAGGATCTTCAATCTTTGATTGGGAGATGCCTTGGGAAAGATTAGTTTGTCAAGCAAAAACTTAGTGATTTCAAATGACATGGAAAATCTATTTTGAGCAAAGCAATCCTAAGCTCCACTTAGCCAAATGCATATAGATGATAGACTCCACTATACTACCATAGTATCACTTGCCAATACAATTCAAATGTATTGAGCCTTGTGGCTGTAACTTGTTATGTTGCAGGTTTGTTTGATATTAGTGAAGTTTAATGATTAGGATTACAAGTCTACAACCAATATGCACTGTGGCACTTTGAAGATGAAGGACCCCATGTTTATAGATATTCTGCTGCAATGTAATGTAATAGCCAAATGAGCTATGTAAGATGTAATAACTTATTTTATTCCTGGTTATAAAGTTGTATTATGACATTTGTTTCTTGATATTACATCTTAACTGTGAATGCTAGCTATTGATCCAGGGACTAGCATTGTAAACACAGGGATCTATACCTTATTAAAGGTTGGGAACCTTACATATACAACTCTTCATCAATGTCTCCATTGAGGAATGCTGTTTTGACATCCATCTGCCATATCTCATAATCATAATATGCAGCGATTGCTAACATAATCCTCACAGACTTTAGCTTCGCTACTGGTGAGAAAGTCTCATCGTAGTCAACTCCTTGAATTTGTCGAAACCCTTTTGCGACAAGTCGAGCTTTATAGACAGTAACATTACCATCAGCATCTGTTTTCTTCTTGAAAATCCATTTGTTCTCGACAGCCTTCCGGCCATCCGGTAAGTCCACCAAAGTCCATATTTGGTTTTCGTACATGGATCCAATCTCGGATTTCATGGCTTCTTGCCATTTATTGGAATCTGGGATCATCATCGCTTCCTCATATGTCGCAGGTTCATCGGTGTTGTCCACCAACATGACACTCATAACGGGATCATACCAATCTGGAGTGGTACGAGTTCTCGTTGACCTGCGAGGCTTTGTAGCAACTACAACCGAAGTTTCATGATCATCATCATTAGCTTCCTCTCTTATTGGTGCAGGCACCACAGGAACTTCTTCCGGTGCTGCGCTACTCGCAAGTTCGAGAGAATGTTCGACAACCTCGTCAAGTTCTACTTTCCTTCCAGTCACTTCTTTCGAGAGAAATTCCTTCTCTAGAAAGGATCCATTCTTGGCAACAAAGATTTTGCCCTCGGATCTATGATAGAAGGTATACCCAATAGTTTCCTTCGGGTATCCTATGAAGACGCATTTTTCCGCTTTGGGTTCAAGCTTGTCCGGCTGTAACTTCTTTACATAGGCTTCGTAACCCCAAACTTTAAGGAACAACAATTTAGGTTTCTTTCAAAACCATAATTCATACGTTGTCGTTTCAACGGATTTAGATGGTGCCCTATTTAAAGTGAATGCGGCTGTTTCTAATGCATAACCCCAAAATGATAGCGGTAAATCTGTAAGTGACATCATAGAATGAACCATATCTAAGAGAGTTCGATTACGACGTTCGGACACACCATTACGCTGTGGTGTTCCCGGCGGTGTCAATTGTGAAAGTATTCTGCATTTCTTCAAATGCTCGCCAAACTCGTAACTTAGATATTCACCTCCACGATCAGAACGTAGAAATTTAATCTTCTTGTTACGTTGATTCTCCACCTCACTTTGAAATTCCTTAAACTGCTCGAAAGTTTCGGACTTATGTTTCATGAAATAGATATACCCATATCTACTCAAGTCATCCATGAAGGTAAGAACATAACGATAACCACCGCGCGATGCTACACTCATTGGACCACACACATCGGTATGTATGATTTCCAATAAGTTCGTAGCTCGCTCCATCATACCAGAAAACGGAGTCTTAGTCATTTTACCCATCAGACATGCCTCGCATCTTTCAAGTGATTCAAGAAGTCCATCGGAATGGACTTTCTTCATACGCTTCACTCCAATGTGACCAAGATGACAGTGCCACATATAGGTCGAGTTATCGCTCGATTTCAAACGTTTAGCCTCAATGTTATTAATATGTGTATTTCCACTATCGAGATTCAATAAGAATAGACCATCTATCAACGGTGCATGTGCATAAAACATATTACTCATATAAATCAAACAACCATTATTCTTGGACTTAAACAAGTAACCATCTCGCAATAAAAAAGATCCCGATATAATGTTCATGCTTAATGCAGGCACCAAATAACAATTATTTAAGTATAAAACTAATCCCGATGGTTGATGAAGGGGTAGTGTGCCGACCGAGATCACATCAAACTTCGATCCGTTTCCCACGCGCATCGTCACCTCGTTCTTCGCTACCTTCCGTTTATTCTGCAGCACATGTTTCGAGTTACAAATATGAGCAATCGAACTAGTATCAAATATCCAGGCACTACTACGAGTACTAGTGAGATACACATCAATAACATGTATATCGGATATACCTTTCTTATTGATGTTGCCGTTCTTCAAATCCGCCAAGTACTTTGGGCAATTCCGCTTCCAGTGACCTTCTCCCTTGCAGTAAAAGCACTCAGTATCGGGCTTAGGTCCAGCCTTGGTATTATTCGTCGGCGCGGTAACTTTCCTACCACCCTTCTTGAAGTGTCCCTTTTTCTTAGACTTGCCTTTCTTGAATTTGGTGGTCTTATTGACCATCAACACTTGGTGCTCTTTCTTGATCTTCACTTCTGCAAATTTTAACATAGCAAACAGTTCTGGCAACTGCTTGTTCATGTTTTGCATATTGTAGTTCATCACAAAGTTCTTGTAACTTGGTGGTAGTGATTGGAGGACACGATAAATCCCCAAAGCATTAGGAATCACTATACCCAAGCTTTGAAGTTTGTTTGCGTGCCCATACATCTTAAGCACATGCTCACTTACGGAGCTGCCATCTTCCATCTTGCAGTAAAAGAACTTTTCAGAAGCCTCATAGCTCTCAATTGCCGCGTGAGTCTCAAAGATCAATTTGAGATCACGGACAATATCATGTGGGTCCGAATTCTCAAACCTTTTCTGAAGCTCCGATTCTAAACCATACAAGATAGCACACTGAACTTTGGAGTACTGAGTCTTCCGAGCGAGGTAAACATTCTTTACTTCATCGGTAGCAGTAGCTGCAGGTGGGTCACCCATGTGCATCCAAAGACATAGGTCAAATTACCAGCTGTGAGGACAATCCTCAAATAGCGGAACCAATCCGCGAAGTTGCTTCCATTGTTTTTCAACTTTTCTTTCTCTAGGAACGCATTAAAATTGATGGTAGGGGCCGCCATTGATCTACAATATATTTGCAATATTTTAGACTAAGTTTATGACAAATTGAGTTCTAATTAATAGTTAAATTAATCTAGGTGAACTCCCACTCAAAACAATATCCCTCACATTGTTTTAGTGATCACACGAACCAAATCCACCACATCAACACCGATCATCACGAGAGTTCATATAGTTTCAATGGCGAACAATCGACATGTTCATCATATCTACTATATGATTCATGCTTTACCTTTCGGTGATCCGTGTTCCGAGACCATGTCTGTACATGCTAGGCACGTCAAGATCAAAACCTTAGCTTCCGCATGAGCAAATCTGTCTTGCTCACATTGTATACACTTGCGGAATCTAACACACCCGGTCATCACGTGGTGCTTCGAAACAACAAGATTTAGCAACGGTGCAAACTAAGGGTGAACACTTTATGACTTGAAATTCATGTGCATGAGGGATCATCTTATAATTCTACCGTCGTTAACTAAGCAATACAAGATGCATAAAGGATTAACATCACATGCAATTCATAATATGTGATATGATATGGCCTTTCTTCTTTGTGCTTTCGATCTCCATCTTCAAGCACGAACATGATCTCCATCATCACCGGCATTGCATCAAGGTCAATGACGCTTCTCCATGGTTGTCGTCCACCGGCTTCAACTATTACAACTACTTTGAATAGACACGCGGGTCTTAACAAAATTAAAGACAACCATATGGATCCTGCCGGTTGCCAACTTACAATAAGAAACATTGCATACATCAAATATAATCACAATCATGGCCATATCACATCACAGCACACCCCTTCAAAACAAAGTTAGACGCCTCTACTTTCTTTGCATGTTTTGCGTGGTTTGGGGCTTTCAATAAGTGTCGTTCTAACTTACGAACATGAACCACAACATTGATACTAGTATTGAAAATCACCCGTTGTAAATTGAATCTTAACTATGCTGGGAGAAACATGCACCCGCAAAGCCACTTTATGCAATACAAGTTGCATGTCAAGCGTGGAGCAAGTCTCATGAACGATGTCATGTAAGGTTAGCCCGGGCCGCTTCATCCCAACATCCCGCAAGATGCAAAGTACACAAGAAGCAATCGACAATAAAAGCATCAACGCCCACAATGACCATTGTGTTCTACTCGTGCAACAGATCTACATATAGACACAGCTCTGATACCACTGAAGGGTTTCATAGCATGGAAAACAAAAAATTTCTATCGCATACAAACAAACAAGCCAAGATCTATCTACTAGATTGTAGCAACGAGTCGATGGAATAACTCACCATCAAAGATTCCAAAGTGTTTAACGAGAGCGGATTCTCGTGGGTGATGTAGTCGTACTCTTCCCGATCTCAAGATCGCGTAGACGATCCTTCCGGCGCTGCGTTCCAGCAGCGCTCCCGTAGTCGGTCACACGTTTGGTACTCGATGAAGACCTTCCTCTCCCTTGTTCCAGCAGGCAGCGGAGGTTGTAGCACTCTCCTCGTGATTCCGACAGCACAACGGCGTGGTACCGGAAGTAGAGGGCAGATCTCGCAGGGCTTCGCCTTAAGCCGGAGCGAGTATGGTGGACTATGAGAGAGCTCCTCGGCGATCTAGGGTTTAGACACACCAAGGAGGAGGCTTGGCCGGCAGCTAGGGTTAGCTAGGCGGCTACGGCAGCTTGCCATAGGGCGGCGGCGGCTGCAGGAGGGCCGGCGGCTTAGGGCTAGGGTTTGCGGGTGGAGGTGTTGGGTGCTAGGAGGGGCAGCCCTGCCCCTCCTTATATAGGTGGAGGGGCCGCGCCAGGGAGTCCTCCCAACTCGGTTTCCCAAGGGGGCCAGCGGTGGAGGGGAGGAACTCCTCCCCAACTCGGTTTCCACCTTCCCCTCCACTTCCCAAAATAGCCGTTTGACTTTTCAAATTGGCGTTTGACTTTTCAAACTAGGATTTGATTAAACCCTTTATTTTGTTCAGTGATGACACCTAGTACATGATGCAATCATTCCAACTTGGTACGACACATTCATGTACCCTTCCCCTCCGGAGTGCCGGACATTCCGGAACCTTCTAGAACATTCCCGATGAAAACACCAGAAACATTCTCCAACCCCGAAACAGGACTTTCCTTATATGAATCCTATTCTCCGGACCATTTCGGATCTCCTCGTGATATCCCGGATCCCATCCGAGACTCCGAACAGCATTCGGTCTCTTACTCATCATTCCATAACTACTCAAACAACGTCGAATACTTAAGTGTGTCTCCCTACGGTTCGTCAATTATGTGGACATGATCGAGACACTTCTCCGAACAATAACCAATAGAGGAATCTGGAAATTCATATGGTTCCCACATATTTCTACAATTACTTTGCGATCGAATGAACCACTTACATACGATACCAATTTCCCTTTGTCTCACGATAGTTTACTTATCCGAGGTTATGATCGTCGGTATCTCTGCATACCTAGTTCAACCTTGTTACTGATAAGTACTCTTTTCTCGTTCCCGTGATATGTGATCCCTTGTGAGACAGTCACATGCTTGCAAGATAATTGGATGACATTTCACCGAGAGGGCCCAGAGTATATCTATCTTTCATATGGATGGACAAATCCCACTCTTGATCCATGTGTCTCAGCCAATACTTTCTGAACACTCAATGCCACCTTTATAGCCACCCAGTTACGGTGTGGTGTTTGATGTCATCAAAGCATCCTTCCGGTGAAGGTGATATGAATGATCTCATGGTCGAAGGAATTAGGTTACTATGTATCAGAAAGCATACATCAATTGAACTATTAAAATGACTTGATCTTTAAGCTACGCTTATCTATAGGAGTATGTCCACCATATCATTTTCCTAACGATATGATCTTGTTGTTAATAACATCTCAATATTCATGATAGGGAAACCACAATCATTTATTAACCAACAAGCTAGTAATATATAGAGGCTGTACTAGGGACTTCAATTTAAGTTTACAAATCACACAAGTATTAATGTTTCCTTGTTAATACTATTATAGCATGAATGTAAACATTTATCATAAACACAAAGATATAATAATAACTACATTTATTATTGCCTCTAGGGCATATCTCCAACAGTTTCCCACTTGCACTGGAGTCGTCTAATCTAGATTACATGGTAATATACCGAACACCCTTGGCAGTTTGGTGTTGGTCATGTTTTGCCCTCGGGAGAGGTTTAGTCAACGGATCCGCCACATTCAGATATGTGTGTACTTTGCAAATCTTTATGTCCCCATCTTGGGCATGTTCTCGAATAGCGTGAAAACGTAGCTTGATGTGCTTCAGCTTCTTGTGTGACCTTGGTTATTGCGCATTGGCTATGGCGCCCATGTTATCACAGTAGATAGACATTGGGTCCAGCGCACTAGGAACCACACCCAGCTCTGTAATGAACTCTTTCATCCATATCGCTTCTTGTGAAGCCCCCGAAGTAGCCATGTATTCCGATTCAGTTGAAGATATCGCCACAACGCTTTGCTTTGCACTCCTCCAGCTAACTGCTGCACCATTCAAAGTAAATACGTATCCAGATTGTGATTTAGAATCATCCGGATCAGTGTTCCAACTAGCATCGGCGTAACCATTAACAACGAGCTGTTCATCACCTCCATAAGAAAGAACCATATCCTTAGTTCTTCTCAAGTACTTAAGGATGTTTTTAACCGTTGTCCAATGATCCACTCCTGGATCACTTTGATATCTGCTAGTTAAACTAACAGCGTATGCAATGTCGGGTCTAGTACATAGCATGGCATACATTAGAGATCCTATGGCTGAGGCATAGGGAGTCTTACTCATCCTTTCTCTATCTTCTGCCGTTGTCGGACTTTGAGTTTTACTCAAGGTCGTATTGGGCAACATAGGCAAGAACCCTTTCTTGCTATCTTCCATTCCAAACCTCTTTAGAACTTTGTCCAAATATGTACTTTGTGACAATAATATTAGGCGTCTCGATCTATCTCTATAAATCTTTATGCCTAATATGTAAGCTGCTTCGCCAAGATCCTTCATTGAAAAACTATTATTCAAATATTCCTTGACACTATTAAGAAGGTCTACATCATTCCCAATCAACAATATGTCATCTACATATAGTATTAAGAATGCTACACCAGAATGGAATTTTTTTTTCAGATTACTTCCGGATTTAGGTGTTTTTCTAGTGAGTCCTGGTAAAGCTCCCAGACGGCGTATTTTTTTTAAACGAGGTCCTCGATAACGGGACATGAAGACTCCTAGAGCTCCCACTCACTTTATTGTAAATACAAGCTTCTCCATAAGTTTGTATAAAACCAAAACTTTTGATCACCTTATCAAAACGTTGATTCCCACTTCGGGATGCTTGCTTCAATCCATAGATGGACCGTTGAAGTTTGCATACCTTGTTTATCATCTTTAGGATCGACAAAACCTTTGGGTTGCATCATATACAACTCTTCATCAATGTCTCCATTGAGGAATGTTGTTTTGACATCCATCTGCCATATCTCATAATCATAATATGCAGCGATTGCTAACATTATCCTCACAGACTTTAGCTTCGCTACTGGTGAGAAAGTCTCATCGTAGTCAACTCCTTGAATTTGTCGAAACACTTTTGCGACAAGTCGAGCTTTATAGACAATAACATTACCATCATCATCTGTTTTCTTCTTGAAAATCCATTTGTTCTCGACAGCCTTCCGGCCATCCGGTAAGTCCACCAAAGTCCATACTTGGTTTTCGTACATGGATCCAATCTCGGATTTCATGGCTTCTTGCCATTTATTGGAATCTGGGCTCATCATCGCTTCATCATATGTCGCAGGGTCATCGGTGTTGTCCACCAACATGACACTCATAACGGGATCATACCAATCTGGAGTGGTACGAGTTCTCGTTGACCTGCGAGGCTCTGTAGCAACTACAACCGAAGTTTCATGATCATCATCATTAGCTTCCTCTCTTATTGGTGCAGGCACCACAGGAACTTCTTCCGGTGCTGCGCTACTCGCAAGTTCGAGAGAAGGTTCGACAACCTCGTCGAGTTCTACTTTCCTTCCAGTCACTTCTTTCGAGAGAAATTCCTTCTCTAGAAAGGATCCATTCTTGGCAACGAAGATTTTGCCCTCGGATCTATGATAGAAGGTATACCCAATAGTTTCCTTCGGGTATCCTATGAAGACGCATTTTTCCGCTTTGGGTTCAAGCTTGTCCGGCTGTAACTTCTTTACATAGGCTTCGCAACCCCAAACTTTAAGGAACGACAATTTAGGTTTCTTTCCAAACCATAATTCATACGGTGTCGTTTCAACGGATTTAGATGGTGCCCTATTTAAAGTGAATGCGGCTATTTCTAATGCATAACCCCAAAATGATAGCGGTAAATCTGTAAGTGACATCATAGAACGAACCATATCTAAGAGAGTTCGATTACGACGTTCGGACACACCATTACGCTGTGGTGTTCCCGGCGGTGTCAATTGTGAAAGTATTCTGCATTTCTTCAAATGCTCGCCAAACTCGTAACTTAGATATTCACCTCCACGATCAGAACGTAGAAATTTAATCTTCTTGTTACATTGATTCTCAACCTCACTTTGAAATTCCTTAAACTTCTCAAAAGTTTCGGACTTATGTTTCATGAAATAGATATACCCATATCTACTCAAGTCATCCGTGAAGGTAAGAACATAACGATAACCACCACACGATGATACACTCATTGGACCACACACATCGGTATGTATGATTTCCAATAAGTTCGTAGCTCGCTCCATCATACCAGAAAACGGAGTCTTAGTCATTTTACCCATCATACATGCCTCGCATCTTTCAAGTGATTCAAGAAGTCCATCGGAATGGAGTTTCTTCATACGCTTCACAATGTGACCAAGACGACAGTCCCACATATAGGTCGAGTTATCGCTCGATTTCAAATGTTTAGCCTCAATGTTATTAATATGTGTATTTCCACTATCGAGATTCAATAAGAATAGACCATCTATCAACGGTGCATGTGCATAAAACATATTACTCATATAAATCGAACAACCATTATTCTCGGACTTAAACAAGTAACCATCTAGCAATAAACAAGATCCCGATATAATGTTCATGCTTAACGCAGGCACCAAATAACAATTATTTAAGTATAAAACTAATCCCGATGGTAGATGAAGGGGTAGCGTCGTCAATCGATCACATCAACCTTTGATCTGTTTCCCACGTGCATCGTCACCTCGTTCTTCGCTAGCTTCCGTTTATTCTGCAGCACCTGTTTCGAGTTACAAATATGAGCAACCAAACCAGTATCAAATACCCAGGCACTACTACGAGTACTAGTGAGATACACATCAATAACATGTATATCGGATATACCTTTCTCCTTGATGTTGTCGTTCTTCAAATCCGCCAAGTACTTTGGGAAATTCCGCTTCCAGTGACCTTCTCCCTTGCAGTAAAAGCACTCAGTATCAAGCTTAGGTCCAGCCTTGGTCTTCTTCGTCGGCGCGGTAACTTTCTTACCACCCTTATTGAAGTGTCCCTTTTGCTTAGACTTGCCTTTCTTGAATTTGGTGGTCTTATTGACCATCAACACTTGGTGCTCTTTCTTGATCTCCACTTCTGCAGATTTTAACATAGCAAACAGTTCTAGCAACTGCTTGTTCATGTTTTGCATATTGTAGTTCATCACAAAGTTCTTATAACTTGGTGGTAGTGATTGGAGGACACGATAAATCCCCAAAGCATTAGGAATCACTATACCCAAGCTTTGAAGTTTGTTTGCGTGCCCATACATCTTAAGCACATGCTCACTGACGGAGCTGCCCTCTTCCATCTTGCAGTTAAAGAACTTTTCAGAAGCCTCATAGCTCTCAATTGCCGCGTGAGTCTCAAAGATCAATTTGAGATCACGGACAATATCATGTGGGTCTGAATTCTCAAACCTTTTCTGAAGCTCCGATTCTAAACCATACAAGATAGCACACTAAACTTTGGAGTACTGAGTCTTTCGAGCGAGGTAAACATTCTTTACTTCATCGGTAGCAGTAGCTGCAGGTGGGTCACCCAGCGGTGCATCCAGCACATAGGTCAAATTACCAGCTGTGAGGACAATCCTCAAATTGCGGAACCAATCCGCGAAGTTTCTTCCATTGTTTTTCAACTTTTCTTTCTCTAGGAACGCATTAAAATTGATGGTAGGGGTTGTAGCACCACAGGTAAAGCCAGTACTAGAAAATTGCCTGTTGTTTATATTTTGTGCATCATCATGACATCATGCATATATTTTGCATAAAAACTATTTTCGTAAAAGCCTAAGTTGTTTTCTAATTATCCCTCTCCTTTAATCTCAAACTAAAACCTCGGTCTGTTCAGATCTTTTATTTGTCTAAAAAGTATTTACAAAAATGTTTTAAAAATAAAATAAATAATAAAATGTTTTGTCAGGAGGCCGATCGGCCGTGAGGCCCAACCTAACCAGACTACCTACCACCCGACCCATCTAAAGAAACCCTAAACCTGCTACCCCAAACCCTAACCCTAAATTCCCCTTCCTACCCAGCCTTACCCACTCCCACCTGCCGCCGTCGGAACCACACCCCGCCTCCACCCTGCCTACACGCACACACCCGACGCACACCCACCTAGCAAACTCTGAACCAGAACCACCTGACCCACTCAGCACAAGCACCACGCACGCACGCTCCTGCACTTCCTGCATCGATCGGCCAACACGGCCCCACCACTCCCGATCGGGATCCCCACCCACCCTAGTTCTCGTCTCGCTCTCTCCCCACCCGTGCCCTCGTCCCTTCCCGAGAACCAACCGCCGCCGCCGCCTCCTCTCACGAGCCCTGGCTCGAGCTCCTCCCTACCATCCTACACTTTCCCCCTCCGCCAGCCACCTCAACCACCTCTCTCTAGCGCCGCCCGGAGGCCACGACCCTCCTCCCCGCCTCCGGCAGCAGGTCTCGCTGCCACACGTCGTCGACCCCAGCCGCTGCCGTGTCCCCGCCTCCAGCCACCGGGCCAACGGCCTCCACTTTGCCAGCCCCCCCTGTGTCGTTCCCCCCGGCATGGCTCCCTGCAGGCGACCACACTAGTGCTCCACGTTCGCCCCTGCTTTCCCTCCGTCCGCCACGCCATGAGCCCGCCCGCAGCCTCGGCGATGCCTCGGCTGCCCTCTGCGACCCCGCAGCGCTGCCGCTTGCATGCTTGCTGCGAGCCTTGCCCCTGTGTCGCCTCTGTCCAGCACCGCGCCAGTTCAGCCCCATTGTTGCAACCAAAGTGCCTGAATTGCTATTGGGTAATTGTTGTTGCTATTGCAAGGTTGGCTATTTGTCTAGCTTTTGGAGCCTGACGATGTATCTGATCGGTTATTATCCAGTGTACTGCTGCTCAGGTCCTCCACGAAGAAGTTTTGGTTCAGTTAAATCCCAGTCCAGATAAACCAAGGCGGCACTAGATGATTGTATGGTACTGATAAGATCTACCACTCGAACGAGACACGAACACAGAGAAGCCCCGGACGCCAAGATCTCCCACACGGAGACCGATCCATCGGAATGGCACGTGCTCCTTCCTGGAGTCCGAAGTTCCGAAGTCCGATCTCGTCGACCCCCGAAGACCGATCCCGGCGTCCGAGACCCTGAGACCGAACCCTCGAACCCCAAAATCACCGAGTTCCTCAAGTGTGACCCCTTTCCGAGACCCTTATATTATTATAATATATAAATATTCTTGTTGCATAATTAAATTGTCATGCTTGCATACATATTGTGGGTGTTTGGGGGTGTTTCGACGATTCACCTAAATTAGATATGGGGCCATATGCGGGCGAATCTAGTTTAATATTGGCTCCATTTAAAATTGTGTAGCGAACGGGTGACATGTTTTGCCTTGTTAAGACAACATTTAAATTGCGGGGTACCTAAACAACATGAACCTATTAATTCATTGTCGGGACCCCGGTTTCCGCTTAATATTGCATAGTTGCATCGCATCTTTGCCATGTCATGCATCATACATGCATCATGCCCGATCTTTTGCCGTAGTATTAAATAGTGCATCCGGTGTTTCTTCTAGTGTTTTGCTTCTTCGCGGATTAGGCCGATGAGTTGATGCGAGTGTCGACCCGATCTTCGGATGAACCTTCGGCAATATTTTTCAGGCGAGCATTCTTCCCCTTTCTACCTATCTTACTTTTATAGTCTTTATTTCCTCCTGTTGATCTATTGCTATCTGTGTTGCGATGCTCTAGTTTTCGTACCCGTGATATCTCTTGCAGCCTTATATTGCCTTGGACACATCCTATTACCTGTTGTTTGGTAGATAGTTGGACTTGCGTGTCGTAGTCGCTTGCTCAAGTGTTGTTGCGTGTTGTCAAGTGCTGCATTTGTTAGAGAAATGCCTTATGCTTTATGTTGGATATGATCATGGATTTAATTACCGTTTAATAACTAAAATTGAAAGTAGGTAAATGCAGAGGCACCGGTGGGTAATAGACAATATTTGGTTTTAATCACACCTTTGGTGTCCGTGGGACCCCGAGTTCTTGACACTGTTCCGAGATCGAGCGCTAACCACGGTGGGGTGTGGGCACCCCATCGATTAGTACCTGATTTCAAAATCTTGCATCGGGGCACAAAGTAGTTTGGGGCTTTATTACTATCCTGTACTTATGCCATGCTTTATTTATGATTGCGGCGTGGGAGCGCCTGCATGTTAGGAACAAATGTGGAATGTTTTCATGATCGACAAGCCCATACATTTTCGGGTTCCCATCGTTGACCATTGGCACAAACCTCTGGGTCCGTCTCGGAGCCAGCCGACTTCGTTGCGGGTAGCTTAGTGGGGTGGCCCCCATGTTCTTGCTTTGGGTCTGGGAAACGTCGTGTCCGAAACCCCGTCGACATACCGTTGGGTGTATGTTTTGTGATCTTGTACCTACCTGATCTGACAACAAGGGTGTAGGTGCGTGTGGAAACTTTGGTGCACCCCTGCAGGGTTAAATCTTTTCGAGAAGCCGTGTCCGTGGTTATGGACGACTTGGAGCACAGTTCTCGATCATAGATAACTATAACTAAATTTTACTGTTATAATTTGACTTGTATCCGATATGACTAGTAATCAGCTTCACTACAACGGAATGGCTAAATAAAAGTACCAACAACTGCTGGGTTTGGGATATCTCATGCTAATTGTATCTGACTAGGAAGTGTCGCAACTACAACGGAATGGTTAACTAAAAGTGCCCACTGCTTATTATATCAGGATGACTATCTATACCTGACTAGTAATTGTTGCAACGATAACGGAATAAATAAAACTGCCAACTGTGTGAGTTCCTCGGTTGACTTCCTCGTTTGGTCTCGAGGGGGAAATACCAGGATGGGTATGTTTGGTGGTAGTATCAGGCTGGTTTCGAATAGGTCCTTCTTATCTATCTCTGATAGCCAACAGTTGTATCGAGTCTCTATAGGTTGTCTAGTGCATGCTGCGCTGCCGCTTCAGTCCACCATACCTATGTAGGCGATGACCGCTGAATTCTAGTCTCGCCGTGTACTGGCCTCAGTACTGACCGCTCTCTTTTTCCTTTGCCCTTTGCTGGCACCCCTTTTGTTTAAGCAGGTTTTGAGATCAACGTCGTTAGCAGAGTTACCCTTCCGGCTTGGCCTAGGCAGGGTTATGGACGCCATTGGTTATTCTTCAGGGCTCTTAGCTCAATTTGCATCTTGTCCGTACTCGGACGTTGTATCGTTTTCAAGGTGATTTGGATCTTTGTACTGTATATTGTATCGTTGACTCGATGAGTCGCTGTTGTATATATCTGTTTTGTGGGTTCCATCGTGGACTAATGTGTAATGATATTACTTCGTTTTCCACCCGCACGCAAGTGCCTGGTGGGCACCTTTGAATCGTTTCTAAGCGGGTTTGGCGAGAGGTGCTAAAACTTGCATAGGGCCGATTCTGAGGGTGTTACAGGGGCCGCCATTGATCTACAACATATTTGCAATATTTTAGACTAAGTTTATGAAAAATTGAGTTCTAATTAATAGTTAAATTAATCTAGGTGAACTCCCACTCAAAACAATATCCCTCACATTGTTTTAGTGATCACACGAACCAAATCCACCACATCAACACCGATCATCACGAGAGTTGATATAGTTTCAATGGCGAACAAACGACATGTTCATCATATCTACTATATGATTCATGCTTTACCTTTCGGTGATCCGTGTTCCGAGACCATGTCTGTACATGCTAGGCTCGTCAAGATCAAAACCTTAGCTTCCGCATGAGCAAATCTGGCTTGCTCACGTTGTATACACTTGCGGAATCTAACACACCCGATCATCACGTGGTGCTTCGAAACAACAAGCTTTAGCAACGGTGCTAACTAAGGGTGAACACTTTATGACTTGAAATTCATGTGCATGAGGGATCATCTTATAATGCTACCGTCGTTAACTAAGCAATACAAGATGCATAAAGGATTAACATCACATGCAATTCATAATATGTGATATGATATGGCCTTTCTTCTTTGTGCTTCCGATCTCCATCTTCAAACACGAACATGATCTCCATCATCACCGGCATTGCATCAAGGTCAATGACGCTTCTCCATGGTTGTCGTCCACCGGCTTCAACTATTACAACTACTTTGAATAGACATGCGGGTCTTAACAAAATTAAAGACAACCATATGGCTCCTGTCGGTTGCCAACTTACAATAAGGAACATTGAATACATCAAATATAATCACAATCATGGCCATATCACATCACAGCACACCCCTGCAAAACAAAGTTAGACGCCTCTACTTTCTTTGCATGTTTTACGTGGTTTGGGGCTTTCAATAAGTGTCATTCTAACTTACGAACATGAACCACAACATTGATACTAGTATTGACAATCACCCGTTGTAAATTGAATCTTAACTATGCTGGGAGAAACATGCACCCGCAAAGCCACTTTATGCAATACAAGTTGCATGACAAGCGTGGAGCAAGTCTCATGAACGATGTCATGTAAGGTTAGCCCGGGCCGCTTCATCCCAAAATCCCGCAAGATGCAAAGTACACAAGAAGCAATCGACAATAAAAGCATCAACGCCCACAATGACCATTGTGTTCTACTCGTGCAACAGATCGACATATAGACACAGCTCTGATACCACTGAAGGGTTTCGTAGCATGGAAAACAAAAAAATTCTATCGCATACAAACAAACAAGCCAAGATCTATCTACTAGATTGTAGCAACGAGTCGATGGAATAACTCACCCTCGAAGATTCCAAAGTGTTTAACGAGAGCGGATTCTCGTGGGTGATGTAGTCGATTTCCCGATCTCAAGATCGCGTGGCGATCCTTCCGGCTAACGTTCAAGAGCGCCCCATGATCGGTCACACGTTCGATACTCGACGAAGACCTTCCTCTCCCTTGTTCCAGCAGGCAGCGGAGGTTGTAGCACTCTCCTCGCGATTCTGGCAGCACAACGGCGTGGTACCGAAAGTAGATGGGAGTGTAGGTTTCGCAGCATAGAAAACAAAAAATTTCCTACGATGGGAACAACTAAGTACCAAGATCTATCTACTAGATACAAGCAATGGCTGGATATACATCCATAGAATACATACCCTCAAAGACCGAATAGCGTTAACGAGGTTGTACTCGTGGATGATATAGACGAATGCTTGCCGATCTCAAGATCGTGATGAAGTCCATCTGGTCCAGTCGGTCGAGCACGATAAAGTCTAGCACCTCAAAGCAGTGGTGCATCCGTGATCGCACACACGTACGGGTACCCCGACAACCTCCGCGCCCTCGCTCCAGCGAAGCAGCGGAAGCAACAAATCCTTCCAGAAAAAGCCACCGGGAACATGTATCTCGCTGATCCGAGACCATGGGGAAATTCTAAAGGGGGGAGAGAGATCCTTCGCGAGGAGGTGTGCTTTGAGAGGAGGAGAGGGGGGCCTTTTATAGGGGAGAGGGGGGCACCCAAGGGGCATGGCACCCAGCCATGGGGGCTGCCCCCACCTCTTCCACATTCATGTGGGTGGAGCTCCCACTCAAAATGAAAAGCCTCCACTCCCATTAAAAAGCCTCCACTCAAAAATCCACTCACATGCATTAAATTTCCACCAAATTTAATGCAAGCTCTCATTTAAATAAAACTCTTTTATTTATTTATTCAGAATTTTGTTAATTACTTTAATTAACAAACATTCACATAAAACCCCTTACAACATTTCAATTTCACATGCAGAACCAGTTTCAGCAATTTCAACCGAAACAGTTTCGGTGTCTAGTGAAATAAATTCCTGCGCTTTCCTTTTTCTTTCTCTGGCATATCATTTGCTCCAAATGGTGTCGGTATCCCTTAAGTGTGTCATCCTATGGTTCGCGAATAATGCAGACATGATCAAGACCCTTCTCCGATCAATAATCAGTAGCGGGACCTGGAGATCCATACTGACTCCCACACATTCAACGATGACTTATGTGATCGCGTGAACCTTTTACGCTAGTATCTTAATCCCTTTGTTTCACGATATATTACATGTCCGAGATTCGATCATCGGTATCTCCATGCCTAGTTTGATCTCGTTACCGACATGCACTCTTTTGTCGTTCCCGTGATATAACATTCTAGTGATCAAATCACTTGCTTGCAAGCTAATCAATGTGATATCACCGAGAGGGCCCAGAGCATATCTATCCGTCATCGGGATGAACAAATTCCACTCTCGATCCATGGGTCTCAACATAACACTTTAGTAGTTCTGAAGCCATCTTTATAATCACCCGATTCACGGTGTGACGTTTGATGTCATCGAGAAACTCTTCCGGTGTTAGTGATTGACATGATCTCATGGTCTAAGGATTAGGATCACTTCGTAAGTTGTTATAGCAATATAAACTCAATGAATTTGATCATAATGCTATACTTCGGATGAATGTTCATCACATCATTACACTAATGTTGTGACCTCGTTATTAACAACATCCAATGTCCATGATCAGGAAACTTTGATCATCTTGTTAATCAACGAGCTAGTTTATAAGAGATTCATAACTAGGAACTTCCTTTTTGTTTATTAAACACACATGTATTAACGTTTCCGTATTAATACAATTATAGCATGTAAAATAAACATTTATCACAAATAAGGAATACGATAATAACCACTTTATTATTGCCTCTCGGGCATATTCCCTTCAGGGAGATCTCGTAGGGCTTCGCCTTAAGCCGGAGCGAGTATGGTGGACTATGAGAGAGCTCCTCGGCGATCTAGGGTTTAAACACACCAAGGAGGAGGCTTGGCCGGCGGCTAGGGTTAGCTAGGCGGCGGCGGCTGCAGGAGGGCCGGCGGCTTAGGGCTAGGGTTTGCGGGTGGAGGTGTTGGGTGCCAGGAGGCAGCCCGCCTCCTCCTTATAGGTGGAGGGGCCGCCAGGAGGGAGTCCTCCCAACTTGGTTTCCCAAGGGCGGTGGAGGAGGAACTCCTCCCCAACTCGGTTTCCACCTTCCCCTCCACTTCCCAAAATAGCCGTTTGACTTTTCAAATTGGCGTTTGACTTTTCAAACTAGGATTTGATTAAACCCTTTATTTTGTTCAGCGATGACACCTAGTACATGATTCAATCGTTCCAACTTGGCATGACACATTCATGTACCCTTCCCCTCCGGAGTGCCGGACATTCTGGAACCTTCTAGAACATTCCTGATGAAAACACCGGAACCATTCTCCAACCCCGAAACAGGACTTTCCTTATATGAATCTTATTCTCCGGACCATTCGGGATCTCCTCGTGATATCCCGGATCCCATCCGAGACTCCGAACAACATTCGGTCTCTTACTCATCATTCCATAACTACTCAAACAACGTCGAATCCTTAAGTGTGTCTCCCTACGGTTCGTGAATTATGCAGACATGATCGAGACACTTCTCCGAACAATAACCAATAGAGGAATCTGGAAATTCATATGGTTCCCACATATTTCTACGATTACTTTGCGATCGAATGAACCACTTACATACGATACCAATTTCCCTTTGTCTCACGATAGTTTACTTATCCGAGGTTATGATCGTCGGTATCTCTGCATACCTAGTTCAACCTTGTTACTGATAAGTACTCTTTTCTCGTTCCCCTGATATGTGATACCTTGTGAGCCAGTCACATGCTTGCAAGCTAATTGGATGACATTTCATCGAGAGGGCCCAGAGTATATCTATCTGTCATATGGATGGACAAATCACACTCTTGATCCATGTGTCTCAACCAATACTTTCGGAACACTCAATGCCACCTTTATAGCCACCCAGTTACGGTGTGGTGTTTGATGTCATCAAAGCATCCTTCCGGTGAAGGTGATATGCATGATCTCATGGTCGAAGGAATTAGGTTACTATATATCAGAAAGCATATAGCAATTGAACTATTAAAATGACTTGATCTTTATGCTAAGCTTATCTATAGGAGTATGTCCACCATATCATTCTCCTAACGATATGATCTTGTTGTTAATAACATCTCAATGTTCATGATAGGGAAATCATAATCATTTATTAACCAACAAGCTAGTAATATATAGAGGCTGTACTAGGGACTTCAATTTAAGTTTACAAATCACACAAGTATTAATGTTTCCTTGTTAATACTATTATAGTATGAATGTAAACATTTATCATAAACACAAAGATATAATAATAACTACATTTATTATTGCCTCTAGGGCATATCTCCAACAAGTATGGTGGTGGTTACAAACAATTTAAAATAAAAGGCACATGATGACCTCATAATCAGTTACACTAGAGTAACATATATCTTCATAAAGATAAATAAGTCTTACCTTTCGGCAGACAAAACAACATTTTTTTACACCACTATAAGAGCATTTCTCTGAGCTTCCAAAACTGTTGATTCATTCATTTCAATTGCAACAACCTAGCATATTTAGCAATGTAAATTTGAGGAATACTATTCCAAAACAATGAGCAAACCATGAACCATCTAACGATGAATCATATTCACAATAAGAACCATTATAAGATGAATTATACACAGGAAATCATCATTCCACCACGTTGTGCTAATGACATGCCAATTGCTCCAGTCTCACAACATATGTCAAAAAGTAATGTGTCTGAATTAAGACTAGCCAAGTCACCAGCAAAGGTGAAAAATCTTTCTGCAGAAAGAGTACTAGCCCATTGTATTTGTGAGTCAATATCGAATTTAACCACAAAAACCAATTGGCAAAGTAGTATGCATCTTAGCTAGACCTAAAAAATTGTTTTTGTTTTAAGGAGAACCAAAGATTGCTTATGTGATCGTGGATTCTTCTTTAATCCACTATCCAGCGGCATATCGATTTCTTTTCTATTTTGAAGTGCAATTTTGTCTTAAATAAAATATCACACTGACATTTTTTAAAGTAAACCCAGATGCTATTCAATTATGAGTAATCATGCAGCTGACCTTCTTGTCAGAGTCAATGAAATCAGTTCTTGCTATTATATACACTAATTTATTCTTCTTCCTCATATGATCATTTTGGAAAATTTTGAGCAAATCCTCCCTATATCATTTGCAAGTTTTCATCCCACAGGTGGTGACATCATTACAGGTTTAGGTTTTATATTTTCGCTAATAGCCTCTCAGCTCTGTTTTACCTTTGTTCACTTATGTTCACTCAAATTGAAATTGGGCACCGAAAGTACCTACATTGTTTATCCTTCTAAACTATGAATGTTTTTTACAATGTGCTTCAGGTGTTATTATTGCCGCATTACTATTTGATACTGCTAGCTACGGAATTTAAAAATCTGTACGCTTTATGAAGTAGGTTGTCATGAATATAACTTGGCAAATTACTGATCCCGACGGCGGCGGTGCGCTCTAGGAAGTGGCGGCTCGGGCTCTCCCGAGTGGCATCGGACGACGGCGCAGACGAGCATGGCGGGGCGATGAAGCGAGACGCCAAGGGTGGCGCCTTTCCTTCTTGGAGGGCATCGCGGATATCCCCTCTCCACTCTACTCCAAGTGCCAGAGGAAACCCTAGGTCTAGTGCATTGGTCTGGATAGCAGTGCCGTGTAGACGACGCTCCCCTTCGTGAAGGTGTTGTTTTGGTGCTGGGCGCTTCGGTGTGCTAGGAGTGCGGTGGGACAAATCCGGAGGGCGCAACGGTGGCGGGTCGTCCTAGCTTCGTCGATTCGCTGTTTCTTCCTTTTTGTTTTCTTTTGGGCATGTTTTAGTTGTTGCCCCAGCATTTTCGCTTGTTCGAACTGATGCATCTGGTCATTGCTATATTAATATAGCCGGGCCAAAGCCTATTTCAAGAGAGAAATAAAATAAATCCAACGGAACAAAAAGTTAAGACTATGGAAATAAGTTTCTAATCGCAGACGGGACAAATTTCTGACTAAGTGGAACAAAAATTTGTATTGTTACTAGACGTGCAGCAAATTACAACTACCGACTACACAATTTCTTTAACCTAGATAGAACAAAATATTTAATATAGATGGTACAAAAAACTAACACCCGTGAACACATTGTAATACAAACATTAAAAGAATGGAGAAGAAAAAATAAAAAGAGAACACAAAAAGGCGAAAAAGAAAAGAAACTATAAGGAATGAAAAAGTAAAAATAGGAAAACAAAAGAATGCAAGAAAGAGAAAAAAAGAAAAATATAAGAATAAATATACTACGTGGAAGTGGTGAAACCAAACTACTCCGGTCAAACCTGATTGGTGGAGAGAAAACACATGAACATGATTTTTTTCCTGAGCAAAAGCGCACATCGGCCCAGAATTGTGCGAATCAGACTGATATGAGGTATCGGCTAGAGTTGCTCTTAGCTATCTTATTTTTTTTTCCTAAATTGCCATTGAGTGTCCAAAGTCTGTTTAAAAATATAAAATTTTCGATTCGCAAAAAAAAAGAATACAAAAATTTCAGTATAGTAATTTCATCCAAATTCTTTTTTTAAACATTCTTTTTTGAAACATAATTTCATCCAAATTCTTGTTTGGAGCGTGTTCAGTTTTCTCCTGCTCGAAAACTGCCAACGCTGGACGAGATCTTGTGTTGGACTGTTCCTGTCCGTTGGATCCTGGACGGACGGACGCTGGATTTCAACGTGAGCTTGACTTGGTAGAGGGAAGTTGCTGAATCCCAATCCCGGAGGACTCACCCACGCCCCTCGAAGCAGAACCCTACCTCACCATGGCGGAGCCCTCGCCGCCGCCGTCCAACTCCGGCCTCTGTATCCTCCTCACCAAGGACCGAGCGCCCACCTCCTCTCCTTCCAAGCTCGCCGCCGTCTCCAGCCACGCCGACCGCGACCGCATCATCGTGAGCCCTCTTCCCACCACCCTCCCTCCCGTACACCAGGCCGGCGCGGCGCGCTAGGGGGGACCAGCGGAGAGGATGTGCTGCAACTTCTACCTCCACTTCTCCGATGTCCGCCCCACCACCTGTCAGGACCTCGTTGGCCAAGACATGGCGGCGGCGCTGGAGGGGGAGGAAAGGGAGCTCTCGAGGCTCAGAGTTGGGGTAGGACAGGATGGAGACAGTAATGATAGAATTTAGGGTTTTTATTATGCGTGCCTCCCAGTCACCCACTCCCATCCCTTTATATCGAAAGGATAGGGCCACGCAGTACATTTAACATTTAACATCTAACCAGTCTGATTAACTTAATACATACATAGCTGATGGAGAGGGCCTGACATTGCTCCCCTCTTACACAAGACTTCAAGGCTTGAATTCTGGAAAGGTGGCCGTGATGAAGGCAGCGTCTTCCCAGGTCGCCTCTTCTGGTGTCATATTCTCCCAATGTATCAACCATTGCGGAATGGCGACATCGTAGTCTCCAGCAGAACGAGGTATCTGACGACGTTGCAGGATTGACACGGGAAATGTTTTAACTTTACCTGTGGTCGTTACCAATGGCAGTTTCTGGTTTGGAACAGCTCGAGGCCCAATATGTTTCTTCAGCTGATTCACATGGAATACGTCGTGCAATTGGGTGCCTTGAGGAAGCTGAAGCTGGTAAGCGCGTTTCCCCACGAGCTTGGTAACTTTGTAAGGACCATACCATTTGGATGCCAGTTTCAGAGGGTTTCAACTGCCCAGGGCATGCTCACGGTGTGGTTGCATTTTCAGGTATATCATGTCCCCCAGTGCAAATGATCTTTCTGTTCTGGTTTTGTCAGCAAACTTCTTCATTCAGCTTTGTGCTTTGGCTAGGTTGTGCTGCAGGGTGTGGATCATGTTTTGTTGCTCTGTGAGTGTCTGTTGAGCTTCATCTGACAGGTGAGTGGTAGCAGGAAGGGTACTCAGCATAGGGGGAGCATATTCATATAAAGCTTGGAATGGAGACATCTTAATGGAGGTGTGATAACTGCAATTGTACCACCATTCAGCAGCTGCCAGCCAATCCATCCATTTCTTTGGTTCACAGAATGTCATGCACCTTAGATATTGTTCCAGACATTGGTTAACTCGCTCAGTCTGCCCATCTAATTCAGGGTGGTAGGCAGTGGAGAAGTGTAAATCAATTTTGAGAGCTGAGAATATTTCTTGCCCCAGCTTGCTTGTAAATATTCTGTCCCTATCAGAAATGATGATAGAAGGAGGACCATGTAATTTGACCACATTTTCCATGAAGAGATCAGCTACTTTCTTCACTGTATAAGGATGTGCTAAAGGGATGAAATGGGAGTATTTGGTCAGCCTGTCAACCACCACTAGGATAACATTCTTTCCTTTGGAAGTGGGTGATCCTTCTACAAAGTCCATGCTGATTTCAGCCCATTTAGCCTTAGGGATGGAAAGAGGGTCAAGTAGGCCAGGGTAGGGGACCTTTTCAGTTTTGGATATTTGACAAACTGGACATTCAGCAACCATTGAAGTGATCATGTCTCTCATTTTAGGCCAGTAAAACACTTGTTTGATTATGTGGTAAGTAACTCTGTTTCCTGAGTGCCCTCCAAAAATTGAAGAATGGAATGAGTTGAAGATCTTGACCTTTAGGTTGGAGGCATTTCCAATGTACAGTCTCCCTTTGTACCTTAAGACACCTGATTGCAGGCTGTACTTGGGATTGCTGTTGCTGTCCACAGAGAGCTCCTGGAGTAGTCTGGTGCAATGCTTGTCCTCAGCATAGGAGGCCAAGATATCCTCAGTCCAAGATGGTACGGCCATTGTTGTGGAATCACATGTATCTGTCATGTTGGAGTTGGTGGCTATTTCATCATTAGGTTGAAATTGTCTGGACAGGGCATCTGCTACTCTGTTTTCAGCCCCTTTTTTGTACTCAATGGTGAAGTCAAACTCCAATAACTTGAGCATTAATTTGTGTTGAATGCCTTCCAACAGTTTTTGACTGGCCAGGAATTTTAAGCTACATTGATCATTTTTGATAATGAGCTTGTTTCCTAAGAAATAGTGCCTCCATTTTTTCAGAGCTTCCAGAATTGCCATGGCTTCTTTCTCATAGATTGATTTGGCAGCATTATTAGGTCCCAAGCATTTGCTGAAAAAAGCAATTGGTTTAGCTTGTTGCATGAGGACAGCACCTAGGCCAGAAGCACAAGCATCAGTTTCCAGAGTAAATGGTTTGGAGAAGTCAGGCAAACAGAGAAGGGGTGGAGAGGACATAATTCTTTTAAGTTCATCAAATGCCTGCTGTTGTGGGGGGGCCCAATTGAAAGCATTCTTCTTTAGGATGGTGTATAGTGGTTGGCAAACTGAGGCATAATTTTGGATGAATCTTCTATAATATCCAGTTAATCCTAGAAATCCTCTGAGCTTTTTGAGAGTTTCTGGTGTTGGCCACTGGAGGATGTCCTTTATCTTGGAGGGGTCTGTTTGTACTCCCTGCCCGGAGATGATATGTCCCAAGTATTCTACTTGTGGTTGAGCAAATGTGCATTTTGATAATTTTGCTCTCAAGGCATGGTTCCTGAATACAGTCAGAACAGCAGTTAAGTGTTGTTCATGCTCTTGCTGTGTCTTGCTGTAGACTAAGATGTCATCAAAGAATACCAGCACAAATTTCCTTAAAAACTTGGCAAATAGGTTGTTCATGAGATCCTGAAATGTGGCTGGTGCATTGCATAAGCCAAATGGCATGAACAGATACTCATAATGGCCAAGATGTGTGGAGAAAGCTGTTTTGGGAATATCTTCTACTTTCATCCTTATTTGATGATATCCTGACCTGAGGTCAAATTTGGAGAATATCGATGCCCCATTAAGCTCATCCAGCAAATCTTCTATTACTGGAATAGGAAACTTGTTCTTAATTGTGAGATCATTTAATCCTCTGAAGTAAACACACAATCTCCAGGACTTGTCTTTTTTCCTGACTAAGATAGCAGGTGAAGAAAAGGGGCTTTTGCTGGGTCTTATCTCATCATTTTGAAGCATTTGTTTGATGAGAAGTTCCACTGCATTTTTCTGACTATGGGACATCCTGTAAGGTCTGATGTTAGGTGGTTTTGCACCAGGTAGTAGTGGAATTTGGTGGTCCTCTTCTCTCTGTGGGGGTAGGCCTGTTGGTGGTTGAAAATATCTTGGAACTGCTGGAGCAGGTTAGAGATAGCATCTGGCACCTTATTGGTTTGGGGTTCAGCAGTAGTTGTTGCCTCCTCTGAAGGGGTGTTCATTAGCATGTATCCCATAGCTCCTTGTTGGATGAGCTTACAACATTTATCAGATGAGATTAAGAGGTTCTTTGTGGGAAGGAGGTGATCCTGGAATGTGTGCAGTGTTCCTTTAATTCCCAGAGTGAGCTGTCTTCCAATGAAGTCAAAGGTTACTGGGTTGTGTTGCTTGAAACAATTTACTCCAAGGATTATATCAGAACCCTGTAACTCCAGAATTCTAAAATCAGCCACAAAATGTTGTCCCTGAATTGAAAATGGGCAGTTGTAAGCTATGGCAGTGGATGCAAGAATGCCACCTCCAGCTACCTTGACACTTCTTTCTTTGGAAGCTGTTAATGGAATATGGTGATGCTGGGCAAAAGCTAAATCCATAAATGTATTGGTGCTGCCAGTGTCAGCAAGAGCCACTGCTTGGCCTTTTGATATAGCAAGTAGGAGGGAGATGGTGTTGTCACTAGGACATCCATTGTAAGCAGCTGCAGAAATATTCATCAGTGTTTCTTGTGGTATTTCTTCAATAACTAGGGGTTGTTGTTCTGGGGGAACAGGTTTGTCTGGGATAGACAACAAGTGCAATTGTTGGACAACTTCCTCATCAAGCTCCTCATCGGAATGGCCTTGCATTTGGATGGTGTTGAGGGCTCTCTGCATAGGTTGACATTTATGGCCCACTGACCAGTTCTCAGGACAATACCAACATTTCCTCGGTTCTCTGGTTCTGTTATTTGGTTGCTTGTTTCTAGGTGGAGGAGCTGGAACTCTGTTCAGGGGTGGAAACTGTCTGCTAGCATTGGCAGGAGCTATGACCTTCTTAGTGTTGGATAAGTGGGCCTTCTCATATTGTCTAGCATACCAATAAGCGGATAAGAGAGATTCAGGTTTCTGGCACTGCACTGTGTGTTTGATACTTTCCTTCAGCCCACTGATGAATCTGTCAATAAAGAAATCTTGTGGCAAGTAGGCTCTGTCCCGCTTCATTTGAGTCATCCATGTTTCATATTGGTCAATGTAAGCATTGACAGATGTAATGTGTCTGAGCAATTGAAGCTGGTCCATAGGGTCATTTGTCACTGTATCAGGAAATCTCTCCAGGAGTACTTGACTAAGTTGAGCCCAACTCATTCGGTTCAGGAAGTACCCAGCACTGCTAAGCACTCCCCACTGCACTCTACTTTCCTCTGGTATCTTAACCAAATTGAAAATATCTTCACATTCCAACAACCATGCTCGAGGCAATCACCCGTGAATACAGGTAGTTCCACATGAGGTGAGCGAATGTGTGGTTCGTTTGGCTGAGTGGGGGCAGGGTTGTTGGGCCCTTGTAAGGGAGTTTGTTGTTGAGTCTGCTGGTTTGGTGGTGGTGGTGGTTGAAAGTAGGTGTTTGGTGGTAGTGGTGGGGGGTAGTATGGATAATAAGGCATTGGTGGTGGATAGTAGGGGTGATGATATGGGTGTGGTTGATTTGGCTGGTAGGGGGAGGACTAGGTGGGGTGTAATATTGAGGCTGCGATGTTGGGTTTGTGGTTTGGGTAAATGAAGTCGAAGGTGGTGTTGTTGTGGGTGGTTGTAGTTGGTTGTGTGGAAGCTATAGTTGTGGTGGTCATGGCAGAGGTGGTAGTCGGTTGAGGGTTGATTTGTTGTGGGGGTAAGGGAAGCTGGTCAGGGGTGAAATTTCCCAATTGTGGAGGAAAAGGTGGTGGTTGTGGGGAGGGTGCCTCTGGAATTGGGGAGAGGGTCTGGTTTGGGAGAGGTGGTGGTGTCGAAAAGTTGCGGTTTTGGGTGGCGTTGGAAGTAAGGGTAGAGGTAGTGTCTGTGGTTTGCGATCTAGACATGCTTACAGCCATGGTGTTCATCAGGGCAGTCATCTTAGAAATCTCACCTTGGAGGGCAGAGATGGCCGAGGTGGTGTCTGACTGGTAGCGGTTGAGACGGCGGTTGACGGATCGGAGGTCGCGAGGAGCGTGGGGTCGCGGCTGCACATCTTCGTGTTCATTGTCGGTCGCCGCCGATGAATGCCCACTCCCGTTGTACTTGTTCGAGCTGCGCGATCTGGAACGAGCACGAGTCTCTGGCATGTTGACGGAGGGATTTTACGGCCGAGGAAGGAATCTCCGGTAACCTCGTCAAAATCCAGGGGAGGGAAGGGAGGGAAGTTGCCGCTGCAACGGGAGGGAGGGAAGGAAGCTAGCCGGAGATCGACTGCTCTGATACCACTTTGTCAGGACCTCGTTGGCCAAGACATGGCGGCGGCGCTGGAGGGGGAGGAAAGGGAGCTCTCGAGGCTCAGAGTTGGGGTAGGACAGGACGGAGACAGTAATGATATAAGTTAGGGTTTTTATTATGCGTGCCTCCCAGCCACCCACTCCCATCCCTTTATATCGAAAGGATAGGGCCACGCAGTACATTTAACATTTAACATCTAACCAGTCTGATTAACTTAATACATACATAGCTGATGGAGAGGACCTGACACCACCGCGCTCCTCGTCGAGACACTCTCCCGCTCCCCTCCCTCCACCTCGCGTGCCGCCGCCGACCTCTTCCTATTCCTCGTTCGCCGCTCTTTCCACCCCCCGGACGGCGCACTCGCCCTCGTCGTCCGCCATCTCGCCCGCCGCCGCGATTTCCCCGCCGTCTGCTCCCTCCTCCAGGAGTTTCCGTCCGCACTCAGACCCGCCACACTCAAGGCCTACCTCGTCCACCTCGGGAGAGCTAGGCGCGCCACTGACGCACTCAAGGTGTTCGACGAATTGCCGTTAAGAAGGGGGTATTTTATTTTCAACTCTTCATTATCCATTATTGTCTGATGTATATATTATTATATTATGCAATAGGAAAAACTATTGGCAGTGGTAACACTTACAGACTTATTATATTACTCAATAGTGCTTCATCATTATGTAAATATAATGCATGGTCAAATAGTACTGAATATCCATCTCAAATACAACCTGCTTGCTAAGTTTTTCCCGTGAGAACTTGTCCATGTCGAGTACTACCATTTGCTCTTATAGATAAATAGATATAGTTGAGTGGTGTTTCAAAAAGTTTAGAACTGAATATCCATCCATGTCGAGTACTACTATTTTCTCTTATAGATAATAGATATAGTTGAGTGGTGTTTCAAAAAGTTTAGAACTGAATATCCATGTCTAAAATTGCAGTGGCACCTAATCTCAAAGTTTAGGACTGATGTGGTGATTGCTCTTTATGTACATGTCTGCCTTGCTTGCTTACTGTGTGAGAGGGTGAATAGTTTGCATTTAACCATTTTTTTTATGGTCAATTGTGAGCAGATACTGTCAGGACGATCTGCGTCCGTTTCACATGTACTTCGAGGAGGATGGAGGGCTCAACCCGGTGGCTATGCTGCAGCGGAAGTGGTACTGGTGCGGCGCACTCACCGCTTGGGTTCACCACCAACGACTCCGGCGTTGGCAGCCACTGATTTTTCTGGTCTCTGTCACAAATCAATACATATCATCAAGGAAAGAAGAAATTCAGGCATTGTACCGATAGGGCACCGTAGATTCGGTGTTTGTAGGCACAGAGCTGTCCTAATGAAGGTACCTTGTTGTTCCATTATCTGAACTTGTTTTCTGTGTTTGCTGTTTGAGGTTAACATGCAACCTTGTCTATTGTGTCTTCTGAATTTATTACCACAGCTACGTGGTCCGTGTATCTGAAAAGACATGTCTTCCCAAAACTAGTTCGAGTTAGACAATTTATTATCATGATTTTTTTAGCTATACTATCCTATTTCTTGTGAGAGTATTGGTCATGCTTTCAGCAAACCGTGAGCTAAATAATTTGGCAATGTGATCCTAAAGATGTAAATGTTTGTTGTTACTTTCTTTCCACTTTCTCTTTGTTGTAGAAGTCAGCCTCTATATGGTTCTCCTGGAGGGGTGTATGCTGAATCAAAATCTTCAGAAAGTTACTAAGATTTCTAACAGAAGATATAGTGCTTTGTTAGGGCCTGGAGCAACGTGGTCCTCTCTCTCTCTCTCTCTCTCTCTCTCTCTCTCTCTCTCTGTGAATTTCTTCCTGTGACCGGCCATCGAGCCGATGAACTGCCTAGTTTTAAGTTTAGGGTAAGGTTTTTTTACTTCCTGATCATCACAATTTGATGAGTAGGAGTTGTTGTCAGTTGCTAGGTTGGTTTAGTGTGTTCAGTATTGAGTGTAGGGCTCCTGCCATAAGTTTCTAGTTGGTGTTGCAAACTTGTTCTAAAACTAATACTTTGATTTCTGAATCCTGATATACTAATGCCATTATTCGGTAGAGAAGAAACCATGGGATAGTGATGAACTTGTTCGCCCTGATGCATGTTTTTTAAGCACGCATATTGGAACTAAGAAAGTGTGAGACTGGGCCATCATAAATTTTCTACTTTAGGTTCAGTTTCTTGTTCATTGAGCCAATCACTCAAGGTGAGGACAGGGACGGATCTAGGAATTTAACTTTGGGTGTTCAAATTCAAACCAAACACAGAACATAAAGGTGAAAATTTGAAAGTGGTCCATGTATTCAACCAATAAAAGTATAAATTGACTATTGTAGCATATGCTTTATTATTTTCCTAGTCTACTTTTAGGGCCCAGGTTCAGTTCACCTGGCTTTGCTTAATCTATTTTCGAACAATGGTTTGATGTAAAAAAATACTCTTGTTTGGTTTGCTCATATGCAGATCAATAGCGATCTGTTCTTTATTAAATTAACTAGTAATTGGTAAACTTAGAAATTACTAAGGTGCAACCCATGTGCCTAGCTTTGTTCAGGCAAGACCCATTTTAGTATCTTATGATAGTGTTTGGACACCTCTTCCTTGAATTGTTTTCCTAATTCATTTTGTGCAAAGAACATCTTATTCTTAGTTCCTCAAGAAAGAAACCATCCAATGACATAAGAAGATAACATCCTCTTAGAAATATGTCTTGCAGTTTTCTGAATGCTTATATATCATCCTCTTTCGAAAATCTCGAGTCTTCAGAATACCAGTAAGTTCGTGTTTTGGACCATGCATCGTTGCATCTAGTTTGGCCTTGTTTATTCATCTTTACTTCCTGATTTTTTTTCTAGGCTAGTTTAGGCGATAGAAACCAGATGCCCTTGTTGTGATATGTGACATGAATTATTTATTGAGTGTCTCCTGCATTTTTAACACACATCTTGGTCGTAAGCACAAACACCAACATATGACCCCTCAACCCCTTGCTTTAGAATTTTGGGAACTTGATTTGCGTATTTTTATTATTATCTTAGAAATTTTATGCAGGTGGAATTAGGTTAGAAACCCGGTGAGAAACCCTGCTCCCTTTATATCTATATGTCCCTGTGTATGTGCTAGCTTGTGCCTGTGCTAGCTGTTCATATCTCTGTGGTAGACTAAATCGAGAAGCCTTTCCTTCTGTAGTATTTCCTAGTTTAGTGAGATTGTAGGGATAATTCTGAATATGGGCTGAATTTAGATTTACTCTATGAATCCATTCAGAGTTTGTTGTTCCTCGTGGGTGCTTGATGATGAGTTCATTTCCAACACAGGAAAGTGATTCTCATCGCATGGTTTCAATATGCAAATGCACTATGCAAACCGTGGTTGATCGAATGATAGTTGTTTCTCCAAGATACCTACTTACTGTATATGCAATGTTTGATATCCACACATTCATATTGAATGATGTTCTCGGCTTATCCTAACATTCTCTGTACACCTCATATAGTTGCTTCCCATGCCCTTCTTTTGCAGCCAGTGAATGGATTGACTTTTTTTAAAAGAACCCTTTCATCCCAGCAGCTAGTGAATGGATTGACATCAGCCGTCGGCTCAAGACCTGTCAAGTGTGCCCTCTAGGTTTGTGGCACTGTCGACTCCCACAGTATCGTTGATACTTGATACTTGCTAGTATCTTTGTTACTTGATACTTCTTGATGTATTCTTCTGACGTTCCAATTTGCATTGCAGACAACAAGTGAGAGTTCCAGAAGTATGGAAACAAGCAAAGTGACTTCATCGTTTTTGTACTTCAATGATAGTAGTGATAGATAGAGAGAATCCTTTTGTAATTGCTCTCATTTAATTGTGATTCATTGGTGTCATAGTTGCTGTTTCATTTGATCATTGCGCCTTTGGGAATTTATTGTGATATTAATTGGTGTATTATTTGAATCCGAATTACTGTAGTAAGATGGTGTGTTTGCAGTTTGAGATATGTCACTGTAATAATAATTACTGTCATTTTAACCTGAATATTATTGTGAGATGTGCCTTAAAAAGTCAACCATGAGGCACTATGCCTCAAATGGTTGGTTTTTAGAGGCACTAGTGATAGTGCCTTAAAAAAGTTGGGTTTTAGAGGCACTAGTGATAGTACCTCAAATGGTTGGTTTTTAGAGACACTAGTCATAGTGCCTCGAATGGTTGGTTTTTAGAGGCATTAGTCATAGTGCCTCAAATGGTTAGGTTTTAGAGGCACTCTAATTTGTGCCTTAAGTTGTTTTTTGAGGCACTAGTCATAGTGTCTCAAATGGCTATGATTTAGAGGCACTAGTCATAGTGCCTCAAATGACTATGATTTAGAGGCACTTTTTAAAACTGCCTCAAATAATTTTTACCTACACGACCGTTCCCGGCATTTTTTTTAATGCCTCAAAAACTTAATTGTGGCACTAATTTGACTATTAGAGGCACTTTAAAGTGCCTCTGAATACTGTACGTGCCATAGTGTCTGGTGGATCTAGCACCACCGATAGCCGGGCAAGATCATAGTATCATTCAACATTTTCTTCTTTTCGTAGGGTAAAACACTAAACATATTAGTCTGTCTTGCTTGGCGCATGTAAAAACTGCTGACTATCTCCCTCGGGCTCGTATCTTTCCTTGGCGTGATGCCACGTAGAAACCTCCTTTTACTTTGGAAAATGATGTACATCCCCTGGACGATGGTCGTCCGGGTCCTTTTCCATCGCGCGTACGTCGCGTAGGCCGCATAGGCCCACCACCTGCTTTTGTGCCTGAGAGAAAAACGACCGCGTCTTCAACCTCCTGCCAGCCATGCCTTCTCCTCCAGATTTCCTGTGATGCCCTCCTACTGCACCCGTGATCCGCCTCGCCCAGCCCCCGCCTCGCGCTGCACCTTCGTCGGCCACTCCTCCGCCGGCGGGCGCTGCCTCCGTGATGGGCCCCACGATCTCCTCCCTCCGCGGTGGACGGGGGCAGCTGCGACGTACCCCAGCCCCCTTGGTTCTTCTTTCTGCGAGTCTACTGCTCCTCGGCATCTAGGTTGCCGGCGTCGAGGACGAGAGGCCCGCTCCTCTACCTCCATGGCCTAGGGTTCCTCCATACGCATCCGAGCTTGCTTCCATGGGCATCCGACCAGCTGCCACGGGCGGCCGTGGTTGCTACCAGCAGCGACCGAACTTGCTTTCCAGCGGTGTTCGAGCTTGCTTCCACGGGCGGTCGAGCTTGCTTCCAGCGGCGGCCGAGTTCGCTTCCATGGACAGGCGGCGGCCAAGTTTGCTTCCAGCGGTGGCCAAGCTTGCTTCCATGGGCAGCCTTGGTCGCTGCCATGGGCGACCGTGGTTGCTTCCAGCGGCCGGCGAGTTCGCTTCCATGGCCAGCTTGGTCGCCGCCACGGCGGCCGAGTTTGCTTCCAGCGGTGGCGAATCTTGCTTCCATGGACAGCCTTGGTCGCTGCCATGGGCGACCGTGGTTGCTTCCAGCGGCGGCCGGCCTGGCTTTCTCTACAAGTTTACCGGCGAGGTCTTCCGGCTAAATTTTTCCGGCGATGTCTCTGACGAAGTAGGGTTTTTGCTACATTAGAAGAACTTTTTTGCTACTATCGTCTTGTGGTTTTGCTACAACAGTGTCAAGTATTTGCTACAAGGTCTCCGGCGAGAGTCACCAGCGAGTTTTTCCGACGATGTTTCCGTCGAAGTCGGTTTTGCTACATTAGAACATTTTTTTTGCTGCATGGTCTCCGGCGAGGTGTTCTATTTCTAAAACGAACCGTTTTTTTTTGCTTCGGAAGCAAAAGCGGGAACATAAGCAGCAAATGCGGGATGTTTTGCAGCAAAATGACACGTGTCGACACCGGAAGCAGGACGATGGGAGCTCCCCATCGTCCGGGGACGCCTAGCACTATCCTTTTACTTTCTACACATGGATGTTGGTATGTTTGTTCTCGCCACCAAATTTGGGTCCATGTGTGAAATAAACTCCGTATTTCTCCGACGATGATAGATTAGGGGCACCGATAGATTGGGTTCTTTATTTAATGACGCGTTTTACAATCTAGCGGGTTCAATTTTGATTATGTTACTATGCATGGAGCAAAAGGAGTTGCGGCAGCTCGAACGATCCGCGGTGACCGATATCAACAACCGTTCTCTGATGGTGGACAGCCGACACATCCACTCAACATGCACGTGCCCTTTCATCTTGTTGCCTAGCTGACACTCGATGCTCTGGAGTTCCTCGCCTCTAGCCCACCGCCATGCGGTCTCCCGTAGCTGCATGCCCGTTTGTAGCTCCTCCGACCCCGACACAAGCAGGCAACTTTCCTACCAGCTATCAAAACCACGCCCTGGTACACAACAGTACCGCAAAACGTATGTACAGGAAGACATCACACCCCAGAACAAAACAGTACTGGGACACGGCTCGTTCGTTAGCAGCGGCGAGGCTCTCGGTAGGGCGAGGTCGGGCGCCCGCCCTACCTTGGTTAGCGACAAAAAATTGTATACCTACGTGTAACCCAGTGTGCCGTCATATGTATCGATCACGTCTGCCTTTTTGTTTTAGCGGAGCGCATCGATCAGCCTTCCAGCTGGTGTTAGGCCTCTACCATTGGTCTGCTGCCCCCCGTTGGAGCAGATACTGCAATATCATCGAGCGAGAGAAGCAATAGAGAGACCGATCGAGGCTGCGAGAGAAACTGTTGGCGGCGGCATGAACATGACCTCTAGGCTCCAGATCGAAGGGAGCCAAGAAAAGCGGGGAAGGGAACTGCGGAACAGCAGAGGTCTCGCGCCGTGTCTCGCCGCTCGCCGGCCGCCGCCCACCGGCGCATTTCTCCAGCGGTAACTCTCGTAGTTTGGGACTACTGGCCACAGTTTGGCTTCATTTTTGTTAGACTGACGAAGAATAGGAAGGGTCCAGCAAAGGGATGAAAAGTATACTTTTTTCTAGTTATATTTGTATTTGGGTAGAGCACTAGTGTCCTATTTGATGAATTTTTTAGATGTGAATCGAAAATTTGACAAAGTATTTTGTATCACTTTCTAGTCGCAGCAACTCTAAACAAACATGTAATGTTACGGACCTTATGTTAATTCAAGAGCGACATCAACAAGTGAAAAAAGAAACAAAAATTCTAAAGCTGCCAAACAAGTAGAAAAAATTATTAGAAATTCACTCGAAGCTGTTGTAGTAGAGAATGTTCATGTTAAATAAGATGAAGGTATAACTCCTTTTGCTATATATGCCATCAAATTTGATCCAGGATTTCATTCCTACTGATCGATTTCATCTCAATATTGGAGATAATGTTATATCCACGTACCTTGAGAAGGATCTAACTCAACCAACTCTTTCAATGTCCCCCGAACATACATATGCTATGGCGAGGATGTTATAAGGAATTTAATTGGCTGGAATCAGCTTGTTTCGCTTTAGAGTTCGCCCGGCCTTAATTTTTTTTCGTGCTTCGCCACTGTTCGTTAGTTAAGCTGGCTGATGGGTGACCATCCTATTTGGCACAAGTTTCCGATGCATCTCATTCCTAGCAATTGTCAACACTAAACCATGGATGTTGTTCATTACGATCGTTCACCCCTTGCTCACTTGCTCTCTTCGGACCAAATGATGGGGATATATACAGGTTAAAGTTGCTTCAGGTGTTGGTTTAATATATATGGAGAGGTGTAGTGATGAGACTTTAGCGTCGGTTGTTGATCTCATAAATAAGACATAACGTCTTTTTTTTTGCGGGTAAATAAGACATAACGTTACCCTGTACATTGTAGGAATGAGGAAAATACAAATGTAATCTGGTTATTTATTCAGAAAGGCTCACCGTTATACTCATGTATTGCTGAATCAGATCATCTACTGAAATCTCCGATCATGATTTAACAAGATCTTTCATACCTGGACGTAAATAAAAGCCCGTCAATGTAGATGGTTCTTGTACTTATGGTCATTACAAGTCATTCCGGAATTTTGTCACATGATTCTGATTCTGAAATACCCGAGAGAAGCACCCAATCATCCTCGTACGAATATGAAGCTTTGGTACATGAGCTATGTATGCGTCAATCCCATCAACATGAGAAAAATGGCAAGCCTCGTCTCCTCAAATGTTTTAGAAAATAAAAAGATATTTTTTCTCAACATATGCATCATAGGATGTACATGACCATATCGTCTGTGTGATTTTTTTTTGACAAGGAGTATATATTAATATCACGAAGATATCAATTATACATAGCCTCTGCAACAACATAGTGCCCTACACTAGTACATATCGGCCATAATAAGACCCCCCCCCCCTCGCACGCAGAAAGCCCTTTCGTGTGCGGCGTGGAAGAGCGTTGCCGCTGAAAAATTTGACTGTCTGCCTGCGGCCTAGGCAGGCCCTTCGCGGGTTTGTCCCACACCAAACATTTTCTGAAACCGCAACAAATATGACACACATGGCCCATTTTAAAGAAACCATTTTCTTAGTAGTAAATCATCGCCCACGTCTCCTCCACCATTAAGTGTGTGTCTCGTATTTGCGATGTTGTATAAACTTGCCACCGTTTCTTTTTTATTCCTTTTTTTCACACGGTGAGTTATAGATCACCGTGTGCTTTTCTCGAATTCTATAAGATGCATTCGTAGCACCTTTTTTCACCGTGTGCTACGTGTTGGGGACGATGCAACTTTCAGGACGTGTTGGGAACCCTTCAACATTTTCCTCTTTTCATAGGGTAAAATACTAAACATTAGTCCGTCTTCCTTGTAAAAGCTGCTGAATCTCTCCCTCGGGCTCGTATGTTTCCTTGGCATTAGCATTGATGCCGTGTAAAAAACCTCTGTTTACTTTATTTACATGGATGCTGGTATGTTTGTTCCCACCTCCAAACTTGGGTCGTTGCGTGAAAGAAACATGTATTTCTTCGGAAATGAAAGATTAGGGGCAGAAATTAGGTTCTTTTTTCAATAGGATGAACTATGGAGCAGAGTGGGACTGCGGCAGCTCGAACGATCCGCGGTGACCGATACCAACAACCATTCTCTGGTGGTGGACAGCCGACACATCCCCTCAACATGCGCGTGCGCTTTCGTCTTGACGCCTAGCTGAGACTCGATTCTTTGGGGTTCCTCGCTTAGAGCACACCGCCATATTGGTTTACTCAACTGTTGTGTTGTCTCCCACCGCCTCATGGCATAGCACCTCCAACCTCGAGATAGGTAGTCAATTTTCCTATGAGCTATCAGAACCACGCCCTAGCACACAACAGTACTGCAAAACATATGTACCAGGAAACAATCAACCACAGAGCAAAACTGTACTAGGACACGGCTTAATCACCGGTTGAGCTAGCTGATGGCTGACCATCCTATTTGGCGCAAATTTCCGATGCATCTCATTCCTAACAATTGTTAGCACTAAACCATGGATGTTGTTCATTACGACCGTCCACCCCTTTCTCTTGCTCTCTTCGTGCAAACTGATGGGGATATACAGGTCAAAGTTGCTTCAGGTGTTGGTTTCATATATATGTGGAGGAGAGGTGTAGTGGTGAGACTTCAGCGTCTTGCTAACAAGCACCAGCGGTTGTTGATCTCATAAATAAGCCATGAAGTTACCCTGTACTTCGTAGGAATGGGGAAAACACACACACACATATGCATTCTAGCTATTTATTCAGCAAGGCTAACCATTATACTCGTGTGTTGCTGAATCAGATCAGGATCATATTGGTACGAAAATGTCCAATCACGATTTAACGATATCTTTCATACTTGGACATAACTAAAGATCGTTAATGTAGATGGTTCTTTACTTATGGACATTAAAAGTCATCCATGCATTTTGTCACATGATTCTGATTCTCGAACAACCGAGAGCAACATCCATTCATGCTCGTAAAACATGAAGCTTCCGTACATGAGTCATGAGTGAATCCTAAATCAATCAATATGAGAAAATTGACAAGCCTCATCTCCTCAAATATTTTATAAAATATAAAAATCGCAACCTATGGATCCTAAGATTTTGGTACACGGGCACATCATCATCATATCTTAATCGATTGATTTTTTCAACTAGACAAACATATGATCCTATTTTTCTAAAAAATATACATGCTCCTTTTTTTCCATAATTAAAAAAGTGGTAGTAAATGCTGCCCGACTAGAAATATGACCGCAACTACTTTTTTAGTGGAGGAGTATAGCCCAGCCTCTGTATCATGGTGATGCACACAAAATTTTATTATGAAATTCAAAGGATTCAGTTTAATACAACCATGAATCACAAAGGACCGAGGCATGTATCAACCATCCAAAAAACAAGCATGAAGAAGTTATTTATTATGAATTCTACTAGTGAACTGCCAGTTAATAGCTAGGTAGTAGAAATCATCATTTCCAAAAAAAAGTAGAAATCATGTGTAACCTTCAGCAGCCGGTTGCATTCAGTATCCATAGGTTCACGCTAATCTTCTGGGAGATGACCTGACCATAGTTAGATCCAATGGATAGCCTAACGAATAACCCGCAAAAAATGTGTCCCCCTTTTCTTGTTACAAACCATATCATTTCTACATGTCCAAATGGACCAGCATAGATCTGAGACACCAATGCATATTCTAACTTTATTCTTCTTATAAGTCTCATTTATAATACTTCCTCCGTCTTAAAATAGATGTCTTAGATTTGTTAAAATTTGGATGAATCTAGACACTATCTAGTATATAGATTTATTCAAAATTTAAAAAATATAAGACATCTATTTATGGACGGAGGGAGTATAAGTAAAATAAACTGTCTGCTAAATTATACGTGCAAAAGGCATGAGAGAAACAAATGCTAAAGAGGACATGCAAGTAGCAGGACTCATTTATCAACTAGTTGATGGTGGCATGTCCATAGTACAATAATCTTTCTGGAGCAATATTTTGAAAAAGCATTTAATATGAAGCTTGTTTTATGCATTTTCGAACGACTCTTATGTCTCATAATGAATTTTCATAAGAGTGAGATTTTCTTCTTCTGTAAATAGAAAAAAAGGTAAAGGAGGAGCAAATGATGTTATTCAGCTGTGAAGTGGGATATCTCCTGTTTAGATATCTAGGAATTCCTATCCATTATCGAAGACTAAATAATGGAAAATGGAAATTGGTGAGGATAGATTTGATAAGAAATTGAGTAGCTGGGTGCGTAAACTACAATCTTATGGATATCGTTTAGAACTTATAAACTCAGTTCTAACGAGTTTACTATGTTTATGCTCTCTTTTCTTGAAATACCTTAAGGGGTATGGAAGAGACTACTTTTTTAGATCATGATTCTTTCTCAGAGCGATGGGCACAAAAGAATGTATAGATTTACTAAATGAAACATTATTTTTATACCTAAAGATAAATGTGGTTTGGTGTGGAGGTTTTAGATGTAAAGAATAAAAATGTTTACCTAGCAAGTAGCTATATAAACTTATTTACGAGGAAGGTGTGTGGCAATAGCTACTCCATAACAAATATCTAAACTCTAAAATCTTAACTCAGGTTTCAGCTAAACCTATAGACTCGCCCTTTTAGAAGGGACTGATGAACGCTAAGGAAGAATCTTTTGCAAGGGGCTCTTTTCAGATCGGTAACGGCTTGAAAACTAGATTCTGGGAAGGACATTTGGGTAGGTGATAAGTCACTGGCTGGTCAATACCTAACATAATACAATATAGTTCATCACAAAAATGTTACGGTTGCTAATGTTATGTCTAGTGTCCCTCTGAATATAGGATTCAGAAGATAACTGACAAGAAACGAATGGGAAAGCTGGTTCTATTTGGTACGGAAATTGATGTTAGTTTAACTGTCTGTACATGAAGATGTTTTCAAATGGCGTCTAACTACTTCTGGGACCATGTCTATTACTCCCTCCGATCCATATTAATTGACTTTGAATTTTTAAAATTTGGATGAACCTATATAGTAAATAGTGTCTAGATTCATTTAAATCTAGACAAATTTGAGTCAATTAATATGGGCCGGAGGGAGGAAGTCAATGTACTTGGATATGCTTAATGGACATACATTATTCGTCTGTAAGTATATATATGGAAGATCAAGGCACCTCTGAAAATCAGAATTTTTATGTGGTTCCTACATAGAAAGGTGATTTTAACTTATATAACCTAGCTAAAAGAAATTGGCAGGTTGCACAAAATGTTGTTTCCATGATCAACAAGAGACAATACAACACTCTTTTATATCATGCCCTTTGCACAAATTATATGGAGATTGTTTATATGACGTTTATTATTGTACCCCAACTAATATTACAAACTTGTTTTGGATATGGTTGGATGGGTAGCTAAAAAAGATAAAGGCCGCATCAGAATGGGTGCGTGCACTTTACTATGGGCAATCCAAAATAATTTTACTTTTAATAAAACAAGATATCCTTCTTGAGTAAATGGCAGTGAGAGGCAGAGAACTTGTCTCGTATGTGTACTTAAGTCACACTTCTTGTAGAGTTGACGAACCATTCACCTAACTTGTCAATCGCGTGTACCGTGAGTCACAAACCGGTCAACCGGACGCTTTCTTACCAAAACCATTCACAGTGTGTCACGTGAGGACAAAAGGGCTTGATTTTCTTCTAGATACCCCTGTTCTAAAATTACAAGGATGAAAATGTTAAACGACATTGATTCCTTAAATATGTCCTGCTAGCCCTGTCGTTCCTAGGAAAATTGCAAAATTGTTCTCGAATCAAGATTTCGTCCCGTTATATTAATATAGCAACCACATAATACAGCGAACATGCTTGGGCACAGCACAACCAAGCCTAACCAAAAATAAAGAAAACAAAAGAAAAACAAATGTCAATATTGGCAGATCGATGAAAAGAGGATGGCCCTCTTCCGTTGCGCCCTCTTGAAAGGTCCCACCATGCTCCTGTCAATCCGAACCGATGTGTACCAAGCAAAACCTTCAGCAAGGAGTGTGATGACAACGCCATGTTAGTGTCGCCCAGGCCAACAGGGATTCTGCACACCCACAAAGACCCACAACCCCAGCCGGTCCGAAGTGCTCCACCCAACCCGCCGCTAACCAACACGCACCACCATGGAAAATGCACCATCTTTACCATCTCTCTGTGGGCATCGGCACAAGGCCTCGAGCTCGAGCAAGGGGACAGTGGCACCGGGGGCGGTAGCATCGCAGCTGCACGGGAGGGAACTACCTCCATCGTCATGGCAGTAGCCAACCATACGCGGCAACAGGGGCACACTAGGTCTCGGGTCCAGACGGGCCTAGATGGGCCTGGAAAGCCCCATCGCCATGTTGCAGCAAGGGCAGTCGCGAGTGCCACCACCGCCCCAGACGCTTTGTCGCCCTCCTCCACCTCTAGGGAGCCGCATAGGGACGCGCATCGGTCGGCCCTTCCAACCCTGATGGGGCCCAGATCTAGGCCAAGAAGGGCACCGTCGGACTGCAGTTGCTCGCTCTCCCATCGCCAACGCCGCCGTGCCTCCGCCCACCCTGCTCCTGGGTTCCACGCCAGGCCGCTAGACCGCCGTCGGCCGAGTAGCACCACCGCCGAAAACTGCCGCCCGAGCCAGAGCTCCACATGCGCAGGGAGAGGAAAGACCGCCGCCACCGGCCCACGTGGGCACCGCCTGGCGACGCTTGCCGACGTCGGCGGGAGGAGGGTTGAGGTGAGGAGCGACGAGTGCCGCGGATTTAAGGCCCCCGGCCGCCTCGCTCGAGGAGGTGGCGCGGGTGTGGGAGGGATTCGGAGCACTAGCCTGTTTCAGAGCGGTCAATCAAGAACCGAAAATTGCAAAATTAAGTCGGACAAATATACAAAGTGTAAATCATAAGAAATTTAAAATCAGAGAAGCTCAGGAGTCCATCGCAAGAAAACGAACTTTGGCAGGGCGGGAGCCATGGCCGCCAGCACTGGCACGAGGTCAAGGCGCCGCTAGGTCCCTCCGCACGATGTTCCACCCAGCTTGAGTACCGGCGCAGGCAGGGGAAGTCGGGCACAGCTAGCGTGTCACAATTGAGACGGCCGCGAATTTCTGTGAGAAAAAAAATAAATAGAAAAGAGTGGCATCGACGAGCTCACCGCGGCCGTAGGTGCGTCGTTCGTCTCTTCCATGGCCGCCGGGAGCAGCGACATGCGATAGAAAGAACATGGTCAGATAAGGTGAACCGATCAAAAAAACTATGAGCATCAACACCGGCGTCCCTAAAGGATTAACGACGAATGTACCGATAGTGATTTTGGGGGCCACATCCAAACTGCCGGCTATCGGGGAAACCACCGCACACCGTCCCACACCAGCATACCCAAGGATCATCCCAAACAACTTTATAAACAAGTTACATTCAATACTATTTGGGAAAACTTTTACATAAAAAAAATAAAAATTGAACAAACAGAAAACTAGCGGCTGGCTCTGGGCCCGGCGCCTGGAGGTACCCCGCCAGGATGGTTTGATGCTGGCGGCCAGTCATTGAGGCCCCATTCATGTTTGATAGAGCGGAAGATCGCATTTTTTGTCTCCAAGTCCTCCCGAGCTCGAGCAAGGCGGGCAAGCACGGCTGCGTAACTGGGGTTGGCACGCGCGGCATGCCAACATTTTGTGTAAACGTCGTCGGGTTCTTGCCGCCAGATGTGATGCGGAAGGAATATGGAGTTGAGGATGTCGAACTCGAAGAGTTGGCCGGTGGTCCGGTTAACTAGCCCTCGGTATGGCCACACCGACCTCCAGGAGCTCCGTTCCTGCTGTGCCTGATAGTGCGTTGCTTGGATATCACCCGCTGGTCGATTGGCCTCTTCCTTGGCTCGTCAAAGTCGATCGGGCAGGTCATCGTCATCGTCGTTGTCATCAGTGGTGTGCTGGGTGTGGGTGGGGGCATGTAGAAGAGCCTCCAGTTCTCCTCCACATGGGTTGCGTGCAGGAGTGGAAGGAAGATGGTGGCTAGGCATGGTTGTTTTGGAGTTCTGGTACGGTGGTGCGCCGCTCCTCCATAGGCTTGGCCCTTTTTATAGCATAGCAGCAGCTCCGACGGGAAAGCGCGTGAAGCGGTGGGAACCTACTGAAAACGGTGGAAAACAACTAGAACAGGCACAAAACGGTGCTAGAACATGCGGTAATAGTGGCTGAACTGGTGGAAAACAGTGACGGTGAATCCCTTTTTCGCCGTTGGGAGGCGAACCATCACAGACAGATGGTTTGTGTGGCTAGCAATGAGGCTCGGCGCTGCCTTTTCAGCATGGCGTGTTGCAATGTGTTGCTGGCAGACCCAGCCAAACCCCTGATTGTCGGGCGGCAAATTAATTAGTGTCAGGCAGATTGGTGGGTGGCCCTAGGGGTGGAGCCAGGCCCAGTCAACCAGGGCTGTGGCCCAGGGCGCAGCAATTTGTACGGCCTATTATCTATATCTATATAGATTTTTAATTTGGCCCTTGTTTTAATGGCCATAGTTCGCTGGCCAATGATGCCTAACAGTAGTAAGCGAACGAGAAAAGAGCCATGCACGACCTTGACCGTACATTTGTGAACCCTTATTTTACGGCTCCCTCCCTGTCCGCAGTACGTGGCTGGAAAACGCGCGCCGCCACGCGATCGCGTCTACGCCGGCTAACTGAGGCCAGCCTTCGCCTCCGCCTTCTAACGGTCCTGCCCTCCTAAGCTCGAGCGTGACCATCGACCAATGCCGCTCAAGCACTACGTCTTTTGCATGTTTGCTTCTCCTAGATCTACTCCCTCTGTTTCAAAATATAAAATGTTTTAACTTTGTGAATCAAATATATCTAAACTAATTTTAGTATATAGTTTACTCAGGTTTGAAGTGAATCTGCAAACTAAAAGAGTCTAGATATATTTTGTTCACAAATCTAAAATATCTTATATTTTAAAACGGAGGGAGTAGGTTTCGGTCGTCTGTCACAGTACATACTCCCCAGCTCCGGCTGCGGCTCTCCTCTGTTGGTTATCCAAACATTTTGTGTGATCCATTAATCTCAACACCCCCAATGAGTAACTCCTCCAACCAAATAAACCGAAGCAAATATCCAGCATGTACTCGTCCATGACTCTATATGTTTACTCATACTTTTATCAATGAAAAGCAGCAGCACGTTGTCCTTTTGTCAACAAAAGAGAGTTGAAATTACATGTTCGTCCATGCAATCTTACCAATATTGTTGTGCTATTACATTTTTTTTTTGCAAAAGCTTTTTTCACATAATTTTGGCCCGGGTCCTGGCTCTGCCACTGGGTGGCCCAATTTGCCGGCAACGGTTGGGAGCCTCTAGTGCGGGCTGATTTTGTCCTCCACCCCCAACTCGGTTGGGGGCGCTGATGGAGATGCTCTAAGGGGCGCGCATGACGGTCAGATTCTGTGACTGGTTCATCGGTTTGTGACATACGGCTTATGCTATTGACAAATTCTGTGACTGGTTCATTGGTTTTGTAAGAAGTGCGACTTATTTGCACATATCAGACAAGTTCTATGACCTCCAATAACATTTAGTCATCCTTCTTTCATGTAGGTTATTCACATGGATACTTATTGGATTCATATATTGTCTTTTCTCCAATCGGAGACGGAACGTTCAGCTATTGATAATGTATGGCTAGCGATTTGATCGATGACCCGTGTTGATGCATAGGTGATACATGTTTTTTTCTCGTTAGATGGTTGATCTTTGTTGAGAATTTGTTCAACTCTTCAGCTGTAAAAGGTTATGTAAACTACTCTGAATAAATTTGCAATAAGATTGTATACATCAATTGACGCAGAGGCCGTACCTGCCCCACTTCAAAAAAGATATTTCAAAAAACAAAAGCATAGAGATAGGGCATACCTGTCAAGACCAAATTAATCGATACTAATCAGTCACCATAAGTTCAAACAACTGTCCAGGCTGCACGCTAGAAGATGTATATGCAAAAAACTGAAATGTCCTTTATGTACTCTATTTAGCGGGGGACATAGTTAGTAAAAAATGAAATGTCCATATGTTCCCCTCCTCTGTACATCCTGAATACTAATCAGTCTCCATAAGTTCAACATTTTTTATTCTCCATATGTTCCCCTCCTCATCCATGAGATACATAATCGTAGTACGTTTTTGTTGGTGCACCGAAGTCCATTTACTATATCGTTTATCCATATATATGAATCCAACACTCGAAGCACTTTTATCACATACACCATGGCGAACATGAACGTTAAAAGGGGTTGAAAGACACCGTTGAGTTCTTTCAGTTTGGAAATGTTTTGTGATGTTGACCCATCAAACCTTTTCTTTCTTATGGCTAAGTGTCAAACTTTGTATGGATGTGATTGCTTTATTCATAATTTTACATTCATCTGTAACATATTTAAAAAAGACAATTATCTCTACTTAATATGAGGTAGAATGAAAAAAGTTTCGAAATTTAGAATTCGCAATCGCATACTCGTCCCTAGTCTTTTCGAACACATAGTTTGAAACTCTAAAAGTAAGTTTGACATGTTAATTTAAATGGACAGAGATATCCCCATGAATAAGTCTAGACCTGTGTCCGAACCCATAATCTGACGGACAGAGTACGTGTATTACCCGTAGGTATAAAAATATACACATATCCTGCTCAAGCGGATACGGTACCGCGGATACCGTTTCCATAGATAAAATTGTCTATCTTAGTACAAAATATCCGTAGAACAAGTCATACGGGAGGGAGAGCAATGAGAGAAAACATGATTGTGGAGTGTAGTAGAATGGCAAAAAAAAAAAAACGCCTTAGTAGCGCAGCTGAGAGCCGCGAACCTGCCTGCGCCGTGACATTATTACCCGACGCGGAGTCGCTGACCAACTCAACACCACCGCACCAACAACCCCACGGCTTTGCCAGATCGGAACGCCAATAGACAGCTCGGCCGGCGCCCACCAAAAAGTCCCCAGAAAACCCTCAAACAAATCCAACGCCTTTTCCATCGGACCCCACCGGAGCCCGGCCGCCGCGTCGCCTCGCCACCGCCGTACCGCCGCCACCGCCGAGGACCGATGGGCCGGAAGCGCGCGGTGCTGGTGGGCATCAACTACCCGGGCACCAAGGCGGAGCTCAAGGGCTGCCACAACGACGTGGCCCGCATGCGCCGCTCCCTCGTCGACCGCTTCGGCTTCGACGACGCCGGCATCCGCGTCCTCTCCGACGCCGACCCGGCCTCGCCGCAGCCCACGGGGGCCAACATCCGCCGCGATCTGGCGCGGCTCGTCGCCGACGCGCGGCCCGGGGACTCCCTCTTCTTCCACTACAGCGGACACGGCACGCGCCTGCCGGCCGAGACCGGCCAGGACGACGACACCGGGTTCGACGAGTGCATCGTGCCCTCCGACATGAACCTCATCACAGGTCCGATCCGAATTATGCCCTTTTGTTTGTTCTCTAATGTTCTGTTTTGTTCCGTACGCTGTTTGTTTCTGTCGTTGTTCTGTAGTATGTCGAACTGGTCAAGAAGTGGGGATCGAACGGTAGGTGGGATCTCAGCTCTCAGGGAACGTTATATTTTTTTTTGTCAAGTTTACGACTAGGTTGTAGGTGACCATGATTAAGCGTTGTGGTAATTTCTGATTGGACTAGTTTGTAGGTGACCGTTATTTCAGACAGCACATCGTTGTAAATTCAGTTCATGATCAGATCAGTTGTTGGATGACTAGAAACTTCCAGATAGTGCAGATCTGGATATACATTTCACTGGTTTAAGCAAATAGTATTGCTGCCCTCGAAAGCATAGAAACTGAAGCGAGCACAAGGATCGATTAACCGAGGTCACCAGATTTTTGCATGCTTTGGTCACAAAACTTCAAACCAAGCAACTTCAAACGTCCATGTTGCAGCCAAATTTCTAATACAAAATAAACACTCATTTCCTTTCTTCTTAATAGTATTCTGAAAGAGCTCCTGCACTAAACTTGTTTGATGCTAAATATATACGTATATACCAATACTAGTGCAAGTAGAATTTTGCCCCCACCCCCACGTGATTTGCTACCAGAAGTTGATAATAGTCATAGAAAGAGGTTGCTGTTTTTTTTACCAGATCAAATACTAACCGAAGTTACCAAATTTTGGCATTGGTTACAACCTCCAAAATAAGCATGTCATGCATCCCTTAAGTCGATTTTGATTTAGGTGTGAAAAGGGCTCCAAATTAGTTCAGATATGTTGTGGAACGACATCGAGGTGAACTGATACACAAGTAGTGGAGTCCAAATTTGAACCAAAAAATTAGTTCAACGGACAATCTGGACGTCTGCAACCAAGGCCATATTTGGATTTCCCACTCGTTGGCTTGTTTCATGATTTTTTTTTCTTCCAATAGGATGATGTATGCTTGCTTCAATTCTGTCTGCAGATAGTTTTACTAGTGTTGGGTAATCCACTGCTCTCAAATATTAACCATTGATAAGGCAACCAATACGTAGAAGCAGAGCAGTTAGCAACTGGCATGTCTTGCATCTCTTGATACTGATAATAAAACACAAATCTTGCATCTGTTGATACTGATAAAAGAACACAAACCTTGCATCTCTTCCTGTCAACGGCTTTCTAATTTGCTCCTGTTCACTGCAGACCAAGATTTCACAGAGCTCGTGCAGAAAGTCCCTGATGGCTGCCTGTTCACCATAGTCTCCGACTCCTGCCACAGCGGTGGCCTCCTTGACAAAACCAAGGAGCAGATTGGCCACAGCACGAGGCAGAACAAGGCCCAGCAAGGCAAACGTGAAGAGAGGTCTGATTCCGGCAGCGGCTTCCGGTCCTTCCTGAAACAGACCGCCCGGGACGTGTTGGAGTCCCAAGGAGTTCACGTCCCTCACCGTAGCCGCCAGGAGAGCAGCCACGACGAAAGTGAGGCCGAGGAACCCTCGGACGCAGACGGCCACGTCAAGAACCGGTCGCTGCCGCTCTCGACATTCCTGGAGATGCTCAAGGAGAAGACCGGGAAGGACGACATCGAGGTGGGCTCGATCCGGATGACGCTGTTCAGCATCTTCGGCGACGACGCCAGCCCCAAGATCAAGAAGTTCATGAAGGTGATGCTGGAGAAGCTCCAGCAGGGGCAGCAGGGGGGCGGCGTGGTGGGCTTCGTGGGCGCCCTGGCGCAGGAGCTGCTGAAGGCCAAGCTGCAGGGCAAGCAGGAGGAGCTGAAGCCGGCCATGGAGCAGGAGGTGCACGGCGTGGAGGAGGTGTACGCGGGGACGACGGCGAGGGTGCCCAGCAACGGCGTCCTGATCAGCGGGTGCCAGACCGACCAGACCTCCGCGGACGCGACCACGCCCAAGGGCTTGTCCTACGGCGCGCTCAGCAACGCCATCCAGGCCATCCTCTCGGAGAAGGACGGGAAGGTGACGAACAAGGACCTCGTGCTGAGGGCGCGGGAGCTGCTGTCCAAGCAGGGGTACAAGCAGCAGCCTGGGCTCTACTGCAGCGATAGGCACACTGAAGTGGCTTTCATATGCTGATAGCCTGAACTGAAGTGTTTGTTGTCCTCGTTATCCATTGATGGGAGAAATTGTTGTTTCTCCTCGTGTGTCGAATGCTACTGTCCGTGTGTTTGGAGTCCTGGACAATTGTCAAATGCTATTGTTGAGAATCGACTGTTTGATGTTCAAGCAGAGTAACATACACATGCTCGGAGGTTATACACTATATACTTGACCACACGGATAGTAATATATACCTCGCATGCCCCAGTGCTTTCTCAAAAGCACAAAAATATATGAAGTCACTGGAAACAGATAAAGTCATTTCCCATGTGGCCATTTACACCCTTTCTATAAAATTATGTGTATGTATCTCATTTATACTCTGCATTTTAAAGTGTTAGTGGCTACTGACATATCTGTATCTTACAGATAGTGGCAGAACCACAGACTGATAGAACTATCATAGTATCGTGAGAACCTGAAAGTTCAACTGCTAGTATGATGAGATCGTCTGTGATAAGACAGCCATAGATGAAGGCCTGAAGCCGTCGGAATGATTGGCGCCACGAGCCAATACAAAAAGTAGGAGCACTAGCAGTGGCATCGATGATCACCTCGAGCTAGCGAGAGCGATCGGCTCAGCAGAGCTCCACCAACCCACCATCCCTGTACAGGCAGCCTGGCAGAGCGGAATCCCAGCACACACTACACTACTACACAGAACCAGAAAGTAGATTAACGCCACTCACCAATCCAACCGCGTCCCAGCAGCCGCCGCCGGCCTCCACCGAAGCGCGCCATTCGCGTTCGCCTCGCCGGCAGCGGCAGAGCGACGGCGATGGCGCGGAAGCGCGCGGTGCTGGTGGGCATCAACTACCCGGGCACGGAGGGGGAGCTCAAGGGCTGCCTCAACGACGTGGCCCGCATGCGCCGCTGCCTCGTCGACCGCTTCGGCTTCGACGACGCCGACATCCGCGTCCTCGCCGACGCCGACCCGTCCACGCCGCCGCCCACGGGCGCCAACATCCGGCTGGAGCTGGAGCGGCTCGTCGGGGCCGCGCGGCCCGGGGACGCCCTCTTCTTCCACTACAGCGGCCACGGCCTGCAGCTGCCCGCCGAGACCGGCCAGGACGACGACACCGGCTACGACGAGTGCATCGTGCCCTGCGACACAAATCTCATCAAAGGTAAAGTAAAATGGCAACTAACTCCTCTTAATCAGTTTGCTGTTACTCTCTGATCGCTGTTACGTTCTGTGATATGATCATGTATGGTGTTCTTAGTTTGACAGACGATAATTCAGATTATCAAACAAACACGACTGAAGCTCCTCTAATTCAGATTCTCGTACGCGATGCAGACCAAGATTTCACGGAGCTGGTGCGGAAGGTCCCCGATGGCTGCCTCTTCACCATGGTGTCCGATTCGTGCCACAGCGGCGGCCTCATCGACAAGACCAAGGAGCAGATCGGCACCAGCACCAGGCAGGGCAAGGCCCGGCAGCGGCAGCGAGAGACGCGGCCTCCTTCAACCGGCGCCAACCTGTGCGCCTCGCTCATGGGGGCCGTCGGGAGCGCGCTGGAGTACATCGGCATCCGCCTCTCTCGCCGCGCTCAGAAGGCGGAGGCGCAGGCCGCCACCGTGGCGAGCCGGTCGCTGCCCCTGTCGACGTACATCCGGATGCTCAAGGAGCACACGGGGAAGGACGACGTCTGCGTGGGGTCGATCCGGACGACGCTGTTCCACCACTTCGGCGACGACGCCACGCCCAGGATCAAGAAGTTCGTCAAGGCCATGGCGGGCGGCAGGCTACACCGGCACGACCCCGACCATGCCGGCACCGCCCTTGCCACGGGCACGGAGCTGACGCCCAACGCTAAGCCGGACAGCGACGCTCTCGGGCCAGCCATGGAGCAGGAGGTGCACAGCGTGGACGAGGTCTACGCCGGGGCCGCGGCGTGGACGCCGCCACGCAACGGCGTCCTGATCAGCGGGTGCCAGACGGACGAGAACTCGGCGGACCTGACCACGGCGGACGGCGCGTCCTACGGCGCGCTCAGCAACGCCATCCAGGCCGTCCTCGCGGAGGAGAAGCGCGGGAAGGCGGTGACCAACATGGAGCTCGTGGTGAGAGCGCGGGCGCTGCTGTCCAAGCAGGGCTACGTCCAGCAGCCTGGCCTCTACTGCAGCGACGAGCACGCTGATGCTGCCTTCATATGCTGATTGCTTGTGTAAGCCGTGCCGACTGGCACAAAGCGTTTCCCGGGAAAATCTCCTGCCCCGTGTGCCAATTGTTTTCTGTGGTATGGTTATGGTTCGAATTTTCGGTTTTGTCAAGTTTTGGACCATCAGTGAAATGACTAGGATCTTGCTAGTTCGAGTGACTTGGGATTTCTGCTAGAATTTGACTAGAATCCGACCAAAAATTCGAGGAAACATAGAACTTATTAGTCTGCTTGAATTTGGTTTAGATTTCAGGTCACAACATTCCATATTGAAAAAATACACTTTTTTGGTACCTATTTGAAATCACCGAGTGTTTAATTAAAACACACACATGTGGCATATGAAGAGTTGACACCCCAAAGCATATCAGTCACTGATCTTAGAAAATGTGGCGAATCGATTAATAACCTGGCAAGTTGTGCACGTGAGGTCAAAACTTCTCGTCGCCGGTTAAGCTCGACGCGGTTAACATGACAAACAGGCATGAAGACCATGTATCATGCTTTTTAGTTCATTTGATGATTTCAGATTCAAAATGTGCCGAGGAAATTGAGCACGCCAACCTCACACGTGAGTCCATGAGCTTTTTTTCTTCTGAATTCCCGCCTAGCCCACTACAAAAGATAAGCATTATTCAATTAGTCTTGTAAACATAGGTCAAAGTTAGAACAAAGACATCCTAGAATTTGCGTAGTTTAGATGAGATGGCCATGTATGTGTTTGCTCAAGAGTGTAAGATCGCCAACACAATCTTTTGATTTCTTGAACTATTAACAGTCCTTATGTGCAACACATGGCACCGCAGAAAAATACCACAAGGCACATCTCCTCCACAACAAGGATATATCTCCACCACCATTTATCATCCACAACCTGACGGCGAGTATTTAGGGATCAGAGTTTGCTTTCGTGGTTGTGTTCTGTTTTTGAGGAAGGCCGCGCCATTTCGAATATGGCGCGGCCTTCCTCAAAAACAGAACACAACCACGAAAGCAAACACTAATATGGTCTCCCACTGCTCCAACCGCATCTGAGAGGCGCATTTGCCGACACAAGGTTTACAAGAGTTCGCCTTCATCTAGGCACCCACGACACAAGGTTTTTTTGCTCTAGTGTGGTGGGTCATCGTATAGGCATTCGAGTTGTTTGTTATTTCGTCCACACATGTGTCTTTTTTGATCGGCTACTCTTCCGTGAGCTTATGCGGGCTGGATCGTCGGTGCTGTCCGACAAGGTCAACCAACCATCAACTTGGATCTAGAGGTGACCCCAATGATGTGGTTTTCTACCCCCAAATACCATCATACGTGCCAGGTGTCTACTACACCAACATCAGCAAGGAGATCTCCTCTCCTCCAATGGTTAGTGTACATGTTCAGTTTGTACTCTGTTTTTTTCCTTGCTTCCTCCCACGAACGATACGCCGATGACGATGTGAATGGTGACATTTCAAATCCGAAGAGAAGTTCTCGAGGTTTTTGAAACAATTTCTAGTTTCGATAGGATCTTTTGTTTACGTGTGTATACATTATTCATTTTTTCATTATAGAATAGTTGTTCCGTCCTTATTTTTATGTGGTCTCTTTGTTTCGTGAGATTTAGTTTGGCCACTAATTTGTCAAATGATACATATGTCACATGTCGTGAATATTGGATATAAGTGATCTGCAGTGATCTAAAAGTTACCGTGATTAATCTAAGTCAAATTAATGGCCTTTAAGGGGCTATTGATTAACAACCATTGGATGCCCTGATTAGGGGCATCCTGGCCATCCATCCAATGGTGTGGTTTTCCCTAGTGCAGATGCTATAAATAGGGACCCTAGGGTTTGAGCTGAGAACAACTGCTCATTCAGCTGTTTCTCTCTCTATCTCTCTCCCACTCTTCCCATCTCACTGATCAAGCAAGCATCTAAAGTACTAGGAAGAATCCTCACATCTAGATCAACAAGGATCAGGTGAAGCAAATCAAGAGGAGACCATGGCTGGACCTCCAGATCAAGGTACACACCCCTGATCCTCATCTTTTGTGGCTCAAATCTTGAGCTAGATGATCCTAAGGGATCTAATAGTGGTATCAGAGCTTCTAGCTACAAGTTTGTGCCCTAATTACGCTAAGTTCTCGTGTTCAAGACCTAGTTTTCTTGCTGGAATTCTGATTCCTGATCAAATTCTTGCTCAAAACTGCTTTAAGTTGATGCTTTAGCCCTGGATTTCACTAAGTTTTGGCCCTAACTGATCAAAGACAGGAGCTAGGGTTTCCTTTATGTAACTTTGTTGAAGGAATTTCAATTCTTATGCAATTCCTAAGTGAAATTCCCAATTTTGAGTAAAGAACCCTAACCCTAGTTCATCGAATTGATGAACCCTAACCCTAATTCCCTAATTTCTGAGGAACCCTAACCCTGGTTCATCAGATTAATGAACCCTAACCCTAATTTCCCCAATTACTCAAGAACCCTAACCCTAATTCCCAAATCAGACGAACCCTAACCCTAAATTCTCGAATTAAGGAATCCTAATCCCAATCTAATGACCTAAGGGTGGTGGAAGTGTACCTGATGGGCTCTGTCGTCATCGTCGGCCATGGCGGCGCCGGAGTCACCTCCCTAAGCCGGCTGGTACGCTCGGGCTCGTGCCTGTGCGGCCTTGATGTCCACCACACTGGACTGTGGCGGTGCTCCTGCTGGCGCTTGTTGTCGTCGGGAGCTTCCATGGTGTCGGACGCGAGGTCGTCGACACCGACGCAGGGACGCTTGTGTGCGTGTGCCGTCTCCTCGCAAAGGGCGCCGCCTAGATCTGCTCGACGGAGGTGCGCGCTAGCCAAAGCCGCACGCAGCTCCGGCGAGGAGGCCTGGTCAACGCCGTCCCTCCTTCTCTGGCACTGGTGCTCGTCGCCGCCGCTGCTTCTCTCGCTCGCGCCGCTTGCGTCGGGAGGCAGAGAGGAAATGAGAGAGGGGGAAATGGGGGCTAGGGCACGCGAGGGCACGCCGTGGGTTGGTTTTGTGCTTCGACCCGTCGCGTCCTCTGTCGTTGGATGTGATCCAATGGCTCACAGCCTCGGCTGTTTAACGGGCCAGTGGGCCACTAAAAAGGGGGGAAGGGGAGATGGGCTGGGCCAGTTTTGGCCCAGTCTAGAAGGTTATTCTTTCAAATTTAAGTTTAAATTAGTAAAGGGGGTTTTAGGGTTTATGGGCCAATTTTTCTTTATGGGCCCAAATAATGTATAAAGTTTAAGGATTAATGTTTATGTTAGGGATAACATGAATAAGTTATGGGGCTAAGTTTTGGCATATCTTTTATGCCAATTATGTAACATGGTTGTATGACATTTTCTCATGCAATTATGTTTCATACCTAAGTAAGTTTAATGTGTTTTATTATGATTAGTTAATTCTTTCTGTTGTGTTTATTATGTTTGGTTGATTCTTTTGTGGTTTTATTCAAATAAATTGTGATAATAATGTTTTGCTGCAAAGTTAAGTTGATAAATCCTCAAATTAAGCATGGATTATGTTTATCATTCTCGACAAAGCTGATTGATGGACATTTTGATCATGAAATATTTATTGGTCTGGTTCACTTCTAGCCAAAGCTGATGTGTTCCAGATTGATGATAGAATTCTATATGATTAGAGGATATAATTAAGTGTGGCTTATATCTGTCATTCTGGCCAAAGCTGATCAGCATATATTTTGATCACAAAATTTTATTGATCATGTATATTTCTGGCCAAAGCTGATGTAGACTAGATTGATGAAAGGAGTATAAAATTATGATGCTTATTCAAAGCATTTTGTTTTCTTTTGCAGCATCTAATGCCTCTCAAATTGCCGGTATTATAAATGGCATAGAACAGTTGACTGGTAGCAATTTTGGTACTTGGAAGGAGAAGCTTGAGATCACCTTAGCTTTGCTGAATATAGATTATGCCCTCCTTAAGGATCCTCCTATGGTACCTAATGAAGGTGATGAGAATTATGATGCCCTGAAAAGGGCTTATGATGATGAGAAAACTAAGTGGGAGGATTCAAATTGTAAGTGCCTCATGATTATTAAGGGATCCATTACTCAAAATATGAGGGGGGCTGTTCCAGACTCTCAGACTGCCAAGGGTTACCTTGGAAAGATTGAGGACCAGTTTAAGGGATCATCCAAAATTTATGCAACAAGCCTCATTAGAAGGCTTATTGATGAAAGGTATGATCCAACTGGGAGAACATATCATGAGGAAAATTAACATGGCCACTAAACTTAAGACAATGGAAATGGAAATCTCTGAAGGTTTCCTTGTCCATTTTATTATTTCATCCTTGCCCACGGAGTTCTCTCCGTTCACCATCAATTACAATGCGATGGATTCTAAATTGGGCATGGATGAAATTATGGCTAGATGTGTACAAGAGGAGGAAAGGCTTAAAGCTGGACGAGTTGATCATGTCAATCAGTTCAAGCATTCTCAGAAGAAGAAAAAGTTTATAAAGCCTAAGCCTATTCAGTTTAAAGATAAAGGGCAATCTTCTAAGTTCTTTCAGCAAAAGAACCCTAACAGAGCTCCTAATGCAGACGCACCCCCTAATGTTGATGGTAAAGATCCTAATGGATGTCGTTTTTGTGGAAAAAGCGGACACGTCTAGAGGGATTGTATTGGGTTCATAAAATGGCTCAATAAGAAAGGTACTAATGTTATAAACTTTGTTGACAAATCCCTTTATGTTAATTATGCAACCAATACATGGTGGGTTGACTCAGGTGCAACAATTCATGTTGCAAACTCCTTACAGGGATTCGATACGAAGAGGACCCTAGGAAGAGAGGAAAGAACCATTAGAGTTGATAATGGTGTTGAAGCCGAAGCTGAGGCTATTGGAGAGTTTACACTTACACTCCATGGTGGCTCTATGCTTCGTTTACGTAATGTACTTTATGTACCCTCTATGAGACGAAACCTTGTGTCTGTATCATGCTTAGATGATGATGGTTTTCACTGTGACTTTGGGAATAAGAGATGTATAATTATGTTTGATAATAAGGATGTTGGTATTGCCTTCCGACAAGACAAACTTTATCTTGTTTCCATAAGTGAAGTTGATGCTTCCTCTAATGTAAATATTAGTACCAAACATAAGCGCGATGATGATGAGACTTCTTTGAAACTATGGCACTATCGTCTGGGCCATATTTCGAGCGGGAGAATCGAGTGTCTCATTAAGGAGCAATTTCTTCATCCTTTAAATTTCTCAGATGCGGATCTGGATCATTGCATTGATTGCATCAAAGGGAAATATGCTAAGAGAATTAAGAAAGGTGCAAATCGAAGCACGGGAGTTTTGGAAATTGTTCATACGGATATCTGTGGTCCGTTTAATGTGAAATTAGTGGATGGTTTTGATTCCTTCATAACATTCACTGATGACTTCTCCCGCTTTGGATACATCTATCCTATCAAAGAAAGATCTGAGGCATTAGAAAAGTTCAAGATATTTAAAACTAAAGTTGAGAATCAAGCTGGTCAAAATATCAAAGTTGTAAGGTCTGACCGTGGTAGTGAGTACTACGGAAGACACACTTCTTATGGCCAAATTCCTGGACCTTTTGATAAGTTCCTACAGGAAAATGGTATTGTTGCTCAGTATTCAGCACCGGGCGTACCTCAGCAAAATGGAGTCGCTAAAAGGCGGAATCGTACTCTTATGGATATGGTAAGGAGTATGTTAATTCACTCTACTTTGCCGATTGGTTTATGGATAGAAGCTCTAAAGACAGCTGCACATATTCTTAATAAGGTCCCCAGTAAATCGGTGCTAAAAACACCGTATGAATTATGGATTGGGAGAAAACCTACCCTGAGTTATTTGCATGTGTGGGGCTACCCTTCTGAGGCAAGAGTTTTCAATCCAATTATGGGAAAATTAGACCCCAAGACTGTCAGCTGCCATTTCATTGGTTATCCTGACAAATCTAAGGCATATCGTTTCTATTATCCAAAGCAATTCACTAAGCTTGTTGAAACAAGACACGCTGTGTTCTTGGAAAGTGATATGTTGAGGGGGAGTATGACTCCCATGGAAATAACCTTAGAGGAGAAACGAGAATATGTCCCGGTACCTGTAACACCCTCAGAATCGGACCTATGCAAGTTTTAGCGAAACCCGCCAAACCCGCATAGAAACGATTCAAAGGTACCCACCAGGCACTTTCGTGCGGGTGGAAAACGAAGTAATAACATTACACAACAGTCCTCGATGGGACCCACAGAACAGATATATACAACAACGACTCAACGAGTCAAGAATACAGATATAATATACAGAGATCCAAATCACCTTGAAAACGATAGAGCGTCCGACTACGGACAAGATGCAAATGGGGCTAAGAGCCCTGAAAAATAACCAATGGCGTCCATAACCCTGCCCAGGCCAAGCCGGAAGGGTAACCCTGCTAACGACGTCGATCTCAAAACCTGCTAAAACAAAAGGGGTGCCGACAAAGGGCAAAGGAAAAAGAGGAGGCGTCGATCGAGGCCGATTGCAGCGAGGCTAGAATTGGCGGTCCTCGCCTACATAGGTATGGTGGATCAAGCGGCGGCAAGATGCACTAGACAACCTATAGAGACTCGATACAACTGTTGGATTTAAGAGAGGGGTAAGAATGACCTACTCTGTTCCAACCTGAAGCTATCACCAAACAAACCCATCCTGGCGTTTCCCCCCTCGCGACCAAACGAGGAAGTCAACCGAGGAACTCACACAGTTGGCAGTTTATTTATTCGATTATCGTTGCAGCAATTACTAGTCAGGTTTAGATAATCATCCTGATAAAGTAAGCAGTGGGCACTTTTAGTTAACCATTCCGTTGTAGTTGCAACACTTACTAATCAGATACAAATAGCATGAGATGACCCAAAAACCCAGCAGTTGTTGGTACTTTTATTTAGCCATTCCGTTGTAGTTGCAATACTTACTAGTCAGTACAAAGGTGTAGCGACACTCCAAACAAGCAATTGTGGGCAGTATTAATTAGCCATTCCATTATAGTGAAGCTGATTACTAGTCATTATAAAGTCAAATTTATAGCAATAAACTTTAGTTATGCTTGTCTATGGTCGAGATACTGTGCTCCAAGTCGTCCATAACCGCGGACACGGCTTTCAGAAAGTTTTACCCGGCCGGGGTGCACCAATAGCAACACACACTCGATCAACCTCGGAAAAACCAAATCAAAACCCAACGAGGCCTTCACGACAAAGCAATCACAGGATTCAGAAATATTTCAGGGGGGCACCCCTTAAAGTAGAACCCGCAACGAAGCCGGCCGGCTCCGAGACGGACTTAAGTTTGTGGGGACGGCTGTGAACGACTGGGAACCCGAAAGTGTGGCTGGGCTTGTCGACACCGCGGAATCGTGCCACGATCCTAAACAGTACAGTGTGCTATCTGTCGCACAATTTAAATACAGAAGTAGCATGGCATAAGTACAGGATAGTAATTAAAACCTCAAAGTAGTTCGTGGCCCCAAGAAATAAGATGGAATCAAGCTCTGGCTCAGGGGGGGTCCCATATACCTCCCGGATGTGGATACCGCGATAAATCAAGGAACAGGTATCAAGTACTCGGGGTCCTACGGGACACAAGTGGGCGTTCGGAAATCAAATGGTATCTATCACCCACCGATGCCTCTGCTTACTTCAATTTTAGTTGTTAAACAGGAATTAAAGTGAACGATAAGTAAAGCCATAATCATCTCCAACATCAAACAGGTGACAATACTCCAACAACAGTGGTACATGGCGACATAGACCGAAAGCAAGCGACTGACGAGCAAGTCCAACTATCTACCAAACAACGGTGTATTAGGATGTCCAAGGCAATATAGGGCAAGGGATATCACGGTGCAGGACTAGAGCATCGCAACACGTATAGCAATAGATCAACAGGAGGGAATAAATACTATAAAGTAAGATAGGTAGAAAGGGAGATGCTCGCTTTGAAAACATTGCGAAGGTTCAACCAAGATCGGTGACTCACATCAACTCAACGGCCTTATCCGCGAAGAAGCAAAACACTATAATAAACACCGGATGCAATATTTAATACAACGGCAGAAGATCGGCATGATGGATGTATGATGTATGGCATGGCAAGGTGCGATGCAATTAGGTCAATATTAAGTGGAACCGGGGTCCCGACAATTAATTAAACGGTTCAAGTTATTTAACTACCCCGCAATTTATATGTTGTTTTAACATGGCAGAAGATAGCACCGGTTCGCTACACAAATTTAAATGAGGCCAATATAAGGCTAGATTTGCCCGCATATGGGCCCCGTATTTAATTATATGGTGAATCGGCGTAAGGCCCCCAAACCACATGATATGCATGCGAGATGAATGATTTAATATGCAACAATTGTATTATATTATAAAATAGGGTTTCGGGAAGGGGTTCACACATTTAGGGTTCGGCGAACTTGGGTTTCCGGGGTTCGGGGTTCGACAGGGTCCAGGGTCCGGTCTCGGGGTCCAGGGTTCGACGGAAGCGTTCTCGGACTCCGGGGTAGTTCTCGGATACTGGGGTAGATCTTGTTGCATCCGGGTTCTCGGCGAGATCGGCGTCCGGAAAGGAGTACTTGTCGCGTCTACCGTCTTCGGGTCGGTGGTCTCGACGTCTTTGGGTCCGGGAACCGCTTCGGAAACCGTGAGGCGATCTTGGCGCTCGATGTCCGGGAGGCAGATCTTGAGTCCAGGACGGAGATCTTGTCGGGTCCACGGGGTCGGCCGGTCTTGTCGTTCTGAAGTAGAACTTGGCATCCTTGTGGTGGTCTTGGCGTCCTTCCGGTTCGGGTGTTGGCGCGAGGAAGTACTTGGCGTCCGCGGTGGATCTTGGGAGGTTTCGTTCCACGGTTCGAGCTCGACAAAACGGAATCGGGGGCCTTGGCGAACTTGGCGGGGTTTGTCGGTCTTGGGTTGGCTGGTCCGAGAGGAGATCTTGGCGCCGAGCGAAGAACTTGATACGTTCGGTCTTGGATGAAGTACTTGGAGTACCACACGTTGGCTTCACTCGGTCGGACAAAGAACAAACGCCTCTGCAACTATGTGGCCGATGGTGGCGGGCAGAGGTGAAGAGGCGCGATGGGCGGCGAAGCTGGCAGGCGGGGCGGGCGGAGGCGGAGGTGGGCCGGCTGGGGCGTGGGTGGGGCTGCGGGTCCAGGGGTCGTCATGAGGTGGGGGCTCGATGCAGCGGCGAGCAGCGGGAGAGGCGGCGGGCGGGCATGGCGGCGAGCTTCTGGCGGCGGGGAGGCGGTGGTGTCGGGAGGCTGCCGGGCGGAGCTCGGCCGAAAGGGCGGCCTTGCAGACGCCAGCGGAGGTGGAGAAGGTGGTGGCGGGCGGAGCGCGTCGGGGACAGCGGCGCGGCGGTGGGGGCGGCGTGCTCGGCGGAGGCGGAGCGGCGGAGGCGGGCGGGCAGCGTGGGGCGTGCTGGCACGGCCACCGCTGTGAGCGGAGGCGAGGCGGCGGGCTGTGTGGCTGGAGAGGCGGCCGAGGCGGGAGAGAAGGGCGAGGAGGGCGGCGCTTGGCCTTGGCGGAGGAGGCGGGACCGGCAGGCGGCGGGGCTAGCAGAGATGGCGAGGTGGGAGCGTGCGCGTCGGGTAGGGAGAGGACGCGAGGAGGAAGAGGATCTGGGGGAGGGTGAGCGCGTGGTGGGGCCAGAGTGGGGCCGGGAGCGGCCCAGGGGTGTGGGGATCTGCTGTGGAGGAACGTGCGTCTTGTGTGTGTGGGGTGTGGGGGAGAGAGGTGAAGGAGTGGGGTGATGTGGCAGCATAGGATTGGTTGAGGGGAGGAAGAGGGTGAGGTGGCGAGAGCTGATTGGGTGGGGTGAGGTGGAGAGGGTGTGTGGGTAGATAGGTGGGTAGCTGTAGGATATAGAAGGGCGGTTAGGTGGACCGATTTATTTTCTGGGGTGGTCGTGCGGGTCAATTGGCCCGTTCGACTGCCCCACTAAAATAATATAATAATTTTATTTAACTTGCGATGAACTTTTGCAAATAGTTTTTAGACAACCAAATATTCCGGCGACCCGGGTTTGGATTTGAAAACAAGACGGGGCGTTTTAGAAAACAAAAACAGGCTTTGCGAAATAGTTTTATGCAAACAATGCATGGTGATGACGATGCAATGCATAAATTCACGCGATTTTCTAGTAGTGGTTTTGCGGGATGCCACAATTCGACACCACTAACAATGGATCTCGCCCTCGAGATCCGCCTCATGGTACCGGAAGGAAAGGTCGGCGGTCTGCGTCTTCTCGCTTCGTGTAGATCCTCGCGACACCAATAACAAGGGGTCGTTGTCCGTGATCGTCGAGAGAGCACTCCGGAAACAAAAGATCAAAGGTAGAGGTATCAGCAAATAAAGCCACCTCTAGCTTCCGTGGACGGAGTAAAATTGCTGGATCCACTGATTCGACGTACAAGAGCGAATGATAAGGGTAGTGGTATGGTAGCTACTCCATCCCGCACTCAAACCATTACTCTGCACACGAATAGGCGGATTATGCAACCAACTCTCGGTATTAGACTGAAGATCTCGACAAACGAGGTTCGGAAACAAAGGAGTGATGCAGACTCTGCATCGGATCTGGCGTAGAGGATGTCGTCGCGACGGAAACACCGGAAGATACAACAGAAATCGTATGAAAGACACAATGATTAGGTTTCGCGATGGTTCCATTGGCATGAACAACACATGCTCAAGGTATACTCCAACTTCACCAATGTTCGTCCTTCTCATATGTTTTTCAACGACACGGATATCCAGCAAGGAACACATATGGATAAAGAGCTCAAGAACAAAAGATTGGAGGAAGGTACACCAGACAAGTTGCAGATTGATGATCGTAGCACCTCCGTTACAAAAGGGAGAAAGCGAAACCACAAGGTATACGGAAACCCAACCACGAGAAATCTCGGACTCAAGAGAGAGAAGAGAGATTCAAAACACGTAGAGGTAAGAGAAGAATAGCAAAGGGTAAGGAGTAAAATCAGACCTACTCGTAACTATCCAACCAATTTTGCAAAAATAGTTTTGACACTCTTGATAGTTAGCTAGGTTATCCTACAGTGGACTTGTGGGTATCGCAACCATCGAGCTCGATACCACTCAGACACCCTCGATCGGACCTATGCAAGTTTTAGCGAAACCCGCCAAACCCGCATAGAAGCGATTCAAAGGTTCCCACCAGCACTTCCGCGGGTGGAAAACGGTAATAACATTACACAACAGTCCTCGATGGGACCCACGTAGAGATATATACAACAACGACTCAACGAGTCAAGAATACGAATATAATATCAGAGATCCAAATCACCTTGAAAAGCGATAGGCGTCGACTACGGACAAGATGCAAATGGGGCTAAGAGCCACGAAAAATAACCAATGGCGTCCATAACCCTGCAGGCCAAGCGGAAGGGTAACCACCGCGACGTCGATCTCAAAACCTGCTAAAACAAAAGGTGCCGACAAAGGGCAAAGGAAAAGAGGAGCGTCAAGATCGAGGCCGATGCAGCGAGGCTAGAATTCGGCGGTCCTCGCCTACATAGGTATGGTGGACTGAAGCGGCAGCGGCAGCATGCACTAGACAACCTATAGAGACTCGATACAACTGTTGGATTTAAGAGAGGGGTAAGAATGACCTACTCGGTTCCAACCTGAAGCTATCACCAAACAAACCCATCCTGGCGTTTCCCCCCTCGCGACCAAACGAGGAAGTCAACCGAGGAACTCACACAGTTGGCAGTTTTATTTATTCAGTTATCGTTGCAGCAATTACTAGTCAGGTTTAGATAATCATCCTGATAAAGTAAGCAGTGGGCACTTTTAGTTAACCATTCCGTTGTAGTTGCAACACTTACTAATCAGATACAAATAGCATGAGATGACCCAAAAACCCAGCAGTTGTTGGTACTTTTATTTAGCCATTCCGTTGTAGTTGCAATACTTACTAGTCAGGTACAAAGGTCGCAAGCGACACCCAAACAAGCAATTGTGGGCAGTATTAATTAGCCATTCCATTATAGTGAAGCTGATTACTAGTCATTATAAAGTCAAATTTATAGCAGTAAACTTTAGTTATGCTTGTCTATGGTCGAGATACTGTGCTCCAAGTCGTCCATAACCGCGGACACGGCTTTCAGAAAGTTTTACCCGGCCGGGGTGCACCAATAGCAACACACACTCGATCAACCTCGGAAAAACCAAATCAAAACCCAACGAGGCCTTCACGACAAAGCAATCACAGGATTCAGAAATATTTGAGGCCACCCTTAAAGTAGAACCATAGCCGGCCGGCTCGAGACGGACTTAAGGTTGTGGGGACGGTGAACGACTGGGAACCGAAAGTGTGGTGTGTGGCTGGGCTTGTCGACATCGCGGAATCGTGCCACGATCCTAAACAAGATAAGGTGCTATCCGTCGCACAATTTAAATACGTATAGCATGGCATAAGTACAGGATAGTAATTAAAACCTCAAACTAGTTTGTGGCCCCAAGAAATAAGACGGAATCAAGCTCGCAGGGGGTCCCATATACCTCCCGGATGTGGATAGCGCGATAAATCAAGGAACAGGTATCAAGTACTCGGGGTCCTACGGGACACAAGTGGGCGTTCGGAAATCAAATGGTATCTATCACCCACCGATGCCTCTGCTTACTTCAATTTTAGTTGTTAAACAGGAATTAAAGTGAACGATAAGTAAAGCCATAATCATCTCCAACATCAAACAGGTGACAATACTCCAACAACAGTGGTACATGGCGACACGCAACAACACTTGAGCAAGCGACTACGACGAGCAAGTCCAACTATCTACCAAACAACAGGTATTAGGATCTGTCCAAGGCAATATAGGGCTGCAAGGGATATCACGGGTACGGGACTAGAGCATCGCAACACAGATAGCAATAGATCAACAGGAGGGAATAAATACTATAAAGTAAGATAGGTAGAAAGGGGGAGATGCTCGCCTGAAAACATTGCCGAAGGTTCAACCGAAGATCGGGGCGAAGCTCACATCAACTCAACGGTCTTATCCGCGAAGAAGCAAAACACTAGAATAAACACCGGATGCAATATTTAATACAACGGCAGAAGATCGGCATGATGCATGTATGATGTATGGCATGGCAAGGTGCGATGCAATTAGGTCAATATTAAGTGGAACCGGGGTCCCGACAATTAATTAAACGGTTCAAGTTATTTAACTACCCCGCAATTTATATGTTGTTTTAACATGGCAGAAGATAGCACCGGTTCGCTACACAAATTTAAATGAGGCCAATATAAGGCTAGATTTGCCCGCATATGGGCCCCGTATTTAATTATATGGTGAATCGGCGTAAGGCCCCCAAACCACATGATATGCATGCGAGATGAATGATTTAATATGCAACAATTGTATTATATTATAAAATAGGGTTTCGGGAAGGGGTTCACATTTAGGGTTCGGCGAACTTGGGTTTCCGGGGTTCGGGGTTCGACAGGGTCCAGTCGGTCTCGGGGTCCGTGGTTCGACGGCGTTCTCGGACTCGGGGTAGTTCTCGACATCTTGGGTAGATCTTGTTGCATCCGGGTTCTCGGCGAGATCGGCGTCCGGAAAGGAGTACTTGTCGCGTCTACCGTCTTCGGGTCGGTGGTCTCGACGTCTTTGGGTCCGGGAACCGCTTCGGAAACCGTGAGGCGATCTTGGCGCTCGATGTCCAGGAGGCAGATCTTGAGTCCAGGACGGAGATCTTGTCGGGTCCACGGGGTCGGCCGGTCTTGTCGTTCTGAAGTAGAACTTGGCATCCTTGTGGTGGTCTTGGCGTCCTTCCGGTTCGGGTGTTGGCGCCCGAGGGAAGTACTTGGCGTCCGGCGGTGGATCTTGGGGAGGTTTCGGTTCCACGGGTTCGAGCTCGACAAAACGGAATCCGGGGACGGGCCTTGGCGAACTTGGCGGGGGTTTGTTGGTCTTCGGGTTGGCCTGGTCCGAGAGGAGATCTTGGCGTCGGGAGCGAAGAACTTGATACGGTTCGGTCTCGGATGAAGTACTTGGAGTACCACACGTTGGCTTCACTCGGTCCAGACAAAAGAACAAACGCCCTCTGCAACTATGTGCTTGGCCGATGGTGGCGGGCAGAGGTGAAGAGGGCGCGATGGGCGGCGAGCCTGGAAGGGCGGGGGCAGGCGGAGGCCGGAGGTGGAGGCCGGGCTGGGGACGCGTGGGTGGGGCTGCGCGGGTCCAGGGGGTCGTCGCGGGGTGGTCTGGCGGCAGAACGGCGGGAGAGGCCCGGCGAGGGCGGGCATGGGCGGCACGAGCTGCGGCGAGGCGGGAGAGCGGCGGTGGTGTCGGGAGGCCGGCGGAGCTCGAGGCGGCTCGGCCGGAGGCCGCGACGCGGGCAGCGGAGGGGTGAGAAGGTGGTGAGGCGGGCGGAGCGCGTCGGGGACAGAGCGCGAGGCAGTGGGGGACGCATGCTCACGGAGGCGAGGGGCGACGTGAGCTGGAGGCGGGCCGGCCGGGACGTGGCCTGACGGCCACCGCGTGACGGAGCGGGAGGCAAAGTGACGGTGTGGCTGGAGAGGCAGGCCGAGGCGGGAGAGAAGGGCGAAGGGAGGGGAGGCGAGGCCTTGGCGGAGGAGGCGTGCGGGCTAGCAGAGATGGCGAGGTGGGAGCGTCTGGGTAGGGAGAGGACGCGAGGAGGAAGAGGATCTGGGGAGGTGAGGCGTGGTGGGGCAGTGGGGGCCGGAGCGTGTGGGGTGGGATCTGTGGAGGGGGAACGTGCGTGCTGTGTGTGGCTGTGTGGGGGGGAGGGAGAGAGAGAGGTGAAGGAGTGGGGTGATGTGGCAGCATAGGATTGGTTGAGGGGAGGAAGAGGGTGAGGTGGCGAGAGCTGATTGGGTGGGGTGAGGTGGAGAGGGTGTGTGGGTAGATAGGTGGGTAGCTGTAGGATATAGAAGGGCGGTTAGGTGGACCGATTTATTTTCTGGGGTGGTCGGGTCAATTGGCCTGACCGCCCACTAAAATAATATAATAATTTGATTTAACTTATATGAACTTTGCAAATAGTTTTTAGACAACCAAATATTCCGGCGACCCGGGTTTGGATTTGAAAACAAGACGGGGCGTTTTAGAAAACAAAAACAGGCTTTGCGAAATAGTTTTATGCAAACAATGCATGGTGATGACGATGCAATGCATAAATTCACGCGATTTTCTAGTAGTGGTTTTGCGGGATGCCACAGTACCTATGATCCAAGAATCAGTGTTTCCTGTTCATGCTGAGTTTTCAACTCCAGTTGTGAGGACTGCTAATCCTACTCCTGCCGAGATACCTGCGACTCCGTCAGAGTTCACATCTAATGATACTTCTACGGAAGATGCTCAGCAGCCTGAAGTTGTGATTGAGGTACCAAATAATGCACCTCTCAGAAGGTTAAAGCGGGCTAGAAAGTCTGCTATTCCTGATGATTATGTGACTTATATGAGTGAGGATATAAATGAGTCGATGTTGGATGATAATCCTGCATCGTTTAAGGAAGCCATACAAAGTGATCATTCATCAGCACGGCTTGATGCTATGAAAGATGAAATGAAGTCCATGGGCATTAATGATGTATGGGACTTAGTAGAGATTCCTAAAGGAGCCAAAACTGTGGGCAGCAGATGGGTCTATAAGACCAAACGTGACTCCAAGGGTGATATCGAAAGGTTCAAAGCAAGGCTTGTGGCTAAGGGCTTCACTCAAAGAGAAGGTATTGATTATAATGAGACTTTTTCACCTGTCCCTTCTAAGGACTCATTCAGAATTATAATGGCACTTGTGGCTCATTATGATCTAGAGTTGCATCAGATGGATGTCAAAACGGCATTTCTGAATGGTGACTTACATGAGGATGTTTACATGGCTCAACCGGAAGGTTTTGTTATGGAAGGAAAAAAACATTTAGGATGTCGTCTTAAGAAATCCATTTATGGATTAAAGCAATCCTCAAGGCAATGGTACTTCAAGTTTGATCAAGTCATAAAGAATTTTGGTTTCAAGGAGAATGAAGTGGACAATTGTATTTATGTGAAGTTCAGGGGGAGCAATTTTGTCTTCCTGATAATGTATGTGAAGGGTTTCACAGCATAGTAAATCAAAAAAAATCTACGGATACGAACGGGAAAGCCAAGATCTAATCTAGAAGATGCAAACAACGAGGGGGGATAGATGAGATCTTCATACCCTTGAAGATTCGCACAGCGGAACATTCAACGGAACATGGTTGATGTAGTCGTACTAGCTTCTCCTCCTCGCGATCCGATCCGATCCAACACCGCAAGTGGCGATGCCTCCGAGAGATGCACACGTACGACACCTCGACGTCTCCTCCTTCCTCGGTCCAGCAAGTGGGGTGGAGAGATAGATTGGATCTACAACACGACGACGTGGTGCAAAGGTGGAGAGTTTCTCACAGGCTGGCTTTCGCTGTAGTCGGGAGAGAGAGAGAGAGAGAGAGAGAGAGAGAGAGAGAGAGAGAGAGAGAGAGAGAGAGAGAGATGGAGGGCAGCAGTATGGCGCTAGGGTTGAAGGAGTGGGGGAGGAGGGCTGCGCCCCTGCCCTCTATATATAGGGGGCTGGTCGGCCCCCTTGGCCCCTCCTCCAAGCCCTAGGGCGGCGTCCCCAAGGGTTGGAGTGGGGGGCAAGTTTTCCCCCTCCTTCTAGAAGGTTTCCCTAGGGCTTCCCCTAGGCACTACTAGGAAAACGGTCTTTAGTGGCGCACCTGAAACCATCATCTGTGGCGCACCTGCAGTGCGCCACGGGCCTTGCGCTACGGCTATCTCTCAGCCGTGGCGCACTGCCTAGTGTGCCACGGTTGTGTAGAGATAGGCGTAGCGCACCACCTAGTGCGCCACAGAAGTTTGGCATGGTGCGCTACCCTTGATCTTCGTGGCGCACTACCCAGGCGCCACTAAACAACCATGGTGCGCTTTAGGGTAGTGCGCCACGTAGGTAGAACATGTGCGCCATGATGTATTTTTGTTTTTTTAATTTCCAAGCCAGATTATATGCAATACAGATTATATACAATATTACAGCAGATATACACACAGATACAAGATATACAATTATATATATAAATACTGATATGAAAAACAAGATTGAAACAAATACATATAGATAAGTCTCATACATGAATACATAGTCCAAGTTACATTGTTTTGATCATGTTACAAAGTAGTAGTTGGTGACATGCGAATACATGTGTCGATCGAACAAGTTAGAGCTCTAAGCTCGCCTAGACATCTAAACTAGCTAGCTAGACACAAACGCGGATAAATAACCAAAGAAGATAAGCATGATCACCGCCGCCGACGAAGGTGTAGGTCTTCATCCGGTTCCTTGTCCTAACTCCCGCTAGATAGCGTGTATCTATCTTCCGCCTCCGCCATAGTGTTGTACCTTTGTAGCTATTGTCACTGAAACGGTGCACTGTCTCCGGCAGTCTTCCCAATCATCGAGACTCAGGAACTCCGTCCCTTGTACACGTACCACGTCATCTACAAGTTGACAATAATAACTAACCGGTGATTGAAAAACATGTATAATTAAAGTCGCATATGAAGATACACTTATAGAAAGTACTCTTAAATCAAAAGAGCAAACTCAAAAGCATGCCTCATATATAACTAGGTTGTTGGACACAGAATATGCTTATGACGGACTGTTAGCCAAGTAGGATGCACAATTCGGACTTGTGCATATCACAAGGCTAACAATCTTGTCATAGCACATTCACATATATATTGTGCCACGACATTTCAATCATCGCATATTCTAAAAAGACAAAAATAACTCAAAAGCATGCCTCATATATAACTAGGTTGTTGTACACGTGAATATGCTTATGACGGACTGTTAGCCAAGTAGGATGCACAATTCTGGACTTGTGCATATCACAAGGCTAACAATCTGTCATAGCACATTCACATATATATTGTGCCACGACATTTCAATCATCGGCATATTCTCGAAAAGACAAAATAACTTGAAAAGAATGCCTCATATATAACTAGGTTGTTGGACACAGAATATGCTTATGACGGACTGTTAGCCAAGTAGGATGCACAATTCCCGGACTTGCATATATCAAGGCTAACAATCCCGCATAGCACATTCACATATATTGTGCCATGACATTTCAATCATCGCATATTCTCGAAAAGACAAAAATAACTCAAAAGAATGCCTCATATATAACTAGCTATGTCGTTGGACACGGAATATGCTATGACGGATGTTAGCCAAGTAGGATGCACAATTCCTGGACTTGTGCATATCACAAGGCTAACAATCCCGTCATAGCACATTCACATATATATTGTGCCATGACATTTCAATCATCGGCATATTCTCGAAAAAGACAAAAATAACTCGGAAAGAATGCCTCATATATAACTAGCTAGGTCGTTGGACACAGGAATATGCTATGACGGGACTGTTAGCCAAGTAGGATGCACAATTCCTGGACTTGTGCATATCACAAGGCTAACAATCCCGTCATAGCACATTCACATATATATTGTGCCACGACATTTCAATCATCGGCATATTCTCGAAAAAGACAAAAATTGCAGTAGTGCCTTCTCAGCACTACTAGACCATCACCAGGATCAGTACTAAAACCATACAACATAACTAGGATTTCAGCAGGAGCATTTCAGAAAAACCTATGTCTCTAAGATGAGCTTCCTGGGGGAGAAGATCAAGCAGAATATGGGGGGTTGGATGGGGAGCACCATGTCCATTGGTGGAAGAGTGACTAAGACTGATGCTTGTCTCTCTAACGATGTTGTATATCAAATGTCAATGAAAATACTACATAAAACAAATATTGTCCAGATGGAGAAGCCTACCAAATTTAACCTAGCTCTAATGTGCAAATGGTGGTGGAAGGTGGAAAAAGGGAATGGCCATTGGCAAGATTTTATGAGGAGAAAATATTTGGGGGATTCTAGAATTTTTTTTTGTACAAAACATAGGTCTAAATACTATGCTCTTTGGTCTGAAATGCTCCAGGTCAAAGATCTTTATCTTTGTGGCAGAAAAATGCAAGTTAAAATTCTTGGTGTGGTAATTCTTTGAGGGATACTTTCCCTGAGTTGTTTGATATATGCAATGAACAATATTGGACTGTGGTTGTTGCTGCAAGGAGAAGATGGTAGTTTGCTTTCAGGAGATGGCTATCTATGGCTAGGACGCCGCGAACCAGTAACGAACCAGTAACGAACCTAGGCTAGGACGCCGCGAAGAAGATCGCAGGCAGCCTGCAACATTGGAGGCACCGCCACGGGTAGCTGACCCTCCTCCGCAACCGATTCAAGTGAGACGACGACAGCATTGTTCTATGGGAGGAGCTATAGCAGCATCAGGGCTTCTGGTACTAGCTAGCAGAGAGCCCTGCTTGCGGGGATGCCCGCTACTAGGGTTGCAAAGCCTAGGATGCCCCCAAAACAGAGGGAGAGAGGGAGAGAGGGGAGAGGAGATGCTCACCTCTGACGGGCGGACGACGGGCGGACGACGGCGGCCTCCACCTCCTGAGACGCGCGCGGCGGCTCCTCCTCCTCGGACACGGGCCTCCTCCTGAGACGCGGGCGGACCTCCTCCTCGGACACGTACGGGCGGACCTCCTCCTCCTCGGGCGCGGGCAGGCCTCCTCCTCCTCGCAGCAGCCGGCGGATCGAGAGCGGCGGCGGTCCTTCTAGCCGGCTGAGAGATGGAGAGATGGGGATGAGAGGGGTCGGGCGCCACACGTGTGGATAAAGCCACTTAGGCGTGGCGACCGAGCCATAGTGCTACGGATATCTCAGAGCGCACTATGGGCTAGTGCGCCACGCCTATCTTCTAACCATCGGATAAGAGAACTACAGTCCCACTAGCTAACAACTATACTAGCCTATCCCAATCGGTTCTCCCACTACTCTATTCTAAACCCGAGAGCACCTGTGTTCAATCGTGCCCCAATTTTTGTTTTGATTTTAAAAACACTTTTAAATATTCCAAAAAATGCCCAAAAGTGGTGATATATGCCATAGAAGTTTTATTTTGATTTTAAAATACTTTTAAATATTCCAAAATGCCCAAAAGTAATAATATTCCAAAATGCCCAAAATATGATTTAAAGTATAACTAAATTTCATAATACTTTGTTCATGAATATTACAATCTTTTTTGACCACGCTTACAATATTTTTGAGCTAGCGTTTTACAATCTTTTTCCCTTCTTTGTCGCGGTTGAATAATATAGCCCCGCACTTTAATGTTTCTTCTTTCTAACGGGCTACCTTTTTGGGTAGGGTTGTCCTTTTCTTCTTGTGATGTATGTTGTCGCATCGTAGTTGTCGTCATCTTCAATCTTTGGATCGCCGCATCGTCAAGTCTTGCTCGTTGGCGACTCCATCCATTCCGATGATGTTTCTTTTTCCTCTCCTCAACAACACTTAGGCTTTGTCGGTCGGTAATGAAAAACATTGGTCCACTTTGGTAGCCAGACCACGGTTCATTTTTCGCGGCCACGCTTTGCACCGTGCCTTGGATTTGGCTGCTTGGTATAACCATGGTTGTGAAATACCGGTCTTCTTTCGACGCTCTTTGCCCATCTGACACGGAACATCGGCACCTTTTCTCCACAGTAGTCGAGCTCCCAGATCTCCTCGATTCTTCCGTAGAATCTTTCCTTCACGTTGTCATCGGTGTAGATTCCGACGTTACGCCTGAGTTCTGATAATCACACTTGTTGTCCTTTTCCTCCGTGTAGAATGTGTAGCCGTTGATATCATACGCCTGATAGGTCACCAGGTTTTGCATCGGTCCCTGCGACAAGGTGAATATGATCTTTTCCGTGTCGAAGAATGCGAGCGGGGATTATCAAGGAGCGTCGCCTAAACCAATGCGTGAAATCTGAGTTGTGCTCTTTGATTATTTCTCCCCGTCCTCTGTATGCCCCGCCACCATTTCTTCTCGATTAACCTTTTGTGCTTCACTCAAGGATCGACAGTTCTAAATGTCAGAGCGCGACGAGGTTTGCTCGATCAAAGTCTGCGGCCGAAAATCGAAGTTCCGCATGCAAGATGCGACAACCCTCTCGACCAGATCCGTCGAGCTTGCCAAGGTGTCTGCTGACGGAAGACCGGTGGTTCTCGATGTCTAGATAATTCGCGTAAAGAGATGCACTCTTTGGCAAGAAAGCCCTTGGCTATGCTTCCATCCGACGGACCAAGGCGAACGTATCCTTTGATGTGTCTGCTCATCCTTTCGAACGCCATCATGCCGCGGAGGAACATCGGCCCGAGTTGTACGATGTCCTCCACGACATGGACCAGCAGATGCACCATAATGTCGAAGAATGCGGTTGGGAAGTAGACCTCAAGCTCACATAGTATCACCACGATCTCCTCCTCGTAGCCTTCCGAGCCGATTCAAGCCAATCGACTTCCTAGAGATGACGTCGAAAAACTTGCATAGGCCAAATAACGCTTCACCGGACGTGTTCCCATTATCCTCTTAGTGCGACCGAAGTACTGCGTCATTAGCACGGCACCGTGAGACTTCATGCCATCAACCTCGCTTCGCCTAGGTATCGCTTATCTTGTCCGCGTAGTCGTAAGGAAATTTGACTCCTAGAAGGCACTTGAAAACTGTTTGATCTCATCCCGGCTTAGAGTGAAGCAAGAAGGAGGCGTAATATTCGCTCTTCTTGAACTTTTACCCTTCCGACGACCTTGTGTCGCTCCGACTCATGATCATCGCCATCTTCACGATCATCGAGAGTAGGCCATCCGTGGAGCTCCTTCCGGATACCCAAGAATATCAGGTCGTGCCTTGCTTTCGGACCATCTTTCGTCCTATCCGGCATGTTGATTATGGTGGCGACGGACTCGCATTACACGCTTTTCGTGATATGCATGATGTCGAGGCTATGAGGCGTATGGAGAAACTTCCAAGATGGCAACTCCCGAGCAGACCTTGTTTTCCATACCTTCATCGGGCATGTCTTGTTGCCTCTTTCGCTTCTTTCCGTGCTTAGGACAATCTTTCCAGCTTTCAAAGAACTCTTCCACTTCTTCGCCGCTTCACGCCCGGGATTCCTCGGTCCCTGATTTGCCATCGAACAGGTCTCCACGCTTTTCTCCATGGATCATTCTTGCCGAGCCACCTCCGGCGCCATGAACACGGTTTTCGATGACCGGATCTTTCTCTAGTTGGAGATAGCTTGTGTTATCCATGCACCTAACGCATGCGCAGTAATCCTTGGATAACCTGCCCGAGATATACCCGCAACTCGGATAGTCTTGCACCGTAGTGACCAACGCGCTCTCATAGTGAAATAATCTTGTGCGACGCGCCGTAAGTATTGGCTCCGATTCCCATAACGTGGCTAGCTCCTCTTTCAACAGCCCGAGATACGATTGATGTCGGTGCAGGTTGTTTCGCCCTTGAATTAGCATACTCATTTGTATGTACTTCTTCTTCATGCACAACCATGGAGGAGGTTGTACATCCATACAAACACGGGCCAAGTGTCGTGCTGCTCGCTACCGAACGGATTGAGTCCATCGGTGCTCGCACCAAGCCCGATGTTCCTCGAATCTCCACCAATTCAGGAATTCGAGGTCCAATGCTTTCCACCGCTAGCATCCGGAAGGGTGCCGGCAGCTCATCCTTTTCGGGTCATCATCATCTCGGCTTCTTCCTTTACGCATGCCATCGCATGAGCTTCGCTCTTATGGTCCGCGAAATAGCCGCAGACGAGGAGTGATAGGAAAGTACCATACCACTTTTCTAGATTCTTTCTTCCCTTTCTTGTATCGACTCTCGCCGCACACCGGACATGTGTTATTCTCCGCGTCCTCGCCCTGATAAATGATGCAATCTCTGATGCATATGTGATATCTAACGTGCGGTAGATCTAGAGGACAGAAGATTTTCTTGGCGTCCTCGATACTAGTTGGACATGTGTTCCCCTCGGAGACGATCGTGCTGAATGCCATCATATCGCCGGTTGCGTCGCTCAATTTGTGCTTTGCCTTCATCTCCATAGCCTTGAGCGTTACATTCAACCGGTATCATCGGGCTGCATCCTTCATACAATGGAGTAACGCGTCTTTCTCAAGTTGCAAGCTTGGCTTTCTCTCTAGCGGCAGCCTGGCGTTACTAAATGCGCTTGAGAAGCGCTCTTGCACATAAGGGTCCCGCACTCCCGACGTTGTTCCATCGTCGTCGCTCCTCCGCCAAGATCTAGATCATCATCATCGATGCCTTCCACACCTTCACCATCTCCAGAGACTCTTCATCATCTCGCCTGTTCGCCGTGATGATGATCATCGCCATGTTGGCCACCTTCTTCACCGTCTCCATCATCTACGCCATCGCTTATCCAACGAGTGTATCCATCCATGAAACCATGGCGGGCAGTGCGCTTTCAGATTCCGGAATCTGGGTCGATCACCCAGTTGAGTTTGCATCTTCTGCACGGACATCTTATATCTGTCTTGTTATTTCGTATCATGTCGGCCGTCGCACATTTCAAAAATCTAGCCACAATGCCTTCGCTCATTATGCGGACCATTTTTGCCTGCACGATGTACACGGTACAATTTTGAAGTCTATTAGAACCACATAATGAATGCAAGCATGCAATGGTCGATAGAAAATTTCGGCATGACCTATCCTAAAATTAGGACCTTTGCAAAATGCCAAAGTCTTGCCAAAATGGAAATGAATCAACATTTTGGCAAACAAATGGCAAATTGTTCACATACAAACACAAGAGAGAGACCGATCCATACACACATGAACATATTATTATCCTCTCCATACACACATGCATGAGCATCATCGATACTCTCCATATACACACACATATGACCATCGATCCTCTCCATACACACATAATGAGCATCGATCATCTACATACATATGAGCATATCATCCATATACATATGAACACATCCTTACATGGACAACTTACCGAGATGAGAGACCGATCGATCGCGAGAAAGATGGAAAGGAGAGGTGCGCGCGTCGACCGGAGACGGATAGATGAGAGACCGGAGACCTCCTCTATTACTTATGTAACATCCAAAGCAAGTTTTACATGCTAAAAATGGTGAATGTGTGGAGCAATTGAGGTGGGAAGGAGAAGATCCCGACTAGATCTAAGGAGGAAGAAGAAGGGGAAAGTGAAGTGTGGGGTGGTGGATGTGTGGGCACACATGTGCACATAAAGTGTTGTCCTAAAATAATCGACATCCGTGGCACGGCCTAGTGCGCTGTGAGTACAAACATATGTGGCGCACTATGCCACGTGCGCCAGATGTTCCTACTCGTGGCGCACTAGGCCGAGTGCGCCATGTAAGTTTGTGGCCGCTTGCAGCGAGGGGCATGCGCTTAGGCGTAGCGCACTGTGCACACGTGCGCCACAGATGACCCTAACAACCGTGGCGCACATGACCTAGTGCGCCATGATGTTTGGCGTGTGGCCAACAGGGCCCTGGCCCACACACATCTGTGGCGCACTATAGTCATGTGCGCCACGGTTGTTCTAGTTACTAGTAGGGCACTGCCCACAGGTGAGCCACGCCTGTTTTAGCCGTGGGGCACTTCAACCATGTGAGCCACGGATGTGCTGATTACCTATAGCTGTTTTCCTAGTAGCGAGGGCTTGGCCGGCAAGGCCTATGGGGCCTTGTGCCCCTGGCCCAATGTGGCCAGGGCACTACCTCATAGTCCCACGCCCCTCCCGACAAGTGGGGCCACGTTGGTCCCAATCCGGAAGGTTCTAGAAGCTTCCGGTACAATACCAAACAATCCGAAACAATTCTGAAATCCAAAAACTGCTTTCGCTTATATGAATCTTATTCTCCGGACCATTCCAGAACCTCTCGTGATGTCCTGGATCTCATCTGAGGCTCCGAACAAAAACTCATAAACCAATTATCCATTCTATCCTAGCGTCAAGACACGTTAAGTGTGTGACCCTATGGGTTCGAGAATATGCAGAAAGATCTTCTATCAATAATCAACAGCGGGGTCTAGAAACCCATATTGACTCCCACACATTCATCGATGATCATATCGGATGAACCACGATGCCAGGATTCAATTAATCCCATATATATATTCCCTTTGTCACGCGATATTTTACTTGCCCGAGATTCGATCGTCGGTATCGGCATACCTAGTTCAATCTCGTTCACAGCAAGTACTTTACTCGTTCTGTAATCCGATATCACTTTGTGATTAACTCCTTAGCCACGTGCTTGCAAGCGGTGTTGATATCGATTACCGAGTGGGCCCGAAGTATATCTCTCCGACTTGGGAGGTACAAATTGTAGGGATTCGTAGCATGGAAAACAAAAATTTTCTATCGCATACAAACAAACAAGCCAAGATCTATCTACTAGATTGTAGCAACGAGTCGATGGAATAACTTACCCTCGAAGATTCCAAAGTGTTTAACGAGAGCGGATTCTCGTGGGTGATGTAGTCGTACTCTTCCCGATCTCAAGATCGTGTAGACGATCCTTCCGGCGCTGCGTTCCAGCAGCGCTCCCGCAGTCGGTCACACGTTCGGTACTCGACGAAGACCTTCCTCTCCCTTGTTCCAAAGAAAAGGAGGTTGTAGCACTCTCCTCGCGATTCCGGCACAAGAACGGCAGTACCTAAGTAGAGGGGAGATCCCGCAGGGCTTCTCCTTAAGCCGGAGCGAGTATGGTGGAGTATGAGAGAGAACTATTAGTGGTCTAGGGATTAGACACACCAATTAGAAGGCTCTAAACCGAAGGCTAGGGCAATTAGAAGCTCTAAACCAAAACGGCTCTAAACCGGAGATTAGAGGATAGGAACTTGTGTGTCTAGAGGAGGAAGCCCTGCCCCTCCTTTTATGGGTGGAGGGGGCGACCAAGGGGAGGGGAGTCCCTCCCCAAGTCGGCCTTGGTTGGCGCTTGGCTTGAGGGACTCTCCCCAAGTCGGTCCCAACCACCTCTTGCTTGTTTCCCACAGCTTGTTTTAGCCGCTTGACTTTCAAATCGACATTTGACTTTTCTGTTTTAGGATTCAATTTAATCCTTTATTTGGAACAGAAAGAACACTTAGTACATGATGCAATCATTCCAATATGTAATGACACATTCATGTACCCTTCCCCGGAGTGCCTGGACATTCCGAACCTTCTAGAACATTCCGATGAAATCACCTAATCATTTCCAACTCCAAACGGACTTTCCTTATATGAATCTTATTCTCCGGACCATTCCGGATCACCTCGTGATATCCCGGATCCCATCCGAGACTCCAACAACATTCGGTCTCTTTCTCATAATACCATAACTACTCAAACAACGTCAATCCTTAAGTGTGTCTCCCACGGTTCGTGAATTATGCGGACATGATCGAGACACTTCTCCTAACAATAACCAATAGAGGAATCTGGAAATTCATATGGCTCCTACATATTTCTACGATTACTTTGCGATCGAATGAACCACTTACATACGATACCAATTTCCCTTTGTCTCACGATAGTTTACTTATCCGAGGTTATGATCGCAGATCTCTGCATACCTAGTTCAACCTCGCATCGATAAGTACTCTTTTCTCGCTCGTGATATGTGATCCCTTGTGAGCCAGTCACATGCTTGCAAGCTAATTGGATGACATTCCACCGAGAGGGCCCAGAGTATATCTATCCGTCATATGGATGGACAAATCCCACTCTTGATCCATGTGTCTCAACCAACACTTTCCTAACACTCAATGCCACCTTTATAGCCACCCGCCACGGTGTGGTGTTTGATGTCATCAAAGCATCCATCCGTAAAGGTGATATGCATGATCTCATGGTCAAGGAATTAGGTTACTATGTATCAGAAAGCATATAGCAATTGAACTATTGAAATGACTTGATCTTTATGCTACGCTTATCTATAGGAGTATGTCCACCATATCATTCTCCTAACGATATGATCTTGTTGTTGATAACATCTCTATGTTCATGATAGGGAAACCACAATCATCTATCAACCAACAAGCTAGTGAAGTATAGAGGCTATACTAGGGACTTCAAATTACGTTTACAAATCACACAAGTATCAATGTTTCCTTGTTAATACTATTATAGCATGAATGTAAACATTTATCATAAACACAAATATATAATAATAACTACATTTATTATTGCCTCTAGGGCATATCTCCAACAGTCTCCCACTTGCACTAGAGTCATCTAATCTAGATTACATGGTAATATACCGAACACCCATGGCAGTTTGGTGTTGGTCATGTTTTGCCCTCGGGAGAGGTTTAGTCAACGGATCCGCCACATTCAGATCTGTGTGTACTTTGCAAATCTTTATATCCCCATCCTGGATATGTTCTCGAATAGCGTGAAAACGTAGCTTGATGTGCTTCAGCTTCTTGCGTGACCTTGGTTCTTGCGCATTGGCTATGGCGCCCATGTTATCACAAGAGATAGACATTGGGTCCAGCGCACTAGGAACCACACCCAGCTCTGTAATGAACTCTTTCATCCATATCGCTTCTTGTGAAGCCTCCGAAGCAGCCATGTATTCCGATTCAGTTGAAGATCTCGCCACAACGCTTTGCTTTGCATTCCTCCAGCTAACTGCTGCACCATTCAAAATAAATACGTATCCGGATTGTGATTTAGAATCATCCGGATCGGTGTTCCAACTAGCATCGGTGTAACCATTAACAACGAGTTGTTCATCACCACCATAAGAAAGAACCATATCCTTAGTTCTTCTCAAGTACTTAAGGATGTTTTTGACCGCTGTCCAATGATCCACTCCTGGATCACTTTGATATCTGCTAGTTAAACTAACAAAGATATGCAATGTCGGGTCTAGTACATAGCATGGCATACATTAGAGATCTTATGGCTGAGGCATAGGAGTCTTACTCATCCTTTCTCTATCTTCTCCGATGTCGGACTTTGAGTTTTACTCAAGGTCGATAGCAACATGGGCAAGAACCCTTTCTTGCTTTCTTCCATTCCAAACCTCTTTAGAACTTTGTCCAAATATGTACTGTGACAATGATATTTGGCTTCGATCTATCTCTATAAATCTTTATGCCTAATATGTAAGTCGCTTCGCCAAGATCCTTCATTGAAAAACTATTACTCAAATATTCTTTGACACTATTAAGAAGGTCTACATCATTCCCAATCAACAATATGTCATCCACATATAGTATTAAGAATGCTACGCATCTCCCACTCACTTTCTTGTAAATACAAGCTTCTCCATAAGTTTGTATAAAACCAAAACTTTGATTACCTTATCAAAACGTTGATTCCAACTTCGGATGCTTGCTTCAATCCATAGATGGATCGTTGAAGTTTGCATACCTTGTTAGCATCTTTAGGATCGACAAACCTTTGGGTTGCATCATATACAACTCTTCATCAATGTCTCCATTGAGGAATGCTGTTTGACATCCATCCGCCATATCTCATAATCATAATATGCAGCGATCGCTAACATAATCTTCACAGACTTTAGCTTCGCCATCGGGTGATAAAGTCTCATCGTAGTCAACTCCTTGAATTTGTCGAAACCCTTTTGCATAAGTCGAGCTTTATAGAAAGTAACATTACCATCAAGATCTGCTTTCTTCTTGAAAATCCATTTGTTCTCGATGTTCTCCCGCCATCCGTAAGTCCACCAAAGTCCATACTTGGTTTTCGTACATGGATCCAATCTCGGATTTCATGGCTTCTTGCCATTTATTGGAATCTGGGCTCATCATCGCTTCCTCATATGTCTCGGGTCATCGGTGTTGTCCACCAACATGACATTCATAACGGAATCATACCAACTGGAGTGGTACAAGTTCTCGTTGACCTCCGAGGCTCAGAGCAACTTCAACCAAGTTTCATGATCACCATCACTAGCTTCCTCTCTTATTGGTGCAGCAGACAGAACTTCTTCCGGTCTTGCGCTACTCAATTTCGAGAGAAGGTTCGACAACCTCGCCGAGTTCTACTTTCCTTCCAAATACTTCTTTCGAGAGAAATTCCTTCTCTAGAAAGGATCCATTCTTGGCAACAAAGATTTTGCCTTCGGATCTATGATAGAAGGTATACCCAATAGTTTCCTTCGTATCCTATGAAGACGCATTTTTCCGCTTTGGGTTCAAGCTTGTCCTACAGTAACTTCTTTACATAGGCTTCAGATCCCCAAACTTTAAGGAACGACAATTTAGGTTTCTTCCCAAACCATAATTCATACGGTGTCGTTTCAACGGATTTAGATGGTGCCCTGTTTAAAGTGAATGCGGCTGTTTCTAATGCATAACCCCAAAATGATAGCGGTAAATCTGTAAGTGACATCATAGAACGAACCATATCTAAGAGAGTTCGATTACGACGTTCGGACACACCATTACGATGTGGTGTTCCCGGCGGTGTCAATTGTGAAAGTATTCCGCATTTCTTCAAATTCTCGCCAAACTCGTAACTTAGATATTCACCTCCACGATCAGAACGTAGAAATTTAATCTTCTTGTTACGTTGATTCTCTACCTCACTTTGAAACTCCTTAAACTTCTAGAAAGTTTCGGACTTATGTTTCATGAAATAGATATACCCATATCTACTCAAGTAATCCGTGAAGGTAAGAACATAACGATAACCACTGCGCGATGCTACACTCATTGGACCACACACATCGGTATGTATGATTTCCAATAAGTCCGTAGCTCGCTCCACCATACCAGAAAATGGAGTCTTAGTCATTTTACCCATCAGACATGCTTCGCATCTTTCAAGTGATTCAAAATCAAGTGATTCAAGAAGTCCATCGGAATGGAGTTTCTTCATACGTTTCACTCCAATGTGACCAAGACGACAGTGCCACATATAGGTCGAATTATCGCTTGATTTCAAACGTTTAGCCTCAATGTTGTTGATATGTGTATTTCCACTATCGAGATTCAATGAGAATAGACCATCTATCAAAGGTGCATGTGCATAAAACATATTACTCATATAAATCGAACAACCATTATTCTCGGATTTAAACAAGTAACCGTCTCGCAATAAACAAGATCCCGATATAATGTTCATGCTCAACGCAGGCACCAAATAACAATTATTTAAGTATAAAACTAATCCCGATCGTAGATGAAGGGGTAGCGTGCCGACCGCGATCGCATCAACCTTTGATCCATTTCCCACGCGCATCGTCACCTCGTTCTTCGCTAGCTTCCGTTTATTATGTAGCACCTGTTTCGAGTTACAAATATGAGCAACCGAACCAGTATCAAATACCCAGGCACTACTACGAGTACTAGTGAGATACACATCAATAACATGTATATCAGATATACCTTTCTTATTGATGTTGCCGTTCTTCAAATCCGCCAAGTACTTTGGGCAATTCCGCCCAAAGGACCTTCTCCCTTGCAAGAAAAGCACTCAAGATCGTGCTTAGGTCCAGCCTTGGTCTTCTTCGGCGTGGTAACTTTCTTACCACCCTTCTTGAAGTGTCCCTTTGCTTAGACTTGCCTTTCTTGAATTTGGTGGTCTTATTGACCAACAACACTTGGTGCTCTTTCTTGATCTCCACTTCGCAGATTTCAACATGGCAAAGAGTTCTGGCAACGCCTTGTTCATGTTCTGCATGTTGTAGTTCATCACAAAGTTCTTGTAACTTGGTGGTAGTGATTGGAGGACACGGTAAATCCCCAAAGCATTAGGAATCACTATACCCAAGCTTTGAAGTTTGTTTGCGTGCCTGCACATCTTAAGCACATGCTCACCGACGGAGCTGCCTCTTCCATCTTGCAGTTAAAGAACTTTTCAGAAGCCTCATAGCTTTCAATTGCCGCATGAGTCTCAAAAATCAATTTGAGATCCTTGACAATATCATATGGGTCTCAATCTTCAAACCTTTTCTGAAGCTCCGATTCCAAACCATACAAGATAGCACATCGAATCAGGAGTACCGATTCTTCCGAGCGAGGTAAACATTCTTTACTTCATCGGAGAATCATCTGCAGTGGGTCACCCAGCGTGCATCCAAAGACATAGGTCAAATTACACCGTGAGGACAATCTCAAATTATGGAACCAATCTTCAAGTTGCTTCCATTGTTTTTCAACTTTTCTTTCTAGGAACGCATTAAAATTGATGGTAGGGCTGCCATTGATCTACAACATATTTGCAATAGTTTAGACTAAGTTTATGACAAATTGAGTTCAAATTAATTAATAAAGTTAATCTAGGTGAACTCCCACTCAAAACAATATCCCTCACATTGTTTTAGTGATCACACGAACCAAATCCACTACATCAACACCGATCATCATGAGAGTTGATATAGTTTCAATGGCGAACAATCGTCATGTTCATCATATCTACTATATGATTCATGCTTTATCTTTCGGTGATCCGTGTTCCGAGACCATGTCTGTACATGCTAGGCTCACAAGATCAAACCTTAGTTTCGCATGAGCAAATCTGGCTTGCTCACGTTGTATACACTTGGAATCTAACACACCGATCATCACGTGGTGCTTCAAACAACAAGCTTTAGCAACGGTGCTAACTAAGGGTGAACACATTATGACTTGAAATTCATGTGCATGAGGGATCATCTTATAATGCTACCGTCGTCTACTAAGCAATACAAGATGCATAAAGGATTAACATCACATGCAATTCAATATATATGTGATATGATATGGCCTTTCTTCTTTGTGCTTCGATCTCTATCTTCAAGCACGAACATGATCTCCATCATCACCGCATTGCATCAAGGTCAATGACGCTACTCCATGGTTGTCGCCCACCGCTTCAAATATTACAACTACTTTGAATAGACACGCTGGTCTTAACATAAATTAAAGACAACCATATGGCTCCCGCCGTTGCCAACTTACAATAAGGAACATTGCATACATCAAATATAATCACAATCATGGCCATATCACATCATCAGACACCGCAAAACAAAGTTAGACGCCTCTAATTTCTTTGCATATTTTACGTGGTTTGGGGCTTTCAATAAGTGTCGCTCTAACTTACGAACAAGAACCACAACATTGATACTAGTATGGTTAATCACCCGTTGTAAATTGGATCTTAACTATGCTAGGAGAAACAGCACCAAGAAAGCCACTTATGCAATACAAGTTGCATGTCAAGTGGAGCAAGTCTCATGAACGATGTCATGTAAGGTTAGCCCGGCCGCTTCATCCCAACATACCGCAAGATGCAAAGTACACAAGAAGCAATCGACAATAAAAGCATCAACGCCCACAATGACCATTGTGTTCTACTCAGGCAATGATCTACATATAGACACGGCTCGATACCATCAGAGGGATTCGTAGCATGGAAAACAAAAATTTTCTATCGCATACAAACAAACAAGCCAAGATCTATCTACTAGATTGTAGCAACGAGTCGATGGAATAACTTACCCTCAAGATTCCAAAGTGTTTAACGAGCGGATTCTCGGGTGATGTAGTCGCATTCTTCCGATCTCAAGATCGTAGACGATCCTTCCGGCCAAGTTCCCTAGCCCGCAATGGGTCACACGCTCGGTACTGACAAAGACCTTTGTAACACCCTCGAATCGACCTATGCAAGTTTGAGCAAAATTCGCCAAACCCGCATAGAAACGATTCAAAGGTGCTCACCAGCACTTTCGCGGGTGGAAACGAAGTAATAACATTACACAACAGTCCTCGATGGGACCCACAGTAAGATATATATAACAGACTCAAAGAGTCAAGAATACGTATATAATAGACAAGATCCAAATCACCTTGAAAATGAGAGCGTCACTACGGACAAGATGCAAATGGGGCTAAGAGCCCCAAGAATAACCATTACGCCCATAACCCTGCCCCAAGCCGGAAGGGTAACCCTGCTAACGGCGTCGAGCTCAAAACCTGCTTAAACAAAAAGGGGTGCCGACAAAGGGCAAAGGAAAAAGAGGAGCGTCAGTACTGAGGCCAGTACACGGCGAGGCTAGAATTCGGCGGTCCTCGCCTACATAGGTATGGTGGACTGTAGCGGCAGCGGCAGCAGGCACTAAACAACCTATAGAGACTCGATACAACTGGCGGATATCAGAGAGGGATAAGAATGACCTAACCGGATCCAACCTGAAGCTATCACCAAACAAACCCATCCTGGTGTTTCCCCCTCGAGACCAAACGAGGAAGTCAACCGAGAAACTCACACAGTTGGCAGTTTTACTTATTCAGTTATCGTTGCAGTAATTACTAGTCAGGTATAGATAATCATCCTGATAAAGTAAGCAGTGGTTACTTTTAGTTAATCATTCCATTATAGTGGCAGCAATTACTAGTCAGATACAATTAGCATGAGATAACCCAAAACCCAGCAATTGTTGATACTTTTATTCAGCCATTCCGTTGTAGTTGCAATACTTACTAGTCAGATACAATTGTCGCAAGCGACTACCAAACAAGCAATTGTGGGCAGTATTAATTAGCCATTCCATTATAGTGAAGCTGATTACTAGTCATTTTAAGTCAAATTTATAGCAGTAAACTTTAGTTATGCTTGTCTATGATCGAGAAACTGTGCTCCAAGTCGTCCATATCCGCGGACACGGCTTTCAGAAAGTTTTACCCGGCCGGGGTGCACCAATAGCAACACACACTCGATCAACCTCGGAAAAACCAAATCAAAACCCAACGAGGCTTTCACGACAGAGCAATCGCAAGATTCAGAAATATTTCAGGGGGCCACCCCTTAAGTAGAACCCGCAACGGAGTAGGCAAGCTCCGAGACGGCCTCAAGGTCTGCGACAATGGCTGTGAGCGACTGGGAACCCCAAACGGGGCTTGTCGACACCGCGTAATCACTCCGCTTCAATAAAGACAAGCAGCAAGACCTCGCACAATCGTAAATAAAGCAAGAAACATGGCATAAGTACAGGATAGTAATAAAGCCCCAAACTAGTTTGTGGCCCCAAGAAATAAGACGGAATCAAGCTCTGGCTAAGGGGGGTCCCATATACCTCCCGGATGTGGATAGCGCGATAAATCAAGGAACAGGAATCAAGTACTCGGGGTCTCACGGGACACAAGTGGGCGTTCGGAAAACCAAATATTATCTATCACCCACCGATGCCTCTGCTTATTCAATTTTAGTTGTTAAACAGAAATTAAAGTGACGATAAGTAAAACTAGAATCATCTCCAACAACAACATGCGGCAATACATCAACAACTGTGGCATTTGACACCACGCAACATTACTTGAGCAAGCGACTACGACGCGCAAGTCCAACTATCTACCAAACAACAGGTAATAGGATGTGTCCAAGGCAATATACGGCTGCAGGGGATATCAAAGGGTACGAAAACTAGAGCATCGCAACACAGGTAGCAATAGATCAACAGGAGGGAATAAATACTATAAAAGTAAGATAGGTAGAAAGGGGGAGATGCTCGCCTGAAAACATTGTCGAAGGTTCAACCGAAGATCGGGGCGAAGCTCACATCAACTCAACGGCCTTATCCGCGAAGAAGCAAAACACTAGAATAAACACCGGATGCAATAGTTAATACAACGGCAGAAGATCGGCATGATGCATGTATGATGCATGGCATGGCAAAGGTTCGATGCAATTAGGTCAAATTAAGCGGAACCGGGGTCCCGACAAAGTAGTTAGATGGTTCAAGTTATTTAGATACCCCGCAAATTAAATGTTGTTTAACAAGGCAAGATAAGATACCGGTTCGCTACACAAGTTGAAATGAGGCCAATATAAGGCTAGATTTGCCCGCATATGGGCCCCATATTTAATTATTAGGTGAATCGGCATAAGGCCCCCAAACCAATGCTATGCATGCGGGAATGACAATTTAATGTGCAACAAATTGATATGTTATAAAATAGGGTTCGAGGAAAAGGGGTCACACATCAGAGGGGGCTCGACGATCTTGGGTTCCGGGGTTCGGGGTCGGTCTCAGGGTCCAGGGTTCGACGGATTGGTCCAGGGTCCAGATCTGGGGTTCAGGGTCTAGGTCTTCGGATCGGGGTAGATCTTGTTGTTCCGGGAAGCCGGACTTGGTTGACGTCGGGGGCGCATCGGATTCTTCCGGGTCGGGGTTGTTCGTGTCGCGCAAGCGTATCTTGCACCGGTGTCGGTCGGTCTTGGCGTCGGGATGCGTAACTTGGTGTCCGTGAGGGGGCCTTGCCCGTGACAACGTTCTTGGTCCGAGATCATCGGTCCCTTCGGTGACCTTGGGTTGCGGCTCCACTTTCGATGACGATCTTGTCGAGGGTTCGGTTCCTATGAGGTCGTTGTCGATCTTGGATTGGCGCGGTGAGGTCGATCTTGGCGCCCTGACGGAGTGCTCGTCATATCCGTGGGGAAGAGCATGTCGGTCCAACGGGGTTCGACCTTCGGGGCGATCTTGGCGGCCATCGGGTCCGGACTTCGGATTGAGACGAACTTGGGATCCTTGTAGGAGATCTTGTCGAATCTTGTTCTCATCCGCCGGAAGGTCTTGGTTTATGCAGACATGAACACCAACCTTTGATCAGGCGCACAGGACCCGAGCCCTCACAGCATACCGAACATCTCCGCCGTGGCATGTGCAACGCAGAGGTGGCGCGGCTCAGCTAAGCCGGCAGAGGCGGCAGAGCTCTAAACGACGACAAGGCGCAGGTCGCGCTGCCGCGGCGCGGAGATTGCTCGGGAGGGCGCGGAGCGTGCTCGCCGGGCGACGAGCGAGCAGGAGCTAGCAGGGCGGCAGGCACGGCCGGGCGACGGGCCAGGCGGGCACGGCGCAGACGGTGAAGCGGGCCAAGGGGCACGGTGCTCGAGGGACGGGCAAGGGACGGGTGGAGGAGGCGCTGGTGGCGTGCAAAGGGGCTTGGGGTTACGCCGTGGGGCTCACGTGGACGCGAGCGGCGGGGCGAGCTTGAGGGGCCGCTGCCGGGCCGAGGAGGCTCGGGAGGAACGCCACAGACTGATCATGGCAGGGCGAGGGAGTAGGCGGGCCGGGCGAGGAGGGAAGGGCGCTGACACGGCCGAGGAGAACCAGGGCGGCGGCCTGCACGGCAGAGGAGGCGGCTGGAGAGGAGAGCGAGGCCATGGGCGCCGGGTGGTCAAGGCGAGGGCAGCCGAGGGGGTTGGAGCTCGAGGTCGGGGGTGAGCGGCGCGCCGAGGGAGATCGACCGGAGGCGGGGAAGAAGACGCGTGCGGGGGTGGAGAGAAGCATGCGGCCAGGAGGAGAGGAGCGGGACAGTGGGGGGCCAGGAAGGGCCGGATGGGGATGGGAGGGGCGGTTTGGCTGGGGAGGCGGTTTGGAAGGGTGGCTGCCGCGTGGCTGGCAAGGCCAGGTGGGCCACAAGGCAGCAGCCTGGGGTGGGACCCCGGCGAGAGAGCGGGGAAGGGGCCAAGGACGTGTGTGCGTTTGGTGGGGTGGGGAGAGAGAGAGAGAGGGGATGCTGAGGTGGAGCGATCTGGTTGGGTGGGAGTTGAGGAAAGATGAGGTGGCGAGAGCCCATTGGCTGGGGTGATGTGGCCAAGGAGGGTGGGTAGAGTTTTAGGTGGGTTTAGGATTAGATGGGGCTGGCAGGTTTGGACCGATTTAGTTTATGGGGCGGTCGTTCGGGTCAATCGGCCCGTTCGACTGCCCCGCTAAAAATAAATATAAATTTTATTTGTTTTAAAATCACCATTTGCAAACCGATAGCAACAACAAAAATAATTTCGGAGACCCGGTGTTTGGCGTTTGAATAAAAGATGGGGCGTTTAGAAACAAAACGGCTTTGCGAAAATAGTTTTGGCAAACAATGCATGATGATGACGATGCAATGCACAAATTCAACGCGATTTTCTAGTAGTGGTTTTGCGGGATGCCACAACCTTCCTCTCCCTTGTTCCAGCAGGCAGCGGAGGTTGTAGCACTCTCCTCGAGATTCCGGCAGCGCAACGGCGTGGTACCGGAAGTAGAGGGGAGATCCCGCAGGACTTCTCCTTAAGCCGGAGCTAGTATGGTGGAGTATGAGAGAAAACTATTAGTGGTCTAGGGATTAGACACACCAATTAGAAGGATCTAAACCGAAGTCTAGGGCAATTAGAAGCTCTAAACCAAAACGGCTCTAAACCGGAGATTAGAGGATAGGAACTTGTGTGTCTAGAGGAGGAGGCCCTGCCCCTCCTTTTATGGGTGGAGGGGGCGGCCAAGGGGAGGGGAGTCCCTCGCCAAGTCGGCCTTGGTTGGCGCGCCGGCTTGGAGGGACTCCTCCCCCAAGTCGGTCCTAACCACCTCTTGCTTGTTTCCCACAGTTTCTTGTTTTAGCCGTTTGACTTTCAAACTGGACATTTGACTTTTCTGTTTTAGGATTCAATTTAATCCTTTATTTGGAACATCAAGAACACTTAGTACATGATGCAATCATTCCAATATGTAATTACACATTCATGTACCCCTTCCCCCCGGAGTGCCGGACATTCCGGAACCTTCTAGAACATTCCCGATGAAATCACCAGAATCATTTCCGAACTCCGAAACGGGACTTTCCTTATATGAATCTTATTCTCCGGACCATTCCGGATCACCTCGTGATATCCCGGATCCCATCCGAGACTCCGAACAACATTCGGTCTCTTTCTCATAATACCATAACTACTCAAACAACGTCGAATCCTTAAGTGTGTCTCCCTACGGTTCGTGAATTATGCGGACATGATCGAGACACTTCTCCGAACAATAACCAATAGAGGAATCTGGAAATTCATATGGCTCCCACATATTTCTACGATTACTTTGCGATCGAATGAACCACTTACATACGATACCAATTTCCCTTTGTCTCACGATAGTTTACTTATCCGAGGTTATGATCGTCGGTATCTCTGCATACCTAGTTCAACCTCGTTACCGATAAGTACTCTTTTCTTGTTCCCGTGATATGTGATCCCTTGTGAGCCAGTCACATGCTTGAAAGCTAATTGGATGACATTCCACCGAGAGGGCCCAGAGTATATCTATCCGTCATATGGATGGACAAATCCCACTCTTGATCCATGTGTCTCAACCAACACTTTCCGAACACTCAATGCCACCTTTATAGCCATCCAGTTACGGTGTGGTGTTTGATGTCATCAAAGCATCCATCCGGTAAAGGTGATATGCATGATCTCATGGTCGAAGGAATTAGGTTACTATGTATCAGAAAGCATATAGCAATTGAACTATTGAAATGACTTGATCTTTATGCTACGCTTATCTATAGGAGTATGTCCACCATATCATTCTCCTAACGATATGATCTTATTGTTGATAACATCTCTATGTTCATGATAGGGAAACCACAATCATCTATCAACCAACAAGCTAGTGAAGTATAGAGGCTATACTAGGGACTTCAAATTACATTTACAAATCACACAAGTATCAATGTTTCCTTGTTAATACTATTATAGCATGAATGTAAACATTTATCATAAACACAAAGATATAATAATAACTACATTTATTATTGACTCTAGGGCATATCTCCAACACAAATCCCATCTCGATACATACAACCCAACAAGTACTTTCCGATCACCTGAGAGACACCTTTATGATCACCCTCTCATAGGATGACGTTTGATGACCTCAAAGCTTTCTTCCGATACCAGGGAGTTGCATTATCTCATGGTCTAAGGAATACAATATTTGACATAAGAAAAAGCTTCGCAAAGATGAACACGATGACACGATCTAATTGCTCTGCTTGATTTGGGTCTGTCCATCATATCATTCTCCCAATGATATGATCTCATTATTAATCGACAACTCATGTCCATGGTTAGGAAACCTTAACCATCATTAATAATGAGCTAGTCCATAGAGGCGTACTAGAGACATGGCGTTGTTCATAAACCACACAAGTATCAAAGTTTCTGCTTAATACAATTCTAGCATGGAATATAAACTTTATCATGAACAAGAATTATAATAATAACATCTTTATTATTGCCTCTAGGGCATAATTCCAACAGTCTCCCACTTGCACTAGAGTCAATAATCTAGTTTACATCTGGCAACAATCTAACACCCATGGCACTAAGGTGTTGATCATGTTTTGCTCGTGGAAGAGTTTTAGTCAACGGATCTGCGACATTCAGATCCGTATGTACTTTTCTAATCTTCATATCTCCATCTGTTATATAATCTCGAATTATATGAAACTTGCGGTTGATATGCTTGGTCTTTGGATGGTATCTTGGTTCCTTAGCCAGTGCTATGGCGCCAGTGTTGTCACACGATATCTCCAGTGGGTCCAATGCACTTGGAACCACACCAAGCTCGGTGATGAAGTTCCTGATCCAAACTCCTTCACTTGACGCTTCTACAGCAGCCATGTATTCCGCTTCTACTATAGATCCCGCGATGACGCTTTGCTTGCAGCTTCTCCAGCTCACAGCTCCTCCATTCAAAATATAAACTTATCATGTCTGAGATTTAGAATCATCCTTGTCGGTGTCGAAACTAGCATCGACGTAACCTTTTACGACGAGCTGTTCATCACCTCCATAGACTAAGAACATTTCTTTAGTCCTATTTAAATACTTTAGGATGTTCTTCATGGATGTCCAGTGTTCCACTCCTGGATCACTTTGGTATCTGATCGTCAAACTAAGAGCATTGGACACATCCGGTCTAGTACATAGCATGGCATACATGATAGATCCCATGGCCGAGGCATAAGGCACTTTGCTCATAGCTTCTCTATCGTTTACCGTAGCTGGACACTGAGCCCTGCTCAATATCTTACCTGACATCATAGGCGCTGAACCTTTCTTTGCCTTATCCATTCTGAACCTTTTCAGAACTTTGTCTAGGTATGTACTTTGGCTTACTTTGTCTATCTCTATAGATTTTGATGCCCAATATATAAGCAGCTTCCCCTAGGTCTTTCATTGAAAAACATTTGTTCAAATAACTCTTCACATCGTTAAGCATGTCAATGTCATTTCCGATAATCAATATGTCATCCACATATAGTACCAAAAATGTCACTGAGCTCCCACTCACTTTCTTGTAGATACAAGCTTCGTAGAAATTTGGAGCAAATCCAAAGCTCTTGATCACTTGATCAAAATGAAGGTTCCAACTCCGAGATGCTTGCTTCAGTCCATAAATGGAACGCTGAAGTTTGCACACCTTATTAGCATCCTTAGGATCGACAAAACCTTCGGGTTGCATCATATACAACTCTTCATCAATGTTGCCATTGAGGAACACAGTCTTGACATCCATCTGCCATATTTCATAATCATGAAACGCATCAATTGCTAATAAAATCCGAATGGAATTAAACATCGCTACGGGAGAGAAACTCTCATCGTAGTCAACACCTTGAACTTGTCGAAAACCTTTCGTGACAAGTCGTGCTTTATAAACGAATACATTACCATCCGCCCCGCTTTTCTTCTTGAAAATCCATTTGCACTCAACGGCCTTCGGCCGCTAGGAGGGTCCACCAAAGTCCATACTTGGTTTTCGCTCATGGATCCCAATTGGATTTCATGGCCTCTAGCCATTTCTCGAGTCCGGGCTCATCATTGCTTCCTCATAGTTCGTAGGTTCACCGTTGTCTACTAACAAGACAGTTAAGACAGGTTGTTGCATCGCTTAGGAGGGCACGCGACCTTGTCGACTGCGACGCTCAAGAGTAGCATCGCATTTAAGCTTCATGATCCTTGTCATTAGCTTCCTCTATTGTTGGTGTAGACGGCACTGGAACAATTTCAGGTGCTGCGCTACTCTCCAACTCAAGAGAAGGTTCAATAACCTCGTCTAGCTCTACTTTCCTCCCACCCACTTCTTTCGAGAAAAACTCATTCTCAAGAAAGGATCCGTTCTTAGTGACAAACACTTTGCCTTCGGATCTGTGATAGAAGGTATACCCAATTGTTTCCTTAGGGTATCCTATGAAGACGCATTTCTCCGCTTTGGGTTCGAGCTTGTCCGGCATCAACTTCTTGACGTAAGCTTCGTATCCCCAAACTTTAAGAAACGACAACTTAGGTTTAGCACCAAACCACAGTTCATACGGTGTCGTCTCAACGGATTTAGATGATGCCCTATTTAAAGTGAATGCAGCGGTTTCTAATGCATAACCCCAAAATGATAACGGCAAATCTGTAAGAGACATCATCGATCGCACCATATCCAATAAAGTTCGATTCCGGCGTTCAGACACACCATTGCGCTGTGGTGTTCCGGGTGGCGTGAGTTGCGAAACGATTCCGCTTACTTTAAGATGCGTGAGAAAATCATAACTCAAATATTCATCTCCACGATCGGATCGTAGAAATTTAATTTTCCTGTTACGATAGTTTTCCACTTCGTTCTAAAATTCTTTGAACTTTTCAAACTTTTCATTAAATAGATATACCCATATATACTTAAGTCATCAGTAAAAGTGAGAAAAATAGCGATATCCACCACGCGTCGAAACACTCATTGGTCCGCATACATCAGTATGTATGATTTCCAATAAGTCCGTTGCTCGCTCCATTATTCCGGAGAACGGGGTTTTGATCATCTTGCCCATGAGGCATGGTTCACACGTGTCAAATGATTCAAAATAAAGAGACTCCAAAAGTCCATCAGAATGGAGTTTCTTCATGCATTTTACACCAATATGACCTAGATGACAGTGCCACAAATAAGTAGAATTATCACTATCTACTTTGCATCTCTTAGCCTCAATGTTACGGATGTGTGTTTCATTGCTTTCGAGATTCAGAAGAAATAAACCATTCATAGCAGGTGCATGACCATAAAAGATGTTACTCATATAAATAGAACAACCATTATTCTCCGATTTAAATGAATAACCGTCTTGCAATAAACACGATTCATATATGATGTTCATGCTCAACGCAGGCACATAATAACATTTATTAAGGTTTAAAACTAATCCCGAAGGTAAAACTAAGGAGAGCGTGCCGACGGCCATCACATCAACTCTTGATCCGTTGCCAACGCCAAGATCGTCACCTCATCCTCGCTAGCCGTCTATTCCACAGACTCTGCTTCGAGTTACAAATATTAGCAACCGAACCAAGATCAAATACCCGTGCACTACAACGAGGGCTAGTAAGGAAAACATCAATAACATGTATATCAAATATACCTTTAATGGTGCCACCTTATTGTCCGCTAAGTACTTGGACGATATGCCCAAAGGACCCTTGTCCTTGCAATAGAAGCACTTAGTGTCTGGCTTAGGTCCAGACTTGAGCTTCTTCTCTGCAGGGGCAACGCGCTTGCCGCTGCCCTTCTTGAAGGGCTTATTTGCACCCTTACCTTTCTTAAAGCTAGGGGCTTGTTGACCATCAACACATGATTATATTTCTCGATGTCCACCTCCACAGCTTTCGGCTTAGCGAAGAGCTCAGTGATCGTATCAGTGGAACCAATCTGATTATGAGTAACTACAAAACCTTTGTAGCTAGGAGGGAGTGATTGCAGAACTCTGTCAATCTTGAGCTCCTCTGGAATCTTGCAGTCCAGTTGCTCAAGGCGTTGAGTGTAGCCCGACATCTTAATGGCATGCTCACTAACGGAACTCCCTTCCTCCATCTTGCAGTTAAAGAATTTCTCAGAGATCTTATATCTATCAGAACGGGCCTGAGTCTGAAACATAGTTTTCAGTTCCTCAAGAATCTCAAAGGGCTCGGGGAACTCCTCAAAATGATTTTGAAGGTCCAATTCCATAGCAAACAACATGGTGCTCTTAATCACACCATAATCATCCTTGGGCGACTAATAAACAACTTTCTCATTAGCCGGCGCATCTACAGCAGGGGCGTCACCTAGCGCTTTCTCAAGGACATAGTCCTTTTATCCGCCAGAGAGAATGATTCTCAGATTGCGGAACCAGTTGGTGAAGTTAGACCCATTGTTCTTAAGCTTTTCTTTATCAGCAAAAACGTTGAAGTTGAAGTTGGACTTAGCCATTTGATCTACAAAATTTGCAAGTACAATTTAGACTATTTTCATGATAACTAGTTCAACTTAATCAAATTACTAGATGAACTCCCACTAAATTCAACATCCCTCAAGTTGTTTAGCGAACATGATCCAAATTCACCACACCTGTGTTGGAGATATGCCCAAGAGGCAATAATAAAGTGGTTATTATCATATCTTCACACTTATGATAAATGTTTACATAACATGCTATAATTGTATTAACCGGAAACATTAATACTTGTGTGATTTGTAAACTAAAATAAGAGTCCCTAGTAAAGCCTCTTGTTAAACTAGCTTGTTGGTTAATATATGATCATGGTTTCCTGATCATGAACATAGAGATGTTATTAACAACAGGATCATATCATTAGGAGAATGATGTGATGGACATACTCCTATAGATAAGCGTAGCATAAAGATCAAGTCATTTCAATAGTTCAATTGCTATATGCTTTCGATACATAGTAACCTAATTCCTTCGACCATGAGATCATGCATATCACCTTTACCGGATGGATGCTTTGATGACATCAAACACCACACCGTGAATCGGGTGGCTATAAAGGTGGCATTAAGTGTTCGGAAAGTATTGGTTGAAACACATGGATCAAGAGGGATTTGTCCATCCTCATGACGGATAGATATACTCTGGGCCCTCTCGGTGGAATGTCATCCAATTAGCTTGCAAGCATGTGACTTGGTCACAAGGGATCACATATCACGGAACGAGAAAAGAGTACTTATCGATGCGAGGTTGAACTAGGTATGCGAGATACCGACGATCATAACCTCGGATAAGTAAACTATCGTGAGACAAAGGGAAATTGGTATCGTATGTAAGTGGTTCATTCGATCGCAAAGTAATCGTAGAAATATGTGGGAGCCATATGAATTTCCGATTCCTCTATTGGTTATTGTTCGAGAAGTGTCTCGATCATGTCCGCATAATTCACGAACCGTAGGGAGACACACTTAAGGATTCGACGTTGTTTGAGTAGTTATGGTATTATGAGAAAGAGACCGAATGTTGTTCGAGTCTCGGATGGGATCCGGATATCACGAGGTGATCCGAATGGTCCGGAGAATAAGATTCATATAAGGAAAGTCCCGCTTTGAGTTCGGGAATGATTCCTGTTTTCATCGGAATGTTCTAGAAGGTTCCGGATTGTCCTAAGACTCCGGGGAAGGGTACATGAATGTGTCATTGCTCATTGAATGATTGCATCATGTACTAAGTGTTCTTGCTGTCCCAAATGAAGGATTAAATTGAATCCTAAAAGCAGAAAAGTCAAATGTCCGGTTTGAAAGTCAAACCAAAACAAGAAACTGTGGAAACAAGCAAGAGGAGTTGGAACCAACGGAGGAGGAGTTGGACTCCTCGTGCCGGCCCAAGCCCTAGGCCGAGTTGGGGAGGGACTCCCTCCTCCCTGGCCAAGGAACCCCTCCCATATAAGGAGGGTGGCTCCTCCCATAGACACATAACTTTCTACTCTAGATCCCGTTTAGAGCCGCTTTGGTTTAGAGCTTCTAATTGCTTTAGCCAGCGGTTTAGAGCCTTCTAATTGGTTTAGAGCCTTCTAATTGGTGTGTCTAATTACTAGACCACTAATAGCCTCTCTCATAAGCTCCACCATACCGCACCGGCTTAAGGCGGCCTCATGATCTCCCTCTACTTCCTACCACGTCACGCCAGGAATCGCGAGGAGAGTGCTACAACCTCCGCTCACTGGAACAAGGGAGAGGAAGGTCTTCGCCGAAAGTACCGAACGTGTGACCGATCAAGGAGCGCCGGAACGTGGCTGGAAGGATCGTCTACACGATCTTGAGATCGGAAAGAGTACGACTACATCACCCACGAGAATCGCTCTCGTTAACCGCTTTGGAATCTTCGAGGGTAAGTTATACCATCGACTGCTGCTACAATCTAGTAGATAGATCTTGGCTTGTTTGTTTGTATGCGATAGAAAATTTTTGTTTTCCATGCTACGAACCCCTACAAAGGGTATCGAGCCGTGTCTATATGTAGATCTTGCACGAGTAGAACACAATGGTCATTGTGGGCGTTGATGCTTTTATTGTCGATTGCTTCTTGTGTACTTTGTATCTTGCGGTATGTTGGGATGAAGCGCCCGGCTAACCTTACATGACATCGTTCATGAGACTTGCTCCACGCTTGACATGTAACTTGTATTGCATAAGTGGCTTTATGGTGCATGTTTCTCCTAGCATAGTTAAGATCCAATTTACAACGGGTGATCAACAATGCTAGTATCAATGTTGTGGTTCTTGTTCGTAAGAACGACACTTATTGAAAGCCCCAAACCACGTAAAATATGCAAAGAAAGTAGAAGCGTCTAACTTTGTTTTGCGGGTGTGATGATGTGATATGGCCATGATTGTGATTGTATTTGATGTATGCAATGTTCCTTATTGTAAGTCGACAACCGGCGGGAGCCATATGGTTGTCTTTAATTTATGTTAAGACCCGCGTGTCTATTCAAAGTAGTTGTAATAGTTGAAGCCGGTGGACGACAACCATGGAGTAGCGTCATTGACCTTGATGCAATGCCGGTGATGATGGAGATCATGTTCGTGCTAGAAGATGGAGATCGGAAGCACAAAGAAGAAAAGGCCATATCATATCACATATTATGAATTGCATGTGATGTTAATCCTTTATGCATCTTGTATTGCTTAGTAGACGACGGTAGCATTATAAGATGATCCCTCATGCACATGAATATCAAATCATAAAGTGTTCACCCTTAGTTAGCACCGTTGCTAAAGCTTGTTGTTTTGAAACACCACGTGATGATCGGGTGTGCTAGATTCTGCAAGTGTATACAACGTGAGCAAGCCAGATTTGCTCATGCAGAAACTAAGGCTTGATCTTGACGAGCCTAGCATGTACAGACATGGCCTCAGGAACACGGATTACCGAAAGGTAGAGCATGAATCATATAGTAGATATGATGAACATGTCGATTGTTCGCCATTGAAGCTATATCAACTCTCGTGATGATCGGTTTTGATGTGGTGGATTTGGTTCGTGTGATCACTAAAACAATGTGAGGGATATTGTTTTGAGTGGGAGTTCACCTAGATTAATTTAATTATTAATTAGAACTCAATTTATCATAAACTAAATCAAAGTGAATTTGCATAGTTGTTGTAGTCATTGGCATCCGCTACCACCTTGCGCTTAGTTATAATTGAGATGATAGAGCTATAGAATTCGGTTAGTTACTTTACTAACTGGTATCGTATTGTTTTGAAGTGTTAATCTAAAGTTTAAAAGTCCTATTGCAAACTTTCAAAGGAGTTCCTACTTCATGAAGTTTAATAATTGGTATTAAAACAAGAGTAACAATTCCAATGTTAGTATATAAGTATCATGTTTGTCTCCACGATTCTTGATATTCAAAGGATTCTCTTAATATCAAGGTTATCTAGGATCCGAAAGAGTTGTTTGAAACCATGATGTGGAAGATATTGTGATATCTGAAACAAAGTTTTGGTTGCAACATGATAGAGTATAATATGGCAAAAGTCATGTTCTCATATTTGATGAGAATTTGCAAAAGGTTGGAGACACTAGTTGTCCTAATCCTCCAAAAGATTTTGGAGAGCAACATTATACTATGATTCACCGTTACAAGCTAAAAGTAGCTTGATCATGGTTAAATCCATAATAGGATGAATATTTGATGTAGGTAAAATGTTTACTACACCAAGAAGATTACTAAATAAAGGAATTTGAAAGAACACCAAACATTTGATGATGGTGATCTACTTCAAAGTGCAAGTCCAAAGACATTGGTATTTAACTATACACGCTTTGGACTATATGTCATATGTATGACTCCACTATTGATGTTGATAGATTCTTTCAAACATAATAGGAAATACTGAAAGAGAATCTCATAAATATATGGCAGAAAGGAAAAGACTAGAATTGTTCAGTTTAAGTATATATATGATATACATGTTATGGCTATATTCTTTGCTTATTAAACAATGTGGTTCTTAAGTATTTGATACTGAATTTGTTGGTATGAATCGTCATACAAAACAACAGAATTCATGAACTACAGTGGCCTAAGTAACTAGCAAAAGAATATGTGATGATGTTCATCGAGAACAAATAAAGGGTTATTGTGTTGCTCGTTAAAACATCAAAGCTTGCCTTCAAGATTTGTTTTATCAGGTATTATGAGAACAAAAGGGTTGTTCAAATAATTGCCGTAATCCATAAAAGATGGATGATTCACAAATCTCGTTGGAGAAATCACATCCATAAAACTAGTGCTAAAAATGTCGAAAGACAAATTGATTAGAAGATCACTTAGGAAGTGACATCATGCTTAAATTATATTGGAAAGAAAACATGAAGAAACTCCATGTGGATGGAATTTTGGAGTCTTCTGATTTTGATCAAATGACGCTTGTGAAACTTTCCTAGAGATAATTAAAACTTCGCTCATAGGCCAAAGGAACGAAAGACTAGCTTATTGGAATTTGTACATATTGTTGTACAAGTCCATTATGTAGTCAAGAGCGATGGATTTCAACTTCATGTGCTTTCTCCGAAAATTTGAGTGAATATATGAATATTTACTTAATAAGGATGAAGTATGAAACATTTGAAAAGTTCAAAGACTTTCGAGATGAAGTGCAAAATCATTGTAACAAGAATATAAATAGTTTATGATAAGATCATAAAGGAAGATATTTGAGTTACGAGTTTAGCATAATACCTAAGATTTAAGGAATCGTTCGTGGATTTGCATTTCCAAACACCATAAGAGTATGGAGGATTCGAGATATGTAATTAAACCTTGTTTGACATGGTAAGATCAAAGGTATAATTCATAAAACTGCCATTATATTTTAAAGATTAAAAGCTTTAGAGATTACCGTTTTTCCACTGAAAAGAGCTCCATCATAATTCGTTGAAATGACACCATATGTTATGGTTTGGGATAAAACCCAAGTTGTCCTTTCTTAAACATTGGTATGCTATGCATAAGAAAGATGTTTGCAACCAAAGTCGGATGAACCTGTCTTTGTTAAATATTCCTCCATAACACCGGAGACAAAAGTGTTTGTCACTTAGAACGTCAAGTTTCTTTTAGAAGGAATTTTTCGTGAAAAGTAAAGTGGGAAGACAATAGAACTTTGATAAGGTTGAAAGAACCTTAGCTATATGTGCAGAGTTCAAAGACCGAAAAGTGTTCGAGGCAAGAACAAAGCTCATGGCTCACGACTCAAAGGTTGTGGTCACGGAGATCCAAGTTCCTATTGAAACAAGTAGGTCGGATAAAAAATCAAATACCAAGATTTGAGGGTTGAATCATTATTTGAGAATAATGAACCGACTACATGCAAAGAAGCGATGATGGGCCCTGACTCCGTAAAATGGCTTGAAGCCATAAAATCCGTGATAGTTCCATACACGAGAAAATCAAGTTTTGAACTTGAAGGACCCTCGAGAAAGGTGTAAGACCTTATAGTTGTGTCTGGATCTAGAAAGAAATAGACATGGATGTTTCACATCTATGAAATAGTCGACATGTTGGGAAAGAGTTCACAACAATGTTCAAAGGTTGACTATGACAAGATTTGATCTGTCATAGTGATATTTAGTCTAGACGGATTAATGTAGCAACCACTACATATAATTTTTTATATGGTAGTTGAATAAACAAAACAAGTTCTTCTAATAGAATCGTTACCTAGGACATGTGCATAACACGGTCCATAGGGTTTTGTTAATTCATAGGATGCTAAAAGCATATGCAAACTTCAATGGTTAAAGTGAGCATCATGAGTTGGAATCTTCACTATGATGAAACTGTTAAAGGAGTTTAAAAGTTCATTAGAGACAATGAAGATGCTTGCATTTGCAAGAAATTAAGTGGGAGCGCTAAGACATGTTTCTAATACATTGTGTGGAAGACATATTGTTGATTGGAAATAATGTATCTTTTATTAACACATATTAAGAATTTCATCCCGATGAAAGACTTAGGCAAAACCTAAATATTTGGCATCAATAGACGCTAATATGGTTGTGCCAGAAGTACATAGACAAGATATTGAATGAGTTCAATATAGAAACTACAAGAAAGGTTCTTGTCGCACAGAAAGGATTGAAAGAATTCAATGTTGATGATATATTCAAGTGTATTGACATTTGGTAAAGTGAAACAAATAATCAAGTATAGATTGATACTTGATATATAAAATCACAAAGAGTATTTATATCATACTGTGATATGTACAAATCCAGATAGGTCCTATGCTCTAAATGTTGTGAGCATATACCAGAATGATTCGTAAGATGATCATTGGACAATAGTAAGGATATTCTTATGATCTTTTGGAAGAACTAAGAGTATAATATTTGTAGAAGTGACAAATAGATGGTTAGTTCATTGTAAAAGTACTACATTGATACTAGCTTTGTCACAAAGTACAAATTAAGTTTATCTCAATCTAAACTAAGGGTGGCACAATATAATGGAAAGTGAGTTCCATAATGGATTTGGATGATTTCCAAAGTTAAGACATTGTGACAGATACTACAACAAATGGCTAAGTATATGACTGCTATTTTAGCAGCAAAAGAGGGCATTTGTGTCAAGTAGTTTGTTATCAAACTAGGTGTAGTTCACAGTGGGATAATACTATGAAGATATATTGTGTGACAATATTATCAACATGTTTTAACCCCAAGAGCTAAAGGTCACACCGAAAGACCAAATTTATACAAAGCCATCTCATTAGAGAATGAGTGATGCGTAGAGACGCAAAGACATGCAATTACACACGGACCTGGAAGTGTCAGATCCGGAGATCAGTTGACCACTAGCAATCGTGTACATACAACACCGGAAAGCCATAGGTGTTATATACACAAAGGTTTGAAACTAGATTATTGACTCTAGTGCAAGTGGGAGACTGTTGGAGATATGCCCAAGAGGCAATAATAAAGTGGTTATTATCATATCTTCACACTTATGATAAATGTTTACATAACATGCTATAATTGTATTAACCGGAAACATTAATACTTGTGTGATTTGTAAACTAAAATAAGAGTCCCTAGTAAAGCCTCTTGTTAAACTAGCTTGTTGGTTAATATATGATCATGGTTTCCGATCATGAACATAGAGATGTTATTAACAATGGATCATATCATTAGGAGAATGATGTGATGGACATACTCCTATAGATAAGCGTAGCATAAAGATCAAGTCATTTCAATAGTTCAATTGCTATATGCTTTACGATACATAGTAACCTAATTCCTTCACCATGAGATCATGCATATCACCTTTACCGGATGGATGCTTTGATGACATCAAACACCACACCGAATCGGGTGGCTATAAATGTGGCATTAAGTGTTCGAAAGTATTGGTTGAAACACATGGATCAAGAGGGATTTGTCCATCCTCATGACGGATAGATATACTGGGCCCTCTCGGTGGAATGTCATCCAATTAGCTTGCAAGCATGTGACTTGGTCACAAGGGATCACATATCACGGAACGAGAAAAGAGTACTTATCAAGAACGAGGTTGAACTAGGTATGCGAGATACCGACGATCATAACCTCGGATAAGTAAACTATCGTGAGACAAAGGGAAATTGGTATCGTATGTAAGTGGTTCATTCGATCGCAAAGTAATCGTAGAAATATGTGGGAGCCATATGAATTTCCAGATTCCTCTATTGGTTATTGTCGAGAAGTGTCTCGATCATGTCCGCATAATTCACGAACCGTAGGAGACACACTTAAGGATTCGACGTTGTTTGAGTAGTTATGGTATTATGAGAAAGAGACCGAATGTTGTTCGAGTCTCGGATGGGATCCGGATATCACGAGGTGATCCGAATGGTCCGAGAATAAGATTCATATAAGGAAAGTCCGCTTTGAGTTCGGGAATGATTCCGTGTTTTCATCGAATGTTCTAGAAGGTTCCGGATTGTCCCAAGACTCCGGGGAAGGGTACATGAATGTGTCATTGCTCATTGAATGATTGCATCATGTACTAAGTGTTCTTGCTGTCCCAAATGAAGGATTAAATTGAATCCTAAAACAGAAAAGTCAAATGTCCTTTGAAAGTCAAACCGCCAAAACAAGAAACTGGGAAACAAGCAAGAGGAGTTGGAACCAACTTGGAGGAGGAGTTGGACTCCTCCGGGCGCCCAAGCCCTAGGCCGAGTTGGGAGGGACTCCTCCCTCCTGGCCAAGGAACCCTCCCATATAAGGAGGCAGGGCCTCCATAGACACATAACTTTCTACTCTAGATCCCGGTTTAGAGCCGTTTGGTTTAGAGCTTCTAATTGCTTTAGCCAGCGGTTTAGAGCCTTCTAATTGGTTTAGAGCCTTCTAATTGGTGTGTCTAATTACTAGACCACTAATAGCCTCTCATAAGCTCCACCATACTGCACCGCTTAAGGCGAAGCCTCATGGATCTCCTCTACTTCCTGACCACGCCAGCCGGAATCGCGAGGAGAGTGCTACAACCTCCGCCGCTTTGGAACAAGGAGAGGAAGGTCTTCGCCGAGTCGAACGCAGTGACCGATCAGGGAGCGCCTTTGAACGTGATACTGGAAGGATCGCTACACGATCTTGAGATCGAAAGAGTACGACTACATCACCCACGAGAATGCCTCGTTAACCGCTTTGGAATCTTCGAGGGTAAGTTATACCATCGACTCGTTGCTACAATCTAGTAGATAGATCTTGGCTTGTTTGTTTGTATGCGATAGAAAATTTTTGTTTTCCATGCTACGAACCCCTACAACCTGATCCGATCTTCACGAGAAGAGATGTGGTTTCAATGGTGGACAATAAAGTGTTGATCATATCATTCATATGACTCATGATTAACCTTTCGGTTCGTGTGTTCCGAGGCCATGTCTGTACATGCTAGGCTCGTCAAGTCAAACCCAAGTATTTTCGCGTGTGCAAAACTGGCTTGCACCCCGTTGTATGTGAACGTAGAGTTTATAGCACCCCGATCATCACGTGATGCTTGAACACGACGAACTTTCACAACGGTGCATACATGGGGAGAACACAGTTTTATCTTGATCTTTAAGTGAGGAATCATCTTATAATGTTACCGTCGTGATCTAAGCATAATAAGATACATAAAAGGATAAACATCACATGCATATAATTTTATGTGACATGGTATAGCCAATCTCCGCGCAATGATCTCCATCTCGTGCGTGTCAGCATGATCTCCATCACTCCACCATGATTGCCTCCACCACGAATATCAACTACAACTATTGCTAACTACTTATCAATAAAGTAAAGCTATTACATGGCGTATAAGAAGTTGACACACAGGTCATACACAATTATAAAGACAACCATATGGCTCCTGCCGGTTGTGTACTCATCGACATGCAAGTCGTGAAACATTACAAAACATGATCATTGCATACAACATACACATCACATCTTCGGCCATACCATATCACGAACACTGCAAAAACAAGTTAGACGCCTCTACTTTGTTGTTGCATGTTTTACGTGGCTTATGGGAGTAACAAGCTAAGAATGATTCTTACCTACGGGAAGCCACAACAGTGATATTATGGTTGCCAACATCCGGTGTAAATCCCATGACAACTATAGTGAGAGAAACTGGCATCCACCAGCCGCATGTGTGGAACAAGCCACACGTCAAGTGCGGAGCCGGTCTCACGAACGAGGTCGCGTAAAGTTGGCCTGGACCGCTTCGATCTCACTATCCCGCGTCATAAGAAGTACACAAACAAGAGGCTTGCAACAGAAAACATCAACGCCCGCAACAAGCATGTTGCGTTCTACTCGTGAAACACATCTATGCATAGATCTAGATCTGATACCACTGAAGGGTTTCGCAGCATAGTAAATCAAAAAAATTCTACGGATGCGAACGGGAAAGCCAAGATCTAATCTAGGAGACGCAAACAACAAGGGGGATAGATGAGATCTTCATACCCTTGAAGATTCGCACAGCGGAATGTTCAACGGAACGTGGTTGATGTAGTCGTACTAGCTTCTCCTCCTCGCGATCCGATCCGATCCAACACCGCAAGTGGCGATGCCTCCGAGAGATGCACACGTACGGCACCTCGACGTCTCCTCCTTCCTCGGTTCAGCAAGTGGGGTGGAGAGATATATTGGATCTACAACACGACGGCGTGGTGCAAAGGTGGAGAGTTTCTGGCAGGCTTCGCCACGCTGCAATGGGAGAGAGAGATCTGGAGGGCAGCAGTATGGCGGCTAGGGTTGAAGGAGTGGGGGAGGAGTGCTATGCCCCTGACCTCTATATATAGGGGGCTGGCCGGCCCCCTTGTCCCCTCCTCCAAGCCCTAGGGCGGCGACCCCAAGGGTTGGAGTGGGGGGCAAGTTTTCCCCCTCCTTCTAGAAGGTTTCCCTAGGGTTTCCCCTAGGGCTTGGCCGGCTGGGCCTATGGGGCCTTGTGCCCCTGGCCCAATGCATCCAGGGCACTCCCTCTTAGGACCACGCCCCCTCCCGACAAGTGGGGCCACGTTGGTCCCACTCCGGAAGGTTCTAGAAGCTTCCGGTACAATACCAAACAATCTGAAACAATTCCGAAATCCAAAAACTGCTTTCCCTTATATGAATCTTATTCTCCGGACCATTCCGGAACCTCTCGTGATGTCCTGGATCTCATCCGAGACTCCGAAAAAAAACTCATAAACCAATTATCCATTCTATCCTAGCGTCGAGACACGTTAAGTGTGTGACCCTATGGGTTCGAGAATATGCAGACATGATCTTTTATCAATAATCAGCAAGTGCGAAACCCATATTGACTCCCACACATTCATCGATGATCATATCGGATGAACCACGATGCAGGATTCAATTAATCCCATATATATATTCCCTTCAATCACGCGATATTTTACTTGCCGAGATTCGATCGTCGGTATCGGCATACCTAGTTCAATCTCGTTCACAAAGAGTACTTTACTCGTAATCCGATATCACTTTGTGATTAACTCCTTAACCACGTGCTTGCAAGCGGTGTTGATATCGATTACCGAGTGGGCCCGAAGTATATCTCTCCGACTTGGGAGGGACAAATCCCATCTCGATACATACAACCCAACAAGTACTTTCCGATCACCTGAGAGACACCTTTATGATCACCCTCTCATAGGATGACGTTTGATGACCTCAAAGCTTTCTTCCGATACCAGGGAGTTGCATTATCTCATGGTCTAAGGAATACAATATTTGACATAAGAAAAAGCTTCGCAAAGATAAACACGATGACACGATCTAATTGCTCTGCTTGATTTGGGTCTGTCCATCATATCATTCTCCCAATGATATGATCTCATTATTAATCGACAACTCATGTCCATGGTTAGGAAACCTTGTTGGAGATATGCCCTAGAGGCAATAATAAATGTAGTTATTATTATATCTTTGTGTTTATGATAAATGTTTGCATTCATGCTATAATAGTATTAACAAGGAAACCATTAATACTTGTGTGATTTGTAAACTTAATTTGAAGTCCCTAGTATAGCCTCTATACTTCACTAGCTTGTTGGTTGATTAATGATTGTGGTTTCCCTATCATGAACATTGAGATGTTATCAACAACAAGATCATATCGTTAGGAGAATGATATGGTGGACATACTCCTATAGATAAGCGTAGCATAAAGATCAAGTCATTTCATTAGTTCAATTGCTATATGCTTTCTGATACATAGTAACCTAATTCCTTCGACCATGAGATCATGCATATCACCTTTACGGATGGATGCTTTGATGACATCAAACACCACACCGTGAATCGGGTGGCTATAAAGGTGGCATTAAGTGTTCGGAAAGTATTGGTTGAAACACATGGATCAAGAGTGGGATTTGTCCATCCACATGACGGATAGATATACTCAGGCCCTCTCGGTGGAATGTCATCCAATTAGCTTGCAAGCATGTGACTTGGTCACAAGGGATCACATATCACGGGAGCGAAAAGAGTACTTATCAAGAATAAGGTTGAACTAGGTATGCGGAGATACCGCGATCATAACCTCGGATAAGTAACATATCGTGAGACAAAGGGAAATTGGTATCGTATGTAAGTGGTTCATTCGATCGCAAAGTAATCGTAGAAATATGTGGGAGCCATATGAATTTCCAGATTCCTCTATTGGTTATTGTTCGGAGAAGTGTCTCGATCATGTCGCATAATTCACGAACCGTGGAGACACTTAAGGATTCGACGTTGTTTGAGTAGTTATGGTATTATGAGAAAGAGACCGAATGTTGTTCGAGTCTCGGATGGGATCCGGATATCACGAGGTGATCCGAATGGTCCGGAGAATAAGATTCATATAAGGAAAGTCCGTTTGAGTTCGGAATGATTCCTGTTTTCATCGGGAATGTTCTAGAAGGTTCGGATTGTCCAGACTCGGGGAGGGTACATGAGTGTGTCATTACTCATTGAATGATTGCATCATGTACTATGTGTTCTTGCTGTCCCAAATAAAGGATTAAATTGAATCCTAAACAGGAAAGTCAAATGTCCAGTTTGAAAGTCAAACCGCCAAAACAAGAAACCTGTGGGAAACAAGAAAGAGGTGTTGGAATCCGACTTGAGGGAGGAGTCTCCTCCCAAGCCAAGCGCCACCAAGGCCGACTTGGGAGGGACTCCCTCCTGGCCGCCTCCCCATCTATAAAGGAGGCAGGGCTCCTCCTAGACTTACAAGTTTCACCTCTAGATTTCTAGGTTTTGAGCCGTTTTGGTTTAGAGCTTCTAATTGCTTTAGCCAAATGTTTAGAGCCTTCTAATTGGTTTAGAGCCCTCCGATTGGTGTGTCTAATTACTAGGCCACTAATATCCTCTCTCATAAGCTCCACCATACCGCACAAGCGAAGCCTCGGGATCTCCTCTACTTCCGGTACGCCGTTGTCTTTGCGGAATCGCGAGGAGAGTGCTACAACCTCATTTTCTTTGGAACAAGGGAGAGGAAGGTCTTCGTCAATCGAACGTGTGACCGATCGCGGGCGCCTTGGAACGTGGCTGGAAGGATCGTCTACACGATCTTGAGATCGGGAAGAATCGACTACATCACCCACGAGAATCCGATCTCGTTAACGCTTTGGAATCTTCGAGGGTAAGTTATACCATCGACTCGTTGCTACAATCTAGTAGATAGATCTTGGCTTGTTTGTTTGTATGCGATAGAAAATTTTTGTTTTCCATGCTACGAACCCCTACAGTGGTATCAGAGCCGTGTCTATATGTAGATCTGTTGACCGAGTAGAACACAATCGTCATTGTGGGCGTTGATGCTTTATTGTAGATTGCTTTTTGTGTACTTTGCATCTTGCGGTATGTTGGGATGAAGCGGCCCGGGCTAACCTTACATGACATCGTTCATGAGACTTGCTCCACGCTTGACATGTAACTTGTATTGCATAAGTGGCTTTGCGGGTGCATGTTTCTCCTAGCATAGTTAAGATCCAATTTACAACGGGTGATCAACAATGCTAGTATCAATGTTGTGGTTCTTGTTCGTAAGTTAGAACGACACTTATTGAAAGCCCCAAACCACGTAAAATATGCAAAAGAAAGTAGCGTCTAACTTTGTTTTGGGGTGTGCAGTGATGTGATATGGCCATGATTGTGATTATATTTGATGTATGCAATGTTCCTTATTGTAAGTCGACAACCGGCAGGAGCCATATGGTTGTCTTTAATTTATGTTAAGACCTGCGTGTCTATTCAAAGTAGTTGTAATAGTTGAAGCCGGTGGACGACAACCATGGAGAAGCGTCATTGACCTTGATGCAATGCCGGTGATGATGGAGATCATGTTCGTGCTTGAAGATGGAGATCGGAGGCACGAAGAAGAAAACCATATCATATCACATATATATTGAATTGCATGTGATGTTAATCCTTTATGCATCTTGTATTGCTTAGTAGACGACGGTAGCATTATAAGATGATCCCTCATGCACATCAATTTCAAATCATAAAGTGTTCACCCTTAGTTAGCACCGTTGCTAAAGCTTGTTGTTTGAAGCACCACGTGATGATCGGGTGTTCTAGATTACGCAAGTGTATACAACGTGAGCAAGCCAGATTTGCTCATGCGAAACTAAGGTTTGATCTTGACGAGCCTAGCATGTACGGACATGGTCTCGGAACACGGATTAGAAAGGTAAAGCATGAATCGTATAGTAGATATGATGAACATGATGATTGTTCGCCATTGAAACTATATCAACTCTCGTGATGATCGGTGTTGATGTAGTGGATTTGGTTCGTGTGATCACTAAAACAATGTGAGGATGTTGTTTTGGTGGGAGTTCACCTAGTTTAATTTCATTAATTAATTTGAACTCAATTTATCATAAACTTAGTCTAAACTATTGCAAATATGTTGTAGATCAATGGCAGCCTACCATCAATTTTAATGCGTTCCTAGAGAAAGAAAAGTTGAAAAACAATGGAAGCAACTTCGGATTGGTTCCGCAATTTGAGGATTGTCCTCACAGTGGTAATTTGACCTATGTCTTTGGATGCACATTGGGTGACCCACCTGCGTACCGCTTCCGATGAAGTAAAGAATGTTTACCTCGCCGGAAGAATCAAGATCCATAGTTCAATGTGCTATCTTGTATGGTTTAGAATCGGAGCTTGTAAAAGGTTTGAAGAGTCGACCCACATGATATTGTCGAGGATCTCAAATTAATTTTTGAGACTCATGCGGCAATTGAAAGCTATGAGGCTTCAAAAGTTCTTTAACTGCAAGATGGAAGAAGGCAGTCGGTGAGCATGTGCTTAAGATGTCCGGGCATGCAAACAAACTTCAAAGCTTGGGTATTGTGATTCCTAATGCTTTGGGGATTTACCGTGTCCTCCAATCACTACCACCAAGTTACAAGAACTTTGTGATGAACTACAACATGCGTAACATGAACAAGACGTTGCGAACTCTTTGCCATGTTGAAATCTGCGAAGTGGAGATCAAGAAAGAGCACCAAGTGTTGGTCAATAAGACCACCAAATTCAAGAAAGGCAAGTCTAAGCAAAGGGACACTTCAAGAAGGGTGGTAAGAAAGCTACCACGCCGAAGAAGACCAAGGCTGGACCTAAGCCCGAAACCGAGTGCTTTTACCGCAAGGGAGAAGGTCACGAAGCGGAATTGCCCAAAGTACTTGGCGGATCTCAAGAACGGCAACATCAAGAAGAAAGGTATATCCGATATACATGTTATTGATGTGTATCTCACTAGTACTCGTAGTAGTGCTGGGTATTTGATAATCGGTTCGGTTGCTCATATTTGTAACTCAAACAAAGTCTTTGCGCAATAAACGGAAGCTAGCGAAGAACGAGGTGACGATGCGGCGTGGGAAACGGATCAAAGGTTGATGTGATCGCGGTGACACGCTACCCCTTCATCTACCATCGGATTAGTTTTATACTTAAATAATTGTTATTTGGTGCTGCGTTGAGCATGAACATTATATCGGGATCTTGTTTATTAAGTAGACGGTTACTTGTTTAAATCTGAGAATAATGGTTGTTCTATTTATATGAGTAATATGTTTTATGCACATGCACCTTTGATAGATGGTCTATTCTTATTGAATCTCGATAGTGGAAATACACATATCAACAACATTGAGGCTAAACGCTTGAAATCAGCGATAATTCGACCTATATGTGGCACCTGCGTCTTGGTCACATCGGAGTGAAACGTATGAAGAAACTCCATTCGATGGACTTCTTGAATCACTTGATTTTGAATCACTTGAAAGATCTGAAGCATGTCCGATGGGAAAATGACTAAGACTCCATTTTACGGTATGATGGAGCGAGCTACGGACTTATTGGAAATCATACATACCGATGTGTGTGGTCCAATGAGTGTAGCGTCATGTGGTTATCGCTATGTTCTTACCTTCACGGATGACTTGAGTAGATATGGATATATCTATTTCATGAAACATAAGTCCAAACTTTCGAGAAGTTTAAGGAGTTTCAAAGTGAGGTAGAGAATCAACGTAACAAGAAGATTAAATTTCTACGTTCGATCGTGGGGTGAATATCTAAGTTACGAGTTTGGCGAGCATTTAAAGAAGTGCGAATACTTTCACAATTGACACCGGAACACCACAACAGTAATGGTGTGTCCGAACGTCAGAATCGAACTCTCTTAGATATGGTTCGTTCTATGATGTCACTTACGATTTACCGCTATCATTTTGGGGTTATGCATTAGAAACAGCCGCATTCACTTTAAATAGGGCACCGTCTAAATCCGCTGAAACGACACGTATGAATTATGGTTTGGGAAGAAACCTAAATTGTCGCTCCTTAAAGTTTGGGGATGCGGCCTATGTAAAGAAGTTACAATAGGACAAGCTTGAACCCAAAGCGAAAAATGCGTCTTCATAGGATACCCAAGGAAACTATTGGGTATACCTTCTATCATAGATCCGAAGGCAAAACATTCGTTGCTAAGAATGGATCCTTTCTAGAGAAGGAATTTCTCTCGAAAGAAGTGACGGAAGGAAAGTAGAACTCGACGAGGTTGTTGAACCTTCTCTCGAATTGCAGTAGCGCAAAGACCTGAAGAAGTTCTGTGGTGCTGCACCAATAAGGGAGGAAGCTAATGATGATGATCATGAAACTTCTTGAAGTTGCTACAGAGCCTCGGAGGTCAACGAGAACTCGTACCACTCCAGCATTGGTATGATTCCTATGAATGTCATGGTGGTGGACAACACCGATGACCCTGCGACATATGAAGAAGCGATGATGAGCCCAGATTCCAATAAATGGCAAGAAGCCATGAAATCCGAGATTGGATCCATGTACGAAAACCAAATATGGACTTTGGTGGACTCACCGGATGGCCGGAAGGCTATAGAGAACAAATGGATTTTCAAGAAGAAAACAGATGCTGATGGTAATGTTACTGTCTATAAAGCTCGACTTGTCGCAAAAGGGTTTCGACAAATTCAAGGAGTTGACTACGATGAGACTTTCTCACCAGTAGCGAAGCTAAAGTCTGTGAGGATTATGTTAGCAATCGCTGCATATTATGATTATGAGATATGGCAGATGGATGTCAAAACAGCATTCCTCAATGGAGACATTGATGAAGAGTTGTATATGATGCAACCCAAAGGTTTTGTCGATCCTATAGATGCTAACAAGGTATGCAAACTTCAACGGTCCATCTATGGATTGAAGCAAGCATCCAGTTGGAATCAACGCTTTGATAAGGTAATCAAAGTTTTGGTTTTATACAAACTTATGGAGAAGCTTGTATTTACAAGAAAGTGAGTGGGAGCTCTGTAGCATGCTTAATACTGTATGTGGATGACATATTGTTGATTGGGAATGATGTAGACCTTCTTAGTAGTGTCAAGGAATATTTGAATAATTGTTTTTCAATGAAGGATCTTGGCGAAGCTTATATATTAGGCATAAAGATTTATAGAGATAGATCGAAACGCCAAATATCGTTGTCACAGAGTACATATTTGGACAAAGTTCTAAAGAGATTTGGAATGGAAGAAAGCAAGAAAGGGTTCTTGCCCATGTTGCCCAATACGACCTTGAGTAAAACTCAAAGTCTGACATCGGCGTAAGATAGAGAAAGGATGAGTAAAACTCCCTATGCCTCACCATAGGATCTCTAATGTATGCCATGCTATGTACTAGACCCGACATTGCATATCTTGTTAGTTTAACTAGCAGATATCAAAGTGATCCAGAGTGGATCATTGACAATCAAAAATATCCTTAAGTACTTGAGAAGAACTAAGGATATGGTTCTTTCTTATGGAGGTGATGAACACTCGTTGTTAATGGTTACACCGATGCTAGTTGGAACACCAATCCGATGATTCTAAATCACAATCCGGATACGTATTTATTTTGAATGGTGCAAAGATTAGCTGGAGGAGTGCAAAGCGTTGTGGCGAGATCTTCAACCTAATCGAATACATGGTCGCCGAGGCTTCACAAGAAGCGATATGGATGAAAGAGTTCATTACAGCTGGGTGTGGTTCCAAGTGCTGGACCCAATGTCTATCTATCTTGTGATAACATGGGCGCCATAGCCAATGCGCAAGAACCAAGGTCACACAAGAAGTCAAGCATATCAAGCTGCGTTTCACGCTATTCGAGAACATATCCGGGATGGGGATATAAAGATTTGCAAAGTACACAGATCTGAATGTGGCGGATCCGTTGACTAAACCTCTCCCGAGGGCAAAACATGACCAACACCAAACCGCCATGGGTGTTCGGTATATTACCATGTAATCTAGATTAGATGACTCTAGTGCAAGTGGGAGATCATGGAGATATGCCCTAGAGGCAATAATAAATGTAGTTATTATTATATCTTTGTGTTTATGATAAATGTTTGCATTCATGCTATAATAGTATTAACAAGGAAACCATTAATACTTGTGTGATTTGTAAACTTAATTTGAAGTCCCTAGTATAGCCTCTATACTTCACTAGCTTGTTGGTTGATTAATGATTGTGGTTTCCTATCATGAACATTGAGATGTTATCAACAACAAGATCATATCGTTAGGAGAATGATATGGTGGACATACTCCTATAGATAAGCGTAGCATAAAGATCAAGTCATTTCATTAGTTCAATTGCTATATGCTTTCTGATACATAGTAACCTAATTCCTTCGACCATGAGATCATGCATATCACCTTTACCGGATGGATGCTTTGATGACATCAAACACCACACCGAATCGGGTGGCTATAAAGGTGGCATTAAGTGTTCGGAAAGTATTGGTTGAAACACATGGATCAAGAGTGGATTTGTCCATCCACATGACGGATAGATATACTGGGCCCTCTCTGGAATGTCATCCAATTAGCTTGCAAGCATGTGACTTGGTCACAAGGGATCACATATCACGGAACGAGAAAAGAGTACTTATCGAACAAGGTTGAACTAGGTATGCAGATACCGACGATCATAACCTCGGGTAAGTAACATATCGTGAGACAAAGGGAAATTGGTATCGTATGTAAGTGGTTCATTCGATCGCAAAGTAATCGTAGAAATATGTGGGAGCCATATGAATTTCCAGATTCCTCTATTGGTTATTGTTCGAGAAGTGTCTCGATCATGTCCGCATAATTCACGAACCGTAGGAGACACACTTAAGGATTCGACGTTGTTTGAGTAGTTATGGTATTATGAGAAAGAGACCGAATGTTGTTCGAGTCTCGGATGGGATCCGGATATCACGAGGTGATCCGGAATGGTCCGGAGAATAAGATTCATATAAGGAAAGTCCCGCTTTGAGTTCGGGAATGATTCCGTGTTTTCATGAATGTTCTAGAAGGTTCCGGATTGTCCGGCACTCCGGGGGGGGGAGGGTACATGAGTGTGTCATTACTCATTGAATGATTGCATCATGTACTATGTGTTATTGCTGTCCCAAATAAAGGATTAAATTGAATCCTAAAACAGAAAAGTCAAATGTCCAGTTTGAAAGTCAAACTGCCAAAACAAGAAACTGTGGGAAACAAGAAAGAGGTGTTGAATCCGACTTGAGGAGGAGTCTCCTCCTGCCGGGCCACCACCAAGGCCGACTTGGGAGGGACTCCTCCCCGGCCGCCTCCCCATCTATAAAAGGAGGCGGCTCCTCCTAGACTTACAAGTTTCACCTCTAGATTTCTAGGTTTTGAGCCGTTTTGGTTTAGAGCTTCTAATTGCTTTAGCCAAAGTTTAGAGCCTTCTAATTGGTTTAGAGCCCTCGATTGGTGTGTCTAATTACTAGGCCACTAATATCCTCTCTCATAAGCTCCACCATACTCGCACCGGCTTAAGGCGAAGCCTCATGATCTCCTCTACTCCAGATTACGCCAGGTCACGGAATCGCGAGGAGAGTGCTACAACCTCCGCCTTTGGAACAAGGGAGAGGAAGGTCTTCGTCGAGTACCGAACGGTGACCGATCGCGGGAGCGCCGCCGAACGTGGTATTTGGAAGGATCGTCTACACGATCTTGAGATCGGGAAGAGTACGACTACATCACCCACGAGAATCCGATCTCGTTAAACGCTTTGGAATCTTCGAGGGTAAGTTATACCATCGACTCGTTGCTACAATCTAGTAGATAGATCTTGGCTTGTTTGTTTGTATGCGATAGAAAATTTTTGTTTTCCATGCTACGAACCCCTACAAACCTTAACCATCATTAATCAATGAGCTAGTCCATAGAGGCGTACTAGGGACACGACGTTGTTCATAAACCACACAAGTATCAAAGTTTCCGCTTAATACAATTCTAGCATGGAATATAAACTTTATCATGAACAAGAATTATAATAATAACATCTTTATTATTGCCTCTAGGGCATAATTCCAACAGTATGTTGATGACATACTCTTAAACAGTAGCGATAAAAATATGCTACTTGAAACTAAAAGGTTTCTCTCTTCAAAGTTTGACATGAAAGATCTTGGTGAAGCCGCTTATGTCTTAGGCATTCAAATTCACCGAGATAGATCCAGAGGTATCTTGGGGATATCACAAAGAGCGTATATTGAGAAGGTACTCAAAAAGTTCAATATGCATAAGTGCTCAGCCTCGCCTCCTCCTATTGTCAAGGGCGATAAGTTTGGGACTTTCCAGTGCCCAAGTAATGATTATGAATCTGCGCAAATGAAGTCAGTTCCTTATGCTTCAATCATTGGAAGTATGATGTATGCACAAGTGTGCACTCGCCCTGACTTAGTATTCATAACCGGGATGCTTAGCGATATCGCCTAATCGTGGTTGCATCACCGAAGGCTGCTAAGAAAGCTTTGCGTTATTTGCAAGGTACTAAAGGCCTCATGCTCACATATAAGAGAACTGTTAACCTCGAGGTGGCGGGTTATTATGATGCTGATTTTGCAGGGTGTGTTGATACTAAGAAATCCACATCGGGTTATATATTCACCCTTGCAGAGGGTGCTATTTCTTGGAAAAGCACCAAGCAAAGTGTTACTGCATTGTCAACAATGCAGGCATAGTTTGTGGCATGTTATGAGGCAACCGGGTAGGCAGTATGGTTGAAGAATTTCATTCCGGGCTTAAGGGTGATTGACAGTATATCTGATCCACTCACTCTTTTCTGTGATAATCAACCCGCAGTGATCTATTCGAGTAACAACAAGTCAAGTGGTGCTGCCAAACACATTGACATCAAGTATCTTGTTGTGAAAGATAGAGTCCAGGATCAGACAATAAGTATTAAGCATATAAGGACTAACGCAATGTTAGCGGATCCACTTACGAAAGGCTTGCCACCCAGTGTGTTTAAAGAGCACGTTGCTAACATGGGATTGGCAGAAAGCTTTTGATCCTGGAATTGGGACCGTTATGACACCATCTCCCCATAAGCTAAGAAGAGTTCTTCTCTTCGATGGAATGATGTACTGTATTCAATTAATTCAATGGTACTTAACTGACCATTGTAATTTATTGTCTCTGTATAAGTTCCAACAAAGAGCCGAGCTCATAAGTTTATAATAAATATAAGTTTTTGGAGCTCCTAAGTTAAAGAAGCTTTGTTTTGAAATAAAGTGGTATATTGTAGTAACTGGGTTCTGCGGTACGCTATGGCCGTTGTAATTCTGTTGTCACCTATGCTGTTTTGTTTAGAAATGAGTTTATAAGTTTATCCTTACGATCAAGGGGGAGAATGTTGGATATAAGTGATCTGCAGTGATCTAAAAGTTACCGTGATTAATCTAAGTCAAATTAATGGCCTTTAAGGGGCTGTTGATTAACAGCCATTGGATGCCCTGATCAGGGGCATCCTGGCCGTCCATCTAATGGTTTGGTTTCCCCTAGTGCAGATGCTATAAATAGGGACCCTAGGGTTCTCTCTCTCTCTCTCTCTCTCACTCTTCCTAGCTCATTGATCAAGCAAGTATCTAAAGTACTAGGAAGAATCCTCACATATACATCAACAAGGATCAGGTGAAGCAAATCAAGAGGAGGCCATGGCTGGACCTCCAGATCAAGGTATACACCCCTGATCCTCATCTTTTGTGGCTCAATTCTTGAGCTAGATGATCCTAAGGGATCTAACAGTGAAAACTATATTACTATGGTATGAATTCAATGTTGTAACACTTTTGACATGTAATCCATGTCTTGTTGGTCAGATTCATGGCCGAATTCATACCTCGAAAAAGTATACTCTCTCCGTCCACAAATAAGTGTACTTCTAGTCTTGTCTTAAGTCAAATTTTATTACGTTTGACTAACTTTTTAGGACAACGTACCAATATTTATGACACTAAATAGATACCATTAGATTTAATTTTAAATCTAGTTTCATAATATGTCAATTTGATGTAATATAGATTCTTATATTTCTCTATAAAGTTGGTCAAATTTGGTTATGTTTGACTGACAAAAGCTAGATGTACACTTATATGCGGACGAAAGGAGTACACGGTATATAAATATGAAGAAAGGAATTCCAAGAATGGATATTCTAGGCACAAATCCAGCAGTTGCATCCTCCTCACTCCTCAGTCGAATTGATATCCAGAATTTTCATTGGCCAACAAGGATAACCATTTTTGCCGTTATATACAAGACGAACCAAGACGTGTTCATGGTTGGTAAACGTCTGTTTGTCTTGATCTGTTTTGTTGTGTACGTGAAATTCAGACGGATGTCCTTGGTTTTTTTGACAGCCAAGATGGTTGTCCTGGTGCGGATGGTCTCCTAAAAAATAACAGTCACACGATGTTCCACCGGGGATTCCAAGCCCAGATCACAGAAAGAACAGGGGCCAGGGGGCGGCACACAAGGCGCCGATCCCCCCAGACGTCCCCATCGCCGTGATCGCCGGCGCCTCCTCCCCCACACACCCGCCCCAGCCGCCGTCCCGACCTCTCGCCAGCGATAAGCAAATCCCGCCTCCCCTCCCTCCCGTCCACAAAACCCCCTTTCTTTACGACCCCCCACCCCCTCTCCCACCCCTCCTCTGCACCACCCCAGCCTCCTCCCCAATCCAGTCGCAATGGCGTCCACTGCCGCGCCGCCCGCCGCCCTCGTCGCCCGCCGCGCCGCAGCCGCGTCCGCCGCCGCGCCGCTCCGACGCGCGGGGCTCGCGGCCGGTGCCAGCCGGCGCGGTCGCTCGCGTTCGCGGCCAGCGGCGCCGCCGGCGCCGACCCGCGCCTCGCGATCCACGTCGCCTCGCGCTGCCGCGCCGCGTCCTCGGCGCGCGGGACCCGCGCCGTCGCCACCATGGCGAAGAAGAGCGTCGGGGACCTCGGCGCCGCCGAGCTCGAGGGGAAGCGCGTGCTCGTGCGGGCCGACCTCAACGTGCCGCTCGACGACGCCCAGAACATCACCGACGACACCCGTATCCGCGCAGCCATCCCCACCATCAAGTACCTCCTCGAGAAGGGCGCCAAGGTCATCCTCTCCAGTCACTTGGTAAGCCTTCCCCACCTCTCGCCCTCTCCCCGAAATCGACGATCTCTGGTCTCGTATGTGCAATGTAGGAAGCCAGGACTTGCAGAATGTGACTGTTTGCCATAAAATCTGTTCTCAGGATTTGATACACGAAACACAGAACGCTAACTCTAGCTATTAGTTATTACCAGTTCTGTTTCTAAGGCCGCGTGATTGCCCGATGGTTACCCTGTCCTGAAACAACTGATCATCGTTGCCAACGAATTAGTACTAAATACAAATCTTCCACCAGTCTCTCAATTCATTGTCTATTTATAAGTTCCGTAATCAGAGAAATGTTTTAGCCGACTACTGCTGGACCAAATCAATCTATTTCATCAATACTTATCTACCAGGACAATCCAATGCTAGTTACATACGGAGCTGCTTATGGCTACTCGTGTCATCGCCAAGTGATTCATAACCCTGTTTCTCTATGGATTTTCAGGGTCGCCCAAAGGGTGTTACTCCCAAGTTTAGCCTGGCTCCCCTTGTGCCAAGATTGTCCGAGCTCCTTGGCATCACGGTACACCATTGGTACTTCCGATCGAGATTCTGTTGACATGATTTGTACTGATTAAACGCATTCTTGTTCATGATCTAGGTGACAAAAGCAGATGATGTTATCGGCCCAGAAGTTGAGAAACTTGTGGCTGCCCTGCCAAACGGTTCTGTTTTGCTCCTCGAGAACGTGAGGTTCTACAAGGAAGAGGAGAAGAACGAGCCCGAGTTCGCGAAGAAGCTTGCTGCACTAGCAGATCTTTACGTAAACGATGCGTTCGGAACAGCCCACAGAGCACATGCGTCCACTGAGGGAGTTACCAAGTTTTTGAAGCCTTCTGTTGCAGGATTCCTTTTGCAGAAGGTTACTACTTCCTTTTATTTTTATTTTAGAACTTCGATGCTTGAATTCGATTAAAACTGCACACCACACACAAAAAAGGGGTCTAAAACAGAAGATTTAAAATCTTCTTTTGTCCTTCCGTTCCTTCCAGACAATGTCCTAAGTTCTGGACATGGTTTTTAATTGCAGGAACTTGACTACCTTGATGGAGCTGTTTCAAACCCGAAGCGCCCATTTGCTGCCATCGTTGGTGGCTCAAAGGTGTCATCCAAGATTGGGGTTATTGAATCCCTGTTGGAGAAGTGTGATATCCTTCTTTTGGGCGGTGGTATGATCTTCACATTTTACAAGGCACAAGGGCTCTCTGTTGGTTCTTCCTTGGTTGAAGAAGATAAACTTGAGCTAGCAACATCTCTCCTTGCAAAGGCAAAAGCAAAGGGTGTCTCGCTTTTGTTGCCATCTGACGTTGTCATTGCTGACAAGTTTGCTCCTGATGCTAACAGCCAGGTGTGCTACACATATGTTTTTCCTCAAATCACAGATTTATAATCAGTAGAACTTTTCTACTCCCTCTGTCCTAAAAAGGATGTCGCAAATTTGCCTAAATCTGGATGTATCTAGACACTATTTAGTATATAGATACATTCAGATTTAGACAAACTTGCAACATCCTTTTTAGGCCGGAGGGAGCAGTATAAATGAAGCAGCTCATGAACCTGTGGAGATCTATACTTGACATGAATTTCTTCTATAGACCGTCGCAGCATCTGCAATTCCTGATGGTTGGATGGGGCTGGACATTGGCCCAGATTCAGTCAAAACATTTAATGATGCCCTGGAGACAACACAGACAGTCATTTGGAATGGACCAATGGGTGTCTTTGAATTTGACAAGTTTGCAGTTGGAACTGAGGTAATGCCCTATGTAATTCATTCATCCAGTTTTACTATGGAACAATTTGCACAGAAAGAAACTTAACTGTGATATCTCTCTCCTGTAGGCTGTTGCAAAGAAGTTGGCTCAGCTTAGCAAGAAGGGTGTTACAACTATTATTGGAGGCGGAGACTCTGTGGCGGCTGTTGAGAAGGTGGGAGTGGCTGATGTCATGAGCCACATCTCAACTGGAGGTGGTGCTAGCTTGGAGTTGTTGGAAGGAAAGCAGCTTCCTGGAGTCGTTGCACTTGACGAAGCTGTTGCCGTGACCGTATGAGGCTAAGGCTCATTTTGTTGAATCTTATTGTCTTTCACGTACCATTCTGAACTGTGCCATTGTCCTCCTCCTTCGCAACTCTTCGACCGCTCGAAATGTAAGAGTCCAATGTTCTATAGAGAAAATACTGGGAATTGTTTGAATAACACCCCGAACAATTTGTGCTCACTTGAGCTACCCTTTCTAAGTTGACATTATTGACGTTTAAAATGGTAAAGATGGAATGAGGCTTGCTGGTTCCCTCAGAACTTCCTGTGTAAGCACCAACTTTGACACTTACCTGTAAGGATGTCTGATTTATGTTTTCTTTTCTTTTCCGAAGAAGCAAACTCTACAGATGTTGACCATTGGTAAGTAGATGCGCTTTGGAATTGTTGATTGTCAGAAGTTCAGTGTGGAACAGTCATGCACATGTTCACTTCTGAATCTGTATTTTCTCTCCTGCGTGTAAATCGGCACAAAATTTGTACCGAGTGCTGAAGCTGATCACTGAAAACATCATTTTTTTTAACAGAGAACATCGTGACATGTGTGTTGCTGTAAAATCTTCCATCTAAGGATATCATTCAACAACCTTTGGTTTGGAATTTGGACATGGTAGCCTGCATGTCGATTCTCAACGACCATCAGTTCAGCATTAGGGCTGGCTGGCTTCAATGGATATTCGTGCTGCTAACACACAGTACATATATTTAACCAAACCACACGACATGTGGCGAATCTAGGAAGCGAGCCTTAATTTTGATTATAAACCAAAAAGAGAACAAACTGAACAGCGAATATCGATTCCTCTGCAAAACCAACAGCACTCGTTGCTGATTTTGTATCAAACATAGACACTAGAGTAAACAATGTCATCATGCACAATACAAACCCCGTATATGCTTACATAACCTTAGCTTTTGGCTGGTTACTTTTCTCCTTCAGAACCATCTATTTCCTACACAAATGATCTTTGAGTTCTAATTTAAGTGCGTTTGCAAATGGTTTTGGTCTTTTGGAGCATGCAACTCACACCTGGCTCCATGATATCAAACGTCAGGTTTTTTCTCATATAAAAAAAACATACACACACACTGAATGATAAAAACTCAAAATGGTATGTCTAAATTATTTCCCATTTGTATTAGTGCCTTACATCACCCTAGAATAAGGTACAGCGGGGCCACAGAAGGGCAAAAACAGCACTACAAATATTGCACGTTGACATGCTCATATCTAGTCCAAATGAAGTAGTACTACAAATAGGAGAAATAAAATAAAAAGGAGAAAAAAGCTTATGTCTCATAAACAGTACTCCAAATATATGCTGAGAACAACAGCAATCCTAATCATACATAAGTTTATGCTAAAAGGAATCCTGGCACAAGAGCTTATGTGTCATTAGAAACCTCATTGAAAGACAAGTCAAGGTATTCTGCCAGACTCAATCCAGATGTTGGTATAGCTGGGCCTTTAGCAGGTATATTATCTTTCTTTGTACGCAACGATTCTGGAAGCCAGGACTTGGCGCCACCGCCACCAATAGGTATCAGTATGCTACCAACAATAGGTCGCAAGTTCTTCCAAGGATCATCAGCCATGGACTTCTGGAGGTAGTCCTTCTCTTTACCTCCATAATGGTTCCGAAAACCCGAGCCACCCCTTCCCCCTCTTCCTCTCGAACCTGGGCTGCTGTAGTAGTTCTCACCCCTGCCTCGTCCGGAAGATGAGCACGGGCTACCTCTTGGTCCATAGTTCATCAGGCTACCTCTTGGTCCATAATTCATTGGGCTACCTCTTGGACCATAATTCATTGGGCTATCACTTGGACCATAATTCATCGGGCTATCACTTGGACCATAATTCATCGGGCTACCTCTTGGTCCATAATTCATCGGGCTACCTCTTGGTCCATAATTCATCGGGTTGCCCCCTCGGCCAACATTAGAGCCTCTGAACCCAAAGTTGGGCGAACGTGGATAAGAATCTTGAGCTGGAGAAGCAGAATGTGGGTTCCAGTGAGGTGGAGGACCAGGAGGTGCTCCTCGGTATTCTGACATTGGAGTCTGGAACTGCATAGGAGCTCTCCATGGGCTAGTCCCTGGTGGAGGCGGTTCCATCAAGGATGGGTCCATATGGTGCTGGTGTGGAGGAGGATAGTTGTTACCATAGTTCCCAAATCCAGCTAAACAAGCAAAGTGAGACAAATGATCAGGGTGAAGTTATGTAATATTAGTCATTCATGGCATCCTGCATGTAAATTGAAAATCTCAAGAAGAGGCACAGGTCAATGTAATTTTTCAAGTTGCTATCCTGACTATCTAGTTTTTTGTAGGGGTATTTAGGTAAGACAAAACTATACAGTAAAGCGTGAGAACCAATAAACAATGGTAATTTTCACATAATGCATAAGGCCTAAACATCAGTTGGGGTTTATTGTAGCACAATATAGCTAGAAGTAAGCACTAAACAGTTCCATTTTTTTACTAGATTGTTTTTAAACTAATATTTGAGTGTCAAAAAGTGGAAGCTCAATCCTACTCTGATGCCATTGTTGGTGATGTAAATTGTTCAAAATTATTCTCTTCAACTTAGAAGGATCTTCCAAAGATTCTCCAATCAACCAATACCCCGATTATCCAGTTATAAGAAGTTAGCATCTACATACTTCCTAAAAAGCTGCTTTATCGATTATAATTCAGTTTTTTTGCATCATGTTTTTGTTGCGCTTAGTCAAATCCCAGTAGAACTCAGTTGTACAGATCAATGGAAGTGTTAAAACTACAGAACTATATCTAAAATCCTACAAATGCGAATCTTACACAAGCGACTAACCTAGACGCCTATAACATCTAGTAGGTTTAACCTAGGAGCACAGTATGCAATAAACATGAGGAAGAGAAGAAGAGGAGCAATACCCTAGAAGGGGTAAGGTACTGACCATGAGGTGGGGCTGGAGCGGGAGAGGAGCCCAAGTCGGGGCTCTTGCGCTTGTGCGGGGCGGCGGCGGAGGAGAAGGCCGCGCCGGGGTTGGTGTAGAAGCCGAACCTCGCGGGCGGGCGCGGGGCGGAGGAGGGCGTCAGGTCGGGCTCCGGGAGATCCCACGCGGCCGCCGCAGACGGGAGAGGCGGCGCGGCAGATGGCGAGGAGGAGGAGGAAGCGGAGGCGGCGGCTGCGGAGCGGAGGGCGAGGAGGCGCTCCCGGCGATTTGCCGACGACTCCTCCTCCGCTTGCCCGCCGGTGTCCATCTGGGAGACTCTGGGATTGCGGCGCTCTCGCTTGTGCGCGATTTCGCGACGCGTCTGGCTGCTACGCTTTGCGGCTATGTTTCAGAGTTCAGAGTTTCGAAAAGAGAGAAGGGAAACACTGCGTATTTGCCATCGTGGAAATACTGGGTCATGTTCACAGAGTTCAGAAAAGAGGATACTAGTTCTCTTGTGGAGATTTACTTTGGTACACCCTTTTTTATTTTATTTTTACGATTTTCAGTCCCGATGAACAATAGTAGAGCTTTTCAATGCTTTGAGTGGAGATGACAATACAGAGAAGTAGCCTTCCCAGCGAAGCCTTCCAAAACACGACACGCCAACCAAATCGATTATGATAGGCATCCGACAGATCATCATCTTCACACGAGTTAGAACCCTAGAACCGCCACCTTTATTCAAGCCGAGCTAGTAACCCCCATGCCACCCGTCGGCACCCTGTTGGATCAGCCGCTCCAAACCTCATTGGCCAGGCCACCATCGAGGAAGAAGACGACAAAACAAGTGCGATCTTTCGTTGGATCCGATCAAACCACGCAACGAGGAGGAACCTCTGCCGTCGGGCAGCGCACCGCCATGGAAGAACTCTGTCACCACCCATTCTACTTGCGCCGCCCCGGTGATGACCCGCCTCGCGTGTAGGAGACCGTCAGAGACCGCGTGCCCTCACTCCCCCATCTTTAGCAGGATGGGTGCCGTTGCAGCAGTCATAGGGAGTAGACCAAACAAAGGTTTCTAGATTAAGTCTATTATTTCGGAGGAAAAGAAACGTGATTGCATATGACATTCAAGTTAGAGCTCTAAGTAGTAAAGGGCTTGCGAAGAAAGGACCTGTCGTCCCCCCGGGCACAATCAACTTCTTTAAGAAATTGGAAAGGGCTTTCCTTTGGTCCGCGAAGGACAAGACCACCGGGACCAAATGCAAAGTGAATTGGGAAACAGTTTGCCGCCCGAAAAGACTTGGAGGCCTCGGAATACTAAATCTTGACAAGTTCGCGATGGCGCTTAGGCTTCGGTGGCCTTGGCTTGAATGGAAGGAGCCCATAAAAATTTGGGTGGGCACCGGCAATCCTTGCAATGAGGCGGATATGGATATTTTCTATGCGGCAACCTCTATTTCGGTGGGAAATGGGCGCAAAACGCCATTTTGGCATGCTCCATGGCTTCAAGGAAGAAAACCTATAGACATTGCCCCCCTCATCTTTGCATTGTCCAAGAGAAAGAAGTGGAATGTTTTCCAAGCCTTACATGGAGGTGCTTGGATAGAAAAAATTGCGTTGTGGCCTCGATACATTTGGAGCAATTTGTGGAGCTTTGGAGGCTAATCAATCATGTCCATCTTGATGACAATGTGGAAGACGACATCTTATGGAAGCTCACGGACGATGGTGAGTACTCGGCAAAGTCGGCTTATGAGGTGCAATTTTTGGGCTCCACCTTATCCAACATGGAAAAGACTGTTTGGAAGGCTTGGGCCCCTCCCAAGGTCAAGTTCTTCGCATGGCTTGCAACTCAAAATAGGGATTTAGACGACGGATAGATTGGAGAAGAGGGGGTGGCAAAATTGTGGCTTGTGCCCTCTTTGCAAGCAAACCATCGAAATGGTTAATCATCTTTTTGTATCTTGTCGGTATACCATACGGGTTTGGAACTTCACGAAGAGTTGGATAGGCATAAACGACAATGAACCTCAACAATGGCAAGGTGCGGGCCTTTCAATCAAGACTTGGTGGAGCATGATAACAGATAGAGTAATCCCCAACAGGAAAGCGTTGGCTTTCCTAACCTTACTTATCACGTGGGAGTTATGGAACGAGAGGAACGCCTGGGTCTTCCGCAACAAGCACGCACCGCCTTTTGTTGTGTTAGATAGAATTAAAAATGAGGTTCGCTTGTGTGTTATTGCGGGCGCCAAACATTTGGGCGAAATAATGCCGAGAGAGTAGGTTTATTGTAATATTCACCTTTCTTTTCTTTGCTCTGTTCGTCAAACTCTTTCTTAATTAATAGATTGGGACAAAGCTTTTGCCCCGTTTAAAAAAAAGTTAGAGCTCGATTAAGTCGTGGTCCATGGAGAGAACGAGAGCCTGGCACTGACTTTTAAGATGGAAGAGGACAGGTTCGGTGGCCCTTTGACAAAAAGTTTTGGGGAAAGATTAAAAGCACTATCCTCGACATTTTTAATATTTTTTTGATGGGTAAATATGACGTTGCTAAATTTAACTTTGGCATTCTTACATTAATTCCTAAAGTTGTTGGAGCCGTATTCGTTTAGACAATACTACCTCCGTTTTAAGGCTTAAGGCGCACACGTTTTTCAAAGCAAAGTTTGACCAAAAGAATTAAGCAACAAAATCTTGATTATATTAACATAATTAGTACCGTTGGATACGTATTGAAAAATACTTTCCAGTGATACTAGTTTTATACCAAAACTCTTTACGTATTTAGAGTAATTCTTGGTCAAACAAAAAACACGTAAAACAAGAACACCTTAAGCCCTGAAACGGAGGGAGTATATACCGATCCAACTCCAATAGCTAGCAGATCCATTGACTATTGAACATGTATTTATCTCGATGCCCACCGATTGCCATTCCAAATGACGACCTATATGCAGAACTTGAGGCTAGTGAGTAGGCACAGGGATAGGACGGCTATATTGCCATTCCTGATATTGAACCTCTAGACCACTCTAGAGTATATATAGGAGCGGCTAGTGGTCTCATCTAGCCTCGTCCTCTAGACCACTCTATTGTCTTCTTATTGTCTTCTTATGTTGGACCTTTGTGAAAATTGAAGTAAAAGTGAAGGTCTTGCCAAAGATGGAGCCTATCGTGGTGGCTAGAGGTGGAATCCACGTGAAGATGAAGTAGTCCCAGTTGTTTAGAGGTTGCAAAAGACGGGGTGAACCATGTCAAATATTTTTCGAGCCAAACAATATGGTAGTGTGTCATCGCGAATCAACACAAAGTGCAACAATGGAACAATTTAACACCGATTAAGAGAGATATAGGTGAGTTAAACATAGAGGTGCGAAACGTAGCAATGATATAATTGTCAATGTCACTATGCGAAATGACTTTTGATAAATGCTATTGTACATATTTTGTTTTCCCTTAGCAACGTGTGCATATATATGAAATGACTTAGATGACGTTAAGAGAGGGAGCCAGTTGAATTTGCGTTTTTAAACAATTAAAGATTTGTGCTAGGCAAATGCACTAACAAGGTATGTCTAAACAATATTAATTTGCAATCAGACGAAGCTAATAACCAATTTAAAACTACAAATGATATATAATTAATAGCATGTGTAAATTGCCAAAAGGAAAGCGGATAATAGACTATAGTTGTACCTCTAAGTTCTCAAATACCAACCTTCACTCTACATCTTCATTTGGGTGCCACATGAGGACTATCCACTATGGATTGCTCCCCCGGGACATGGAAATATCCACAACCATATCAAAAGTCACTCGGGCCTTTGCACAATCTTCTTGAAGATATCACCCAACTAACACCACCAAACCACCTAGGAGTTGGGGGTCAAAGTGTACACAAAACAATGCAACCACAAAACACCTTTTGCTCAAATCATTTTCTCATATCTCATAAGATCCAAATCATACAATATATTAATGGAGATGGGTTTTCTTATTTTGGGATGGGTTTTCTTATTCAGTGGGTAACCCTCCTCTAGGTTCCAAAGGTGCCTACTTATATCCAAGCTTTATAAACTAGCCACTATGACTGTAGGTGACATTTTCTATATAAAATTCAAAGCCTCCAAGATAAATTCGGACTGGAGGTGTTTCTAGGTGGTCTCGAGGATACAATACAGACTAAGTCCAGAGATCTAGAACTACTCAAAAATTGTCACAAAACATAACTTTCTTATATAAAATATGTTTTTGATGATATTGGTCCCATTTCAAAACTAACTAAAAGCTATAGGCACCTAGAAAAAACCCGGTAATCGCTCTACGACAATGTGATCAACAATAATTCCTCAAGATCTTGAAGCCACATCTTCTCTTGTATTCTCAAATTGTGCCCCCCACAACTCAACTCATAAGCAAAATGACGATCACCTTTTAGTTACACAAATAAATTACATCTTGGTCATTCTTATCTTCACATAAACGTCATATTCACCACATTCTATTTACTCACCAAAATCAATCTTGATGCCTCCAAGTTCCCTGCACACTCGGTTCTTTGTCAATTACTCCCTCCGTTTCAGGGCTTAAGGCGTCCTCATTTTGCGTGTTTTTTCTTTGACCAAGAATTACTCTAAATACGTAAAGAGTTTTGGTATAAAACTAGTATCACTGGAAAGTATTTTTCAATACGAATCCAACGGTATTAATTATGTACAATATAATCAAGATTGTGTTGCTTAATTCTTTTAGTCAAACTTTGCTTTGAAAAACGTGTGCGCCTTAAGCATTGAAACGGAGGTAGTATAATGTATTCATATCTTGAGCTAAATGATCTCGAATCATATCTTGATGTTAGGGAATTTACTAAATCGATCCAATATCTTTCATGCATCATACATTTCTTCATACTTAACCGCGCGTCTTCGGTGACCGTAACTTCGACGTCTCTTAATACAATGAGAAATTCGAAGTATACGGACAAGTTCAATGATGTACCATGTATTTTACTCAAGCCAGCGCAACCCAACTGCGCACGCCCCAGGTACTCCATACTTCCAGGTTCCATTGCATACTTCGTGCAACCTACTCTACTCGTGCAAGCTGTGATGTTACTTAGCTCCAAGTCCCACGGGTGCATCAGTTAGTTGGACACCTTCAAACTTGCACCTGGCAACAATTTCAGAGTGGTGGTAAAGTAACTAGTCGGTACTAGAAACGGTCATGCCGTGAAAACATTTAACAAATTGGCTAGCCTCTGGTTGGCAATCATCTCAGGCGCAAATCCTCGGTGCATCTCATTCCTAACAAATCTCACCAATAAACGAGATCGATGTTGCTGAAGACTATGAGCCACCCTCTACTTTGTTGTTCTCCCATGGAAAATGAAGGACACATGCATCCCAAAGTTGCTTTAGCTGTTGGTGTCATATATATGGAGAAACATTGTAAGGACATGGCCACATGGGGGTATCACCAAGAAGATGGCAAGAGGTTTATCTCGTGATTTTTTTGAAGTTACCATGTACTCCTCACCTGTTATTTAGTCAGTGAGGGTAAGTATATAAATATATTCGGCTATGATTCTCTGTCATGCACAAAAATAACAAGATCTTCCTTACATGGACGTACTAATGCTCGTCGATGTGGACTGGTCCTGCGCTTATGGACATTGCAAGTAATCCTCTTATTTTGCCACATAATTTCACAGATCACCGGGATAATTCTCTACAATAATATCCGTATGTCTTTACTCTTTAGGAGTGTTGGCTCTTAAACCCATTGTACCCCGCAGTTAAATATTTGGGCAGGTAGCTGGTGAGATTCTAAGCCAATACATACAATGTTGAATCACTCCTATGTATACATACCTACAGAGTTCCACGACTATAAAGACTAAACACTCGAGACCAGGGCCGGCCCATAGGGCGGGGCAGAGGGGCACTCGCCCCGGGCCCTACGATGAAGGGGCCCAACCCATAATTTTGCTTGTGAACCTATATTAGTGTATTACTTTTGAAACCCAACAATGTAGAATAATTCTATTGTAGAAAATATAGATGGTCCAAGATGTAGCCTACAATGACTCTATTCTGACTCCTATTTTTTGAAAAATACTCCAACATTTCTCTGGCCTCTTCAAATGTGTAGCAAACACCGACCCTCATGTGACTTCACAATGTTGTGAGTATCTATTATTGAAACTAACGACACAATCATGTAAGTATACAATTTCATAAGCAGCTCTCCTCTCCCTGACGGTCCTACTTGTCCCCATCATGCATGTTTGAAAGACTATTTCATCCTCTTATTAGTTCAGTGCATTACTCAACTCTTCTACTATTTTTTGAACATGCATATAAACACAATAAGAAATTGATAGAAATAAATATAATGGTATATAGTTTGCTAGATCAATAGTAATAGGTAGTTTAGGATATCTTCGCCAAGATTTCAAAGATCACAGATCTATAAAATATACATATCATTTAATTTGCTATTGCATTATATTAATATTTATATTATAGAATAATTTTTTAAAGTGTTTCGTGTATAAACAAGTGATGAACCTTAATAGACATCGTTGAGAGACCCATGAACACTAATCATGCTTAAACTAAATTTTACCACAAATATACTTATGTTGTTTTCTCGAGTGTGTGTGTTGTGGTGGTGTGGGGGGGGGGGGGGGGCAATTGCCCCTCTTGGCCCCAGGGAAGCTCTCTTTAAACAAGGGCCCCATTTTGTTGTGTTGCCCTAGGGCCCTCAACATCCTTGGACCGGCTCTGCTCGAGACACTACAGCTAAAATACAAGCTTGCCTACCTATTTGACTGTTGCAACTGGTGTATACATGAGTGATGCTACTTGGCCTATCAGCGTTAGGCGTGGGATGCACCGGGAACATGAGCTCAAGTTAAGAGAACGCATGCAAGTCGATTCAACAAGACTTTGTCATGAGAGTTCGCTAGGGAACTCGCTATGCTACACAAATGACGACTATGAGTTCTTGTGATCCTACGGCATGCATAGTGAAACCACACTACTCAATATTAACTTTGCCGGTCGAGAAATAAGACATACATGTGGAGAAGCATTGTAGTGACATCAGACGTGGGGTGTCTCACCAACAAGAACGTTTATCTCATGAATAAATTTTCGGAGTTATGATGTACTTATGATCATTTACTTACGCAATTGTTGAAGTGTATGAGTGGATTGCACTAGTCATTTCCATCAGTTCGGACTTTTGGTTGTGTTGGTTAGTGCATGAAGTTTGACATGGTATCAGAGGCTAAGGTCTCGAGTTCGAGTCCTGGCTTTCGCAATTTATCCTAAAATTGCTGTTGACTCCTCTGTGTCCACGTATAGGCTTCTTGAGTCATACGTGAGTTTCGCGCGCCATCGCTCTCTTCCGATTGCACGTGATGACTTCTCTCCGTCCGTCACACGTGAGAGGGGTGTAGCACCCCGGATAAATCACTATAAAAAAATTGCCTATTGATTGTATTTTGTGTATCATCATCTCATCATATAGCATATCATTGTTTTTTTCCCTAAAATTATTTTAACAAACACTATTTTGTTTACTGAAATATCTATATGGTTTTATTAAACTCGTCTCTCTTTTTTTTAATTGAAACAAATAATATTTCTAATATTTTTCTCGGTCTTTATATGACCACAAAAGCTTTTCTTATTTTATGAATAAAAGTAGGCATAAAAGCTTTTCTAAAGTTTCGGCCCAAAACTAGCCCCATCTAATCTAGTTTGGACTATACAAATAGTTTATTTCTTTTTTTTCTCACCAAACCCTAGTCCCAAAATCGAGATGTAGATCTGCCCCAAAATCTCAATCTCATCTTCCTAAAAATCCCCTCCTTTTATGCCTCCTTCTGGTCTACAATCCAGCCGACGGTGAGCTCTATTTTTCTCAGTGTGTTTTCTCTGCAGTATCCCAAAGATCGTCGCATGTTTCCTCTTTTTCTCAGCCGTGTGCGCGGGAAGCAGCTGCTCATCGATTTGATCCTTGCAAATCCTCACGTGAGGTTGATAATTAGCTAGCTAAGCATCTCACGCAGCCACGCATCACATCTCCTCTTAGTATTATTTTTTTATCTGCCACTTCACCGGTTCCATCGCTGTAGGCAGCAGGTGGCCGCCGCCTTGGCCCTTCGCGTGTGCGCAGCGGCAGCCAGATCTCTGTCTCTGCAGGGTTCATCTGCTTCCCCATCTAATCCACGCCAGCAGCTAAACAACACACTCCAAGCCACCAGATCCTAGCGCAGCAGCAGTAGTCTGTCGCCGTTGTCAATTCCGGAGGCCGAGGCCCTTCGCAGCGTCGGCGCTGGCCGGCAGAACCCTGCCGTTTTGCTTCCTTCCAATTGGGACATGTTCCCTTGTTCCTGACCCCCCGTTCGCCTCCATCGGTTCTCTTTCAGGTCAACGCCCTCCGGTCACCGCGCGTAGTTGCATCATGCAGCCTCGGGTTCCACGCCGGTATGCGCCATCCTTGCTCCTTGATCGACAGCAGCAGGAGATCTCTTGTCTGGCTGTTTTTCTTTGTTTCCCTGCGACACCGACTGCAGGTTATTTTCAATGTCGTTTCTCTGCTTATTCCGCTCCATACAACATATCAGCAAGACTAATTCGTTTCCTTGTGTTGATTCAGCACATCGAACCACTACATAGATGATTGTTTCTTCGGCAATTATTCCTTTTGACTTCACAACCTGTTACGACACGTGTTCGACAAAATCTCTGTAAGAATTTTGGGGCCGATTCTTCCACTGGAGTCACCGATCCACCAATGTTCTACTGGCTGCTTTTTCGTCAAGATTATCTCACAGAGTTTGCTATTTCGGCTACTTCCAAACCATCCATTCGTTTATCTGATCCGAACTGTGAGATCTCGACCCTTCTTCAATTTGTTTTGTATAAATGATATTTATCACCTGTTGCATATTAAATTATTCATACTCGCTTGCATGTTTAGTGGTTTGGGGCACTATGCCGATTCACCTCATAATTAATATGGAGACCATATGAGGGCGAATCTAGTTGTATTTTGGCCCCATTTAAATTTGTGTAGCGAACCGGTGCTATATTTTGTCTTGTTAAGACAACATTTGAATTGCGGGGTAGCTAAACAACTATAACCATCTAATTAATTGTCGGGACCCTGGTTCCGCTTAATATTGGCTAATTGCATCGCATCTTTATCATGCCACACATCATACATGCATCATGCTCGATCTTTTGCCGTAGTATTAAATAGTGCATCCGGTGTTTGTTCTAGTGTTTGCTTCTTCACGGATTAGGCCGATGAGTTGATGCGAGAGTCGACCCGATCTTCGGATAAACCTTCGGCAATGTTTTCAGGCGAGCATCTCCCCCTTTCTACCTATCGTACTTTTATAGTTTTTATTTCCTCCTGTTGATCTATTGCTATCTATGTTGCGATGCTCTAGTTTTCGTACCCGTGATATCCCTTGCAGCCTTATATTGTCTTGGACATATCCTATTACCTGTTGTTTGGTAGATAGTCGGCCTTGCGTGTCGTAGTTGCTTGCTCAAGTGCTGTTGCGTGTCGTCAAGTACCACAGTTGTTGGAAGACTATCATATGCTTTATGTTGGAGATGATCATGGCTTTACTTATTGTTTAATAACTAAAATTAAAGTAGATAAATAATGCAGAGGCACATGTGGGCAATAGATGTTATTTGGTTTTTAACCGTCCACTTGTGTCCCGTAGGACCCCGAGTTCTTGACACCTGTTTCGAGATCGAGCGCGCTAACCACAGGTGGGGTGTGTGGGCACCCCCATCGATTAGTACCTGATTTCAAAGTACTGTACCGGGGGCCACAAGTAGTTTGGGGCTTTATTACTATCCTGTACTTATGCCATGCTTTACTGCTTTAATTACGATTGCGCGTGGAGCGCCTGTACTGTTTTGGAACCAATGTGGAATGTTTACGCGGTATCGACAAGCCCAGTCACACTTTCGGGTTCCCAGTCGTTTACAGTCATTGTCACAAACCTCTGGGTCCGTCTCGGAGACCGGACGACTTCGTTACGGGTAGCTTAGTGGGGTGGCCCCCCGTGCTTGCTTTGGGTCTGGGAAACGTCGTGTCCGAAACCCCGTCGACATACCGTTGGGTGTATGTTTTGTGATCTTGTACCTACCTGATCTGACAACAAGGGTGTAGGTGTGTGTGGAAACTTTGGTGCACCCCTGCAGGGTTAAATCTTTTCGAGAAGCCGTGTCCACGGTTATGGACGACTTGGAGCACAGTTCTCGATCATAGACAACTATAACTAAAGTTTACTGTTATAATTTGACTTGTATCTGATATGACTAGTAATCAGCTTCACTACAACGGAATGGCTAAATAAAAGTACCAATAACTGCTGTGTTTGGGATATCTCATGCTAATTGTATCTGACTAGTAAATGTTGCAACTATAACAGAATGGTTAACTAAAAGTGCCCACTGCTTATTATATCATGATGACTATCTATACCTGACTAGTAATTGCTGCAACGATAACTGAATAAATAAAACTGCCAACTGTGTGAGTTCCTCGGTCGACTTCCTCGTTTGGTCTCGAGGGGGAAATACCAGGATGGGTATGTTTGGTGGTAGTATCAGGTTGGTTCCGAACAGGTCTTTCTTATCCCTCTCTGATAGCCGCCAGCTGTATCGAGTCCCTATAGGTTGTTTAGTGCATGCTGCGTTGCCGCTTCAGTCCACTATACCTATGTAGGCGAGGACCGCCGAATTCTAGTCTCGCCGTGTACTGGCGTCAGTACTGACCGCTCTCTTTTTTCCTTTGCCTTTTGTCGGCACCCCTTTTGTTTAAGTAGGTTTGAGATCGACGTCGTTAGCGGGGTTACCCTTCCGGCTTGGCCTGGGCAGGGTTATGGACACCGATCTTGCATCTTGTCTGTACTCGGACGCTGTATTGTTTTTTAGGTGATTTGGATCTTTGTACTGTATATCTATATTCTTGACTCATTGAGTCGCTGTTGTATATATATGTTTTGTGGGTTCCATCGAGGCCTATTGTATAATGATATTACTTCGTTTTCCACCCGCACGCAAGTGCCTGGTGGCACCTTTGAATCGTTTCTATGCGGGTTTGGCGGGAAGCACTAAAACTTGCATAGGGCCGATTCCGAGGGTGTTACAAGGGGGTGTTGAATTGTATAAGTGGATTGCACTAGCTCTTTCTATCAGTTCGGACTTTTGGTTGTGTTGGCTAGTGCATGAAGCTTGACATGGTATCAGAGCCTAAGGTCTCGAGTTCGAGTCCTGGCTTTTGCAATTTATCCTAAAATGTCTTGGCTTTTGCAATTTATCCTAAAATTGCTGTTGACCCTTATGTGTCCACGTATAGGCCTCTTGAGTCATACGTGAGTTTCGCGCGCCGTCGCTCTCTTCCGGTTGCACGTGCTGACTTCTCCCGTCACACGTGAGAGGGGGTGTTGAAGTGTATAAGTGGATTGCACTAGCCCTTTCCATAAGTTCGGACTTTTGGTTGCGTTGGCTAGTGCATGAAGCTTGACATGGTAGCAGAGCCTAAGGTCTCGAGTTCGAGTCCTGGCTTTCGCAATTTATCCTAAAATTGTTGTTGACCCCTCTATGTTCACGTATAGGCCTCTTGAGTCATACGTGGGTTTCGCGCGCCGTCGCTCTCTTCCGGTTGCACGTGCTGACTTATCCCTGTCACACGTGAGAGGGGGTGTTGAAGTGTATAAGTGGATTGCACTAGCCCTTTCCATCAATTCAGACTTTTGGTTGCGTTGGCTAGTGCATTAAGCTTGACAACAATGAGGGTAATGTTTTACTCGTAGCATGTGAATTGGATTGGGATTATGTAAGTAAAAATATTTCCGGTTTTGACTGTCCTGTACAAAACTAACAAGATCTTTCGTATAGGAAGTACCAAAACATCGCAAGTAATCCTCTTATTTTCCCACATGATTACATGGATCATCGTGCTAATTCTCTACAATAATATATCGATGTCTTTAGGACTGTTGGCTCATATACCCACTGTATCCCAGAGTTAACTATTTGGCCAGGCGGCTGGCGAGGTTCTAAGCCAATAATATAATGTTGAATCACTCTTCTGCACATGCCATTCCCACGAGTTCAAAGACTGAACATTCAGAGACGCTATATGACACGGGTATGCCCTACAGGTGCCCAGTGTTAGCCTATCCGGTTCGACCCAGCGGAAGCCCATAAGACGAAGTATCCCTGATGGTGAAGTCTAGGAGGATTTCGGGTGGCCCAAGCCCAAGAGGAGTGCGATTTCTTGAAGAATATGGCTAAACTCAAGATAGAAATTTAAAGGGAAAACCCTAAACTTGTAACCGACTCGACCTATCCCGGGACCTGGCCTATCTATATAAAGGCCAGGAGGGCACGACGAGGAGGATTCACCTCATAACCCTAGCATACACACCACTACATCTTATCTGCGCACCCCCGTAATCTTCAGCTTCGCCATTAATCGAGAGCAGACAAGCAGGAGTAGGATTTTCGCTCCGGAGGCCTGAACCTGGATAAACATCGTGTCTCGTGTTGCTTGTCTGTTAGCCGTTCCGCGATCTTCAGCGTCTCCTCTTTCTCCAAAACCTAAGTCCATAACAATGGGCATTGACGAGTCAAATTTTGTCACTACAACTAAATTGTAAGCTTGCGTCCCTATTTGATTGTTGCAACTGGGCTTGGCCTATCGACATTAGGCATGGGATGCAGTGGGAACATGAGTTCAAGTTAAGAGAACACAAGCGAGTCGATTCAACATGACTTTGTCATGAGAGTTCGTTGGGGAACTTGCTATGCTACATAAATGGCGACTATAAGTTCTTGTGTTCCTAGGGAAAAATGAAACCAAAGCCTCGAGTGGCTCCCGAGCTCATTGGAGCTTGTTTTTTGAAAAAAAAACATATTTTAAGACTCCAAAAAATGTAAAAAAATCCACACATAGACATTTATATATTCTGAAGGTGTGCAAGAATTTTGGGACAAAAATACGTTTTATTTGGTGAGATACAAAAAAGACAAATCTCTGACAGAAATACATGCTTTTTTTATACTATATATGAATGTGATTTTTTTTAAGCCCAAAATAAAACGAGTTTTTTACCGAAACTTGCCACAGTCATTAAGCCTGCAAATGTGTATTCCCAAAACTAATTTTAGATTTTTTGGAATAAAAAATACGAATTTCAAAATTTTCAAATACCGAGCTCACTAGAGCTCGGGAGGCACAAATCCTCTTCAAAAGTGAAACCACACTACTCATATTAACTTTGCCGGGCGAGCAATAGGGCATACGGTGTGCTCTTGGCTATGCTACTAATTATGTAATTCCATGACAACAGACTACACATCACACAGTGATACGGAGCTTAATTCTTTCCTTTTTCTAATAATTTTAATCGGAACACCGGAGGTCTTAGCTAGACAAGATACAAATAAAGAATATTTTGCAACAAGGTTAAGTGCACTCCCCAATAACAACAGAACAGTGAGTGTCTCGTGCTAGTCCTTTAATTCAGTCAGAAAGGTAGTGGCCTCACGCGTGTGTGTAGAAAAAAAAAGGCAAACATGACGTTGGTAGAGATCGAATCTTATAATTTTCCTTACTGCTTTCACCAAAACGTGTACTACTTTACTTGTGCTGAGATAGTAACTAACTAACTGGACATATGATCGGTGGGGTAGTAAATCAACCACACCCGTCCTTAAATACAACTCCTACTCGCTCCTTTGCATCTCACTACATAGCTCGAACAATAGCCCCTGCATCTCGCTACATGCGAAACCGTAAGCTTGTTCGTCTTTTTTCGTTTCTGCATTTGGATAGATAGAGATGTAGGTTGCTAAGCAACACTAGGCTTGGGATGCACTCGGGACATGCTTTCCGGTTGAGAGGCCGTACATGAGCCGATCTGATGGTTCTTTGTTACTGCAAACCAAGCACTTAGAAGCTTGTTTGCCAATCTGCGTGCTTGGCGGGTGAGGAAGACATGTGAGGCTACGCGCCTGAACTATCGATGGGGACGAGGGAGTAACCATACCGCCTGAATTGGCCATCATTTTTTTTTATAAATCAGGCTTTTTTAACTAGCAAGGTGACCCTTGCATATACGAGGACACCATCTATACAGCGTCCAAATGCACAAATGTGTGGGCAACAAATTTAATATATTCAATAATAAGTTTACATCCCGTCTCTGTATAATTAGAATGCACACAACCAACAATAATAATCCAGTAGGAAATAAAGATAAAAACTACTAGGAGAAAATTATGCAATCATGTGGTAAACAAAACGCCTAAGAAGATGGAAGATCTATCCGTAGATAATGCTATCATCTAAGTCAGAAAAAAGTCCCTCGTTGTATACTCCAAACGGTACATCTCTCCATAAATAGGTCTCGACACTCCACTAGTTGTACACATGAACATAAATAGAGAACAACCATGCTCCTGCAAATGAGAATACAAATTATTTTTAAAAATCTTGTCATTTTTATGTAGCCATAGCGATAAAATAATGACAAACACTCTCATCATAAACGGAATTCTATACTTATCAGCAATCTCACATAACTAATTACCAAATACACTGGTAACAGAAGTGAGGGAGATAATCCAGAAACTACTTGGACGATTGACCATGTAGAACGAGCGAAATTACATTAAGAGAATAAATGTTTAATTGTCTCATCTTGGTGACAAAAACACATTATTTACTTCCTTGCCAATTCCATTTGACAATATTATCTTTTGTGAGAATAATGCCTCGTAAGTACCATGCGAATATTTTTGTCTTTAATGGTATTTTTGTCTTCCAAATTCTAGAGTTATCATCAACCAGAATATTAGGTTGTACCATTTCTCTATATATGAATTCTATTGAGAATTTTTCCATTCTCCTGTAACTTCCAGCGGAACTCATTGGTATCTTCCGACAACTAAATTGTGGATAATATATGTAAAAGATCGTTCCATGATGCCAGTATAGGTCCAATGACATCCCACCTAAACCGTCATATTTGAAGGATTTGATTCAAACACAATGGAGAATGTATCTCCTTTGTGACGTACAATATTATATAGATAAGAATATTGCTCCTGCAGAGTAGTCTGGCCAAGCCATTTATCCTCCCAAAAGCGTATCTGACGATCCATCCTTGATATTAAAGGAACCAAATCGAAATAAATGTTTTTAGAAGCCATAAGGCTATCCCAAAAGTGTGAATCTGTAGGTTTTCATAGCACTTATAGCTTTTGAGCATCCTCCACAAAATAGTCTGCCAAACATCGTCCTATGTAAGTAGCTTAAAAAGCCATTTACCAGAAGAGCAGTGTTCTTAACTTGTAAATCATGAATACCAAGTCTCCCTTGGTATTTTGGTTGGCAAATCACACTCCATTTGGCTAGTCGATATTTCTTTTTCTCACTATCTCATTGCCAAAAGAATGTTGATCGGAAATCATCCAATCAGTTCAAGACTCCTTTCTGTAACTGGAAAAACGAGATCATATATAGTACCATATATTTAAGTATTGAATTAATGAGTAGAAGTCTTCCATCCAGAGATAACAATTTTCCTTTTCCAGCTACTAAGTCTTTTTATAATCTTTTCTCTACAAGTTTCCATTCATCATTTGTGAGTCTTCGATAGTGAATCGGGATTCCCAAATAGTTAATTGGAAACTGACCCTACTCGCAGCCAAATAGTTTAGCATACATGTGAGCGTCATCCTGGGCCTCACCAAAACAATACAATTCAGTTTTATAAAAAATCTTCAATCTAGAAAGTTGTTTGAATACCAATAAGATTTGTTTCAGATTCATTGCTTTTTTCCAAATCATGTTTCACAAAAATATTGTATCATCTACATATTGAAGAATAGAAAGTCCCCATCAACAAGATGAGAAATTAATCCTTCAACTTTCCCATCAGCCTTTGCTCTCTCCGTCAAGATAGCCAACATATCAGCCACTATATTGAATAGTATAGACGATAGCGGGTCTCCTTGTCTTAATACTTTCTTTGTCTAGAAATATTTGCCAACATCGTCGTTAACTTTGATGGACACTATCTCTAGACACAAAAGAATGGATAAGAGCACACCACTCCTTCGAAAACCTTTTATACAGAGTGTTAGCTGAAGGAAAGACCACTTGACCTTATCATAAGGCTTCTCAAAATCAATTTTAAATAATACCATATTCAATTTGTTAGAATGAAGTCCGTGAACTGTTTTCATGCATAATTGGATGTTTCTTCCTTGCATAAATGCAGTCTCAGAAGGACGAACTACATGGTCAGCAACTGAATTTAGTCCGATTATGGCAACTTTAGTAAATATTTTAAAACTAACATTAAGAAGGCATATAGATCGATTCCTCATTAATCTTAGGTAATAAAAAAATATCGCCAAAATTTAGTATGTATAAAGCCGAACAAATCTAGAATATCAACCTTGATGGCATCCTAGAAATTTTGGTAACATTCTATAGGGAAGCCATCCATGCCTAGTGCTTTATTGTGTTCCATTCGAAAAAGTGCCTTATTGACTTCCTCCTCGGTATATGGAGTAGTCAAAACGCTATTTTATTCCACGGAAACCTGGGGTATATCATATGTTCGGGACTCATCCATTAAGAAGGTTCCTTCCTTAGGGGTCCCGAATAGATCTTTATAATAATTGGTAATATATGAATTTAGTTGCTCGTGTCCCTCAATTATACCTTCATCTTGTACTAGAGAGCGAATAAGTTTCTTTCGGTATCTTTCATTGGCCACCATGGAAGTATTTTATATTCGCGTCTTCTTCGAGAATGAATTTGACCTTTGACCGTTGGTACCATTTGAGCTCCTCTTATCGCCAAAGTCGTGCAATTTTCACATTTGATTGGATTTTGAGCTCAGTTCCTTGTGCGGATAAAGGCTGGCTTCCTCAAAAGCCTCCAAGTCATTGATAATAGCTGAAAGGCATTGTATTTCTTTTTTAGGATGCCTGCAGTGTTTCGCTCCCAACCTCGAAGGAATTTATGCGTGTCACGCATGTTATTATTCCAATGTCGAATGGATGTAATACCACTTGTCATGTTTATCCCAAATGCCTTTCACCATATCGTGGATGCCTTTCCGATGCAAACAACCAAGTTCAAATATGAACTCGTGTTTGTGCTTTGGTGACCGCAACCCTACTAATAAAAGAAGATGTGCATGATCCAACAAAGCCTCAATACGTTCTAGGGCGTGAACAGTTACCATATGGAATTTATCTTCCCAGTCGGTATGCATAAGCACACTGTCTAGTTTTTCATATGTCGGTTCTAAAAGACTGTTAACCCATGTAAACTGTCTTCCCATCATGCAAACCTCTCTTAAGTCTAGTCTTTCAATGAAAATATTGAATAAGAAAGGACAATGTTCATCGAACCATCCCCGACTTTTCTCATGATGAAATCATAGCAAGTTATAATCTCCATCTATAAGAATAAGATATGGATTGTTTTTACCATATTTACCAATTCCCGTAGAAAGTCGGTCTTATAAATTTCCTTAGCAGCACCATAAATGGCGACAAGAGACCGCGTGAAATTATAAGCTTTGTTATGGATATGAAGTTTAATGTGAAAATCTCCAACTAAACCAGCTAATACATCCATGGTCTCTGTCCTATTGCCAAGTATGATGCCACCAGATCTTCCACGAGGAGGATGCGAGATCCACGTAAAATCTATAACACCTAATAGACGGTTTAGTAGAGATTGCGAGAAATCACGTCTACCTATTTCAGAAATATCTAAAAAATTCAACTTATAATATCTCATAAAATCGGTAAAAAAATATGTTTAGCTAAGTCACGAAGACCTCTGCTATTCAAAAACATGCCAATCATCAAGAACTATAGTGGACTTGGATATACGCAATCTTTTGTGAGACTTCTGACTCTTTGATTTATGATCAGATGCTCTAAGTTCATAAATTGAAATGAGTTTGGTCTAATCAAAATACACGTATGCAACTTGACCAATGCATCCCTCGCAGATGGCTCGCCGTCCTACCCCACACATGCGGTAGACAACAAGCCATCCTCCACAACAGAATGGACAACAACAACCAAGTCCCTCTTGGTCCCGGTGGTCGCAGAGGGCTCAAAATCTTCCGCTTCTAGCCCCACCTGGGCCACCGTGTCCCCGTTCTGACCCGTGAAGGCCATCGCCTGGGATGTGTCTAGCCACGCCTGGGTCATACGAGGCGGTCGGTCGCCACCAGCCAGTCCTACCTAGGCCAACAATGTCAAGGAGTCATCCAAATTGGCCGGGACGCCCCTAGCCAGTCCCGATCGGGCAAGCTGCGACGAGGAGGTGGCCAATTCGTTTGGGACGCCCATAACTCGTCCCACCTATGCCATCCTTGATGAGGATGCAACCTGCATGCCAATGGCCAGCCTAGCCTGGGCCAGTGCACATGTGTGGTCATAGCCAAGTTGCTCAAGCAGCACATGTCCATGCACAAAGCCAGGCTACCCCTCCCGGGGAACCACCTACAAAATCGCATACTGTCGAGTTGCTCCGGTAGGCACGGTGGTAGCCCCACCGTGTGGAACTGATGACTATCTACGCACAGCCTATTAGGAACCCCAAGAGCAAGGTGTGAAGCAGCAAGCAGCAAGTTTTCCCTCAGTTGAGACCGAGGTTATCGAACCAGAAGGAGGAAGGAAACATCACACAGGTGTTGCAAGCAACGCGGAGACCTGCACAATACAAACTCAAGACTTTGCCCCAATGAACAGTGAGGTTGTCAAGATCACCGGTTTGTTGTAACAAAGGATTAAACGTATGGTGTGTAAGATGATGGTTTGCAGCAAGTAAACAAGTAACAGTGGAAGATGTATCAATGGTAAAGATTGGACCGGGGTCCATAGTTCACTAGAGGTGCTCTCCTTAGATAAACAACATGGCATGAAGGGTAAACAAATTATAGCAGGGCAATTGACAGGAACTGAGCAAGGCATAACAATGCAATTACTAGTCAGAAAGATCCTATGAGATTCGATTGGACAATACAACAAGATACATAGACCTCCATCCAACTGCATCTATTACTAGAAATACACCTTCAGGTTATCATCCGAACCCCCTCCAGTATTAAGTTGCAAGCAACAGACAACTGCTTTAAGCAAAGTGTGTAAGGTAAACAGTCCACATGTTCCATAAACAAGAGACCGTTGTCTTCTTCCTAGTAGCAACAACACATCTACAACCGAAGAGATTATTGTCACTTCCTTTGGAAACTAGAGGCATGAACCCACTATCGAGCATAAATACCCCTCTCGGAGTCACTAGCAACTACTTGGCCAAGATAGCTACTAACAACGGAAAGCATGCAAGATCACAAATAACACAAACATGATAGAATTATAAAGACAAAACCATTAATCAAACCAACATGATAATCTCAATATCCATCGGATCCCCGCAAACACAACATGCATGATTACAAATAGATTAGATCTTGATCATGAACGGAGCTCACAAGATCTATACATGAAAGCACAAAGGAGGAGATACAGCCATCTAGCTACTACATGGACCCATAGTCCAAGGTGGAACTACTCACGCATCATACCGGAGAGAAGGCCTCCGGGATGATCTCCCCTCCGGCATGGTGCCGGGGAGAACTTCAGATCCCCCGATCTAGGGACGATGGTGGCGGCGGCTACAGATGGTTTTGTGGATATATGATCGGGTGCTTAGGGTTTCTACATCGAGGCTTCTTATAGGTGAAGGGGGAGACCGAGGAGGCGGCTAGGGTAGCCAAACCCTAGCCAGGCGCGGGGCTGGGCCCACCCGCGCCTGGGATGGGTCTGGCCCCCTGGCTGGCCCCTCCGGCTGTCCTCTATACTTCTTGTTCCCCATGGAAAGTAATTGACTTTGACGTTTGTCCCGTCCAATTCTGAGAATATTTCTTTACTAACTTTTCTGAAACCAAAAACAGCAGAAAACGGGCATCTGGCACTGTTGCAACTTGTTAATAGGTTAGTACCAGAAAACATGTAAAAAGCACCTCAAAGTGTAGAGAAGCAAAGCAAAGTAGATACAAAACAAGCATTGAGCATAAAAAATTATAGATACGTTTTCAACGTATCAACATCCCCAAGCTTAACTCCTGCTCGTCCTCGAGTAGGTAAGTGATAAAAGAATAATTTTTGAGGTGACATGCACCCTCACAATAAATATCCAACCATTTGCAAGCATTGAAAGTGGGATCAAAGAACTCTAAACATGTGCATGAAAGATGGAGTTCTAACAATAGGACATAGTAACTATGCATGCAACTGACAAGCTTCAAACAAAGATCATGAATAACATGCATTGAAAAACGTTTGTTTGTTTCACATACAGAAAACATAGTAAAGTGGCAATCAGCTTGTACCTCATAGAGCAGCAAATAGATGCATAGGACACCTGCAAAGTTCATAAGGGTGACTAGAAACAAATAGCACAAGAACAAGTAATATCACAATATGCATCAATTAATAAGCTTTGGAACACTGCACACAGAATGACAACTATGCTCTCTTAATGGTACCTAAAGGTAGACGGTGGAGACTCAATAGTGGTGGAAGAAAGGCCTTTTATAAAGGAAGCAGGGATTTCAAGTTTCAAAAAGAGCTTCCAAAAATTATTGTACTTGTTAGCTTTCAGCCCTCATTGTCCCTATCATAAGCATCTTGAAGTGATTAAGATTAAAGTGAACAAACTATGGAGTATATGCTTGACAAACTATAAGTTGGCAATATTAAGTCCCTTGAATATGTGGGCCACACCTCATGCTACTCAACTTCAGTCACAGGTAAGTTCTTGTCACTGTAAGTATTTGCATATCGTTGAGAACCGCCAACGGGGTACCCCTTGCACATGGTATAGGAGCTTTCCCATAACCAAAATGACAAGGCAAGCAGACAATGAGCATCTCAGCAATCTTTTTATTTACCATATGCATAGCTTTTTATTGAGGATGCTTCATAGATAGCTCATTATGGTGATGCTACAAGTTTCCACCATGATTAGACATGGCTTAGGCTAGCGGCCCAGGCGTTTCTCTAACACAGGATACAAACTTCATGGACTTACAAGTTCCCTCTTTATTTCGCACCGGTGACATCCATAGACAAAATAACGTGAATCAACTAAGTACAAAGTACAAGTGCAATGTTGAAAATGTTCCCCGTGACAACACGGTTCTGCTAATTTCAACTTATAAGTGCAAGCATATACAACAAAGTTGTCACAATGGTTCAAGTTTATTAGGGGCAAAGAATAAAAAGTGTGCCTTCAAGTTCGTGAGGGCTTTAATCACTAAGTTTTCACATAACAAAATAGTTTTTAATTGGAAGATAGTTGAAAACAAGAATATACTTGGAATGGTGTAACACACCATGCATAGGAATTTATAGTGGACACTTTGGAATAACTTGGTTTCTTGGGAGTTGGAAGCATGAGTAGAGTTTACTCATACAAGTGGAGACTAGCAAAAGACTGGGAGCAACCAACTAAGAGAGCATAATGGCCATAATCATGTAGATCAACAAAGCATTACTAATCAAAGGATAGAGTGGTACTACAAGTCAAGGACTAAATGATCATAGAGGCTAATGGTGACTTGTGAGAGTCATAACATGGTGTGAGCATGTGCCAAGTCAACCCAAGCAAAACATCAAAGGAGAATACCATTATACTATGCTTTTGCATGCTGAAACAACGCATAATTTATTCAAGGCACACTAAGCAATACCAATTGTTTGGAACAAGACATGATACATCAATAATCAGTAAGCATAAGGTCAAAACAACACCTAGCATGTCATGCTAAAGTCTAAGTCATAGTCAATGCAAGCTCCTCTTGCACTTCAAGCAAGAACTTACCACTCCTTTCCAACACCAAGCAAACTTATTTGCAAAACAACACAGCGAGAACGGGGGTCCAAACTACTCAATAAAACTAAACAAACTAAGAAAAGTAAACGAAAACTAAGACGCTCCAAGAACAACACAACTATGCATGAAACAATAAAAACGAAGTGTCTAGACAGACTTGAGCTTTTTATTGATGAAGAAGGGGATGCCTTGGGCATCCCCAAGCTTTGACGCTTGTACCTCTTGGATATTTCTTGGGGTGACACCATGGTGGCATCCCCAAGCTTGAGCTTTTGTCCATTCTTCATCTCATTGCATCATTCTTTCTGTACACCTGAAATTTTTCCTTCACACAAAACTTCACACAATCTTCATTAGCAACATTAGCTTATTCAAAATATATTAGACCTCTGGCAAAGCTTTGAAACAGCAAGGCTTTTCACTAAAAACACAAGATACTGTAGTAACTCCTTCAAAAAGCTCAATTCACCTAAAGAGAACTCAAAAAGGAATCAATAAGAAGCAAATGCAAATTATGGCAGAAATCTGTCAAAACAGACCAGCAGGCAGAAATCGATTTTTTCGAACATCTTCTGTTGCTCAAATCAAAAAGTGTAGAACTAACGAAAGTTAGATAACATACTGGGGGATTTATTACTCGTAAATTTCCAGCTCAATCAGAGTTATAGAGCCTCCTCACTAATTGTTTTGGTGGAGTACAGAAATCTGTTTCGGGACAGCAACTCCCCAAATCTTACTTCCCTCTCATTAGAGGTCATTCTTGGCACAAAAAAGCAAACAAAAAGGATAAGGACAGGTCATTACAGAAGTAATAACTTCCAAGACTCAAGGAAACTCTTGTGTTATCTTCCAACAAGTACTTTTCTTTAACGCCTTTAATTTAGGCACAAGAAGCAAGAAGAATCAAGTATTTTCAAATAAAGAAGCATTAACATCAAATCTTGATTTCAAGGGAGGAGAAAAAGCAACTTCTCTCTCCTCATAGGGAAGTGTTCAGTACCTTTCTTGAATGGAAAATGATATTGAATGGTGCCTTCTTTCATATCAATGATAGCACCAACTGTTCTAAGAAAAGGTCTTCCCAAAGTGATAGGACAAGAAGCATTGTATTCAACATCCAAAACATAGAAATCAACAGGGACATAAGCATTGTTAACCATAATGAGAACATCATTAATACACCCCATGAGTTTAGCATTATCATTGAGTGGGACATCCAAATAACAGTCTTCAAATGGTGGCAAATCAAGCATTTCAGAAATCTTCCTAGGCATAATAGAGACACCGGAACCAAGATCACATGAATCTTTGAGATCAAAGTCATTCACTTGCATATTAATAATGGGTTCCCAACTATCTTCTACTTTCCTAGGAATAGAAGCTTTGTGTTTTAGCTTCTCTTCCTTAATCTTAACAAGAGCATCTGTAATGTGTTTGGTGAAAGCAACATGCATATCACTAGCATCAGGACTTCTAGCAAGCTTTTGCAAGAACATAATCACTTTAGAAATATTGCAACCATCAATATCAAAGTCAAACTTAGCATCACTAGTGGTAGACATAATAGGAGGAGGAATATGGGCTACTTGTGGTTTAGTGGTGATAATGCACACACTATTGTTTCTATCAATTTCAGCTTCCCTTTCCCACTTAGCATGAAGTTGAGCTAACAACCTAACATTTTCATCAATAGTAACTTGTATGGAATGAGCAGTAGCAAAGGTGTTTTCCATAGTTTCAGGTTTAGCAGCCATTTTATTAACCAAGGAAGTTTGAGCTTCAGACAAAGAGGATATATTTTTCTCAACATTTAAAATCTTTTCCTCTATAGTCTTATTAAAAGTGGTTTGTTTACTAATAAAGTCCTTGAGCATGACTTCAAGTTCAGAGGGGGCACTTCTAGCATTATTATAAGAGCTTCCATAGGAATTGCCATTATTAGGAGGATAAGGCCTATAATTGTTGTTGCTACCAAAATTATTCCTGTAGGCATTATTGTTGAAATTGTTGTTTTTAATGAAGTTCACATCAACTTGCTCTTCTTGAGCAACCAAAGAGGCTAAGAGAACACTATTATGATCTAGAGGAGCTTTCCCATTAACAAGCATAGCCATAATAACATCAATCTTTTCACTCAAAGAGGAAGTTTCCTCAACAGAATTTACCTTCTTATCATGTGGAGCTCTCTCAACATGCCATTCAGAGTAGTTAACCATCATATTATCAAGGAGCCTTGTTGCAGCACCCAAAGTGAGGCCCATAAAGGTACCTCCAGCAGCAGAATCCAACAGGTTTCTTGAGGAGAAGTTCAAACCTGCATAAAAAGTCCGGATAATCATCCAAGAAGTGAGTACATGCGTAGGGAAATTTTTAACCAAAGATTTCATTCTTTCCCGAGAAAGAGCAACATGTTCACTATCAAGTTGTTTAAATTTCAAAATGTCACTTCTCATGGATATAATCTTAGTAGGAGGATAGTACTTTCCTATAAAAGCATCTTTGCACTTAGTCCAAGAATCAATACTATTTTTAGGCAAAGAAAGCAACCATTCTTTAGCTTTTCCTCTCATGGAGAAGGAAAAAGCTTGAGCTTAATAATATCTCCATCTACATACTTATACTTTTGCATTTCACAGAGTTCAACAAAGTTGTTGAGATGAGCAGCATGATCATCAGAACCAGCACCAGAAAATTGCTCTTTCATCACAAGATTCAATAAAGTAGGCTTAATTTCATAAAAGGTAGCATCAGAAGCAAGTGGAGCAATAGGAGTGCTTAGGAAATCATTTTTGTTGGTGCTAGTGAAGTCACACAACTTGGTGTTCTCAGCAGAGTTCATTTTGGCAAAGGTGGGCAGGCCAAAAAATAGCAGTAGCTAGAGCAGGAATTTTTTTTTGTGTTTTTTTGAAAGAGGCAAACAAAACCAAGCAAAAGAAACAAAGAAAACTAAAAACAAGATAAAGAGAAAGGAAGTGAAGGACTCACCTTGTGAAGACGTCCTTAGCCTCCCCGACAACGGCGCTAGAAAAACTTGATGACTTTCTACACACAGCCTGTTGGGAACCCCAAGAGCAAGGTGTGAAGCAGCAAGCGGCAAGTTTTCCCTCAGTTGAGACCGAGGTTATCGAACCAGAAGGAGGAAGGAAACGTCACACAGGTATTGCAAGCAACGCGGAGACCTGCACAACACAAACTCAAGAATTTATTCCAACGAATCAGTGAGGTTGTCAAGCTCACCGGTTTGCTGTAACAAAGGATTAAACGTATGGTGTTAAAGGTAATGGTTTGCAACAAGTAAACAGGTAACAGTGGAAGATGTATCAATGGTAAAGATTGTACCGGGGTCCATAGTTCACTAGAGGTTCTCTCCTTGGATAAACAACATGTCATGAAGGGTAAACAAATTACAGCGAGGCAATTGACAGGAACTGAGCAAGGCATAACAATGCAATTACTAGTCAGAAAGATCCTATGAAGTTGATTGGGCAATACAACAATATACATAGACCGTCATCCAACTGCATCTATGACTAGAAGTCCACCTTTAGGTTATCATCCGAACCCCCTTTAGTATTAAGTTGCAAGCAACAGACAACTGCTTTAAGCAAATTGTGTAAGATAAACAGTCCACATGTTCCATGAACAAGAGACCATTGTTTTCTCCCTAGTAGCAACAACACATCTACAACCGAAAAGATTATTGTCACTTCCCTTGGAAACTAGAGGCATGAACCCACTATCGAGCATAAATACCCCCTCTTGGAGTCACTGACAACTACTTCGCCAAGATAGCTACTAACAACGGAGAGCATGCAAGATCACAAATAACACAGACATGATAGAATTACGAAGACAAAACCATTAATCAAACCAACATAATAATCTCAATATCCATCGGATCCCCGCAAACACAACATGCATGATTACAAATAGATTAGATCTTGATCATGAACGGAGCTCACAAGATCTATACATGAAAGCACAAAGGAGGAGATACAACCATCTAGCTACTACATGGACCCATAGTCCAAGGTGGAACTACTCACGCATCATACTAGAGAGAAGGCCTCCAGGATGATCTCCCCTCCGGCAGGGTGCCGGGAAGAACCTCAGATCCCCCTATCTAGGAACGATGGTGGCGGCGGCTACAGACGGTTTTGTGAATATTTGATCGGGTGCTTAGGGTTTCTGCATCGGGGGCTTCTTATAGGCGAAGGGGAAGACCGAGGAGGCGTCCAGGGTAGCCAAACCCTAGCCAGGCGCGGGGCTGGGCCCACCCGCGCCTGGGGTGGGTCTGGCCCCCCTGGATGGCTCATCCGGTTCTCCTCTGGACTTCTTGTTCCCCACGGAAAGTAATTGACTTTGACGTTTGTCTCGTCCAATTCCGAGAATATTTCTTTACTAACTTTTTTGAAACCAAAAACTGCAGAAAACAGACATCTGACACTGTTGCAACTTGTTAATAGGTTAGCACCAGAAAACATGTAAAAAGCACCTCAAATTCTAGACAAACAAAGCAAAGTAGATACAAAACAAGCATGGAGCATAAAAAATTATAGATACGTTTCCAACGTATCAGGAACGCATGATGACACACAAGAAGCTGATGCCGCCTCCAACGCGTTGTGGAGCTACAACGAAGTGATGCATGGTGAAGGAGTATACGCATCATGCTTGCACCCCATAGAGGCAGACCTGTTCACATGCAAAGGAGAATCTACAAGCATCGCAACAACAAGCTCTATTCCACGAGGAGTGGTAGGACTGGAATTAAATGGCATGACCGCGATCATAGGCTGAACCACTGGCCTGGATTAAGACGGTGCAGAGTTTCCATGACCCTGCTGCTGAAATAAAGGAGTACTAGACATGTTACGTTGAGATACGTTTGAATATTCCGACGTATCCATAGAATCCTCACCGAACTCTCCTTTATGATCATCCTCTGGATCCTCTTCACTTAGCTTCCACATAAAAGGTATAAACTCAGGCTCTGGAACATACCAATCTGATTCTCTCCTGGAGCAGAACTCGTACCCTTTCAGCTTGACCACGCTATCCAAGAAGAATAGAACCCCATAGCATCACTTTTTTCATACGCCATACTCGGTTTGGAAATTCATCATCCCATGAGAATTGACCTCAGCTGCGTCTTTGCGCCCCTCCTCCACACCACCAAGAGGCTTTGCTACTAGCTGCCAGTCCTCCACGAAGTATCTGAGGATGTCCCATGCCATCGAAAACCTAGGAAAGATCCCCAACCAAAAACCTTATAGTTTTGCTGCCTCGGCTGCTGTTGCTAGTTATTGTTGCTAGCGCCGGCCCTTCCTGATGGTTGCGATCATCTTGAGCCGCCATCAGAAAAACCCTAGCGATACTAGAGGTAGATGACGGTGGATGTGTGTTGGGTGAAAGTCGAGAACTCGCAACAGGCAACCCACATGCACATTCATCCGTCTTGGAGCATTGATCGAAATCGAGAAGGACCGCACTAGGCCTTGTGACATGTATCATGGGCAGAAATGAACTTCTTTGGACTTTGGGATTTATGCCCATTTGATCAAGAATTTTGAATTTTGGTTCACTGAGATCTGTCGCTACCTGAGATCGGCCGATCCTAGAATGTCGGGTGACGATTGCCGACGGTTGTTCCATCTTGCAATGAACTTCGATGGAGCCTTTGTTCGTCTAAGTCATCCTTTTATTATGACATCGTTGCACACGGATCCACTCTATGGCATCAAAATGATCTGACATGAGCGTTGACGGTGCTAACACCAGAAGTTTCACCGATCTTCCCTCGGGAGATCGCCATTGATACAAAGGATTCTGGCTCACCTCGGGCGACGATGGCATCAACTCCAAGGCGGTCGATCTTTGGCATCTTCACTTCTCTAATCTCTTGCCAGCTCTGGCCGTTGACGATCCGCATGAGAAGACTCCCATCGAGTGCAGCCAGATCCACGAGAAGTGGGCGGCAAGGACTCCTCCTCACCCTGTGGTGAAGAGAGAGCCCAAAACTTACAACCGGTGAAGGGTGGCTGGCGGCGTCGCCAGCCCCATCGAGCCTCGCGGTTCGGCCATGTGAATAAAATTCACTAGCCATTCCACATGCATGGCGTATACTCTCTCTGTTTCGGGGCCCTCCGTTTCAAAATATAAGATGTTTTAATTTTATAAAGCAAATGTATCTAGACTATTTTTAGTGTATAGGTTCACTCAGTTTTGGAGTGAATCTACGCACTAAAAGAAGTCTAGATATATTTTATTCACAAATCTAAAATATATTATATTTTAAAACGTAGGAAGTAGAAAGCAAGAAACAAATTCCCGCCTAGTTTTTGGATAGGGACTACTTTTGATATTTTTTGTGATGTGACACGATTGGAACGATCGACATGTGAAAATAACTTTTATTGGACTGTACTACCTGATAACCGTCCTATGAATGGTAAAATCTGGCGGACACCAGCCAAGCACGGGCCAAAAATCGATTAGCCAGCTGAATTTAAAACGAAAATTCAAAATGTTTTCTAGATCAAACAGTTTGTTCGAAATAAGATCCGTTTTCACCATTAGACTACTCGTGACGAGATCTTCGAAACTAGATTCCATGTTGCTATGTTCTGACAACTTTTTTTGGACCAAAAGTTATTCACCTGTAACACAGGAGTTATCTGGGCTTTAGCATATAAGTAATCCACCCAATAACATGTAAGTTATCAATTACTATAAAATTTACCTACAGTCATGTATTATGTATGGATAACTTTTTCATTTACCTATAAGTTACCTAACTGTAACACGAGAGTTATCCAGGCTTGAGCATGTAAGTTATCCACCAAATAATATGTAAGTTATCCACTACTATAAAAATTTAAATACGAACATAATATAAAATGTTATTCTAACGTCTCGGCCTTGTTGCTCATCGCCGCTCTTGTAGCGTACGAACTAAAGCATTAGGGGTTATAGTACCGAGCCTTACTCGTAGCCGCTCTCATAGCAATTACTCGTAGGCGCTCTCGTAGCGTACGAGCGACGAAACGTGTTATGGTACCGAGCCTTAATCGTAGCCGCTCTTATAGCAATTACTCGTAGTTGCTCTCATAGCATACGAGTGACGAAACGTGTTATGGTACCGAGCCTTACTCGTCCATCGATGCTAACACATTGACGGTATACTAATATCTAGATTATCGTGTCCCAATTAAACTAGCTCATAACTCATATTTAATGAACTAGACTAAAATATATGGATCAACCGAGTTTATGAGACAAAAAATATAAAACTACCCACATAAGAAATGCGAGAATACATCGATCCAACCATTTATATGGTGGATAACTTATATATTATGACATGGATAACTCACGTGTTAAGGGTGGATAACCTTTTGGTTCGAAAAAAAAATTCATCGAAACATATCAACATGGGATCTAGTTTCGAAGATCTCGTGGCGACTAGTCCAACGGTGAAAACGGCTCCTAAATCAGACAAACGGTTTGATCTACAAAACATTTTGAATTTTTGGTTTGATCTAAACAGGCTGATAGCTCGTTCACATGTATGAGGAAGGACATACGGAAAAGATGAAGAAAACGAGATACTCAACTGCGATTGGGTCCACCGTTTAATCTAGATTGAACTGTCCTTGCAAGCCCGCCATGTTTTGACATCTACCGACGGTCCTAAATCTAGATTTCCCGTTATTTTAAGTTCAAGAAGTGTCCGCGCTTGCTCCTAGTTTCTTGTCTCCCGTAGTGCCTATCCCAAAAGCCAGCATAGCCCAGCTTCACACGCCCTATGAACCTAGGTACCCCATACTTCCGGGTTCCTTTGACTACCTCGTGCAACCTACTATCCCCGGTCAGATTGTCATGTTAGTTAGATCCCAGTCCAACGGCGGCGTCAGTTTTTCTTTTTTGAAAAGAGTATATATTAATATCACAAGGGTACCAATTATACATAGCCTCTGCAACAACGCATGTCCTAGCGGCTCTACGGATGCACACATCTCATAAAAAAAAAGAAAAATTACAAAAAAGAAAAGTACCACTACAAAGAGAACTAATCCTTAAAGAAACGACAGTGACACCATCAGAACAACACCAGTAGTCCTCCACTCCAATAACAACGTCTTCAAGAAGGAAACAGTGCCCAAGCGCCATCGTTGCCCGACCAAAGATCATAGGTTTTCACCTTAGAGAAAGTCCTTACTCACAAAACAATGTCTTCAATAAGGTTATTGCCAGACACAACCAGTTAAGGCCAGACCTTGGATTTTCACCCTGCAAGATAAGACTGAGTTCTCCCATGTGTTGTCTTCCCGCACCAACAGTCGCTGCAACGAGTCCCAGATCACGCAGCCAGATCTCCGTTGCCACAAGAACAAAAATTACCACCGCTACCCTCAAATTTCCGCTTTCCTGACATTCTCCGCATCTGACATCACCATGGATCTAAGCATGGCACTTGGTGGGAACAAACAACAGAGCTTCGCAACGCTCCCGCTGAAATCAAACGGCCAGAAAAACAAGGTGCGCGTGACCGAATACCTTCCGATCCAGCAATCTCCAGGCATGATACGCCCATGGAAGTTCGCCGGCGGAGCCTTCCGGAACCCGCCTCTCAAGACCAGATCAAGGAGGGCAGACATCAAGCAAATCTTCTTCTTCGTGCGAAAGAAATCAAAGAACCGCCACCTTTATTAGATCCGACACAACGATCCCCACACCGCCGGCCGGTTCCCGGAGGACGGATCGAGCAGGCAAAAAGGTAGAGAGCCAAACCGGAAACCACTGTAGAAGCACCAGAGCCGCCGCCCAGCAGGATCCCAGCACCACGCCTTGACCGCTGCCTACCACGGCGCCCCTGCCGAGGGCCGACCTGACCTAGATGGCCCCAGATCGAGCCCGCTCATTGCACCCGCATACGGTCATCGTCGCAGTGAGGCCCCCGCCCTACGCCACCCACACCGCCTCCGCCGAGCCACCATGCGCCGCCCGCGACCTCCAGAGCAGGCCGTGCCGTCGCCCCGACCCGCCAATCGCCTCCACGGCAGGCCCCCCTCCTCCAGCATTCGGCGGCGAGGGTGCTCGCCACCACCGCATGGGCGATATGCGGCAGCGGCGGCGAAGGGACTCGCGCGGGGGGAGCCCGCCGGCGGCGGCGGCTAGGGTTACCCCGAGTCGCCCCGTGCGGGATCAGTTAGCAGGACACCTTCAGAATTGCATCCGGCAAAAGTGACGAAGTGGTGGTATCATAACTAATCGGTACTAGGAACGGTCCTGCCATGCAGCATATTAACCAAATTTTCTAGCCTCTGGTGATCACCTAGCAGGTCTTCACTGCTAAACCATAGATGTTGCTCAACACTATCGATCACCCCCTCCTTTGTTGTTCTCCCCATAAAAGAATGAAGGAGACATACATCCCAAAGTTGCTTCTGGTGTTGGTTTCATATATGTGGAGAAGCATTGTAGTGACGTGGGGGTGTCTCACACCAACAAGAACGTTTATCTCATGAATAAATTTATGAAGCTACCATGTACCTCTCACCATTTACTTACTCAGTGAGGGTAATGTTATACTCGTATCATGTAAATTGGATTGGGATTATGTAAGTATATTTATATCCTGTTATGTTTCTGTCATGCACAAAAATACCAAGATCTTTTTTACACGGACATACCTATGCTCGTCAATGTAGACAGGTCATGTCCAACAATTGTTCGTGTTGAGACTTATTGTATCATGTGATTGCTATATTAATATAGCAGGGCCAAAGCCTGTTTAAAGAGATGTAGACAGGTCATGTACTTATAGACATCGCAAGTAGTAGTCCTCTTATTTTGCCACATGATTACATGGATCAGCGTGCTAGTTCTCTACAATAATATCCAGATGTCTTTGCGGGTGTTTGCTCTTATACCCACTTCATCTCGGAGTTAAATATTTGGGCAGGAGGTTGGTGATGAGGTTCTAATAAGCCAGTAATACAATGTTGAATCACTCCCCTTGACATACCTACACGGTCCCATGAGTATAAAGACCAAACACTCCAGACACTACAGCTAAAATGTAACCTCGCCTACTGGGTGTACACATGAGTGATGCTAGCTTAGCTGATCGGCATTAGGCGTGAGATGCACCAGGAACATGAGTTGAGGTTAAGAGTGTGTATGCGAGTAAATTCAACAATCCTTTGCCACGAAAGCTCGATGGCGAACTTGCGATGCTACACAAATGGCGACCGCGGGATTTGCTGCCTCGGTTGCTGTTGCTAGTTATTGTTGCTAGCACCGGCCCTTCCTGATGGATGCGATCATCTCGAGCCGCCATCAGAAAAACCCTAGCGATACTAGAGGTAGATGATGGTGGATGTGCGTTGGGTGGAAGTCGAGAACTCGCAACAGGCAGCCCACATGCACATTCATCCGTCGTGGAGCATTGATCAAAATCGAGAAGGACCGCACTACGCCCTTTTGACCTGTATCATGGGCCGAAATGAAATTCTTTGGACTTTGGGCTTTATGCCATTTTGATTCACCGAGATCTGCCGCTACCTGAGATCGTCCGATCCTAGAATGTCGGGTGACAATCACCGACGGTTATTCCATCTTGCAGCGAACCTCGACGGAGCCTTTGTTCGTCCGAGTCATCCTTTTATTATGACATCGTTGCACACAGATTCACTCTGTGGCATCAAAACGATCCAACATGGGTGTTGGCGGTGCTAACACCGGAAGTTTCACCGATCATCCCTCAGGAGATCGCCATTGATACAAAGGATTGGGGATTACCTCAGGTGACGATGGCAACAACTCCAAGGCGGTCGATCATTGGCATCGTCACTTCTCTAATCTCTTGCCAGCTCTGGCCGTTGATGATCTCTCTTTAGAAGAAGATTTCCATCAAGTGCAGCTAGATCCACGAGGATAAGTGGACGGTAAGGACTCCTCGCCCTCTGGTGAAGAGAGAGTCAAAAACTTACCACGGACGAAGGGGGGTTGGGGTGTCGCCAGCCGCATCGCTCTGCGATTCGGCCATGTGAATACAATTCACTAGCCATTCCACGTGCATGGCGTATAGAAAGCAAGAAACAAAACGATAGATTCCCACAACTAGTCTAGAGACGCGCTAAGTGAGCCCGAAGCCTCTCGTTCTCTCCCGACCCCTCTCTCCCTTGTTCTTCCAGCCCGTGTTGCCGGGCTCTCCTGGAGCTCTCTCCGCCGGCGACGCCGGTGTGAGGGGGCGAAGGGGGGGCCCCGGGGTAGTTAGGTTAGGTAGGTGTTTTGGCCTTGTGCCGGTAGTGGGCTATGTGCCCGATGTGGAGTGCGGCGTCGGTGTCTTCTGCAGCCAGATCTGGCGTCTCTTGGGGTTCCTCGTCGGTGTTTCTTCCATCCTTGGTGGATGGGCGACGGCGGCGGTGAGCTTCGCCTCCTCCAATAAAGCTGCCTTGGTTGTTGCGGGTCTTCATCGATGGCAAGTTTGGTGCCCCTCTCTGGCCGGCCGTGGTGGCGGGGGGAATGGGGCTGTTCTTGTCGTTCGACTGATGGTTGGTGCAACCTCGAGTTACTCCGCGGCGCAGGTGAGCGGCGCCGGGAGGTCTCTTCTCTTTCCCTCTCCTCTGGCTTCAGTGGATGAAGTCTGTGTGGCGAGGGGAAGTGTTGGAGGCTCGTTCAGATCGCTCTGTTGGTCTTCTGCTTCGTCTTCGACTTCTGCTTCTTCGCTTCTCCGTTGGCCGGCCGTGGTGGCGAGGAACGGGCTGGGAAGTAAGCTGCAGCTGTTGATGTTCCAGAAGATGGTTGAAGCTGCGCCTTTTAGAGCTTCTTCGCAGTGGCTCTCTAGCAGTGATTCTGCGGGGCCACTGCCTGTTCTGGCCGAAGGGCGGCCGAGGGTCCAAACCTCCATTGGAGGCCCTGCTCGAAGCTTGAAGCCAGAGCTCGACGACTTGGCACTGACAAGTGGTTCGTCCCCGTCGCTGTCAAGAAGGCTGGCGGCTTGCTTCTTCTCCGGTTCGGAAGGCGTAACGAGCAAGAGACCACGACCTCGCCATGGCTGGAGGTCGCCGGAGACTGGTGGCGGAGGTCCCCGAGGACTTGATTGCTTTCTTTGTTTTAGTCCTAGGGTGCTTTTTGTAAGTGTTAGGCCCTTCTCTTTTTTGTCTAGCCTGGCTAGAGTTCTTAATGCTGAGGGCCTATCCGTAATTTGTACCTGCCACGTTTAGTAATTGCAGCTTCTCGGGTCCTCTGGATCTTTTACCGTTCAAAAAAAAAAAACGATAGATTCCCGACTAAGCTAGTTTTTCTGGATACGGACTACTTCTTTTTTTTTGTGATATATCAAGCATGACTATGACACGGTTGGAACGATCGACATGTGAAGAGAACTTTATTTTAAGTTCAAGAAGTGGCCGCGCTTGCTCCTAGTTTCTTGTCTCCCGTAGTGCCTAGTGGCTTGTATCCCAAAAGCCAGCACAACCCAGCTGCACACACCCTACGGCCGTAGGTACCCAATACTTCCGAGTTCCTTCGACTACTTCGTGAAACCTACTATACTCGGTCAGGCTGTCATGTTAGCTAGATCTTATTCCAACGGCGGCATCAGTTAGTAGGACGCCTTCAGAAATGCATCCGGCAAAAGTGACGAGAAGTGGTGGTATCACAACTAGTCGGTACTAGGAACGGTCCTGCCATGCAGCATATTAACCAAACTTTCTAGCCTCTGGTGACCACCATCTCAGGCGCAAATTCTCGGTGCATCTCATTCCTAACATGTCTTCACCGCTAAAACCATCGATGTTGCTCAACACTATCGATCACCCCTCCTTTGTTGTTCTCCCCGTAAAAGAATGAAGGAGACATACATCCCAAAGTTGCTTCTGGTGTTGGTTTCATATATGTGGAGAAGCATTGTAGTGACGTGGGGGTGTCTTACCAACAAGAACGTTTATCTCATGAATAAATTTATGAAGCTACCATGTACTTCTTACCATTTACTTACTCAGTGAGGGTAATGTTATACTCGTATCATGTAAATTGGATTGGGATTAGGTAAGTATATTTATATCCTGTTATGTTTCTGTCATGCAGAAAAATACCAAGATCATTTGTACACGGACATACCTATGCTCGTCGATGTAGACAGGTCATGTACTTATGGACATCACAAGTAGTCCTCTAAGTTTGCCACATGATTACATGGATCAGCGTGCTAGTTCTCTACAATAATATCCAGATGGCGACCACGAGATTTTTTGCTCCTATGGTAAAGTAAAACCACACTACAAGTATCAAGTTTGGTGATCGAGCAATAAGTCATAGGGGTGTGCTCTAGCAGCAAATACATTATACCTGCAACATGTCAACCATCGCATCGGCACCGTTGTCATGCCACAACAGAAGATGTTGGCTGTAGCGTCCTTTCTCCTTGGAGATACAGAACGAGTGTGGTGCAACTGTCTTCAAGACGTCAGCACTATACATCTCTTCCTCCTGAGCTAGAATAAGCTGAGGTACCAAAATTAATTGTCACTACAAAAAATAACATTTGCAACTCTCCTTGTTCGGTGAAAATAGAAAAAATTAACTTTTTTTGCAAAGTTCCCAAAAAGATCAAACTGTTTGTTTGTTTGTACATGCAGACGAATCCCCGGTTCTAAAGGAAAAGGATGTCCTGATAAAACACTCGTGACACCACGTATAACTAAAATGTAAGCTTGCCTACCTATTTGATTGTTGCAACTGGGTGTACACATAAGTGATGCTGGCTTGGCCTATCGGCGTTAAGAGCGTGTATATATCATTTTCGGGAGCAGCATACCAATGTCGTTAGGGATTTTGGTCCGCTACACAAATGGCAACTTCAAATAGTTCCGTTCCTACGTCAATGTGAAATCACACTACTCATAAGAACTTTCCGGTCGAGCAATAAGGGTGTGCTCTGGCAGCAAAACATACACCAGATCAACCAATGCAACCGATTTGTAACCCAGCATAGGGTGTGAGACAATTGTTCCTGAGAATGTGCAAAAGAAGGGTTTGACCGGTTTGGCTAGTTTCTGCTAGTTCTATTTCTTGAACTAGCTCCAAAGTTTAATTGGATATGTGAAACAAAATGAACATAAAAAATAACTAGACGCTTTCCACGGTTTGTGCGGTTTCAGCTTTTGCATAACGCTAGCTGCTACTTGCCTCCTTCAATGTCACGTGAGGACTCGAAATCGGTGGAGTCTATCATTTTCCGGGAGCAGCATACCAATATGTTTTTTCGCACCGAGGCTGCCGGCCCGCATGCCATCATCATCAGTGGAGATGGGCAGATGGTGGATTCCATGTTCACATCTGCAGGTTCATGAACATTACCCGAGCTCACCTTTCTGGTGTCAGGATAGACCAACACAAACAACTTTCGTGCCTAGGTGCTACATTCTTGAAGGTGTTGTTCTACATGAACTCATTCATGAACTTCACCGCAAGAAGCTGGATGGGGTTATTTTCAAAATAGATTTTGAAAAAGCCTATGATATGGTATAAAATGGCCACTCTTACAATAAGTTTTACGTATGAAGGGTTTTGATCCTACATGGTGTGAATGGATTAAAAACTTTTTGCAGACGGCAACGTAGGGATAAGGGTTAATGATGATATTGGCCACTATTTTCAAACGGAAAAATATTGATATAAGATGATCTCCCCCCCCCCTCCCCATGTTTTTTAACATTATCGCTCATATGTTGGCAATTCCTATTACTAGAGCAAAGGAAAATGGTCAAGTTAGAGGCCTCATACAATATTATTTCATAAAATGGAGGTAGAGGTCTATATTCTACAATATCCTGATGATAAATATTATTTAAGGAGCATGATCTTTAGAAGCCGGTTAATATGAAGATAATAATATGCATCTTTGAACAACTATTTGGTCTAAAATTTAACTTTCATAAGAGTGAGATTTCATATTTTGAAAAAAGTAAAAGAAATGGAACAATACTACAAGCATATTTTTGGCTATGAGTCCGGTTCCCTACCTTTTCGGTATCTTCTAATACCTATCCATTATAAAAAACTACGAAATGCTAAATGGAATTCGGTGGAAGGTCAGTTTATGACTAAGCTAGGGTGTTGACAAGGCAAGTTACTATCTTATGGAGATCATATTGTCCTTATTAATTCCATATTGACTAGCATGCCCATGTTTATGCTTTTGTTTCCTGAGATACCAAAGGGGGTGAGAAAGCTCTTAGATTTTTTCTGATCTAGATTTTTTTGGCAGTGATGATAAAAATAAGAAACATCGGTTAACAAAATGGAATATTTAATGTCTCCCAAAATACTAGGGTGGCTTTGGTATTGAGGCGCCTGAACTAAAAAAATAAGTGTTTACTCAGCAAATGGTTGTTTAAACTACTCAATGAAGAGGATTTATGATAGAAGTTGCTGCAAAATAAATATCTTCAGAATAAAACATTGTCGGAAGTTTAAGGGAAACATATAGACACTCCCTCTTGGAAGGGTCTAATGTGGGTTAGGGTTACTTTTGAGGTAGGTGATGAGACTACCACACGCTTCTAGGAAGACATATGGCTAGGTGATATTCCCCTAGCACAACGATACCCATCAATGCGTGTGGAAGTTTAAAAACCCCTCAAAATAAATATCAGCATATGGTACATTAGTAACAAAGTTTTGCTAACAAAGAATAGCCTTGCAAAGAGAAACTAGAATGGATGTCAGTAGTGTTGCTTTTATGACTCAATGGAGACAATATAATACTTACTCCTTGCCTGTCCTTTTGCAAGAATCATATGATGTCTAATCTTTTTCACCTATAATATACCTCCACCGCCCAATATTTCAAATATGATTGGTAGATGGTTAAAAGGAGTAGACATGGGAAATAAAACAAGAATACATATTGGCATCTTAGCTTTATGTTGGTCCATATAGACATGTAGAAATGATATTGTGTTTTACAAGAAAAAGGGTACACATTTTTTTGCAAGTTATTCACTTGGCTACTCATTGTATCCAGTTGTGGTCCTATCTTCTCCGAGCGGATTATAGGGAAGATATGCCTACTGGATGCAACCGGCTGCCTATATTTTATTAGGATATCTACTACCAGGCTATTGACACTAGTAGAAAACATGCCTTTCGTCCAGGCCATTAGTACCGGCTGTGTCTGGACCAGGGACTAATGACCCGCGCCGGACGGCCTGAGCCACCCCAAACCATAGGTCCCATCCCGTTCGACACCATTAGTCCCGGTTTGAGATATAAACCGGGACTAAAGGGTCTGGGGACTGCCGCTCGCTGCAGGCACCCCCTTTAGTCCCGGTTTGTATCTCACACCGGGACTAATGGTCTGGCCCTATATATATATATGGCACAACCCCCTCCCCCCTGTCAACTATTCTTTTTCCTGGTGGGAGAGGTGGTGTTGTGCTATTTTTCTTGTTCATATGCACTAGAGGTGTTCGATGAAATGTCCATTAGAGCGATGCGACTTTAGGTCACACAAGACAGACATGATACGAGGTGCCCGAGCCACACTTAAGTTTTCTCATCTTTGTTTCCAAGTGTAATAAAATGTTAACAACTATTTTCTCGTTTAGACCGCACGGTACTAATTTTAGCATTGTGATTGCGTTTGATATATATTTGTATGATACAGATGAGCCATCCATGGATATACGGTGACCGATGCTCTGCCGCTTTCAGAGAAGGCGTGCGTTCTTTTCGACTTGTGGCCGAGGAGAACAAGCGGCGGGATGGTTTTATGTGTTGTCCATGTGTTGACTGTAGGAATGAGAAGGATCACACTTCCACAAGAGTCATTCAGAGCCACCTGCTTCGGTCTGGTTTTATGTCCGGCTATAATGTTTGGACCAAACACGGAGAAAGAGGGGTTGTGATGGAAGACGGCGATGAAGAAGACAACGATGATGACAACTACCGATCTATGTTCCCTGAATACGCTGATACCGCAATGGAAGACAATAAAGAAGAAGGAGGTGAAGAACGGGAAACAGACCGACCCGCTGATGATCTTGGTCGGGTCATTTGTGATGCAAAGCGAGACTGCGACACAGAAAAGGAGAGGTTGCAGTTTGAGAAGATGTTACATGACCACAACAAATTGTTGTACCCAACTTGGGAAGATGGCCAGAAGAAGCTGGGTAGCACACTAGAATTGTTGAAGTGGAAGGCAGAGACCGGTGTGACTGACTCGGGATTTGAGAAGTTGCTAGTACTCATGAAGAAGTTGCTTCAAAGAAATAACGAATTGCCCGCCAGTACATACGAAGCAAAGAAGCTCATCGGCCCTCTAGGATTAGATGTGCAGAAGATACATGCGTTCCCTAATGACTGCATCCTCTACCGCGGTGAGAAGTACGAGAATTTGGAAAAATGCCCAGTATGCACTGCATTGCGGTATAAGATCAGAAAAGATGACCCTAGTGATGTTGATGACGAGCCAGCCAGGAAGAGGGTTCCTGCCAAGGTGATGTGGTATGCTCCTATAATACCACGATTGAAACATTTGTTTAGAAAAAAATAGCATGCCAAGTTGTTGTGATGGCACATGGAAGAATGTAAGAAAGACCAGGATGTTGAGGCACCCCGCTAATGGTCGGCAGTGGAGAAAAATCGAGAGAGACTTCCCGGACTTTGCTGGTGACGCAAGAAACTTATGGTTTGGTCTAAGTACAGATGGCATGAATCCTTTTGGGGAGCAGAGCTGCAGTCACAGCACCTGGCCCGTGACTCTATGTATCTACAACCTTCCTCCTTGGTTGTGCATGAAGCGGAAGTTCATTATGATGCCAGTGCTCATCCAAGGCCCGAAGCAACCCGACAACGACAATGATGTGTACCTAAGGCCATTAGTTGATGAACTTTTACAGTTGTGGGCCGAACCAGGTTTATGTGTGTGGGATAAGCACAAATAGGAGCCATTCTCCCTACGAGCGTTGTTGTTCGTAACCATCATTGATTGTCCTGCTCTTAGTAACATCTCAGGATAGACGAACAAGGGATATAATGCATGCACACACTGTTTAGATAAGACTGAAAGTATATGTCGGGATAAATCTAGGAAGAATGTGTACCCGTACAATCATTGTTTTCTTCCGCCCAGACATCCCTTAAGGAAAAAAGGCAAGCATTTCGATGGCGAGGCAGATCACCGGAAGAAGCCTGCCCCGCGTACTGGTGCTGATGTATTTGGTATGGTCAAGGATTTAAATATAATATTTGGAAAGGGTACCGAAGGACAACTTGTTCCGAAAGACGCCCACGGACACGCACCCATGTGGAAGAAGAAATCTATATTTTGGGAGGTACCCTATTGGGAAGTCCACGAGGTCCACTCTGCAATCGACGTGACTCACCTGACGAAGAATCTTTGCGTGAATATTCTAGTCTTCTTGGTCTTGTATGGGAAGTCAAAAGATACACCGGAAGCACGAGAGGACCAGCAATGTCATAAAGGACGAGACGATAAGCATCCAGGGTAGTTTCAAGGGCCTGACAGCTATGCTCTTACGAAGGAAGAGAAGGAAATCTTTTTTGAAGTCCTTTTCAGTATCAAGGTCCCGTCTGGCTTCTCGTCTAACATAAAGGTAATAGTAAATATGAAAGAGAAAAAAATCGAAAACCTAAAGTCCCATGACTGCCACTTGCTTATAACGCAATTTCTTCCGGTTGCAGGGGGATTCTACCGAAAAATGTTCGACTGGCCATTGTGAAGGTATGTGCATTCCTGAATGCAATTTCTCAGAAGGTAATCGATCCAGAAAGTCTATCAGGGTTACAGATTGATGTGGTCCAATGTCTAGTCAGCTTCGAGTTGTTGTACCCTCCATCTTTCTTCAATATTATGACGCACCTCCTATTTCACCTAGTCGAAGAGATTAGAATTCTCGGTCCTGTGTTTCTACACAATGTCTCCCTTCGAAAGGTTCATGGGAGTCTTAAAGAAATATGTTCATAACTGTGCTAGGCCATATGGAAGCATCTCCAAGGGCTATGGAGCAGAGGAGGTCATTGAGTTTTGTGTTGACTTTCTTCCTGACCTTAAGCCGATTGGTGTTCCTAAATCTCGGTATGAGGGGAGGCTGACTGGAAAAGGCACACTAGTAAGGAAAACAATGGTATGCATGGACATGGATTCTTTGAATAAAGCACACTACATAGTTCTACACAATTCCACCTTGGTGGCTCCGTATATCGAGAAACACAAGATTATTGTACGCTCGGAAAACCCGGGGAAGCCTGACTCCTCAATTAAAGTGGAACACGAGGACACTTTCGACAGTTGGTTGCAGAAACATCTCATGAATAACAACACTGTTGAAGATCAGCTGTACTTGTTGGCACGGTTACCATCTTCGACTATATGTACTTTTCAAGGATACGTGATAAATGGTAATACATTTTACACGATCGCCCAAGATAAAAATAGCACCAACCAAAACAGTGGTGTCCGCTTTGATGCAACAGATGAAAATGGGCAGAATAACACATATTATGGGTACATAGAGGAGATATGAGAACTTGAGTATGGACCTACTTTTAAGGTCCCTTTGTTTCGGTGCAATGGGTCAAGATGACAGGAGGCGGGGTACATGTAGACGAAAATGACAATAGTGGATCTCAACAATCTTGCGTACATGGACGAACCATTCGTCCTAGCCAACGATGTGGCTCAGGTTTTCTATGTGAAGGACATGTCTACAAAACCGAGAAAAAGAAATCAGCAAAAGAATACATCGCCCGATGAGGCAAAGCGCCACATAGTTCTTTCAGGGAAAAGAAACATCGTGGGAGTGGATGACAAGACAGATATGTCAGAAGATTATAATAAGTTTCATGAAATCCCGCCCTTCAAAGTGAAAACTAACCCAAGCCTCCTATTAAATTATGAAGATTCTCCATGGCTACGGCGCAGAAGAAAACAACAACACTAGATAGGGATGTTGGTGATCTATGTAATATATTAAACCTTTTATGTAATCATATTGTGAGTCAAACATTTTACCCAGATCCAAATACATGCAACATTGGTCATCTTGCTCAGTAAAACTGGACGGACTCCCAGTGCCTAAGCCGTGGGAGGTGAACACCCAAAGTAGGCGGCGAGGAATGGGCATCCTAAAGTAGGCGGCGAAGAATGTGTGTATGTGTGGTTGGCCATGCCGGTCGCCCTATAAGTAGAGGGAAAGGGTGGGAAGGCTGGATCTGGCAGCCTATAAATAGAGGGAAAGGCCTATAAATAGAGGGAAAGGCCTATAAATAGAGGGCTCATCTTTAGTCCCGGTTGGAGAAACCAACCGTGACTGAAGGGATTGCGGCAGGCTGGGCCAGACAACACTAATGATAGGGGTGAGTGTCGACATTATGTCGTGCGGCTTGTAGCTTGTCCCGGATGGTGTCGCCAATCGGGACTAAAGCTGAACCATTAGTCCTGGTTGGAGACACCATCGGGACAAAACACGAGTGAGCACTAATAATAGGGGTGAGTGTCGACATTATGTCGTGAGTGTCGACACTATGCTGCAAGATGGTGTGCGAGAGCAGGGACACCACTACGACCAGCTTTAGGGATATGCCGCCAGAGCCCAGTCCTCCGGCATGTCCCTAAAGTTGGTCATAGAGGCACTCCCTAATATGTGACCACACATGTTTGGAGATCAGATCTTCATGGTAAGTACGAATCGGGACAGCATCTTCATAGTTTGGGTAAGTCGTAGTACGAATCGGAACTAAAGGCCCCCTTTAGTCCCGGTCCAACCACAAAACGGGACTAACACTCAAGACATTTATTAATATTTAAAAACGGAGACTACGGAATCGGGACTAAAGGCCCCCTTTAGTCCCGGTCCAGCCACAAACCGAGACTAACACTCAATACATTTATTAATATTAAAAACCGGGACAAATCGGGACTAGTTAACACTCAGGACTATAGTCGCCCCCTTTAGTCATAATCATGCCTAGTCCTATAGTACGTGATGGCTCAGTTGATGTGGAGCCTGTTGGGAACCCCAAGAGCAAGGTGTGAAGCAGCACAACAGCAAGTCTTCCCTCAGTTGAGACCGAGGTTATCGAACCAGTAGGAGGAAGGAAACGTCACACAGGTGTTGCAAGAAACGCGAAGACCTGCACAACACAAACTCAAGACTTTGCCCCAACTAACAGTGAGGTTGTCAATCTCACCGGTTGCTGTAACAAAGGATTAAACGTATGGTGTGGAAGGTAATGGTTTGCAGTAAGTAAACAAGTAACAGTGGAAGATGAATCAATTGTAAAGATTGGACCGGGGTCCATAGTTCACTAGAGGTGCTCTCCTTATATAAACAACATGGCATGAAGGGTAAACAAATTACAGCAGGGCAATTGACAGGAACTGAGCAAGGCATAACAATGCAATACTAGTCAGAAAGATCCTATAAGATTCGATTGGGCAATACAAAAAGATACATAGACCGCCATCCAACTGCATCTATGACTAGAAGTCTACCTTCAGGTTATCATCCGAACACCCTCCAGTATTATGTTGCAAGCAACAGACAACTGCTTTAAGCAAAGTGTGTAAGGTAAACAGTCCACATGTTCCATGAACAAGAGACCGTTGTTTTCTCCCTAGTGGCAACAACACATCTACAACCGAAGAGATTTCTGTCACTTTCCTTGGAAACTAGAGGCATGAACCCACTATCGAGCATAAATACTCCCTCTTGGAGTCACTGGCAACTACTTGGCCAAGATAGCCACTAACAACGAAGAGCATGCAAGATCACAAATAACACAGACATGATAGAATCATAAAGACAAATCCATTAATCAATCCAACATAATAATCTCAATATCCATCGGATCCCCACAAACACAACATGCATGATTACAAATAGATTAGATCTTGATCATGAACGGAGCTCATAAGATCTATACATGAAAGCACAAAGGAGGAGATATAACCATGCAGCTACTACATGGACCCATAGTCCAAGGTGGAACTACTCACGCACCATATCGGAGAAGAAGGCCTCCAGGATGATCTCCCCTCCGGCAGGGTGCCGAGAAGAATTTCAAATCCCCCCAACCTAGGTACGATGGTGGCTGCGGCTACAGACGGTTTCGTAGAGATTTGATCGGGTGCTTAGGGTTTAGGCATCGGGGGCTTCTTATAGGCGAAGGGGGAGGCCGAGGAGGCGACCAGGGGGCCCACACCCTACCTAGGCGCGGGCCCACCCCTGGCCATGTCTAGGGGGTTGTGGCGGCCCTGACTCGCTTCTCCGTCTCCCCTCTGGACTTCTTGTTCCCCACGGAAAGTTATTGACTTTGACGTTTGTCCCGTCCAATTCTGAGAATATTTCCTTACTAGCTTTCCTGGAACAAAAAACAACAGAAAACATTTGAAAAGCACCTCCAAGTGTGGGCAAATCAAAGTAAAGTAGATACTAAACAAGCATGGAACATAAAAAATTATAGATATGTTTCCGACGTATCAAGCATCCCCAAGCTTAACTCCTGCTCGTCCTCGAGTAGGTAAGTTATAAAAAGAATAATTTTCAGGTGACATGCACCCTCACAATAAAGATCTAACCATTTGCAAGCATTGAAAGCTGGGATCAAAGAACTCTAAACATGAACATGAAAGAATGGAGTTCTAACAGTAAGACAGAGCAACTATTGTTGCAACATGACAGGATACAAACAAAGATCATGAATAGCATGCATTGAAAAACCTTTGTGTGTTTCACATACAGAAAATATAGCATAGTGGCAATCAACTTGTCCCTCATAGGGTAGCAAATAGATGCATATGACACCTTCAAAGTTCACAAGGGTGACTAGAAACAAGTAGCACAAGAACAAGTAATAACACAATATGCATCAATCAATAAGCTTTGTGACACTGCACATAAAACTAAGAATGACAACTATGCTCTCTTAATGGTGCCTAAAGGTAGAAGGTGGAGACTCAATAGTGGTGGAAGGAAGGCCTTTTATAAAGGAAGCTGGTATTTCAAGTTTCAAAAAGAGCTTCTAAAAATTATGGTACTTGTTAGCTTTCAGCCCTCATTGCTCCTATCATAAGCATCTTGAAGTGATTAAGGTTAAATTGAAAAAACTATGGAGTATATGCTTGACAAAGTATAAGTTGGCAATCTCAAGTCCCTTGAATATGAGGGCCACACCTCATGCTACTCAACTTCAGGCCCAGATAAGTTCTTGTCATTGTAAGTATTTGCATATCATTGAGAACCGCTGTAATGCCCGGAAATATTAAAAATTAGAAATTAATTGTTATTTTATTTTGTGCATCATCATGACATCATTATGCATATTTTACCCGTAAAATTATTTTATCAAACCATATTTTGTTTTACTAAATATCCATGTGTTTTATTAAAACCGTCTCTTGTTCTTATTTTAAAATTAAAATAAATAATATTTCCTGCAGCAAAAGCTTTCTTATTTTATAAATAAAATTATAATAAAATTCAGTCTAAAGTTTTAGCTCAAAACTAGTCTTATCTAATCTAACCCTAGCAGCCCATCTACCTCTGACCAAACCAACTCCCCAAGCTCTCGCCTCAACACCCTGGCAAAACACACGCACGTACCCAAACACCCCAGATCCAACACGACTCTCACACACACTCACGCACACAACAACCCAACACACCTGCTACACACGATCACGCAACACCACACACGCATTGCACGCGACGCACGCACACATGAGTCAAGCGATGCGGCCCCATCGCGTTCCCCAGACCCAAATCCCGTGATCCCTTCCTTCCTCCACTAGTTCCGCCTCCTTCCTCTCGAGATCTATGTCGCCTCCCCTTCTCTCGAAGCTCGAAGCCACCCCGCGTCCGGATGCCATCGCGTGCCTCCTCTCCGTGCCGCCCGAGCGCCTCGTCGCCCAGTGCCGCCCCTTCCCCGTTCGCCCTCGAGCTCCTGTGCACATCTCGCCACCATGGCTCGGCCTCCCGAGAGCTTCGCCGTCGGGCGCTCCCTCCCCGCCGGCCGCGACCTCCTCTCCGGTCGCCATGCACCCTGTCCGCGAGCCCCAGGCTGCCGCCTCACACCGGGCAGCCTCGCTCTCCTCACCTCCTATGCTCGCCAATCTCCTCGCGAGGCCGCCGGTTCTCGTGAGCGCCGCGCCGATCCCCGTCATGTTCCCTCGACGCTGTGGGCGGACCAGAAAAAATTACGAGTGGGGGCAAATGAAATGACTGGGGGCATTCCTTCCATAAATTTGTAAAATATGAAGAAATTTCTTCTAAATATTAATAAATTCTAAAGGAATTTGACAATTTGAGTGGGGGCCTAGGCCCCCGCTCAGCTACACTTGGGTCCGCCCCTGCTGGCCGCCCCTCCACCTCCATTCGGGCACGCCGCTGGTTGTCCCGCTTGCTCGGCTCTGACCCCGTAGCGGCTCCTACTACTCTACAGTGCGTCCGCCGCCAAGACTGAGCACGCCCCCTGTCGACCTGCGCCTCAATGTTTGTTCTACCTAGGTCTTCTACCTTCCGCGACAGGAGCACTTGGCCGCCTCCTCACTGCCGGAAATCACCGTTTCATGCTGTCCTGGACAATGTGTTTCCGGTACGTGCGCCTCGTACACTTGTCTCTGTCCTCATGTGTCGAAGTTCAACATCCATGTTTCCTATCTGAGTAGATTGTGGTGTCCATATGCTCCCTCTGTTAGGGATTATAAGGCCCAAGAGATATTTAAAAATGTTAGGAATTATAAGTCCTCTCCTATTTATTAGTCTCTCTCCTCCAATGCATGTTATTATTTTTCTCTATCTTCTCTCATGCATGTGTAACTATTGGTGCATATAGTAATTAAGAGGGTGAGTTATTGATTTTTTTAATCCTATCAAAATGATCCATAGGCCTTATAATCCCTAACAGAGGGAGTACCCAGCTCTGGTGTTAAGTGGATATACAAGATCTTCTCGTTGGTGTGCCGATGTGGAGATGTTGATGTGATGTTGGGTGCTATTCTCCTGACTGCCGATGTCGAACCAAGATCTCCACCGATAACAAAGACGGAACATAAGCTCTTCATGGAACCTGAAGATCCCGGAACTCCAAGGACCGATCTCGTCGAACCCAAGATCTCCGAACCTCAATGTGTGACCCTTCCCGATATCCTATTTTTATAAATACAATATAACTTATGCATATTAAATTATCCATGCTTGCATACATATAATTGTTCGGGGATATATGGCGATTCATCTACTAAATAAATATGACATATATGGGAGTGCTATTTGTCTTGTCCTGATTCCATTTAATATTGAGTAGTAAATTGATGCTATGTTATATCTTGTTAAGAGAACATTTAAATTGCGAGGTAGATAAACAACTTGAACCAAAATATTTATTTGTCGGGATTCCGATTCCACTTAATATTGCTAAATTAGGCCGCATATTACCATGACATGCATCATATCACAAACATGCCAGATCTTTCGCCTAGTATTGAATATTGCACCGGTTGTTCCTTCTAGTGTTTTGCTTCTTCATCGGATAAGACGATGAGTGGATGCGAGTTGCGACAAGACTTCGGTCTCCGACTTTGTCTCACCGGCGAGCATTCTCCCCCTTCTACCTATTTTGCATTTATAGTCTTTACTTCCTTCCTTTGATCTATTGCTATCCTTATTGTCGATGCTATAGTACTGTTCCTTTATTTACCTGCTCCACTATATAGCCTTGGTTATCCTATTGCCTTGTTTGATTAGCTAGCTTTGTCCTTGCGAGTCGTAGGCATGCTTAGTACCGCTCTCGTACAGGTGGAACATGATACTCGAATATGGTTGGTGATAAGATAATTAATCTGATGTTATTGGTTATGGTTTCACCTAATGATAAGGCCCCGACAGGGACCACCTTTGGGAACTGCTTGAGCCGACCTAGGACCTGTTCGTTCTATGATACCAGTTCTGAGTTGATCGCGCTAACCAAACGTGGGGCCTCTGGGATCCTCCCTCAACTACCGGCGCTATTCGTATATCCAGAGGGTTACAAAATTGGTTTTCCATTTGGTGCATACGCATAATATGTCCTCGGACATGGGTGAGTTGATATGTCTTCGGACTTGATGGTTTGGTGGATTGCCATGTCTTTGCATACATAAATCGCGGTACACGGTGGCGGCACCCATGGTGTGTACAAGTTACCCCGCAGGGCCCGATCCACCAGTAGGCGCAAACGATGTGCCTTCCTTGAGAATCGTCGTACCTCTTGGTTGGTTCCCCACAGTAGGTGATGCCTCTGGATATGCGCGTAGTTAAGGGACAGTTCTTGTTGTGAGATTTGGATGGCACGCGTGATATGTTGCCTGAAGGGTTGAGCATGTGTTTGGGTACAGTAGTGCACCCCTGCAGGGTAAATCTTTTCGAGAAGCCGTGTGTCCACGGTTATGGACGCCTCAGGAGTACCCTGTCATGATCATAGACAATGCCACTAATGTTTTGCCTCTGATAATATGATTAGTAATTAGCCTTATCAACTAAACACTTGCTTAACTAAAATTGTCACATTGTGTGTTCTACAAGAGGACTTCCTCGACTGGTCTTCGAGGGGGAAATCTTCGGATGGGTTATGTTTAGTGTTATATTATAGTTACCGTATAGTGCTTTCTTATATCGCTCTAATAGTCAAAGTTGTAGCGTGTCTCTATAAGTTAGATAGTGCAATCTTTGCTGCCGCTGAGCCCACCATACCTATCTAGGCGAGCACCGCTGAATTCTAGTCTCGCCGTGTACTGGCCTCAGTACTGACCGCTCTCTTTCTGTTTTCATTTGCCCTTTGTCGGCACCCTTTTGGCCTGAAAGGTATGTGATTGCCGATGTTAGCAAGGTTACCCTTCCGGCTTGGCCTGGGCAGGGTTGGACACCGCTTGGTTATTTTTCAGGACTCTTAGTCCCATTTGGATCTTGCCCATACTCGGATACTACCTTGCTTTCTTCTTGAGTTGTATCTTCGTGTTGTACCTTTTGTATTCTTGACTCATTGAGTCGTTGTTGTATATATAAGTTCTTGTGGACTCTGTTGTAAACTACTGTGATGTAACTACTTGTAATCGAATCCCACCCACACGAAAGTGTTTGGTGGGCGTCTTTGAATCGCTTCTATGCGGGTTTTGGCGGGAAATGCCAAGATCTGCATAGACCCAATTCGGGGGCGTTACAACTGCCAACGGGGTACCCTTGCACATGGTATAGGACCTTTCCCATAACCAAAATGACAAGGCAAGCAGACAATGAGCATCTCAGCAATCTTTTTATTTACTATATGCATAGCTTTTTATTGATGGTGCTTCATAGATAGCTCACTATGGTGATGCTGCAAGTTTACACCATGATTAGGCATGGCTTAGGCTAGCGGCCCAGACATTTCTCTAACACATATTACAAACTCCATGGACTTACAAGTTCCCTTTTTATTTCACACCGGTGACATCCACAGACAAAAGAGCATGATATCAACTGAGTACATAGTACAAGTGCAATGTTAAAAACGTTCCCCATGGCAGCATGGTTCTGCTAATTCCAACGTATAAGTGCAAGCATATACAACATAGAGACACAATGGTTCAAGTTTATTAGGGGCAAAGAATATAAAGTGTGCCATCAAGTTCGTGAGAGCTTTAATCACTAAGTTTTCACATAACAAAATAGTTTTTAACTGGAAGTTAGTTGAAAAAAGAATATACTTGGAATGGTGTAACACACCATGCATAGGAGTTTATAGTGGACACTTTGGAATAACTTGGTTTCTTGGGAGTTGGAAGAATGAGTAGAGCTTACTCATACAAGTGGAGACTAGCAAAAGACTGGGATCGACCAACTAAGAGAGCAATAATGGCCATAATCATGTAGAGCAACAAAGCATTACTAATCAAAGAATAGAGTGGTACTACAAGTAAAGGACTAAATGATCATAGAGGCTATGGTGACTTATGAGAGTCATAACATTGTGTGAGCATGTGCCAAGTCAACCCAAAGAACGCATTAAAGGAGAATACCACAATACTATGCTTTTGCATGCTAAAACAACGCATAATTTCTTCAAGGCACACTAAGAAATCCCAATTGTTTGGAACAAGACATGCTACAACAATAACTACTAAGCATAAAGTCAAAACAACACCTAGCATGTCATGCTAAAGTCTAAGTTACAGCCAATGCAAGCTCCTCTTGCACTTACAAGCAAGAACTTACTACTCCTTTCCAACACCAAGTAACTTATTTGCAAAACAACACAGCGAGAACGGGGGTCCAAACTACTCAAGAAAACTAAACAAACTAAGCAAAGCAAACGAAAACTAGATGCTCCAAGAACAACACAACTGTGCATGAAACAATAAAAATCGAAGTGTCTAGACAGACCTGAGCTTTTTATTGATGAAGAAGGGGATGCCTTGAGCATCCCCAAGCTTTGACGCTTGTACCTCTTGGATATTTCTTGGGGTTAAAACATGGTGGCATCCCCAAGCTTGATCTTTTTTCTATTCTTCATGTCATTGCATCATTCTCTCTCTACACCTAAAAATTTTCCTTCATACAAAACTTCACATAATCTTCATTAGCAACATTAGTTTATTCAAAAGATATTAGACCTCTGGCAAAGCTTTGGAACAGCAAGACTTTTCACTAAAAACACAAGCTACTGTAGTAACTCCTTCAAAAAGCTCAATTCCCCAAAAGAGAACTAAAAAAGGAATCAATAAGAAGCAAATACAAATAATGGCAGAAATGTCAAAACAGACCAGCAGGAAGAAACCGATTTTTTCGAATATCTTCTGTTGGTCAAATAAAAAAGTGTTGAACTAAATAAAGTTAGCTAACATACTGGGGGATTTATTCGTAAAATATCAGCTCAATCCGAGTTACAGATACTCCTCATGAATTTTTATGGTGGAGAACAGAAACCTGTTTTGGGACAGCAACTCCCCAAATCTTACTTCCCTCTCATTAGAGGTCATTCTTGGCACAAAAACAAACAAAAAGGATAAGGAGAGGTCATTACTGAAGTAATAACTTCCAATACTCAAGGAAACTCTTGGGTTATCTCCCAAGAAGTAATTTTCTTTAATGCCTTTAAGTTAGGCACAAGAAGCAAGAAGAATCAAGTGTTTTCAAATGAAGAAGCATCTCTCTTGTTCTTTCCTTTCTTACCTTTCTTCTACTCTTTAGGGAAGATATGATTGCTTACTGGAGGAGCAAAATGCATAATTCCTTTTCTCACATCTATTACTGCTCCAAGGTGTTTCAATAGGGATCTTCCAAGTGTAACCTGTCCTTTGCCTACACAATCAATAACAAGATAATCAGTAGACACCATTTTCCCTGAGATTTTTGTAAACACACCTTCAGATATTCCAATGGGTAATAAAGTGGCATTATTAGTAAGAGGGATTTCCTCTCCTCCTTCAGAAAGCCCCCAAATACTCAAGGAATCATAAATATCTTTAGGCATGAGGCAAAATTCAGACATGATATCACATCGAGCATCAAAAAGTGTAGTGCTTATAGAGACTTTGATTGTGGGAAGCCACTTTGAAGGCTCGCAGTTTATGGGAACATAATCATGATAAGCCCTAAGCATGTGATAGCAACTATTCATAGCAGCAATACTAGTCTCAAGAGTGTTTAACCTAGCAAAAAAATTGTGAAAGAGGAATCATACTTGCCAGGTGTACCATAAATTATAATCAATTTCTTTATTGCATTAAAAGCTTCATCCTCAGTACAAAGCAAAATATCTTTCTCAGCCACAGCACCCAAAGCATATCTATACCGAAGAGCAATACCGCGGTAGAAACTATCAATAACCAAGCTAAGACTCATCTTAGGCTCAGTTTCCCTTTGTAAAGCAGAGATTCTAGACCAAGCTTCCTCAAAACTTTCTTCACTTTTTTGCTTAAAATTGGAGATCTCTTCCATAGGTGAAATAAAGATTGGTCCAAAACCCTACATGGTAGCAACTAGGGTAGGAACTAATTTTTTTGTGTTTTTCGAAAAGAGGCAAACAAAACCAAGCAAAAGAAACAAAGCAAACTAAAAACAAAGTAGAGAGAAAGGAAGTGAAGGACTCCCCTTGTGAAGACATCCTTAGCCTCCCTGGCAACGGCGCCAGAAAACTTGTTGATGGCTCAGTTGATGTGGAGCCTGTTGGGAACCCCAAGAGCAAGGTGTGAAGCAGCACAGCAGCAAGTCTTCCCTCAGTTGAGCCCGAGGTTATCGAACCAGTAGGAGAAAGGAAATTTCACACAGGTGTTGCAAGAAACGCAGAGACCTGCACAACACAAACTCAAGACTTTGCCCCAACTAACAGTGAGGTTGTCAATCTCACCGGTTGCTGTAACAAAGGATTAAACGTATGGTGTGGAAGGTAATGGTTTGCAGCAAGTAAACTAGTAACAATGGAAGTTGAATCAATGGTAAAGATTGGACCGGGGTCCATAGTTCACTAGAGGTGCTCTCCTTAGATAAACAACATGGCATGAAGGGTAATCAAATTACAACAGGGCAATTGATAGGAACTGAGCAAGGCATAACAATGCAATACTAGTCAGAAAGATCCTATGAGATTCGATTGGGCAATACAACAAGACACATAGACCGCCATCCAACTGCATCTATGACTAGAAGTACACCTTCAGGTTATCATCCGAACCCCCTCCAGTATTAAGTTGCAAGCAACAGACAACTGCTTTAAGCAAAGTTTGTAAGGTAAACAGTCCACATATTCCATGAACAAGAGACCGTTGTTTTCTCCCTAGAGGCAACAACACATCTACAACCGAAGAGATTTCTGTCACTTCCCTTGGAAACTAGAGGCATGAACCCACTATCGAGCATAAATACTCCCTCTTGGAGTCACTAGCAACTACTTGGCCAAGATAGCCACTAACAACGGAGAGCATGCAAGATCACAAACAACACAGACATGATAGAATCATAAAGACAAAACCATTAATCAATCCAACATAATAATATCAATATCCATCGGATCCCCACAAACACAACATGCATGATTACGAATAGATTAGATCTTGATCATGAACGGAGCTCACAAGATCTATACATGAAATCACAAAGGAGGAGATACAACCATCTAGCTACTACATGGACCCATAGTCCAAGGTGAAACTACTCACGCATCATACCGGAGAAGAAAGCCTCCGGGATGATCTCCCCTTCGGCAGGGTGCTGGGAAGAACTTTAGATCCCCCCGATCTAGGGACGATGGTGGCGGAGGCTACAGACGGTTTCGTGGAGATTTCATCGGGTGCTTAGGGTTTAGGCATCAGGGGCTTCTTATAGGCGAAGGGGGAGGCCAAGGAGGTGGCCAGGGGGCCCACACCCTGCCTAGGAGCGGGCCCACCCCTGGCCGCTCTTGGAGGGGGTGTGGCGGCTCTGGCTCGCTTCTCTTTCTCCCGTCTGGACTTCTTGTTCCACATGCAAAGTTATTGAATTTGACGTTTGTCCCGTCCAATTCCGAGAATATTTCCTTACTAGCTTTTCTGGAACCAAAAATAGCAGAAAACATGCAACTGGCACTGTGGCAACTTGTTAATATGTTAGTACCAGAAAACATATGAAAAGCACCTCAAAGTATGGACAAAGTAAAGCAAAGTAGATAGTAAACAAGCATGGAACATAAAAAATTATAGATACGTTTCCGACGTATCAGTACGCAGCTTCAGGGTCTTATTCGTCATCGTCATCATCATCATCGTCATGGCGAGGCGCACGCAGCTCGATCCTCAGCCCAGCCATGACATATACATGGAGCACCTGCCAGCCCGGCCTCGGATTCACGGCGGGCGGGGGAGGGGTCTCCTGGAAGATGATGCCACTACCGCGGGGCGGGGGAGGGGCCTTCTTGTGGCTCTATGGCAGATGGACTTCTGGGCACCGCAGGCAAGGATGGTCTCCCTCGGCGATGTAGCACATCACGCCGATGATAGTACGGTTCGCCCACCACAGACGGCGCCCGGCTTCGTTGTGGTTCACCGGGGGCGGGCCATCACCCTCGTACCTGGCGAGCTCCCTTTCCCGCCGGTTAGCGAAGAAGGCATTCCAGGTGTCGTAGTTGTCAGGATCCCACTGGGGATCCATCCGCTGCTCCGACATGAGCTCGTTGTAGAAGTGGTTCGTGATGTCCTCCTGTCGGGCGGATCCTTGATGCACATGAGGGACATGAACCCCTCCAGTGCTCAACATCCAGCCGGCGGGCGGCCGGTAGCCTGGTGGGCAAGGGTAGCTGGAGGCGCACAACGCCTTAGTCTCCTCGAGGGTCAGAATGGACCAGTAGGCGCTGTCCATTTTTGTGAGAGAGGAAGGTGTGGATGTGTGCATAACCATGGCACGGTCGGCCTATATATAGATGTAAAGGGCGGTAAAACATGGTGGGAAGTGGTGGGAAATGTCGGGAAATATCTTTAGTCCCGGTTAGTGGCTACAACCGGGACTAAAAGCTTAGTTCAGAGGAAAGGAGAGGGGGGAATGGCGGGAAGCGGTGGGAAATCGCGGGAAATAGCTTTAGTCCATGTTAGTCGATACAACTAGGATTGAAGCTTATTCAGAAAATGGATTTGGATTAATTATTCAAATTCAATCACTTTTCATGTTGAAAGTTTAGTGAGATTCAAAGTTATGCAGAAAATAATAGTTAATGCATTTTTAAATTGATAATGGCAAAATGGTTAGTAATTTGACTATTTAAAATATTCATTTTATAAAACAGAAAATGGATTTGGAATAATTATTCAAATTCAAGCACTTTTCATGTTGAAAGTTTTCCCAAATTCATAAGTATGCAAAAAAGTATAATTTTAAATGTTTTAAATGATATATTCGAAAATTTGAAAAAAAGCACAGCGCGCTGGTTTTGGCCCAGCGCGCGCAAATTTGCGCCATTAGTCCCGGCCCAGATAACCAGCCGGGACTAAAGGGTCTGGCCCAGCACGCGAAATGAAATGCCCCCCATCTCTAGTCCCGGTGCGTGGCACCAGCCGGGACTAGAGACCCCCCTTTAGTCCCGGCTGGTGCCGCGCACTGGGACTAGAGGGGGGCAGGGTATAAAACTAGCTCTTCTCCCCTGGTGTGTTCCATGCACCGGGAGATTTAGAGCCCGACGACGAGCAGCACGCCGCCAGGCTGCCCAACTCCAACGACGAGCAGCACGTACTCCACCTCCCGCACCTCTCTGCAAGCTGCCGCCGCACCACGCCGCATGCGCCCGATCTTGACCACCGCCAAGACCTCCAACCACTGCCAAAGACCGCCGCCAGTTACGATTAGGGTTCGTAGGATTTAGGATTTGTTAGTATTTAGGTTTTTTTAGGATTTGTTAGTGATTTTGTTAGTGTTTAATTAGGATTTGTTAGTGTTTAGGATTTTGTTAGTGATTTGGATTTTGTTAGTGTTTAGGTTTGTTTAGGATTTGTTAGTGACTTTGTTAGTGTTTAATTAGGATTTGTTAGTGTTTAGGATTTTTTAGTGTAGGATTTTAGGATTTATGATATAGTGTAGGATTATTATTTTTAGGGTATGAGATATATTATTTTTTGTATATAGTGTAACCGGAGTTAGGGTTAGGGTTAGGGTGTTGGTGCTCGGTGGTGACCGGAGTTAGGGTTAGGGTGGTGGTTCTCGCGGGAAGCCACGTAGTCGCTCGCATCTCCCACGACCACCATCACCGGACACCGCCATCACACGTCCGGGTTTAGGGTTTAGGGTTTATTTGTTAAGTTCAAATAAATATTGTGTGCATTTTGCAGGAACTATGGATCCACCTAGTCCAATCCGCAGAAACCAAGATTCAGAACACTTTCTCGAGGATATGATTCACGATGCCGATGAGGGATCTCCCTCGAGGTATTTGAACTCATCCGGTGAGGGAGAGGAGATCAACAGACAAGAGGTAGAAGCCCATGGACGAGTAATGCCGACCGACGAGTTATATATATATGATGTCCGATGATCGTCACTATATGTACCAAGTTGTATATATATTATGTTGACGAATGTTTCTTCTCTAGGCCTCTACATCGAGCAAGAAAACCAAGCGCGGTCCAGCCAAAAAGTTGCCTCGGGGTACAATTTTTTTGAAATTACAGAGGTCTCAGGAGAGGGCGAACCATTGGAACCGAAAAAAATCAAAACAAGCATTTGTACAACAATGCGGAGTTGTTGCTAGATATCGCACCCCGATCACTGTTCGAGAGTGGAATAAGCCCAAAGAGGCGGAATGGAGTGATGTGTATATCGATGATAGGTTCAAAGAAAAACTATTTACTGACCTCATGGCACATTTCAAGTTGCCATAATGTGAGACTAATGACGAGACAGCTGAAATGAGAAAGAAAGTCAAGCAGTTTGCTCTTAAGAAGATGGCTGAAATATTCAAGAACCGGAAGAAATCATTATGGCTAAAGTATCAAAAGGACAAGAAAACTCCATTATTCGAAGGCTATATAGCGAAGCAGCAGCCATACTGGGATGCATTTGTGGAGTATAGGAAGTCAGAAGTTGCAGAGGAAAAGTCTAAAAAAACAAGATAAATGATGCGAAGAAGAAATATCACCATAACATGGGGCCAGGGGGCTACGCGGCTTCAATGCCTAAGTGGGATGCAAAAGAGAAAGAGCTTCGTGATAAAGGGATCATTCCAGAACCAATTCGCGAAGAATGATATTTGAGGGCAAGAAATTAGTTCCTTGGGTATGGGAGTACGTATGACGAACTTACAGGGGACCTTGTTTGTAGTGACATGATAAAGGTACCCAGGAGTGCATGGATAAAAGTGGTGCAAGATAATAAAGATGGAATAAAACAGTTTCATCCCGATAGAGAGAAAGACTTGCTAACCTTGGTCCTCGGGAATCACGAACATGGAGGACGAGTCCGAGGCCTTGACGGGAGTTTCACGTGGGAGACTGGGTTACCTAAGGACCAAGGTACCTATAGAAGCCGAGCAAGAGCAAAGCAGCGACGAGAGGAGGAGGCAGACAAGTTCAACCAGCTTCTAGCAAGACTTGACAAGCAGCAGCAGATCGACAAACTTAGAGGAATAGCGCGCTTGCAAGATCCTCCACTCGATATTACTGCCAACCCATCTCATCGGAGAAGCAGCGTGGCTGAATCAGAGGTCCCGTCTGACGATGCACTCTATACAGATGGCGGTCCCGGCTACCCCGTGGATGGAATTAAGGAGCAGATATCTTGTGAGCTCCATCATAAATTGAAGAACGTATTTGTGAAGGTGGCGGTCGGATCTGCTTTGCCTTGTCCGCCTGACACACGTTGGTATGGACGTGATATTCCACCTGGCTATGCTAAAGTCAGGGTGGACAAAATCGTAAAGGAGTGGGATTCAATGGAGCTTGACATCCCTGGACCTGAAGGTGAGAGCACACTCGGAGAAGTACTTGGTGTATCATTCTATGGGATAAGAACAGGCTCGGCCCCAAGGCCAATACTACCGCATCCGAGTCGTCGCAGGTCTCCTTCACCTCCATCACCTCCAAGAAGCCCACCCCATGATGAGTACGACCACCACATCCCTAGTCCATCTCGATCTCCGCCGCAGGCTCAGCAGTCTTTGCTGCCTGCTAAGGAAAATAAGCGGAAGCGTGCTCCGTCAGCAAGTACAAAAGGACGCGGCAGCCCAAAACGGAAAATGTCGCCCCTCCCAACAGTGCCTCATCAGAATCTTCCCATCAGACCTGACGATCGTACTGATGCGGAAACTGCAGCGATAGCAAAGGCCGAAGTGGCGGCGCATTTTGAGAAGAAGAAACCCGAGCCTGCTCCAGTATACACCGAGAAGCAAAAGGCATATGCAATTGATTTTCTGAACACAAAATCGCAATATGAGTTGCACCATAAGCCAGATGACTATCTACGCACACTTCATAAAGAAGTGGCGAAGAGCAAATCAAGTGCAAGCGGTAAAAAATCAGCAAGCACAGGTGCAAGCTTGACCAAAAATGCAATTAGTAAAAAATCAGACGTTCCCCTTCTCGGACAACAGGCCAAACAAACGATCGCACCCATCAAGGTGTTTTCAGAAAATGTTCCCCTTCTCGCACAACAACCACTAGATATTTCAGCAGCTGCGGAGTTGGCGGCCAGCATGAAAATTAGTCTTGATGAACTGTTAAACCCCCAACTCGACCTTCTACCCAAGGCTAGTGTAGCCCGTAGATATGTCACATGTGAGGATTTGGTCAGCAAAGAAAAGGTGAAAGAACTGCCAACACAACTGCGGAATCTCCATGAGTGGTACTTGACAGCTGCAAAGCAAGGGAGAATACTTATCACAACGAAAGTCCCACGTGAGTACTACTTCACAAAAGGCGAAGAGGTCCATTTTAAGTTTCCAGAACTGTTCCAGTTATACAATCTCGACGCCCTCGACAAATCTATTCTCAGCTGATATTGTCTGTAAGTTGTTGAATTCATTGTCTACATATTCAGTTCATTGCATGTAATTATCCTCATTATATCTTTGTGTACTCTATTATAATTTGAGGTTTTGAAAGGAGCAAAATTTTTGTGACCACATACTATTTCCTTATAATTTCGAGTAATCTTCTACACACATTCACTTTTGATTACTCGACGCTAAGTGTAACTGATGAGTTACTGATGTATGTATATATATATATATATATATGTTTGCAGCTTCCACTGAATATATATATATTTATATATATATATATATATATATATATATATAAATGTTTGCAGCTTCCACTGAATTCTGCTAGACATTCAACTTGATAAGGGAAGAGTTGAAGTCATGGGCCCATCAAAGAGAAACCTGGAAGCGTTCCGCAGCATGCAGGACATGCTCCAGAAGTAATTTTCTCGCTATATCGGTCTCTTTCGTTGATTTTCTGAGATACCAGGTAATGTATAATTCATTCATTCATTCATTTTTTTCGCCGGGAAGGTTTTGGATCCGATTCAAGCACGAGGTTACGGGTTCCTTTAGTAAGCAGCTGACGTTTAAGGTGGTCTCGGTAAGTAGCACATGATATGTCCGCGCATCTCTTTACTTCTTGTTTCAATACAATAATGATGCTAGATTATTATTTTGATTGAATTCTATTCTCGTAAAGTGCGCAAGGCAGCCACAAGGGTCGAATTTATGTGGATTCTACGTTTGTGAGTTTATTCGCACGTTTACCACCGAGCATAAAGATTATAGAGTCGACGTAAGCAATACATTCACACCATCATTTTATTACCGTCACTTTTTGTTATCATGATTGATATTCATATTGATCTCCTTTTCTTATATAGTTCGAGAATATGTAGGATCAGCTCCTACCACATCAACATGTACTAGCAATTGCGGAGGAGCTGGCGGGTTTTATTTTCAAAGAGATGGTACACGATGGAGGATAATTTAGTGTGAATAGACGTTAATAATATCCATGTAAATTATCTTATATATATGCACGAACGTGTACCATATGTGGTGGCGTACAAATATTCAAAAACTATATTGAAATGGAAAATAAATAAATAAAACAATACAAAATGAATTTTCTTCCGTGAAAGAGAAAGAGCAAAAAATGCTGCCGCGGTAGAGAAACACTAGTCCAATGTAATGCTCTGCCGCGACAGAGAAAATGCGCAAAATGCTGCTGCGGCAGAGACCCAGTAGTCCTGGTCCTTAACACCAACCAAGACTAGTGGGGGTGCACCCTGAGGCACCACGGCAGCCACGTGGGCACCTACTAGTCCCGGCTGGTAACTAGGCCGGGACCAGTGGTGGGCCTCTAGTCCCGCTTGGTTAGTCCCCGTTACAAAACCGGGACTAAAGGGTCTTACAGACCGGAACTAGAGGCCCTGTTTCCACTAGTGTGAATAGATGGCAACACACTTGTAGAATTCATAAAAATATCATACAAAGTTTTACAAAAGTTTTAAATAACTGGAACACCCAACAAATATTACAACTCATGGATTGGAGAGCTTGGTAACAAATATAAGCCATCTAAAAAGTTGAAATAACACGCCAAACCTTGGCATTGACATGTTAATGTTCTATCAAATCCCCAACTGAGTTAGCCGAATAAATCCCATGCTACCGTTGCTAAATTGTTGCACCCAATATCCATGTATTAACGCTCCCCCGGTGGGTGGAGATAGGACCACATAGATCCAATGGATAGCCAAAGGTATAATATGAAAAAATGATGGAAAAATCGTTTTGTTAAAGATAAATATATTCTAAATATGCTAGATAGCCCACAACAAAGAACAAACACTAATTCTAATGTGTGTTTTTCTTTATTTTGCACCTCATACAACAAATAGACAAAAATAATTGTTATGTTTGTTGGAGGGTAGATATTAAAAGCCATATGAATAGTGTGCCAAAGAATTCTAGAAAATTGGCATTCTATATATAGGTGCTGAATTATTTCATCTTGATCACAAAACAACACTTTTTTATATGCATTCCAATTCCGTTTTGCCAAATTATCCTTAGTAAGGATCACTTTTTTGTGAATAAACCACATAAAAATCCTGATCTTAAGTGGTACCTTGATTTTCCAAATGTATTTACGAAGGAAACGAGTGTGACCATTAATCATATCAAGATACATAAATTTAACCATAAATTTGTTGTTTTGTAGTTAGGTTCCATTTAAACACATTCTCTTGTTGTCGATAAATGCACATGCATGAGACGCTGAACGAGATGTAACCATCTTTATAGTTTATTTCCCCGTGAGATCCCTTCTAAATCCCATGTTCAAAGGAAAAGTGGATACAACATTTGCAATGGTCTGAATTATACCATTTATAATATTACAAAGGGATGGGTGTTGCTTGGCTAGTGTCTTATCGCCTAGCCAAGCATCTTCCCAAAACCTAGCGTTCATTCCATTGCCAATTTGAAAGGAACCTCTATCAAAAAACTCATTTTGACATTCATGAGACCTTTCCAAAATGGTGAGTTGGTTGGTTTAACTGAAACTTGAGCTAAGATTTTAGAATGGAGGTATTTTTACATAAAAGTACTTGCCAGACACCCTCCACATTGAAAATTTTAAATAACCACTTACTAAAAAACATTTATTTTCCAGTTCCAGAACCTCAACTCCCAACCCACCCTGATCCTTTGGTCTACAAATCGTGTTCCATTTGTTTAATATATACTTCTTCTTATGGTCATCACTTTGCCACAACACGCGAGGTATTAAAAATATAATCTCTTCCTTACCCCTTTAGGTATCTCTAGGAAGGATAGCATAAACATTGGTACACTTGTTAGGCCCGAATTAATAAGAATTAGATGATCTCCATTGGAAATTAGTTTTCCTATCCAACAACTCAACTTTTTCTCAAACCTTCCCTCCATAGGTTTCCATTCGCCATTCTTGAGCCTTTAGAAATGAATGGGTATTCCCAAATATCCATATGGGAGAGACCCAAACTCATATCCAAACAATATTATGTAATCATCTTCCATATCCTTTGATCTCCTGACATCTTTAGACCGGAAAGTTCTTCAAAAATACAAAGTATGAGTTTCATATTAAGTGACTTTTATAGGTTGTTCTCCCTAAAAATAATAGTGGCATCCGCCTACTGTAGGGTAGAAAATCTTCCATCCACCAGATGTGGTATAAGACCCTCTACTTGATCATCCTCTTCTGCCCTTGCAATTAAAATATCTTACACATCTGCAAAGATATTTAATAGAGTAGGTGATAGCCGATCTTCTTGGCGAAGTCCCTTATTTGTTCGGAAGTAATGACCTATGTCATTATTTACTCTTGTCCCCACACTACCTCGCTGTACATAGTGTTTTATCTACTCACAACATTTGGTATCAAAACCTTTCATTGTCAACACTTGTTCATGGGTGGTTTCGTGAAAACTTACTCCTCCCTCAAGGATGTGTCTGCCAGGCATGAAAGCCGTTTGGGTGGGTTTCACAATAGTGTCAGCAGTAATGGTTATGCAATTTGCCTAATCTTTGATTTTTTTGAAACTAACGTTAAGCAAACAAATATGCTTATATCGCTAGATTTCTATTGCCTTTTATTTCATTGGTAACAAGATAATCATCCCATAATTTAGATAGTTTAGATGAAAAACAGGTAGTTCTCCCTGATGAAATTAACAAATATCTCCATCGAGACTTGTTTTAAAATGTCCCCAAAAAATGATAGAACTCGCCTATGAACATGTCTGGTCCAAGATACAGATAAAGGATATTTGGTACAATGCATACCCATGACAGAACAATGTCTCTTGCTAGTACCCAGTGTAGTCAGAAAGGTAGTGGCCTCACACGATGTGTAGAAAAATACAAAACATCACATTGGTAAATGTTTTTTCAAACCATGTCACATTGGTATATATCTAACCTTACAATTTTCCATTACTGCTTTCACCAAAAATTGTACTCCCTCCGATCCAAATTAATGGCGAGGGAGTACTTCACTTGTCGTGAGTAACTAGACATACGATCAGTGAGGTAGTAAATGAACAACACCTGACCTTAAATACAACTGCTAGTCCTCCTTTGCATCTCTCTACATAGCTCAAACAACAGCCCCTTGTCTCGCTACATGCTGAAACTTAACCCTTGTTGGTCTTTTGGTTCTGCCATTGGATGGATACAGACTATAGGTCTACGAGGTTCCGGAGCATCACTAGGCTTGGGATACACTGGGAACTTACTCTCGGGATGAGAGGGCATACATGAGCCGATCCAATGATTCCTTGTTACCAAAAATGGCGCACTAGGAGCCTTGTGCGTCGTTCAGCTGGCCCCTCCTTCCGTGCCACCACACAACCAAGAGGCTTTGCTTCTAGCTCTCAGTCCTCCACCAACAAGGCGAGGCTGTCGCACGCCACCCAAAACCTAGCAAAGATCCCCCATCACCTTCAGGTCAAGGGCCCACCACAATCACAGCACAGAGACACGGATGTATTGCCAGATGTCTGTACACAGGGACTCCCCCCCAAGAGAGTGTTGTCATCTGTCTCACAAATTAGTGTACTATTAAAAGAAATTTTCTAACTCACCGACGACCAATTTCCTTCATAAAAACATACTATTTAGAAACATCCCTTTGTGATAACAGCTTTACTGAATTCCAAACGTAATCAGTTTGGTGCCACTAACTATAACATATAAAACTTGTCCGCGAAATCGTGTGAAGCTCAAGTGCTCATAACTTGGCGATGGAGAGGTTGGTATTGTTCTGTCACATGTGCCTGTGCGTGCACAATAGGCTGCACTTGTACTAATTTTGACATAGCCAAGGGGTCTTTTCACACATCCGACCTTGTGAGGAGGAAGGAGGCGCATACTAGGAGATACCGGCGGGACAGTCAGGGGGCGGGCACCGCGCAGGTGTTGGCGAGGCTAGGCTAATGGTTGTGGAATTAGGCATTTATCAAGTGGGCCGATTATGGGAGAGATCGAGAGTTAATTGAGGATGCTGATCCCAGTCATTTTTGTGTTCCAAATTTTGTTTCTTATGATATGCAAAGAAAGCAGAATGGGATAATGCTAGTTTGCTTGCAGTGGTCAGGATGGTGTGCAATCTTAAAATGCAATTGTTCAAGGTGTCGAAGGGAGCTCCTCCAGTCCCTCCCCATGGGATGCTTGGCAACCGAAAACCATAGGTGAACTTAGACTAATGTTCATGTAGCACTAAAACAAGAAGATGTTACCCATAAAACACAGAGTTTCTAAGGTGGCAACTACAGTAAGCCAGAAATGCATTAGGAAGGTAAAACTGCGCAAGGAAGAAGGATCATTGCGGATGCACGTACGATGGCTGCCAACACACGGTTACTGCACCATCTTCTAGAAGTAGATACACGGGCCAATGCGCCTCCTAGCATCTCCCCCCTCGTCGCCACGGCCGGCCAGGAGAGGCTCAATGGCATCGCATCGCCGCTTGATTTTAAGATCAAGCTGGTTATCTGCTTCAGCTTTATAGATTTTGAAGTAGTTCAAAGCTTCATAGTTAGATTTTAGAAGATAAATATAGCAATATATAATGGAGTCATCAATCAACGTCATGAAGTATTTTTTCTACCTTTTTTTCAAAACACCATTCATCTCATATAAATCTGAATGTATAAGTTCCACTGGTGGTAAGTTTCTTGGTTCTGCAGCTATATGGCACTTACGGGGTTGCTTTGCTTAAATGCAAACTTGCACTTATAACCTTTGATAGTAGTGAATTTTGGAATTAAACTTATATTGGCTAGCCGCATCATGCAACCAAAGTTAATATGATAGAGTCGTGAATGTCAGATATTGGACTCATTATTATTGCAAACATGATGAATAACTTTAGTACATGAGTCTGAAAGAGATAAGCGGAATAAGCTTCTGCACCCATAAAATTTTCAACAAATTGTACATACTTCGAAATTAAAACTTTATTGGACTCGAAAACCAACTTAAAATCATCTCCACATAAAAGCGACCCGCTGACGAGATTCTTATTGATGGAGGAAACGTGCTGCACATTCTTCAGTTGTATGGTCTTTTCCGAAGTAAACTTCAGATTTATCATACTAACACGATGAACAGAAGCATGTGAGCTATTTCTCCATCAGCACGGAAGAAGTCCTTGAGACCTGATAAAAAGAAAACATGGAATATCATAACATACATGTGTATTAGCGCACATGTATATCCACCATTCAGGAGAATGATATACTGAAAGGATGGTAGATAAAATATTGTACCCAGCATACTTCATCTCAATATTGCTAATAACAACATTAGCGGTCTTGCGCTGTTCCCATGTTAACGCTTTTCAAAGCGATTAGGACAGCTAGGAGCCCAATAATCGGGAGCACCACATATGTGGCAAGAGCCTTTCTTCTTATCATTTTTCTTCTTGAAATCGGTTAAGTGCGTGGTCTTGTTCTTGCCATCAAACTTCCCTTTTCCTTTAGATTTGTTATTATTTTTGAACTTGTGGGATTGGAGTTTTTCTTCTCTACCAAATTGGCACTAGAACCCCCCTCAAATCCTCAAACAGTTTTGTCCTCTGCTGTCACTTTCTCTTCCACATGACGAGACCCAATGAGATTCATAACGGAAAAATCTTGTGTCTTTTGTTTCAGAGAAGTAGCAAATTTCCTCCACGGGGGAGGAAGCTTGGCAATAATGCCATCGGCTACAAATTTGTCCAGTAAGGTACACTTGAACTGCTCAAGTTCTTTGGCAAGTGATTGTATCTCATTAGCTTGCTCAAAGACAGCGCTCATCAACCATCTTGTAGTCATAGAATTTATCCATGACATACAACTCAGCGCCAGTATTCGAGACCCCAAATATAGCCTCGAGCGTATCCCACACATCCTTGCCATTATCAAAATGACATGTACAGGTCAACAATGGTGTCCCCAAGAACACTGAAAAGAGCCGTCATAAACATGGTATTGACTTTCTTAAAGGCCGCTTCCTAAGCAGCAGAAAGATTTCCTTCAGGTTTGCCAAGAGTGGTGCTATAGAGGTTTTCAAACCAGAGAATTGTTCTCGTGTTCCATCTATTATAGTGCATACTATCAAAAGGAGGCGGCCCGATAGCCGCGACTACACTAGTGGAATTCAGTTGCCTATAATCATGTTTTGGAATTATTGAATAGGGTAGATGGTCGAGGTAGATGGTTGAGGTAGATGATTGAGGTTCAAGAGGGGTCATACCCTGGGTAGATGGTGGGAGAAGATAAACTCTGGAGGTCAGAGGAGAAGGAACGTGGTGCCGGCTGGTGGATCCTAAGTTACTTGAGACCCTCAAGATTAGGTTAGGGAGGAGAAGCATATATGTTTTTATGAACTTTTGGGAACTAGATAAGTAGGTTCGGGAATATAGAGGCTCATATACTATTTCTTTCTTATATACGCGTGTTTTAAGTGCTAATTTATGTAGGTTGTACCGATTAATAGCCGATCGATTAAATCAGTTAATCGTCCAAATTTCGATTAATCGCTATTCCCAAACCGACATATTCCCGTAAGTCTTAGACAAGATACAAATGAATAATATTTTACAGCAAGGATAAGTGCACTCCCCAATAACCACAGAGCAGTGTCTCTTGCTAGTCCTTTGCTAGAGATCGAACCTTATAATTTTCCTTACTGCTTTCACCAAAATGTGTACTCCAACTTTACTTGTGCTGAGATAGTAACTAACTGGACATATGATTGGTGAGGTAGTAAATCAACAACACCTGCCCTTTTTTTGACTATGTACACCGTGGGCATACATTACTTGTATTTATAACTGTAGCAATATAAATATGGTACACATACAAGTAAAACATAACAAGGAGAAAACAAACGGTTGGACAGCTGTAAACAGTCCTTTCAGCAACTACTAAGAACCCAAATCCTTCGCCATCGCTAGAGAAGAAGAAGATCACCAGCAGCTGGTCCACACTTTGGCATTAAAGAAACCCCTAGCCATGAGGCATTAATGAGCCGCAATAACCACCAGCCCCGTAAGACTGGATCTAGCCTACTGCTAAAGAACATCATCCGGAGGATCCCTTTGAGCATCTTCAACACCGGATCCGGTGCCAACGCCACCCCGACTCTCAAGTGGCCGGATCCCCCACCATCCACCACAAACCAACAACAATCAGAACTCCAAGTCCGCGAGGACCAGATCGGTGATGAGATCAACACTACACAAAGCCGGAGCACACGCCCAGCAAAGATCATATCCCACGGGCTTCTCGACGTCGTGAATGTCGTCGAGATGAGGTTGAAGCCGGGATACCATCATTCGATGCAGCGCATCCACCGCCATCTGAGATGCGCCACTACGACACCACAAAAATGCTAAAATTTTAGGGACCTTGATGAACGCCGAGCGTAGGTCCTAAGTCCCCACCCCCTCCCGTCCACGTGAGAGGAAGCAGAGGAGGCGAGGACCCGTCGATCACCGGCGGGGGAGGAGGCAGCGGTTAGGTTTTTTTGAAGGAGGAGGCGGTGGCTAATAGGTTTCGTGTAACAACACCTGGCCTTAAATACAACTCCTAGTTGCTCCGTTGCATCTCGCTACATAGCTCGAACAATAGAACCCATGCTTAAGCTTGTTCGTCTTTTTTGGTTTCAGCCATTGGATGGCTACAGACGTAGGTCTACGAGGTTGCTAAGCAGCACTAGCGCTACTAGAAAAATAGCTACATGTAATTCACACATCCGTGACGCATATGCTAGGTAGTGTTCCATGGGTAAATAGCCGCGGCGTACTCATGGCGCATCTGCCGGAGTTGCGTCACCATTATGTGTTGGCCAAGGTGTGGGGCAGCACCCACTTACCCGTGGCGTACTGCTAACAAGTACGCCACGACTATGTGTACTATCAATGGGGTACCTCTATGCCATGTGTCACGGATAAGGGTGCTGCCCATTTTCAACTTCACCCTCCTCTCTCGTGGATTACCTTTGTAGTTTTGCAAAAAAAACTTCGAAAAATAAAATTCATTGACATGTAGATAGATAATGTGGTCTACTTTGTAGGAAACTTAATAAACATGAATTTTGACTTTTAATAAAAAAGGCCAGACACGGTAAAACAGCCATAACTTTTGCATACGATTTTGGATGAAAAGGTTTTTTATATGAAAATTTATCTACGCGTAGTAATTCTACGGTCGTTTAGAATTTTTTAGAATCTAAAAATTCAAAAAATAAAAAGGTTACGACAAAAAGAATATTTTTGACTAATTTTTCTGAACCACTTACCCCGTGGCGCATCATAGTGTGGGCGGAAAACGAATTCGAATCTGGCCACCTACCTTTCCTTTCCTTCTCTCCTCCTATTGTCCTTCTTCTCCTTCGTTCTCCTTCAAGGAGATGATCTTTAAGACAATGTATCGGAGTTAATGGCAACATGTGTTGGCTAGGCTTTCAGGTCACCGGCTTGGTCTTCTCACTGTTTTTCTGATCTAGCGAGATTAGTTTCTTAGATTTGTTGGAAATTTTTCTAAATAGACCTAGCCCATTTATTATATGCCAATAAATTCCTGAAATCCGAGAGGCCCATTTGGCCCATTCATGCAAGGAAAAAGCTGGGACAAATGTTTAGTCTCACGTTGCTAGTTGCGTGGAAGTTAGACCAGCTTATAAGAAGAGCTATTCCACCACTTGTACGAGCTTGAGAAGGGAAGACATATACACGCGCGCTCCTCCTTCTCCTCGCCACGTCACACCTCGCCTCGCCTCGTCACGACGCATGCGCGTGCGCCGCGGCTTGCGGGAATCTCGCCGAGCCGAGCTTTATTTTGCCATACATGAATGGTATATGAACAACTGTATAGAAGCTGAAACGTTTTGCTCGAGATAAATGAATACGAACTGAGTGGAGGCTATCCGGTGGGCTACCGCTTGTTCGTTTCAACTTATGTCCATTTGTTTCATCACCTGTCTGCCTTCCCCTTTGTGCCTATAAGAGAGAGGTTGCGCCTCCTCTCAGACACACTGCCACACATCCTTTGCGCCTCCAGTTCTAGAGCACTGCGCTACTTAGTCTTCCCCATCCCGTCTTGAGGCGTGTACCGCGAGCCGGGACAGTAGGCCTCCAAGACTCCGCCGCTTCGAGTCCTGTACGGGAGAAGGGCGATAAGGTTTTTGGGGAGCGCTATTGGCGCGACTACTGGCTTCATTACGGACTCCCTCACGGATAGCGATTGCGGCGACATGTTCCCCGATGAGGACTTCTTCCCCGACATCAGCACCCTTTTCCTCGACGACATGGCTAACGACGGTGCCAACCCGAATGCCGGCGGTTCCTCTGCTGCTACAGCCGTGTATATTTTCTTTCTCAACCTTGTTCTGATCGCATATCAAGTTTTACGCCTTGCAGTCTGTTTGGTTATCTGCCATAATATGTATTCGCTATTTCACATGATTAGTATATTGTCTATTATTCTAATTATGTTTTATCTAGCGTTTATTATGGATAATTCGCTTGGTAAATTGCTCTTTTTCTCAACAAGTTTCTCGCAGGGCTCCTGTAGCACCCTAGATAAAACCACTAATATAAAATCACATGTTGTTTATATTTTGTGCATCATTATATCATCATACATAAATTTCGCATAAAACTAATTTCGAAAAGCCCTATTTTATTTTCTACAAATAGCCTCTCTCTATTTCAAATGTCAAACCCCGGGCTTGTCCGGAGTATTTTGTTTGTCTAATAACCTATTTAAAAATGTTTTATTTAAAAAAAAACTAAAACCTATTTTTCTAGGGAGGCAGCCCGACCCATAGGCCAGGCCACCTACTACCCAAGCTAGCCCAGCCCGTATTAAACCTAAACCCTAACCGCAGGAAACCCTAAACCTTCCTACCCTATCCCCTAACGCGTCGTCAGTCCCTGCCAGCGACCGACCCTCCCTTGTCTTGTACACATGCACTCCCCCGCATACACACAAGCACTCGTTGCAGCCCCCACCTTGCCACACGCACGCGACCCGTTTCCAGCACACACCAGCACAAACGTCGTGTGCACGATAGCCACCAAACACTCCCTGGTCATTTTGCAGCTCGACCCCTCCATCGCCTTGGTCAAAAGCCATCGGGTCCTCGTCTTCCTCCTGAGCAACCAACGCGAGCCGCGTCGCCTCCCTCGGCCACGCTCGTTTCCCCAACCGCCCGCCGCCGCCGGCCTCCCTCTGTGCCACCGCCTCTCCCCGCCCCTCATCCTCAACTGCGTGAGGCCGCCCCGCTCCTCTCTCCGTCCTCCTGTTTCCCCACCGCCGTACGCGGGCTCCTCCTAGGCGCCATCACCACCACCTCCGCTCGGCGTGAGCCCCGCCTCTGCTTAGATCCTCCTCCCCGCCGCCGCCAAGAGCTCCCCTGCCTCCTTCCTCCCCTCCCCCGACTGCCGCGGAACCAGGGGATCCGCCGGCCCTCCCCGTCCATCACCTGTGCCGGCGCGCTCTCCTGTGACCCCGACTCCACCTTGTCCCTGCTGCAGCATCGTGGCCAGCGACCCCCTCCTTGTTCTCCTCCGGCCCCGGCGCCCTGCCTCGAGCCGTCCTTCTCCAGTCCAGGCGTCGCTATGTCGTAGCAACCTCCACCACCGGTCTGCGTCCGGCCCCTCCCGCGCGTCTCCCTACGGACGCCTTCTCCTGCCGGCTCGCTAGGCCATGCCGCCCTTGTCCTGCCAGTCGCGTCCCCTGCGTGGCCTCGCGTCCGAGCCCCGTTGCCGGCGATAGTTTGTGCAGAACCCGAGCAAGGTGGAACACAGCATGTCGCTGGGTCTATCCTTGACCAAGGTCTGCATCACCGTCCTCTTGCAACCTCGTTGTGCCCTTGTGTGATTGCTTCCAAGATTATTCCGATGCTGTTTCGTACGAGGAGCCTTTTGTATGTGTGTATCGTGTCCCTGCCAAGGTTGTACATGATTCTTATCGCGCCAAGAGCGATCACGCCGAGGATCCGCGGTACCCGAAGACACACAGGCACCAAACCAAGTACATCAACAACAACCGGAGCCGATGACCCGAAGATCCCCCCTCGGAATGCCAAGTTCTTCTTCCCAGAGTCGGATCCGAAGGCCGTACCTTGAAGACCGATCCCAGCGAGACCAAGCCGATTCCCCGAACCCCTTCGAGCCCCCAAGATCTTCGCAACCCAATGTGTGACCCTCTCCTCGAGACCCCTATATTTTATATAATATATGAATATATATTTGTTGCATATGATTGATCATGCTTGCATACATATTGTGGGTGTTTGGGGTGTTACGATTCAACTAAATTAAATATGGAGACTATATGCGGGCGAATCTAGACTAATATTGGTCCTATTTAAATTTGGGTAGCGAACCGGTACTATATTTTGCCTTGTTAAGACAACACCTCAATTGTGGGGTAGCTAAACAATAAGAAGCTATTAATTAATTGTTGGGACCCCGGTTTCACTTAATATTGCCTAATTGCATCGCATATTTGCCATGTCATACATCATACATGCATCATGCCCGATCTTTTGTCGTAGTATTAAATAGTGCATTCGATGTTTCTTCTAGTGCTTTGCTTCTTCACGGATTAGGCCGATGAGTTGATGCGAGAGTCGACCCGTTCTTCGAATGAACCTTCGGTAATGTTTTTAGGCGAGCATTCTCCCCCTTTCTACCTATTTTAATTTTATAGTTTTTATTTCCTCCTGTTGATCTATTGCTATCTTTGTTGCGATGCTCTAGTTTTCGTATCCGGGATATCCCTTGCAGCCTTATATTGCCTTGGACACATCCTATTACCTGTTGTTTGGTAGATAGTTGGACTTGCGTGTCGTAGTCGCTTGCTCAAGTGCTGTTGCGTGTCGTCAAGTACCACAGTTGTTGGAGTATTGCCGTATGTTTAATGTTGGAGATGATCATGGCTTTAATTATCGTTTAATAACTAAAATTGAAGTAGGTAAATGCAGAGGCACCAGTGGGTAATAGACAATATTTGGTTTTAATCACTCCGGTGTCCTGGGACCCGAGTTCTTGACACCTGTTCCGAGATCGAGCGCGCTAACCACAGGTGGGGTGTGTGGGCACCCCCATCGATTTAGTACCTGATTTCAAAGTACTGTACCGGGGCCACAAACTAGTTTGGGGCTTTATTACTATCATGTACTTATGCCATGTTTTACTGCTTTATTTACTATTGCGCGTGGAGCACCCGTACTGTTTTGGATCGTGGCACGATTTCGCGGTATCGACAAGCCCAGTCACACTTTCGGGTTCCCAGTCGTTTACAGCCGTTCTCGCAAACCCTGGGTCCGTCTCGGAGACCGGCCGACTTTGTTACGGGTAGCTTAGTGGGGTGGCCCCCATGTGCTTGCTTTGGGTCTGGGAAACGTCGTGTCCGAAACCCCGTCGACATACCGTTGGGTGTATGTTTTGTGATCTTGTACCTTCCTGATTTGACAACAAGGGTGTAGGTGCGTGTGGAAACTTTGGTGCACCCCTGCAGGGTTAAATCTTTTCGAGAAGCCGTGTCCGCGGTTATGGACGACTTCGAGCATAGTTCTCGATCATAGACAACTACAACTAAAGTTTACTGTTGTAAATTTGACTTGTATCCGATATGACTAGTAATCAGCTTCACTACAACGGAATAGCTAAATAAAAGTACCAACAACTGCTGGGTTTGGGATATCTCATGCTAATTGTATCTGACTAGTAAGTGTCGCAACTACAACGGAATGGTTAACTAAAATTGCTCACTGCTTATTATATCAGGATGACTATCTATACTTGACTAGTAATTGCTGCAACGATAACTGAATAAATAAAGCTGTCAACTGTGTGAGTTCCTCGGTTGACTTCCTCATTTGGTCTCGAGGGAGAAATACCAGGATGGGTATGTTTGGTGATAGTATCATGTTGGTTCCGAATAGGTCTTCCTTATCCCTCTCTGATAGCCGCCAGTTGTATTGAGTCTCTATAGGTTGTTTAGTACATGCTGCGCTGCCGCTTCAGTCCACCATACCTATGTAGGCGAGGACCGCCAAATTCTAGTCTCGCCGTGTACTGGCCTCAGTACTGACCGCTCTCTTTTTCCTTTGCCCTTTGTCGGCACCCCTTTTGTTGAAGCAGGTTTTGAGATCGACGTCGTTAGCCGGGTTACCCTTCCGGCTTGGCCTGGACAGGGTTATGGACGTCACTGGTTATTCTTCAGGGCTCTTAGCCCCATTTGCTTCTTGTCCGTAGTCGGACGTTGTATCGTTTTCAAGGTGATTTCGATCTTTGTATTGTATATATGTATTCTTGACTCTTGGAGTCGTTGTTGTATATATATGTTCTGTGGGTTCCATCGTGGACTATTGTGTAATGATATTACTTCGTTTTCCACCCGCACGCAAGTGCCTAGTGGGCACCTTTGAATCGTTTCTATGCGGGTTTGGCGGGAATCGCTGAAACTTGAATAGGGCCGATTCTGAGGGTGTTACAGAGAGGTATCAGAGCTCAGCAGTTAAGATACCCACTGGTCCAGCCCGTAGGATAACCTAGCTAACAGACGTGTAGAGTGTCAAAACTATTTTGAAAAGTCGGTTGGATAGATCTGATTAGGTCTTCTTTTACTTCTTACCCCTCTGCTATTCTCCTCTTATCTCGACGTGTTTTGAATCTGCTCTCTTATCTTTTCTTCGAGTCCAGGATTTCTCGTGGTTGGATTTCCGTCGTACCTTCAGCGTTTCGCTTCCATCCTCTTGTAACGGTGCTTCAACATCTGACATTCATGCTATCAGATGAATCTTTCATCTGTTGTACCTTTCAATGGACCAAAAATTCACTAAAATTTTTCTTTCTATCCTCCGGTGTTTTCCGATACGACGAAGTCATCTACATCAGGTCTGATGAGAATGTCCTTCCCTCCTTTGTTTCCGAACCTCGCTTGTCGAGATCTTCAGTCTGAATTCCGAGAGTTGGTTGCATAATTTTACCATTCATGTGCAGAGTAATGATTTGGGTGCGCGATGGACTGATAACCATCCGACTACTCTTATCATTGGCTCTTGTACATTGAATGGTGGATCGATGCAATTATACTCCTTCCATGAAAGTTAGAGGTGGCCTTAAACTTTTGAGACCTTTACCTTCGTCCTTTGTTTATCCGTAGTGTTCTCTCGACGAACATGACCAACGACCTCTTGTTGGTGGTGTCACCGATTTCAAGATGGAGAAAGAACCATTGTTAGTGGTGTCGCGAAGATCTACACGAAGTGAAAAGATTCAGATCATCGGCCTTCTTCCCCGTACCATGAGGCCGATCTCGAGGGCGAGATCCATTGTTAGTGGTGTCGAATTGTAGCACCCTGGATAAAACCACTAATAGAAAATCACATGTTGTTTATATTTTGTGCATCATCATAACATCATGCATAAATTTCGCATAAAACTAATTTCGAAAAGCCCTATTTTATTTTCTACAAATAGCCTCTCTCTATTTCAAATGTCAAACCCCGGGCTTGTCCGGAGTATTTTGTTTGTCTAATAACCTATTTAAAAATGTTTTATTTTAAAAGAAAATAAATAAAATTAAAAAATATTTTTCTAGGGAGGCAGCCCGACCCGTAGGACAGGCCACCTACTACCCAGGATAGCCTAGCCCGTATTAAACCTAAACCCTAACCGCAGGAAACCCTAAACCTTCCTACCCTATCCCCTAACCCGTCGTCAGTCCCTGCCAGCGATCGACCCTCCCTTGTCTTGTACACACGCACTCCCCCGCATACACACAAGCACTCGTTGCAGCCCCCACCTTGCCACACGCACGCGACCCGTTTCCAGCACACACCAGCACAAACGTCGTGTGCACGCTAGCCACCAACCACTCCCTGGTCATTTTGCAGCTCGACCCCTCCATCGCCTTGGTCAAACGCCATCGGGTCCTCGTCTTCCTCCCGAGCAACCAATGCGAGCCGCGTCGCCTCCCTCGGCCACACTCGTTTCCCCAACCGCCTGCCGCCGCCGGCCTCCCTTTGTGCAACCGCCTCTCCCCGCCCCTCATCCTCAACTGCGTGAGGCCGCCCCGCTCCTCTCCCCGTCCTCCTGTTTCCCCACCGCCGTACGCGGGCTCCTCCCAGGCGCCATCGCCACCACCTTTGCTCGGCGTGAGCCCCGCCTCTGCTTAGATCCTCCTCCCTGCCGCCGCCAAGAGCTCCCCTGCCTCCTTCCTCCCCTTCTCGACCGCGCCAGGAACTGGGATCCGCCCTCCCTGCCCATCACTGCGCTGCGCTCTGACCTCGTCTCCACCTTGTCCCTGCTGCAGCATCGTGGCCAGCGACCCCCTCCTTGGTCTCCTCCGGCCCCGGCGCCCTGCCTCGAGCCGTCCTTCTCCAGTCCAGGTGTCGCTATGCCGTAGCGAGCTCCGCCACCGGTCTGCGTCCGGCCCCTCCCGCGCGTCTCCCTGCGGACGCCTCCTCCCGCCGGTTCGCTAGGCCGCGCCGCCCTCGTCCTGCCGGTCGCGTCCCCTGCGTGGGCTCGCGTCCGAGCCCCGTTGCCGGCGATAGTTTGTGCAGAACCCGAGCAAGGTGGACAACAACATGTTGCTGGGTCTGTCCTTGACCAAGGTCTGCATCACCGTCCTCTTGCAACCTCGTTGTGCCCTTGTGTGGTTGCTTCCAAGATTGTTCCGATGCTGTTTCGTATGAGGAGCCTTTTGTATGTGTGTAATCGTGTCCCTGCCAAGGTTGTACAGGATTCATATCGCGCCAAGAGCGATCACGCCGAGGATCCGCGGTACCCGAAGACACGGGCACCAAACCAAGTACATCATCAACAACCGGAGCCGATGACCCGAAGATCCCCCCTTGGAATGCCAAGTTCTTCTTCCCAGAGTCAGATCCGAAGGCCGTACCTTTGAAGACCGATCCCAGCGAGACCAAGTATATTCCCCGAACCCCTTCGAGCCCCCAAGATCTTCGCAACCCAATGTGTGACCCTCTCCTCGAGGCCCCTATATTTTATATAATATATGAATATATATTTGTTGCATATGATTGATCATGCTTGCATACATATTGTGGGTGTTTGGGGTGTTTCGACGATTCACCTAAATTAAATATGGAGACCATATGTGGACGAATCTAGACTAATATTGGTCCCATTTAAATTTGGGTAGCGAACCGGTACTATTTTTTTCCTTGTTAAGACAACACCTAAATTGTGGGGTAGCTAAACAATAAGAAGCTATTAATTAATTGTTGGGACCCCGGTTCCACTTAATATTGCCTAATTGCATCGCATCTTTGCCATGTCATACATCATACATGCATCATGCCCGATCTTTTTCCGTAGTATTAAATAGTGCATCTGGTGTTTCTTCTAGTGCTTTGCTTCTTCACGAATTAGGCCGATGAGTTGATGCGAGAGTCGACCCGTTCTTCGAATGAACCTTCGGCAATGTTTTTAGGCGAGCATTCTCCCCTTTCTACCTATTTTACTTTTATAGTTTTTATTTCCTCCTGTTGATCTATTGCTATCAGTGTTGCGATGCTCTAGTTTTCGTACCCGGGATATCCCTTGCAGCCTTATATTGCCTTGGACACATCCTATTACATGTTGTTTGGTAGATAGTTGGACTTGCGTGTCGTAGTCGCTTGCTCAAGTGCTGTTGCGTGTCGTCAAGTACCACAGTTGTTGGAGTATTGCCGTATGTTTAATGTTGGAGATGATCATGGCTTTAATTATCGTTTAATAACTAAAATTGAAGTAGGTAAATGCAGAGGCACCGATGGGTAATAGACAATATTTGGTTTTTAACCGCTCACTGGTGTCCCATAGGACCCCGAGTTCTTGACACCTGTTCCGAGATCGAGCGCGCTAACCACAGGTGGGGTGTGTGGGCACCCCCATCGATTTAGTACCTGATTTCAAAATACTGTACCTGGGGCCACAAACTAGTTTGGGGCTTTATTACTATCCTATACTTATTCCATGTTTTACTGCTTTATTTACTATTGCGCGTGGAGCGCCCGTACTGTTTTGGATCGCGGCACGATTTCGCGGTATCGATAAGCCCAGTCACACTTTCGGGTTCCCAGTCGTTTACAGTCGTTCTCGCAAACCCTGGGTCCGTCTCGGCCGACTTTGTTACGGGTAGCTTAGTGGGGTGGCCCCCCATGTGCTTGCTTTGGGTCTGGGAAACATCGTGTCCGAAACCCCATCGACATACCGTTGGGTGTATGTTTTGTGATCTTGTACCTACCTGATCTGACAACAAGGGTGTAGGTGCGTGTGGAAACTTTGGTGCACCCCTGCAGGGTTAAATCTTTTCGAGAAGCCGTGTTCGCGGTTATGGACGACTTGGAGCACAGTTATCGATCATAGACAACTACAACTAAAGTTTACTGTTGTAAATTTGACTTGTATCCGATATGACTAGTAATCAGCTTCACTACAACGGAATAGCTAAATAAAAGTACCAACAACTGATGGGTTTGGGATATCTCATACTAATTGTATCTGACTAGTAGGTGTCGCAACTACAACGGAATGGTTAACTAAAAGTGCACACTGCTTATTATATCAGGATGACTATCTATACTTGACTAGTAATTGCTGCAACGATAACTGAATAAATAAAACTGTCAACTGTGTGAGTTCCTCGGTTGACTTCCTCGTTTGGTCTCGAGGGGGAAATACCAGGATGGGTATGTTTGGTGATAGTATCAGGTTGGTTCCGAATAGGTCTTCCTTATCCCTCTCTGATAGCCGCCAGTTGTATTGAGTCTCTATAGGTTGTTTAGTACATGCTGCACTGCCGCTTCAGTCCACCATACCTATATAGGCGAGGACCGCCGAATTCTAGTATCGTCGTGTACTGGCCTCGGTTGACTTCCTCGTTTGGTCTCGAGGGGGAAATACCGCGGGTTTGGCGGGAATCGCTGAAACTTGCATAGGGCCGATTCTGAGGGTGTTACAGCTCCTATTGGTATGTGCACCTCCTATTGGACAGCCCCGGTTCTACTGCTCCTCTCCCGTTGAGAAATCACGACCAATCACTCCTACAATATATGATCTCGATCTGTCCTTCAAAGTTGCTTTGATGTTTTTCAATATTTTGTATTGCAGGTTGCATCAATTGTTCAAGGCCTAACATCATCTCATGATGGCCTATATCTTCAGACTAACTGCTTTATACAGAAAATTTAGTTATGGTTTTCCAGTGTCTATACTAGCACGATACGATTTGAATTAACATCAGTAGTTTACTACTACCATATGGATTAACATACTAGCACATTGCTAAGATTGGTTGATTAGTTTGCTGTTTTCCCAACAAATGCATGTGAAGCGAGCCACTTGCTGAGTTTACCAATGCACATTAAACAAACATGATTCCACAAGTGGATGGCAGCAAAACTCATATGAGTTCCACAACATTTTTTTCCGAAATGGCGGATGCCCCGGCCTCCGCATCAATTGATGCATACAGCCTTCTTTATTGTCTTATTAAAGTTCAAATATTCTTACAATTCATGAGTCACACAAAGTGGAAACATGGATCAGCCACCAAAAAATAGATAAAGGAAAAAACAAAGTGTAGATCCATCATGATGCAATACTAGAAACAGGCCGCCAGCTGCACATGTTGAACAAATCTCGTGCTACCGTCTTCAAACGGTTGCACCCATAATCCATGTCCGGCCGCTGCTCCTCCGGCTGGAGAAAAGACCACATATAGATCCAATGCGTAGTTTGCGGGATAACCTGCAAGAAAGAAGATTTCGAAGATTTATTAAACAAAAAGTCATTCATCGTTGTCTATAAATTCCACAATAAAGCACATGCACCCACTCGGATTTGTACTTTCTCTTCTCTACAAAACCCCTACAGCCAATTGTTAAACATATTGGAAATGCTACTAGGAGGTGTAATATTGAAGGCAATATAAACAATGCTCCACATAGTTTTGGCCAATGGACATTGGATAAAAAGATGTTCACTTGTTTCATCATCATTGCAAAAGTAGCATTTTGTATCTCCTTTCCAATTTCCCTTCTTTAAATTATCTTTTGTGAGGATGACTTTGCGGTACAAGAACCACATGAAGATTCTTATCTTTAGTGGAACCTTAATCTTTCAAATATACTTTTTAAGGAAAGGTGTATGACCATTCATTAGATCCAAATACATAGATTTTACTGTAAAACCTTTTGTATTTGTTAAATTCCATTGAAAAACATCATCTTGGTCATTTAAATTAATGTGCATTAGCCTTTCCACTAGATGCAGCCACCGATTCCACTTGTTTCCATTTAGAGCTCTTCTAAATTGGATACCAATAGGATTATAAGAGAGAGTTTCGGCCACTATGACCTCTTTCCTCTGAACTATGTTATAAAGTGATGGATATTGCTTAGCAAGAAGGTTGTCTCCTAGCCAAGATTCTTCCTAGAAACGCGTTTTCTTCACCATTTCCCACCTGACCTCTACTGAAGAAGTCATCTTTAACGTTCATCATGACTTTCCAAAAAGCCGAGTCCGAAGCATGTGCTTTCACTTGAGAGAGGGTTTTATTTTGAAGGTATTTCTTATGAATCAGCTCATGCCATACCCCCTCACCGTTAAGAATCTTAAAAAGCCACATGCTCAAAAGACACTTATTTTTCAGATCTAGAACCCCAATTCCTAGTCCCTCTGATCTTTTGGTCTACAAATAATATTCCACTTAGTAAGTCTATACTTAACTTTGTGTTCTTCGCATTGCCAAAAGAATCTTGATCTATAGAAATCTAATCTTTTGCTTACCCCTTTGGGTATTTCAAAGAAGGATAACATAAACATGGGTAGACTTGTTAAAACCGAATTGATGAGGACCAATCTATCCCCATATGAGAGCATTTTGCCTATCCATCTTGCTAATTTTCGCTTAAATCTATCCTCAATGGGCTTCCACTCACTATTCTTCAGTTTATGGTAGTGAATTGGGATTCCTAGGTATCTAAAAGGGAATGATCTTGACTCACACCCAAATAAATTCCTATAATGTGCTTCATTTGCTTTGGCCTGTCCAAAGAAAAATAACTCACTTTTTTGCTAATTAATTTTGAGCCCTAGCAATTGTTCAAAAATACTAAGGATTAGTTTCATGTTCATTGAATTTTCATGATTATGTTCCATGAATAAAATTGTGTCATCCACATATTAAAGAATGGACACACTATCGTCAACTAAATGAGGTATGAGTCCTCCAACATGGCCCTCTCGTTTTGCCCGAGCTATAAAAATAGCCAAAATATCTACCACAATGTTGAAGAGGATGGGGGACAGTGGGTTCCCCTGTCTTAGACCCTTCTTGGTTTGAAAATAATGTCCTATGTCGTCATTAACTTAAATTCCGACACTCCCCTTCGAAATAAATTGTTCTATCCATTAGCACCACTTGGGATCGAATCCTTTCATATGCAACACTTGCTGCAAGAAAGGCCACTTCACCTTGTCATAAGCTTTTTCAAAATCTAATTTTAAGATTACCCCATCTAGTTTTTTCGAATGCAATTCGTGAATCATTTCGTGCAGCACCAAAAGCCCTTCCAGAATGTGACGGCCCGGCATAAAAGCTATTTATGTCGGCTTGATCACTTTGTGGGCTATATCCGTTAACCTATTTGTACCAACCCTGTTAAAAATCTTGAAAACCATATTTAATAGGCATATGGGTCTATATTGTTGAATCTGTACAATATTTTCTTTCTTGGGAAGTAGAATGATGGTCCCAAAGTTTAGATTAAACAAGGGGAGGTCCCTTTGCTAATTTTTTTTAGAACATTGCCATCAAATCCTTTTTAACTACTTACCAAAATGTTTGATAAAATTTAGCCGAAAGCCAGGCGCTTTATTCTTTTCCATTTGAATTATTGCCTCATGCACTTCCTTCTTTGTGAAGTCCGCGATGAGGATATTATTTTCTTGCTCAGAAATTTGTGGTATGTCCTAGATTTCCGATTCTATTAAAGAGAAGAAGTTTGCATTCAGTGATCCAAACTACTTCTTATAGAAATTCATGATGTATGATTTGATGTTTTCTTGCCCCACAATGGTACCCTCTTCTTGCTCTAATTGAAAAATCAATTTTCTCCTATGATTTTCATTGGCTATCAAATGAAAATATTTAGTGTTATCGCTCCTTCCTGGATATGCTTAACTTTTGCCCTCTGGGCCTATTTAGACTCCTCATCTCTCCTCAACTTAGACAATTTCTCATCCGCTTCCTTAAGAGCCTTCCTCTCTGCATCTGATAGAGGGGAATTCTCTGCCTTCAAGTCTAGTGATTCTATGGTATCAAGCAGTTGTTGCTTATCAATCCTATAAGAACCGCTAGGATTTTTAGCCCAGCCATGCAAAAATTTACGCAAATGTATAATTTTGTTCTGTCATACCTCAATAGGAGTATTACCCTGTGCGGATTTGTTCCACTCAGCAACTATCAAATCATAGAAACCCTCCATCTTTAACCATGATAGCTCGAACAAGAAATGTGCCTTGTTGCCGAGGTGAGCCTGTTCACCTGAATCTAACAACAAAGACGTGTGGTCAGACCCCGCTCTGGGATGGGCCCTAACACTAACCTGGTGATATTTTTTCTCCCATGAGATACTCGACAATACTCTGTCTAACTTTTTATACGTGGGCGTTTCTCTGTGATTTGCCCAAGTAAATTGCCTGCCAAACAGTGCTAGTTCCCGAAGGTTTAAGCTCTTAATAATGACATTGAACATGAACGACCACATAGAGTTGAAATTATCATTGATTTTGATTATGAAGGTACAAGCATTCGAACAGTGGAAAAGGATATCCATGATTTTGATCATGAGGAACACGTTCTGCGAGTTCGCAGTGCTTTACTTTTACCTTCTGTAAGGTGCGATGGCCCTATTCAAGGGGAAAATCTGAAACCAACCATCTGCTTCAGTTTACTAAAGAGCATGCTAATCTATCCGTTTTAAAATAAGTGACTTAGGTTTGTCTAGATTCGCATGGTAATCTCACCCGGTAAGTCTATTATGACAATGAAGTTAATCAAAATAAATATTTAGTGACGGTGATATTCTTCAAAAGAAAAGGCGTCGTTTTGGGGGGCTGATAGTGTAGTACTCCGCCCCGTTGCAAAATATAAGATGTTTTAGCTTTTATGGAACAAATATATCTAGATATTTTTATGTCAAGATTTACTCTAAACCTATAATCTAAAAGAGGTCTAGATACACTCACTTCACAAAAACTAAAATATCTTATATTTTAAAACAAAGGGAGTATATAGTATAAATGTTCCCGACCCTCTGAAAACTCTTACCAATACTAGCGTGAAAGCATCACACGTCCACTCAGAGTGCAAGATATTCGTTTGTACTTGAAGCATAACTTTGCAAGGCGCTTTATGATACGAGCATTTTATTTAAACGTCTTGATTAAGGGTCCTGGTACGTATTGTCACAGCACTATAAGCTGTCGGCGTAGGCCAAAATGCTCTCGGCGTATGGTACGCCGACGGCTGTCCTCGGCGTAGCCTCCTCGGCAAAGGTCTTCCTCAACGGAGCACACACAAGCCGTCGGCGTATCGAAATACAGTTGGCGTACGCTACGCCGCCGACGGCTTTGCCCTCGGCGTAGAGGCCGTCGGCATAGCCTGTCGGCCGGTTGCAAAAATAATTTTAATTTTTTTTAATTTTTTCTCAATTTTTTTAATCTTTAAATTATTTGACTCGTTAATCTCTCACTTTGAATATTTTTAACACTAATTACACTTAATATTTGATTATATTGCAGTCTTGGTCAAACTTTTCGGCCGGTCACCCATCCTAATACTTCTCTAGTTTCAGCATGATTAACTTCCTCGTTCCTACAGAATCTGTTTTAGCAAAGTAATTCATACATTATTGTCAATACTATAATATCAATCCTATTAATTCTTATATCATCATGTACATGTTTGTATTTTTTGAAATTACAAAAAAATATTTTAGTAAACATTAATGAATAAGTAAAAATATTAAATTCAAATAAAAATATAATAATTTTACTTTTTTTATTTTTCTATTTAATATGGAATAATTAATATCTTTAAATCTGTAGATCGGAATTCGACAAATAATATGTCTAAATTGATTGAAAAAATGAGAGGAATCCAAATATGATATCCATATCAACTAATCACAAACCCCTCGTTTTTGAATTAGCTATTTGTTGGTTGCTTCAGAAAATCCTCCTTTTTTACGCTCGAAAAATGAAAAATGGCTTTTTGGTGTGACGAAAAGGAAAACTTGCATTGGATCTTTGATAAAATAGCATATTGTGAACCTAAATGAATATTGTAAAAAACATGAGCATCGGATCATGTACATGTAGTTCATATCTAACCCACTTCCTACCAATTCGGCAGAAATTTATCTTTTTCATCAGGGGTGGACGGAAAGGTTTAGGATCTCCCTGTTGGGAAATTATCCATATAAGGTGGTCAAGTATTTTTTGTAAAATATGGTGGTAGCATTTTTAATTAGCCATTTGGTGGTTGCTTCACAAAACCGTCCATTTTTTTATGTTCGGAAAATGAAAATGGATTTTTGGTGTGACGAAAAGGAAAACTTCCTCCTGCAACATTGTTCGCCATCTCAAGATGCACATGTATGCATAACATGGGCATATTATCACAAACTATGTCTTGATTCTACCCATAGCATTAGTCATTTGACCCGAAAGCCAAGAAACTTCGAATAAGATAGGTCATTTTGTGAAGATTTTTTCAGACATAATCAATATACCAGGTTTGATATTTTTCCTTGTAATTATGTCACATAATATGATACCACGTGAAGGTTTCGCATTGTTTCGATCGTTTTTGAATTTTTTATGCCCGTTTCAGACTATCGTCAAACTTTGTCAAACGACGAGCATGAATATTCTTAGCTCGGGGCCGAGCCTCGCTAAATTTGCATTAGACCTTTGATAAAATAGCATATTGTGAATCTAAAAGTGATTTTTGTAAAAAACATGAGCATCGAATCATGTACCTATAGTTCATATCTGAGCCAATTCCTACCGATTCGACAGGAATTGAACGGAAAGGTTTCGGATCCCCTTGTTGGGACATTGTCCATATAATGTGGTATATTATTTTTTTACAATATGGTAGAATTTTGAATTATCCATTTGGTGGTTGCTTCACAAAACCGTCCATTTTTTGTGCTCGGAAAATAAAAAATGCCTTTTTGATGCGACAAAAAGGAAAACTTCCTCTTACAACATTGTTCGCCATCATATGATGCACATGTATGCACAATATGGGCACATTATCACAAATTATGCCTTGATTCTAGCCTTAATATTGGTCATTTGACCCGAAAGCCAAGAACCCTCGAATGAGATAGGTCATTTTGTGAAGATTTTTTCAGACATAATCAATACACCAAGTTTAATATTTTTTTCTTATAACTATGTCACATAATATGACACTACGCGAAGGTTTCGCATTGTTTCGATCGTTTTTTAATTTTTTATGCCCGTTTTAAACTATCGTCAAACTTTGTCGAACAACGGGCATGAAGATTCCTAGCTCGGGGCCGAGCCTCGCTAAAATTGCATTGGATCTATGATAAAATAGTATATTGTGAACCTAAAGATGATTTTTGTACAAAAACATAAACATCGGATCATGTACCTGTAGTTCATATCTGACCCACTTCCTGCCGATTCGACAGAAATTTATCTTTTTTCATCAGGGATAGACGGAAAGGTTTCGGATCCCCCTGTTGGGATATTTCACATATAAGTTGGTCTAGTATTTTTGTAAAATGTGTTGGTAGCATTTTGAATTATCCATTTGGTGGTTCCTTCACAAAACCGTCTGTTTTATGCTCGGAAAATAAAAAATGACTTTTTGGTGCGACAAAAAGGAAAACTTTCTCCTGCAACATTGTTTGACAACCCATTATTCACATGTATGCATAATATGGGCATATTTTCACAAACTATGCCTTAATTCTAGCCATAACATTGGTCATTTGACCCGAAAGCCAAGAAACCTCGAATGAGATAGGTCATTTTGTGAAGGTTTTTTTAGACATAATCAATATACCAAGTTTGATATTTTTCCTTATAACTATGTCACATAATATGACACTACACGATGGTTTCACATTGTTTCGGTCGTTTTTGAATTTTCATGCCCGTTTTAAACTATATATAATGTTTTATGCTTAATTTAATTTAATTTTGTAAATATGTAATATTTAAGTGTAGATAGATAGATCTTATTTTTCTGCAAATTTTGATATATTATTTGTATTTTTCCGAATTAGAATGATTTAGTTCTGCTTTTTCAAAGTTTAATAAGGTAAAAGGAAAAATAGCTATGCCGAGGGCAGCCGTCGGAGTAGGATGGGATACGCCAAGGGCAATTCTACGCCGACGGCGCGGAGGAGAGCTGGCCTGAACGATGGCTACGCCGACGGCTCCGACGTCTGGCCGTCGGCGTAGCTTCCTATTCCTGTAGTGCAGTAAGTTGCTTTGTAGATTCCAACAACAGATTTAATATAGCAAGTTGTAACATTTGTAAATGTTTTCTTTTGCAGTGAAGGAAAATCCTATCTTGATGATCATCATAGACAAGAATTTTATCATAATTTCTTATAAATTGTAGTTATTTAGAAACAAAGATATTTCCGAAAAGAAATTGTATCAGCCAGGAACAACATGATAATAGGAAGCAGTGATTCATTACAAATGACTAAGAACATGACACTCCAACATATGCTTATTGGAAGTGGTCAATTTACAGGCATAGAACGATGTCGAGCTACAAAATTTTATGTTCTTTTCTATGGATCTATGGCTATTTAAGCGATTTAGTACTGCAGAGCTACCATGCATTATCTGATGTTCTTATTTAAGTACAAGGACAACTAAACTTGGAAATGGATGTTAGATATTATCCGATTTCTTTTGTTTTTCTTCTAAACCCTCACTCTATCAATACAAATTCCCGCAACAACGTGCAGGGTACCATCTAGTTACTCAAAAACTCATGTTCATTCAGCAGTTGAACATGAGAATATGCCTAACGAACCTCAGATATTAGAAGCTAGAAATTACAGCAATGCTACAAAAACCGATAATAATTGAACCTTCTAAATTGAAGTGGACCATGCTCAATAAATCTTATTGTATCTGTCTGATAAATCATCATAATCCTAACTAAACAGATAGCTGACAATTCCAAACAAATCACCATCGATAGATCATCTTAATTGCCCTAAATATGTCATAGCTGGTAGATATCCATGACTATACTTGCACACAGCATTACCCATTTTTTATATATAACTACACCTAAAGCATCATCCGTCCATTGTTGATCTGGTTGACACATGTTGCTAATGTCATAATTACAATTCGATTACACTGATCACTGTGGTAGTTATGTACTACAAGAATATCTATATGTCTTTACGAGTGTTGGCTCTTATACCAACTGTACCCTTGGAGTTAAATATCTGGACCGGCGGCTGGTGAGATCATAAGACATGAATATAATGTCAAATCACTCCTCTGTACTTACCTATACAGTTCGGGCGAGTATAAAGGCCAAACACACTCAAGACTCTACAGCTGAAATGTAAGCTTGCATACCATTTGATTGTTGCGACTAGATGTATACATAAGTGACGCTAGCTTGGCATATATCGGCCGTTAGGCATGAGATGTACTGGGAACATGTTTTCTAGTTGAGAGCGTGTATGCAAGGTGATCCAACGAGCCTTTATCATGAGAGTTAGCTAAGAAACTTGCTATGCTACGCACATGTCGACTAGTTATTCTTCTTTTCCTACGGAACGTTGCAATCAAAGTAGTCATATCCATTTTACCGGTCGAGCAATAAAGCATGAGAGTGTGCTCTGGCACCAAATACACACAACAGGTCACGCAAATGCGTTGTCACCCCTTGTCCCTTGACATGTCATGGCAGGAGAGAGGGTTATTGCTGTTGAAGTGAATTACATTAGCCCTTTACATTAGTTCGGACTTTTGGTTGCGTTGGCTAGAGCATGAACCTTAACATGGTATCAGAGCCTAAGGTCTCGAGTTCAAGTCCTGGCTTTCGCAATTTATCCTAAAATTGCTGTTGACCCCTCTGTGTCCACGTATAGGCCTCTTGAGTCATACGTGGGTTTCGCGCGCCGTCGCTCTCTTCCGGTTGCACGTGTTGACTTCTTCCCGTCATACGTGAGAGGGGGTGTTAAAGTGGATTGATCAGTTCGGACTTTTGGCGTTGGCTAGTGCATAAAGCTTAACGATTGCCACACTTGGTGTCTCTGGAGACATGGAATAAGCGTAATGCACATTTTATCCTGAATGTCAGCACCATACCTCCCGTCCTTCTGAACAACATTAAGCAGGAGTACTAAATTTGAGTGTCGGAAAGTGCATAAGACCAAAGAATACTTAATTCTATATTAGGGGAGTATTTCCTAGGTGATCAACTAGCTCTAGACTCTCTACAACACCAACTCCCCTGTTCAAACGGAATGGTGGCCCTGCTCCGATGTTTCGAGAAAGAAAGAGTTAATAGCATAAAACCGTACTTTCGTACAAATTTTTTTTGAATACCATCACCTTTCGTTAATTTCATAAAATGTGACCGCTTTTCTCACTACAGGAACAGACTGCTAGCCCGACGGCAAAAAGCCCTCGGCGTAGCCCCTTTCGCCGTCGGCGTACGCTACGCCGAGGGCTGCCGTCGGCGTAGCTCCCTCGGCGGAGGTCTCCCTCGGCGGAGCAACACTGGCCGTCGGCGTATCGACTCACCGTCGGCGTAGGGCTTTGCCGACGGCCGTTGGCGGCCCGTCGGCGTATTAGCCGTCGGCGCACGACATCCTCGCCGTTACGGCCGGGCTAACGCGCGCGACGCCGACGGCCGCGCCCTCGGCGTAGCCTCGACACGTGGCACGCGCTGGCCTTCCCTGGGGGCGACGTACGCCGACGGCCGCGCCCTCGGCGTAGCCTCGACACGTGGCACGCGCTGGGCCTCCCCAGGAGGGGGCTACGCCGACGGCCTCGCCCTCGGCGTATGTGGACGCGTGTCCACCGCCTGAGCCTTCCAGGCTGGCTCTAGGCCGACGGCCTGCCCTCGGCGTAGGAGCAGGTGCTACGCCGACGGCAGTGCCCTCGGCGTAGCCCTGACCATATGGCACATGGCAGAGGGCTACGCCGAGGGCATTGCCGTCGGCGTATCACATACACAGTTTTTTTTTGAATTTTTCTCAGCAGCACTCACAGCACCCATACATCATCCATGCATACATCCATACATCATCCATGCATACATCCATACAGCCATACATCATCCATACATCCATGCAATATATATTCCACACATTAGTCATACATCATCCATACAGCCACACATGTATCAACATCAGTCATACAAGATCATCCATACATTAGTCATACAATATCATCGACATCATCACACATCCCTACAACTCTGGAGGAGACGGGGTGTACCCGAGATCTCCCCTGGTGAAAAGTGGCGACCTCTGCCGAGGGTTGCGTCCAGTAGAAGCAGCAGAAGAGCCACCTGGCGAGGGAGTAGGAGAAGTGTGAAGCTCGGGAGAACCACCTGCAGAATGGCCAGGAGATGGACCATCGTCATGAAGCGGTGTGATCTGACGCCCATCCGGCGAGGCGTGGCCAAAGTGCCGGTTCCCGAGCTCCGTTCCTACATGTTGCCTACATGTTAGCAACTTGCGAGGCAAAAAGCGATAACCAGTGGGTTCGCAAAGAACTTACCGTGTCGATGCGTAGTAGGTCCTAGCGAAGCTTTCCTTCGATTGCCAAAATGGCATCGGACCTGGCATGGGAGGCACGGGCCCTAAATCTCTATTCGCCAGTTTGAATATTCACCATCATGGCCTGCAAGATAGTTTAGAAGTCAGGCCGTAGTACAACAAACGGGGAAGTGGGACTTGTATCTTTTGCAAAAATAAAGGTTCGGACTTACATTTACGTATTGCATGTAGATCGCATTCGCCTCGATCTTTGCCGAAAAACCGATATTCCTCATAAGCGGCGTGGGCGCGTCTAACTCAAAGCTACAATTTCAAATACAAGGAATCTCGTCGGTTAGCCATGCAGAACAAAAGTCATAAAGATGATGAAAACGAGAAAACTTACATCCTCGGCGACGAGGCTGGCCACGAGGCGGGATAGGGGGGCCGTCGGGGTAGGTAGCCTTGAGACGGCTGAAGCTCGTCCGAGGGTAGGCTTGACCTTCTTATTCGTAATCTTGAGGCGTCCATGCTGCAATCCGTGCCGACAGACCAACGACTCCGTCGATCTCCGCGTGAATGGGGTCATCCATATGGGGTGACGAGCCTTTACCATCGTCAGTAGTTCCCCAAGTCGCTCGGGCGTGCCGGTACACGGGCAACGAGGGTTGAGGCCCGGTAATTGGGCTTCTTTCGCATCATCTCATAGGCGGCGTCATGAATCACCTCCCGGGTTGTGCCTCGGCCACCAGACGCGAAAAGAAAATATTATGCATATGAAGTACAAACATAAGCGAAATGCACGCAGGTCGCTCCATGTATATACGTACCACCTTCCCTTGAAGCGGTCAAAGTTGCGGTTTCCAAGCGGTCGTTCCACCATCGCCTCGGTTATCCGTTCGCCTCGACAAGGCTGCAAACTCTCGTCTTCTCGAGCCACCTCGTCCTAACCAGCTCCTCCCATGCGAGTCGATGCGGCTCGGCCCAATCGGGATAACCTGAAAATGCAATACTCAACTCCGTAAAATGCAATGGCAACTTAGAAGCAATGTAGAATCTCATTGACATTTTACTCACCGACATGTACTCTTCAAGGCCATCGAGTACTCAGGATTAGGGTTCCTACCGACAATGTCTTCCTTCGACCCTCACGCCCTGTCAGCCAAGTGGCTAGCGGGTGACCTTCTGGTTGTACCACACGGGGTCAACTTCACACAAGCCCCAAGCAAAGTCCTCTCGCGCTTTCTCCCGGTCCTCCTCGACCACACGGTAAAAGAACTTCAATCATGCATAAGAGTCATGAGTTAGCACGGTGGGGTCATCAAGTATGAACATAACTCGAGAAATATGCCTTACCCAAAACTTGGTGATGACAAGATCAGCCAGTTTGAAAGCCCGGGACACGGGTAGTCTGGTAGTCCGCCCAAGTGGTAGCTAGCTTCCTGTCACCCTCGTGGGTAATGTGATAGCCCGGAACTTCCTAATCAGAGCTCCAACAAGGCTGTTAGGAAGGCGAGGCTTCGTCCCCGGAGGAAATGTCCAATTGCTGCACAATAATAAACGTTAGTACACAATAATTATTTATGACCAACATGAAATAAAATGTTTTAAATTGCCAAATTAGTACACTTACTCAAGGCCATCTGGAATAATAAGGGCTTTCGCCTCCTGAGTCCTAGGCTCAAACTTCTCGTCAGGGACTCCCGATTCCCCACGATTCCGCAATTTCTTCGGCCCCACCAACTCGCGGCTAGTGTCCGCCTCCGACGTCCCCACCTCCCTCTCGGTCCTCGCCTCCTCTCGACTCTGCCTCCTCTCGGACTCTGCCTCCTCTCGGCCCGAAGGCTACTCTGTCAGAACAACTCAGAGCCACGTCGCTGAGCAGAGGGTGGTGGGTCAAAGTCCACGCCTCCTCCGTGGCACCTCGTCCTCGTCCTCCTCGACCTCGGCCTCGACCCGTCCTCCGCCAGGAGCAAGATCGGGTAACGCGATTGGGATTTGGGCTCTCCCACTCCGTAGCACTTTTCTTCTTGCTTGACGCATTAAGCAAGGATTTAACTGGTTGCCTTGCCGCTGCTCATATTGTTCAATCACCTGCATTAAGTAAGAGAAAACAGTTAAGCACAAAGACATAATAAAATGTATACACAAAGAATAAAGGCATAATGCAATGAAGAAAACAGTTAAGCACAAAGACAAAATAAAATGCATTAAAAAATAAATACTCACTATCATTTTCATTCTCATTCTCATTCACATTCTCATTCTCATTCTCACTATCACTATCTTTTGAGTAGAAATCTGGATTCTCATCGAAGGGTGTAGGCTCATCATCGTTGTCATTCTCGGTATGGAGCTTCTCGAGCATACTTATGTCATGTAGATTCACCACTGACTCACCACGAGTTTCTACATCATTCCCAAGATCCTCAAGATCAACCGGTTCTAAATCAAAGTGTCCGAAGTCCTCTTGCTCTTGATAGAAAATTCCCTCGTACGTTAAAGGGTTAATGTTGTTGTAATCGTCCTCGGAGGGAATCGGTAGGTTACCATGTGGCGATACCTGGAACACGACTTCCCAGCCCTGGAGTTCCGCTTTCTGGCATGGGTAGGGCAAATAATAAACTTGGTTGGCTTGGTGAGCAACAACAAAGACGTCACTCGCTATAGGTGGTTGAAGGCCTAACTTCAACTAACCCAATGGAAGGGTACTTCTCACCACCCCTTTGGTCAAACCAGTGTCACCTGAACACAACAAGATTGAGTTCGACATTCGTACGATTGAAGGTCAGCTCGTATACATTCTCTAACCTTCCGTAGTAATCAAGGGAATCGGCTCCTTTGGTGAACACCCCAAGATTTACCGCTTTTGCATTCGGCCCTTTCTCGTGCGTCTCGTATGGAAGCGAAACCCATTCACATCATACTTCTCATACTTCATGACGACATTGTTACAACCTTGGGAAACACATTTCAGCTCATCGACATCTCAACGTTGGGATCAGCTCCCTCAGTACAAGAGGAATTTGTTGCTCAAGAGTTACGTGGAATAAGAGCGACAAGTCACATATTGCAAGGTAAGAGGGACAGGTTAGAAATTACTTTTTCCATAAACCAGGACACAAAGTTTTTTTTATTTCCGGGAGCACCCTCTTTCAGTAGAGTGTCCAACTCCATGGGAGAGGGATCAGTCGGTCCGCCCTTTGCTCATCCGTGAAATCGCTAAGAAGGATAAAATAAGCATTAGACGGAGACCGAGTTACTAGCTGCATAGAGAAATAGGGTGTTCACCATTTTACCTAATGAAATCGACCACTTCCTTCATGTTCATAAGCACATAGAGAATTATGCAATCCTTCTCTTCCTTCGGCAACCTATATTTTAGTCCTTTACCGGCCTTGCCACCGGGTAATTGGAATAGTTCGAGATTGGGGTCATTCTTGGGCAGGTCGACATTGTAACGAGAGACCGGGTTATGCATAGTGGGAACATCATCGGGCCAGTAGGTTGTCGCGGCGTCTGCCATCTCCCGAAGGCATGTTGCTTCAGCTATGCATGCTTCAATCTTGGCTTTGTTTCCAGTTATCTTTCGAATATACTTAAACTCTCTCTCAATACAAAATTGCCAACGAAATTGCACCGGCCCCCCCAATAGTGCCTCGTTCGCGAGGTGCACAATGAGATGTGCCATCGGAGTAAAGAAGCCTGGCGGAAAGATCATCTCCAAATTTCATAGCTGAAATGGATCGTATGGGCACCTAGAGGGGGGGGGGGGGTGAATAGGTGCTAACCAATTTTTAATACTTTTTCCAATTTTAGGCTTTACACAAAGTAAATTCTCTAGATATGCAACTACGAGAATTTCCCTATATGAAACCCGAACTACTAAGCACGTAAAGGAGGAGCGAGGAAACCATAGTGGAGCACGCGGAGACACAGGGATTTGTTTTACCGCAGTTCCTTCCTTGTTAAGGGAAGTACATCTGTGTTGGAGGGGTGGGCGGTTCTAAGACCACCACGCCACAATAGGCCTCACCCTATTCTCCGATGGGTCACGGGGAGGGGCGGATTATCCGCCCCTGGTGGGGCCGGATTATCCGCCCCCAAAGGCAGAGTTCTGAGCTGCAACACTTCAACACACATTAAAAGATCCTTGGTATTGTTATCTAACACTCAAAACACTAGGGATTAAGAAATGTTCTTTCAATCTCCCCCTTTTTGGTGTTAGATGACAATACTAGGATTTGCAGTGAAACCGGCAAGTGCCACCTTAGATAATGAAAGACGCTCCCCCTAGATGTGTGCATATTTAAGATTTGCATTTGAATACAAATACACACACTAGGTAGAACACTACTTTAAGGTTTGGTGAAAGAAAGTCATACCACCGGAATATATAGCCACGGCATACATAGATAATCCTATGAATCCAAATGTCATCAAATATGCTCCATAATTCCAGACTTCCATGGGGTCCATGATAGATAAATCCAGAAATCCATGAATACCAAACATAGTACCAAACTGTGGAGTACGACATAGTCTTACACAAGCAACCACAAATAGCAACACAAAGTTCACGCTAGAAAAGGCACAAGGAAGCAAATAAAAACGACTAACCGAAGAGCTTGTGCCCGACCCTTGCAAATCCACGAGACCTAATAGAACTACTTCTCCCCCTTTGGCATCGAAACGCCAAAAAGGAAGAAGAGCGATGCTAACGCCCCTGGAGATCACTCCTCCTCATCCTCGTCGTAGTCAAGGAGTGAGGGAGGGGCTTGGGTTGAGAGAAACAAACTGAGATGGTACTACGCACCCAAATTTGCAAGAATCAAATCAACCAAAAGCCAAATTTGAGTGTTTTCCAAAAGAACAAGAGGTATGCAAGAAAATCTAACGAGACCCATGAAAAACCAACTCTTCTTGAGGAAGAGGGCGGTGGCTGAAGCCACCATGTTGGAGCGCATGGCATGACACCGCGAAGATGTATCTTGAGTTCAAAACCAATGCTCATCGATGACCCACATATCACAAAATGATATTAAGGGAAATGATTTTACTTGCTCTCGGCATTATGGGGGGAGGGTTGGCCCAATCAATTAGGACCACACTCCCCCTATGTCTATGCCCGCATCTAAACCAAATACATGAATAAGAGCAAGTGAGTGTGCAAGAATAGTCAAGCCAAGCTCCTTGAATCTATGATATTTAGCTCATTCCGCAAAAAACAAAATCTTGCTTCATCGAGGGGCTTCGTGAAAATATCAGCAAGTTGGTTCTTCGTGCTCACAAAGGACAGAGCAATATCTCCACGAGCAACATGATCCCAAATAAAGTGGTTGCGAATCTCTATATGTTTTGTTCTTGTATGCTGCACAGGATTGTAAGCAATTTTGATAGCACTTTCATTGTCGCATAAAAGAGGCACTTTGTCACAATTGACACCATATTCCTTTAAAGTTTGCCTCATCCATAACAATTGAGTACAAGCACTTGCAAAGCAACATATTCAGCTTCGGTTGAGAGTGAAATACAATTGCTTTCTTTGATGACCAACACACTAGAGACCTGCCCAAGAATTGGCATGCACCAGAGGTTGATTTCCTATCATCTTTGTCACCAGCCCAATCTGAATCGGTGTAACCACACAGAGAGAAACTTGAACCCTTGGGATACCATAACCCAAAATTTGGGGAATGAACCAAATATCGGAAGATTCGCTTGACCGCCACTAAGTGGCTTTCTTTAGGAGCGGCTTGGTACCTTGCACACACTCCTTTTGATCCACATCTTTACCCTTGGGATTGAGCTCAAGATGACACTTTGCTTGCATTGGGGTAGCAACGCCATTGAGATCCGTCATCTTGAACCTTTTGAGCATGTCTTGGATGTACTTAGCTTGATTAATAAAGGTTCCCTCTCTAAGTTGTTTTATTTCAAATCCAAGAAAAAACCGTAGCTCACCCATCATGGACATCTCAAACCTGTCAGTCATAAGCTTTGAAAATTCATCGTTAAAAGCTTGGTTAGTAGAGCCAAAAATAATGTCATCTACATAAAGTTGGCATACAAAAAGCTCCCCATTGACCTTCTTAGTAAAAAGAGTGGGATCGATTTGCCCAACTTCGAATCCACGGTCTATCAAAAGCTCTTTCAGGTGCTCATACCACGCACGTGGGGCTTGTTTAAGGCCATAGAGCGCCTTATCGAGTTTGTAGACATGGTTCGGATATTTAGGGTCCTCAAACCCCGGGGGCTGCTTGACGTATACTAACTCATGTAGAGGACCATTAAGGAAAGCGCTCTTAATATCCATTTGTTGTAATTTAAAATTATGATGAGCTGCATATGCAAGAAGGATACAGATGGACTCAAGGCGAGCCACAGGAGCGTAGGTCTCGCCAAAATCAATCCCTTCTACTTGAGAGAATCCTTGAGCCACGAGTCGTGCTTTATTCCTCACAAAAATGCCATTTTCATCCTGTTTGTTCTTGAAGATCCACTTGGTGCCGATAACATTGCGGCAATCCTTTGGCTTTTCTACGAGCTTCCAAACTTTTTTGCGTTCGAAGTTTTTTAATTCTTCATGCATTGCAACAACCCAATCGGGGTCTTCAAGAGCATCGAAAACCTTCTTTGGTTCAACCATGGAAATGTGAGCTTGATGATCACAGAAGCTAGCAAGCTCTCTTCGAGTGGATACCCTTCGTCGTAGATCACCAACTACCTTGTCAAGAGTGTGACCTCTTAGTTCAAGGTTGCGATCCGCCCGAGCCTTCCGACGAGCCTCAATATCCTTATTATTTCTTGAAGGAGTGGATTCAATTGTTGTATCCTTGTCTTGATTACTGCAGTGCCCTTGATCTTGGTCACCAAGATCGCTGTAAGATTGTTGTCGAGCATTTTCTTGAGCCGGATAATCCGCCTTGGAGGCCGGACTATCCGCCTGGGGAAATACGTAACCATCTTCCCGAGAAAGCCTGATCGAGTTGGAGAGCCATGGCCGGATAATCCGCTTCCACAGGAGAATCCGCGGGAGCTTCAGAGGTGTTGATTTCTCCTTCGGATCACCTGGTACAAGTTGGAGTGCCAGGGGCGGATTGTCCGCCCCTTGGATGGGGCGGATAATCCGGCCTGGGACTACCATCTTGTCCAGGAGACTGATGATCTTCAAAGAGTTGCGGTGTTGGTGCGAGTTTTCTCCAACAAGAGGAGCTTGTTGATCTTGTGAAGATGAGGGCTCCACTTGAGTGGAGCATTGTCCTTCCCGATCCGCCACAAGGGTTCCTCAATGGGCGGAAAATCACGCCCATTCTTCTTATGGCATCTTGGGGTATTTCAACATCGCATCACAAACATCAACTTGCCCTACAAAGGAGCCGTTATTTTCATCGAACTCCACACTAAAGATTCTACAACAATCCCAAAGGAGCTTGTTGTAGACTCTATAAGTGTGGGATTCGGCACCGTAACCAACAAAAATGCCTTCTAAAGCCTTGGATTCAAATTTTGACAAACGGACACCTTTAATAAGAAAGAAACACTTACACTCGAATACCCTGAAGTATGAGATGTTGGGTTTGTTGTCGGTAAGTATTTCATATGGGGTCTTGTCCAAGATCTTCCGAAGGTAAAGCCGGTTTGATGAGTGACAAGCGGTTGATATGGCTTCAGCCCAAAAATTATAAGGAGACTTAAATTCAGCTAGCATAGATCTTGCCATGTCCATCAAAGTCCGGTTCTTCCTCTCGGCTACACCATTTTGTTGAGGGGTGTACGCAGCGGAATATTGGTGTCTAATCCCCTCTTCGCTAAGAAACTCGTTTAAAGTGTAGTTCTTGAATTCTGTGCCGTTGTCACTTCTAATTGCCAAGATGGGAACATTGTGTTGACGTTGAACTTCATTGGCAAAGTCGATGACAGTTTGTTGAGTCTCACTTTTCAGCTTGAAGAAATATACCCATGTATATCTTGAGTAATCATCGACGATGACCAAGCAATATTTCTTCCCACCAAGACTTGCATGAGGCGGTCCAAATAAATCCACATGGAGTAATTCCAAGATCCTCTTCGATGACACAATAGTCTTCCTCTTGGGGAGAATCATGCATTTTCCTTCAACACAGCCCCTGAACACGGTCTTTGGCAAAGAGACATTGTCTTTAGTCCAAGAATGTGGCCACCCTTTGGAGACTTTGCAAAGTTCTCATGTTGACATGGGCTAAACAGCGATGCCATAGCCAGCCCACGTCGGCCTTTCCGAAAAGACACATCGGACCAGTGGTTTTCCCGAGAAGTCCACCACATACTGTGTCATTTTCGGTATCCAACGAAGCGACCTTTAGAGACTTGCTCCATAAGAGTACCACCAAATCATCATCGATAAAACAGCAAAACCCATCTTGCCAAGGGCACGTCTAGAAGAAGATTGTAGCCAAGGGTCTCAACAAGCATGACGTCCACGAGAGAGATATCGTGGGCAACCACAACCTTGCCAAGACCCAATACCGAGATTTAGACTTATCACCATAGGAGACCGTGATATTATCAAGATTTGGACGCATCTCGTGATGATCTCCTTGCTTAGGTCATATGACTAGTGCAGCCACTATCCAGCACCCATTTCGACCCACCGGAAGCATAGCCCTGCAAGAAAATTACTTCTTGGTTTTAGGTACCCATTTTTCAATGGGTCCTTTCATGTTAGTAACAAGGGTCTTTGGGACCCAAATAGACCAAGCATTATATTCATCAAAAGGACCAACATAATAAGCATAAACATCGCCATAATCATCACAAAAGAGTTCATAATTAGGATTGTGACACCCTGCAAAACCAATATTATTAGTCTTGTCTTTTATGACAACCTTCTCAACAGTGCTTGTCTTTAATTGCACATTCTTGGTCTTGTTCTTCTTGGTTTTCTTCTTCTTGGACTTGGTGACATACCCAAGTCCCTCTTTACCATGATTTGACCTTTGCTTGTCAAGAACTTCATCAAGCACACCTTTTTCCTTTGTAGTGATGTCCTTGATCACTCCTTTTTCCACATTAGCATTTTTCTTGTTACTATATGTTGAGTTGGACGAGCTAGGAGAATCATATTCGGCCAATCGACTTTGAAGCTGATCATGTGACTCATTGAGGATAGAGAACTTGTTTTTCAACGCCTTGTGAGCATTGTCAAGTTTCTCCAATTCCTCGGAGAGTCTATCATGAGCAGCCCCAAAGTCAATCCTTTCCTTCTTTAACTTCTTTGCCTTGGTGACCGCATTATCACGTTCCTTAACTAGTTTAGTCACAATCTCTTCATGTGACTCTTCCATAGACTCAAGCCTCTCTTCAAGAGAGACCCGAGCTTCTTCTTCTTCAAGGGCATTTTTTAGGGATGCAATTTCCATTGCATCCTCCTTTCATTCTGCCTTTTCTTCGAAAGGCTTCGTTTTGGGCCAACTGATCCATAAGAGCCTCAAAACGAACTTTGTGCTCACCTTGCAAGTTAGTATAGAAATAATCCAAGGCAATAATCTCTTCTTTAACCTTAAGACTAGCAGGATCATCCATGTCTATCATATCCTTGGGAAAGGAAGAGTTAGAGGAAGTTACCTCGGAGCTTCTTGCCATGAGACAAGTAGGATTCTTGTTGATGATGTTTTCGTTTGGAGAGTCGAAGAGAGATGTTGATGTAGATGTGGTGGTGGCTATAGCAGCCACCTCTTGAGGGCTATCGTACTCGTCCTCATCTTCACTCCCCGATGAATATTCTTCTTGAGATACTAGAACAATCTTTGGTTGCTTCTTGAAAGGAGCATTTTTCTTTACAAACTGTTTCTTACGTGGAGCTTTTGATTTGTCTTTGAAAATGAGTCTTCCTCCATTATCCTCTCTACTTTGATATGGACACTCGGCTACGAAGTGCAACCGGTCACCACAATTAAAGCATGTTCTCAGCTTGGGACCATTTTCTTTTCTTCCATAGGCTCCACTTTTGCGATCTAGTTCAGCTTTAGCCTTGGCTGGATCTTTCCAAAAGTCTCTTGCATAAAGAGCCAAGTATTGTCCGTGGATCCTTTTTATATCTTCGGGACAGTCCAGGCCTTCTACCGCATATTCATCATGATCAATCACACTAGTCTTCAAAGCCATGTTGACCCCCTTTTGCATCCCCATAGCTCGAGCACGAGCATCTTCGGCATTCTTGGCAGCCACTTTGAATGCGGCCATTTCTTGCATTACCTCATTGGAGGACATGAGGTGATAATTGTGCCTACCTTGGAGACTTTTCAAATCTGTGGGCTCAAATGGCATAAGAGCATTGACATACTTGCGCTTGATCCAAGCATCATCAACATGAGCAGCGCCGTGGTTTCTGAAGGTAGTAGCTATTGCCTTGAGCCTCCTATACATGCCCTCGTGGTCTTCTCCATCCAGCATATAAAATCCTTCAGCTTCATTGCTCAAGGCATCATATCTATTCCTTCTCATACTTTCATTTCCGATGAAGAGCTCGGTAAGGGCATCCCAAGCTTCTTTAGCTGTGCTAAGATGCTGAATGTGTGGCATGTCTTTATCACCCACACCAAGATGTATCATGTGTAGAGCTGTAGCATTGAGTTGTCTATCGACCACTTCTCTCCTTGTGAGATTGTTAGGATTTCCAACGTGAAGACCATTTTCGATGATCTTCCACAACTCTATGGAGGAACTGCACACATGAGATTTCATCAAAAATTGCCATTGAGAGAAAGTAGAAGCTGATAATTTGGGTGGATCACCCCTATTATGTATGTGTGGGTGAGGAATAGGCGGATCAGGGGAATACACATGAGAAACCTCATTGTATCCATCCTTACCGCTATCCTTTTTCGAGGAGGAGCTCTTACTAGTATCATCACCTACCACTTCGTTCTCTTTGGAAACAGTTTTACCCGTTTCCTTGGATTGCGGAGTGGTATCCTCAGAGTTAGATGGAGGTGATGCTGCGGATGTGGAGAGACGCATTATCAATTGACGCATCTCCTCCATCTTAGCCTCCATTGAACTCACCAAGGTTGTTTCCAACGTCTTGAGATCGTTCATGGTGACTACCTCCGGAGCATCACTCCCATCTCCCTTGGAACCCATACTTCTCTTAGGCGGTTAAGCCCGAAATAAGAGTCGAGGCTCTGATACCAATTGAAATGGATCGTATGGGCACCTAGAGGGGGGGGGGTGAATAGGTGCTAACCAATTTTTAATACTTTTTCCAATTTTAGGCTTTACACAAAGTAAATTCTCTAGATATGCAACTACGAGAATTTCCCTATATGAAACCCTAACTACTAAGCACGTAAAGGAGGAGCGAGGAAACCGTAGTGGAGCACGCGGAGACACAAGGATTTGTTTTACCGCAGTTCCTTCCTTGTTAAGGGAAGTACATCTGTGTTGGAGGGGTGGGCGGTTCTAAGACCACCACGCCACAATAGGCCTCACCCTATTCTCCGATGGATCTCGCCACGAGAGGCCTGATCCACCTTCTCCACTATTGGATCCCTTCGAGGCGGGAACCGGTGCCTTTTACAATACTATCGGGGCACACACCCACAACCGAATTGGGGGCTCCCGGGATGACAACAAGCTGTCACAAAAACAAGGTTTATCAATATAAACGAAAACAAGGATCTAGATCTTTGCAAGAAATACTAGATCGAAGGTTCTCCAAATGAATGGAGAGGAGATGAAGCGCTTGATTGCTGATGATGAAGATCGAGTTCTCCTCCTTCGATTCCCAAAGGGATGGGGCCTTTGGGTGGATCTTGGTGGAGCACTCTTGTATGAAGTTTTGAGATCTGATCTGTTCTTTTGAGTTGAATCAAGAGTTCGCGGAGGGGATGGTGGCTTAAATACCTCCCGGATCTGGTTGCCCAACTTTGGGGCGGATTATCCGCCTCGAAATTCCGCCCCAAGGGCGGATTCTCCGGGGGAAACTCCGCCCCCTCTCTGGGGCTTGCGCCTTGGTGAAGCTTGGAGAAAATCTTGGGGGGCGGATAATCCGGCCCCCCTGAGGGGCGGATTATCTGGCGAGACCGGAAAGTCCGGCCAAAACTCTGCCCCCTCTCTGGGGCTTGCGCCTTGGCGATGAGCAGGAGGGGCGGATTATCCGCCCCCCTGAGGGGCGGATTATCCGGCCAGGCCGGAAAGTCCGGCCAATATTCCGCCCCCCCTTCTGGGGCTTGCGCTTGCTTGGCAGAGGAGGCGGATTATCCGCCTGTGGGCCGGATTATCCGCCCCCAAAGGCAGAGTTCTGACCTGCAACACTTCAACACACATTAAAAGATCCTTGGTATTGTTATCTAACACTCAAAACACTAGGGATTAAGAAATGTTCTTTCAATAGCAACTCCGGCACCTGAACTTGCAGCTTCTCAATCACCAGAGGACATATCGCTAGCTTGGGAGGTGGAAGAAATGGCTCAACTCCAAGCACTCGCCATACTTTTTCGGGAGATACTCGAACCATCACCGCATGAGCCGCTCAATCCATATATGATAGTCGTGACTCTTGAGCCCGTTGACTTGTCCCGTCAAAGATTGACTCCTTACTTATATTCGAACAATAACCGTGGAACATCACGACGTATTTGAGCCACCTAAATGACTCCTTCTTTTGGACATTATCAAGGCGAGTAGGCATGCGGCTTGAACCAATTCTTTCGACGGACAAGAGGAGGCGCATGTGTAATCTCTTCCTATCACAAAGCTTCTCAACATCAACTCTAGCCTTGACATTATCCTTTGACTTCCAGAATGTTTAGGACTGTGTGAAAAGGGACTCCCGACATTCTTTTCGTGTGCATCACATCGATGTTATGGGAAGTTCGAGGTCCTTGTAATACACGAGATTCGTTAAAGGCTGCCACGTGAGTCCAATTATGCGTTACACCATATCCCGCAAATTGATGGCGTTCGGCGCCCTGGCACGAGAGCACGATCTCGGCATCAACAACTGCACCTCGAACTTTGGTACCTCTTTTACTTCATGCACAACTTTGCCCTTCTTGAAGTTCTTTCTATCTTCTCTGAACGAATGATTTCTTTTGAGGTACTGTCGATTCGTGTCAAACGCAACATATTTGCGACCCGACTTTAGCCAAAGGAACTCAAGTCGGTGCCTGCACACTGGGCATGGCCACTTACCAGCTGTACACCATCCGCACGTTAGGGTGTACCCGGGCATGTCATGCATAGTATATTGTAACCAAACTTTCATCAAAAAGTTTCTCTTTGATGCTCGGTTGTATGTCAACGTCCCATGTATCCAAGAGTGGTTCAAATCATCCACAATCGGCTGCATGTAGACACTCAAGTTCTTCCTCGAATACTCAGGTCCTGGAATTATCAGCGACAAAAACATGGTCTTCCGTTGCATTAATACTCCGGGAGGGAGATTGAGCGGAATAACATACACCGCCAGCAATGCAGGAGCCGTCGACATACCATATGGGTTGAAGCCATCTGTTGCTATCGCAATTCTAACATTCCGAGCCTCTTCGCCCAATCGGTATTTGTCATCGAAGTTCTTCCATGCCTTACCATCGATGGATGTCCCATCTTCTTCCGTCCGTGCCCGTCCTCGTATCTTTTCCCTTCTTGTGCCACGTCATCTGCTTGGCGTCTCCTCGCTCAAGTAAAGCATTTGGATTCTTTTTATGAATGGGAGATACCGAAGTATCTTCTTAGCGACCTTCGACTGCCTCACCTGACCATCCTTCCCCTTTGTCTCTTCATATCTAGAGGCCTTACAAATGGAGTAGTACTTGTCACCCTCAAACTGTTTCCAAAACAAAAGGCAGCCTTTTGGATAACAATCTATCTTTTCATAATCCATGTTGAGATCCTTCATGAGTTTCTTCGTTTCGTGAAAGGTTTTAAGGCATAATGCCCTTCGGGCAACATGTTACCACATGTTCTCGATTAGCTTCAAAGTGAGAACGGTGGCGAATCTTGGCACTTGTCGGCTAGACACCGAGAGATGGCATCGAGCTGAGAAATCTTTGCACCCTCGTCAGAGGCCTCTTAGCCAAGGCCATCATATCAAGGAAGGCCTTCGCGGTTGGCTCCGTTCCTCGGTTCTAGCGGTTCCTCCGGTTCGTGATTCCTCCGTGGAGGTGGCGAATTCGGCTGGTCGGCATCGATAAGATCATCTAGCATGTTTCTAATCCCATCGTGCTCATTTCCATTGAGTCACGACGCATCACCTCACCTCATCACGTTAATTTCAAGCAAAGTCGACTTGCGTGACATAGTTAGACATGTACCCATATTGCGTAAGGTGTTTGTACATGTCATCCTTTCCTGACGATGACGCTTAGTGCAATGAGCGAGGACAAAGTGCCCGAACAATTGCCTTGAACCACGCTAACTCATTCACTAACAAATGAGTGTTCCATCCAATCGTCTGTTTTATTAGTCGCACTAATACGGCCACCGTACATCCACCCATTATCAGCCATCCTCTTACGCTTTGTTGGGAGACAAACAACAAATATAACATTTTATATCAACAGGAGATTAAATGCTTCATATTTTACGCATCCATCAACCTACATGTCCAATAGGAAAAGAGGGTCCTACCCGCCGGATCCGTAGATTGGGTAAGTTCTCCTGGTTCTACCCGATCCAAGCGAATTTCGGCGGCACCTCCTTGCTCTCCCGATACACGTCTCGACAAAAGCCAAGAGGATGTGCATCCGGAGAACAATGAGGAGGCGCCACCGAAATCATCTCGAATCGAGGTAGAGCCGGAGAACCAAACCAACTCTGAATCCGCCGACCGCCGATAAAAGCCATAAGCGTTACGGTCCAAAATATGCGAGACCACTAATGCATATTAAGTCGCCAGACGCTTACGGTCGAGATGACGCCTAGGTGACGACATACTTGGTGATCTAGACACGAAAATAAACCTAGGTACAAGAGAGGCGAACGGATTCTCACCCTCGAAGCGTGATCAAATCGTCGAAGATGATCCGGGACCCCGCCGTCGAAACACTCCCCCGCTCACCCTCCGGTAACTCAAAAAACATGATAAGATGGTTAAATATGCAACATCTATTTCTAATTCTATTTCTACTACTATTTCTAGCATTTCTAATTCTACTCCTATTTCTAGCAATTCTAGTTCCATTCCTATTTCTACTCACATACTACAAACTACTTCTATTTAGGGTTTTCATTCTACTCCTACTTCTTATCCTACATACTACAACTACTCCTACTCCTATTTATCATCACATAAAAAACTACAAAGTAAAAATAAAAAAAATCGGGCTTCTACACTCACCTCCACTAGCTCGGGGTGGAGGAGCTAGGGACGAGGGCAGTCGGGAGGAGCAGTGGTGGCAGTGGGGTCGGGCAGAGGTCTTGGGGAGCTAGCGGCAGGGCAGGGCAGGAAGGACGGGCCGACGTGGTCTTTGGGCAGGGCAGACCAGCAGTGGGAGGAGGGGCTTGGGGAGGACGGGGAGGCGGGGAGGGGCGCGGTCTTGGGAGGAGGCGGCTGCTAGGGAAGGAGGCAAGCAGTCTTGGGGAGGAGGCGGTGCTAGGGAGGGCGCTAGGGAGTGGGAGGCGGCGTGGTCTTTGGGAAGGCGGAGTGTTGGGGAGGAGGCGGCGTCTTGGTGTCATGGCGGGGGTGGGGAGGGGGTTGGGAGGCGGGGGTGGGGATAGAGGCTGAAGCAGTGGCCGGGGTGGGCCGCGGTCAATCGGATTAGGCTACGCCGGCAGGCATACTGCCGAGGCAGCCGTCCCAGAGCTAGGCGATTTTTTATTTTTATGTCTATTATTTTGTGTCTATTATTATAGAAGAAACTAAGTAGGATAGGGACTACGCCCGAGCACAGCATGAGGGCAGCGGCGTAGCTAGGTTTTTTTTTAATTTTTTTTGAGAGAAGGGTCTTTTGTTTAATATCAAATTTTACAACATACTTTATTTAGTGTCTACTATTATAGAATAAACTATATATTATTAATATATAATTTTTTATTTCGTCTTGTACTCGTTTTCCAAGCAAACCCTAGATGTGGGATAAACGGGGAGATTCCCCCCTTATTTCGCCTAGACGTTCCTCAACAGGGTAGCCAGTAGCTCTCTCTTGTTTTGTGTTTGTTTAGGTCATAGGGTGATGTCAAACCATGTTGGTTCACAAGTTGGGGCACTATCCTGCGGTTTCACCTCGGGGAGATTCCACCCTTATACAGTGCGGAACTTTCGCCTCTAGGTTAGAGGGCATGCATGCAAGGGGACACATGCAAGCACCTATATATACCAACCTCTCACCACCACACCACACACACATATGCTAGGGGCACATGCAAGTTTTCATCTCATTCCGATGTTCTCGTGGTCTTCCTCCGTGAAACCACGATCTCTGTGCACACTCGGATCGTCTACCCCCTAGGCGTTCCTCCGACAGGGGTAGCCCAGTAGCTCTCTCTTGTTTTGTGTTTGTTTAGGTCATAGGGTGATGTCAAACCATGTTGGCTCACAAGTTGGGGCACTATCCTACCGGTTTCACCTCGGCGGGAGATTCCACCCTCATACGGTCCGAACCTTCGCCTCTAGGTTAGAGAGCATGCATGCGAGGGGACACATGCAAGCACCTATATATACCAACCTCTAACCACACCCACACACACATATCCTAGGGGCACATGCAAGTTTTCATCTCATTCGATGTTCTCGTGGTCTTCCTCGTGAAACCACGATCTCTATGCACACTCGGATCGTCCCCCCTAGGCGTTCCTCCGAGGGGTAGCCAGTAGCTCTCTCTTGTTTTGTGTTTGTTTAGGTCATAGGGTGATGTCAAACCATGTTGGCTCACAAGTTGGGGCACTATCCTACCGGTTTCACCTCGGCGGAGATTCCACCCTCATCTGGTCCGGAACCTTCGCCTCTAGGTTAGGCGCATGCATGCGAGGGGACACATGCAAGCACCTATATATACCAACCTCTAACCACACCCACACACATATGCTAGGGGCACATGCAAGTTTTCATCTCATTCCGATGTTCTCGTGGTCTTCCTCCGGCGAAACCCTAATCTCTGTGCACACTCGGATCGTCTACCCCCTAGGCGTTCCTCACAGGGGTAGCCAGTAGCTCTCTCTTGTTTTTGTTTGTTTAGGTCATAGGGTGATGTCAAACCATGTTGGCTCACAGGTTGGGGCACTATCCTACCGGTTTCACCTCGACGGGAGATTCCACCCTCATCGGGTCCGAACCTTCGCCTCTAGGTTAGGCGCATGCATGCGAGGGGACACATGCAAGCACCTATATATACCAACCTCTAACCACACCCACACACACATATGCTAGGGGCACATGCAAGTTTTCATCTCATTCCGATGTTCTCGTGGTCTTCCTCGTGAAACCACGATCTCTGTGCACACTCGGATCGTCTACCCCCTAGGCGTTCCTCGACAGGGTAGCCGGCGTAGCTCTCTCTTGTTTTGTGTTTGTTTAGGTCATATGGTGATGTCAAACCATGTTGGCTCACAAGTTGGGGCACTATCCTACCGGTTTCACCTCGACGGGAGATTCCACCTCATCTGGGCGGAACCTTCGCCTCTAGGTTAGGCGCATGCATGCGAGGGGGACACATGCAAGCACCTATATACCAACCTCTAACCACACCCACACACACATATGCTAGGGGCACATGCAAGTTTTCATCTCATTCCGATGTTCTCGTGGTCTTCCTCGTGAAACCACGATCTCTGTGCACTCGGATCGTCTACCCCCTAGGCGTTCCTCTCAGGGTAGCCAGTAGCTCTCTCTTGTTTTTTGTTTGTTTAGGTCATAGGGTGATGTCAAACCATGTTGGCTCACAAGTTGGGGCACTATCCTCCGTCGTCGTAGCTCCCTCGGCGGAGGTCTCCCTCGGCGGAGCAACACTGGCCGTCGGCGTATCGACACATGCAAGCACCTATACCAACCTCTCACCACACACACACACATATTCTAGGGGCACATGAAAGTTTTCATCTCATTCCGATGTTCTCGTGATCTTCCTCCGGCGAAACCCTGATCTCTGTGCACACTCGGATCGTCTACCCCCCTAGACGTACCTCTGACAGGGGTAGCCCGGCGTAGCTCTCTCTTGTTTTGTGTTTGTTTAGGTCATAGGGTGATTTCAAACCATGTTGGCTCACAAGTTGGGGCACTATCCTACCCGGTTTCACCTCGACGGGTAGATTCCACCCTCATACGGGTCCGGAACCTTCGCCTCTAGGTTAGAGCGCATGCATACGAGGGGGGACACATGCAAGCACCTATATATACCAACCTCTAACCACACCCACACACACATATGCTAGGGGCACATGCAAGTTTTCATCTCATTCCGATGTTCTCGTGGTCTTCCTCCGGCGAAACCACGATCTGTGCACACTCGGATCGTCTACCCCCTAGGCGTTCCTCGACAGGGGTAGCACAGTAGCTCTCTCTTGTTTTGTGTTTGTTTAGGTCATAGGGTGATGTCAAACCATGTTGGCTCACAAGTTGGGGCACTATCCTACCGGTTTCACCTCGACGGGAGATTCCACCTCACTGGGCGGAACCTTCGCCTCTAGGTTAGAGGGCATGCATGCGAGGGGACACATGCAAGCACCTATATATACCAACCTCTCACCACACCACACACACATATGCTAGGGGCACATGCAAGTTTTCATCTCATTCCGATGTTCTCGTGGTCTTCCTCCGTGAAACCACGATCTCTGTGCACACTCGGATCGTCTACCCCTAGGCGTTCCTCGACAGGTAGCCCGGCGTAGCTCTCTCTTGTTTTGTGTTTGTTTAGGTCAAGGGTGATGTCAAACCATGTTGGCTCACAAGTTGGGGCACTATCCTACCGGTTTCACCTCGACGGGAGATTCCACCCTCATCTGGTCCGGAACCTTCGCCTCTAGGTTACAGCGCATGCATGCGAGGGGACACATGCAAGCACCTATATACCAACCTCTAACCACACCCACACACACATATGCTAGGGGCACATTCAAGTTTTCATCTCATTCCGATGTTCTCGTGGTCTTCCTCGTGAAACCACGATCTGTGCACACTCGGATCGTCTACCCCTAGGCGTTCCTCGACAGGGTAGCCCGTAGCTCTCTCTTGTTTTGTGTTTGTTTAGGTCATAGGGTGATGTCAAACCATGTTGGCTCACAAGTTGGGGCACTATCCTACCAGTTTCACCTCGACGGGAGATTCCACCCTCTGGTCCGGAACCTTCGCCTCTAGGTTAGAGCGCATGCATGCGAGGGGGGGCACATGCAAGCACCTATAGCAACCTCTCACCACACACACACATATGCTAGGGGAACATGCAAGTTTTCATCTCATTCCGATGTTCTCGTGGTCTTCCTCCGGCGAGACCCTGATGTCTGTGCACACTCGGAGCGTCTACCCCCCTAGGCGTTCCTCGGCGAGGGTAGCCAGCGTAGCTCTCTCTTGTTTTGTGTTTGTTTAGGTCATGGGTGATGTCAAACCATGTTGGCTCACAAGTTGGGGCACTATCCTACCGGTTTCACCTCGACGGGAGATTCCACCCTCATCTGGTCCCGGAACCTTCGCCTCTAGGTTAGGCGCATGCATGCGAGGGGGACACATGCAAGCACCTATATATACCAACCTCTAACCACACCCACACACACATATGCTAGGGGCATGCAAGTTTTCATCTCATTCCGATGTTCTCGTGGTCTTCCTCGTGAAACCCGATCTCTGCACACTCGGATCGTCTACCCCCTAGACGTTCCTTTGACAGGTAGCCGGTAGCTCTCTCTTGTTTTGTGTTTGTTTAGGTCATAGGGTGATGTCAAACCATGTTGGCTCACAAGTTGGGGCACTATCCTACAGGTTTCACCTCGACGGGAGATTCCACCCTCATCTGGTCCGGAACCTTCGCCTCTAGGTTAGGCGCATGCATGCGAGGGGACACATGCAAGCACCTATACCAACCTCTCACCACACACACACATATGCTAGGGGCACATGCAAGTTTTCATCTCATTCCGATGTTCTCGTGGTCTTCCTCCGTGAAACCACGATCTCTGCACACTCGGATCGTCTACCCCCTAGGCGTTCCTCTAAGGGGGTAGCCCGTAGCTCTCTCTTGTTTTGTGTTTGTTTAGGTCATACGGTGATGTCAAACCATGTTGGCTCACAAGTTGGGGCACTATCCTACCGGTTTCACCTCGACGGGAGATTCCACCCTCATACTGGTCCGAACCTTCGCCTCTAGGTTAGGCGCATGCATGCGAGGGGGACACATGCAAGCACCTATATATACCAACCTCTAACCACACCACACACACATATGCTAGGGGCACATGCAAGTTTTCATCTCATTCCGATGTTCTCGTGGTCTTCCTCCGTGAAACCACGATCTGTGCACACTCGGATCGTCTACCCCTAGGCGTTCCTCGGCAGGGTAGCCCGGTAGCTCTCTCTTTTTTGTGTTTGTTTAGGTCATAGGGTAATGTCAAACCATGTTGGCTCACAAGTTGGGGCACTATCCTGCGGTTTCACCTCGGCGGAGATTCCACCTCCTCTGACCCGGAACCTTCGCCTCTAGGTTAGGCGCATGCATGCGAGGGGACACATGCAAGCACCTATATACCAACCTCTAACCACACCCACACACACATATGCTAGGGGCACATGCAAGTTTTCATCTCATTCCGATGTTCTCGTGGTCTTCCTCCGTGAAAACGATCTCTGTGCACACTCGGATCGTCTACCCCCTAGGCGTTCCTCGGCAGGTAGCCAGCGTAGATCTCTCTTGTTTTGTGTTTGTTTAGGTCATAGGGTGATGTCAAACCATGTTGGCTCACAAGTTGGGGCACTATCCTACCGGTTTCACCTCGGCGGGAGATTCCACCCTCATACGGGCCGGAACCTTCGCCTCTAGGTTAGGCGCATGCATGCGAGGGGACACATGCAAGCACCTATATATACCAACCTCTAACCACACCCACACACACACATATTCTAGGGGCACATGCAAGTTTTCATCTCATTCCGATGTTCTCGTGGTCTTCCTCCGTGAAACCACGATCTCTGTGCACTCGGATCGTCTGCCCCTAGGCGCCTCCTCGAGGGGTAGCCAGTAGCTCTCTCTTTCTTTTTGTTTGTTTAGGTCATAGGGTGATGTCAAACCATGTTGGCTCACAAGTTGGGGCACTATCCTACCGGTTTCACCTCGACGGGAGATTCCACCCTCATCTGGTCCCGGAACCTTCGCCTCTAGGTTAGAGCGCATGCATGCGAGGGGGACACATGCAAGCACCTATATACCAACCTCTAACCACACCCACACACACATATGCTAGGGCACATGCAAGTTTTCATCTCATTCCGATGTTCTCGTGGTCTTCCTCGTGAAACCACGATCTCTGTGCACACTCGGATCGTACCCCCTAGGCGTTCCTCGACAGGGTAGCCCGGTAGCTCTCTCTTGTTTTGTGTTTGTTTAGGTCATAGGGTGATGTCAAACCATGTTGGCTCACAAGTTGGGGCACTATCCTACCGGTTTCACCTCGACGGGAGATTCCACCCTCACTGGGCGGAACCTTCGCCTCTAGGTTAGGCGCATGCATGCGAGGGGGACACATGCAAGCACCTATATACCAACCTCTAACCACACCCACACACACATATGCTAGGGGCACATGCAAGTTTTCATCTCATTCGATATTCTCGTGGTCTTCCTCCGTGAAACCGATCTCTGCACACTCGGATCGTCTACCCCTAGGCGTTCCTCACGACAGGTAGCCAGTAGCTCTCTCTTGTTTTGTGTTTTTTAGGTCATAGGGTGATGTCAAACCATGTTGGCTCACAAGTTGGGGCACTATCCTACCGGTTTCACCTCGTGGGAGATTCCACCCTCATACGGGCGGAACCTTCGCCTCTAGGTTAGGCGCATGCATGCGAGGGGGACACATGCAAGCACCTATATACCAACCTCTAACCACACCCACACACACATATGCTAGGGGCACATGCAAGTTTTCATCTCATTCCGATGTTCGTGGTCTTCCTCGTGAAACCACGATCTCTGTGCACACTCGGATCGTCTACCCCCTAGGCGTTCCTCCGCGAGGTAGCCGGCGTAGCTCTATCTTTCTTTTTGTTTGTTTAGGTCATAGGGTGATGTCAAACCATGTTGGCTCACAAGTTGGGGCACTATCCTGCGGTTTCACCTCGGGAGATTCCACCCTCATAAGGGTCCGAACCTTCGCCTCTAGGTTAGGCGCATGCATGCGAGGGGACAGATGCAAGCACCTATATACCAACCTCTAACCACACCCACACACACATATGCTAGGGGCACATGCAAGTTTTCATCTCATTCCGATGTTCTCGTGGTCTTCCTCCGTGAAACCACGATCTCTGTGCACACTCGGATCGTCTACCCCTAGGCGTTCCTCGACACGGGTAGCCAGCGTAGCTCTCTCTTGTTTTGTGTTTGTTTAGGTCATAGGGTGATGTCAAACCATGTTGGCTCACAAGTTGGGGCACTATCCTGCGGTTTCACCTCGACGGGAGATTCCACCCTCATCTGGGCCGGAACCTTCGCCTCTAGGTTAGGCGCATGCATGCGAGGGGGACACATGCAAGCACCTATATATACCAACCTCTAACCACACCCACACACACGTATGCTAGGGGCACATGCAAGTTTTCATCTCATTCCGATGTTCTCGTGGTCTTCCTCGTGAAACCACGATCTGTGCACTCGGATCGTCTACCCCCTAGGCGTTCCTCGGCAGGGTAGCCCGGCGTAGCTCTCTCTTGTTTTTGTTTGTTTAGGTCATAGGGTGATGTCAAACCATGTTGGCTCAAGTTGGGGCACTATCCTACCGGTTTCACCTCGACGGGAGATTCCACCCTCATCTGGGTCCGAACCTTCGCCTCTAGGTTAGGCGCATGCATGCGAGGGGACACATGCAAGCACCTATATATACCAACCTCTAACCACACACACACACATATGCTAGGGGAACATGCAAGTTTTCATCTCATTCCGATGTTCTCGTGGTCTTCCTCCGTGAAACCACGATCTCTGTGCACACTCGGATCGTCTACCCCTAGGCGTTCCTCGGCAGAGTAGCCCGGCGTAGCTCTCTCTTGTTTTGTGTTTGTTTAGGTCATAGGGTGATGTCAAACCATGTTGGCTCACAAGTTGGGGCACTATCCTACCAGGTTTCACCTCGACGGGGAGATTCCACCCTCATACGGGTCCGGAACCTTCGCCTCTAGGTTAGAGCGCATGCATGCGAGGGGGGGCACATGCAAGCACCTATACCAACCTCTCACCACACACACACATATGCTAGGGGAACATGCAAGTTTTCATCTCATTCCGATGTTCTCGTGGTCTTCCTCCGGCGAAACCCTGATCTCTGTGCACACTCGGATCGTCTACCCCCCTAGACGTTCCTCTGACAGGGGTAGCCCGGCGTAGCTCTCTCTTGTTTTGTGTTTGTTTAGGTCAAGGGTGATGTCAAACCATGTTGGCTCACAAGTTGGGGCACTATCCTACCCGGTTTCACCTCGACGGGGAGATTCCACCCTCATCTGGTCCGAACCTTCGCCTCTAGGTTAGGCGCATGCATGCGAGGGGACACATGCAAGCACCTATATATACCAACCTCTAACCACACCCACACACACATATGCTAGGGGCACATGCAAGTTTTCATCTCATTCCGATGTTCTCGTGGTCTTCCTCGTGAAACCACGATCTCTGTGCACACTCGGATCGTCTACCCCCTAGGCGTTCCTTTGACAGGGTAGCCAGCGTAGCTCTCTCTTGTTTTGTGTTTGTTTAGGTCATAGGGTGATGTCAAACCATGTTGGCTCACAAGTTGGGGCACTATCCTACCGGTTTCACCTCGGGGAGATTCCACCCTCATCTGCCGGAACCTTCGCCTCTAGGTTAGGCGCATGCATGCGAGGGGACACATGCAAGCACCTATATACCAACCTCTAACCACACCCACACACACATATGCTAGGGGCACATGCAAGTTTTCATCTCATTCCGATGTTCTCGTGGTCTTCCTCGTGAAACCACGATCTCTGTGCACACTCGGATCGTCTACCCCCTAGGCGTTCCTCACAGGGTAGCCGGCATAGCTCTCTCTTGTTTTGTGTTTGTTTAGGTCATACGGTTATGTCAAACCATGTTGGCTCACAAGTTGGGGCACTATCCTACCGGTTTCACCTCGGGGAGATTCCACCCTCATACGGTCGGAACCTTCGCCTCTAGGTTAGGCGCATGCATGCGAGGGGACACATGCAAGCACCTATATACCAACCTCTAACCACACCCACACACACATATGCTAGGGGCACATGCAAGTTTTCATCTCATTCCGATGTTCTCGTGGTCTTCCTCCCGTGAAACCACGATCTCTGTGCACACTCGGATCGTCTACCCCTAGGCGTTCCTCGAGGGGTAGCCCGCGTAGCTCTCTCTTTTTTGTGTTTGTTTAGGTCATAGGGTAATGTCAAACCATGTTGGCTCACAAGTTGGGGCACTATCCTACCGGTTTCACCTCGACGGGAGATTCCACCCTCCTCTGGAACCTTCGCCTCTAGGTTAGGCGCATGCATGCGAGGGGACACATGCAAGCACCTATATACCAACCTCTAACCACACACACACATATGCTAGGGGCACATGCAAGTTTTCATCTCATTCCGATGTTCGTGGTCTTCCTCCGTGAAACCACGATCTCTGCACACTCGGATCGTCTACCCCTAGGCGTTCCTCGACGAGGTAGCCAGTAGATCTCTCTTGTTTTGTGTTTGTTTAGGTCATAGGGTGATGTCAAACCATGTTGGCTCACAAGTTGGGGCACTATCCTGCGGTTTCACCTCGTGGGAGATTCCACCCTCATCTGGGCGGAACCTTCGCCTCTAGGTTAGGCGCATGCATGCGAGGGGACACATGCAAGCACCTATATATACCAACCTCTAACCACACCACACACACACATATTCTAGGGGCACATGCAAGTTTTCATCTCATTCCGATGTTCTCGTGGTCTTCCTCGTGAAACCACGATCTCTGTGCACACTCGGATCGTCTACCCCCTAGGCGTTCCTCGACGGGGTAGCCAGTAGCTCTCTCTTCTTTTTTGTTTGTTTAGGTCATAGGGTGATGTCAAACCATGTTGGCTCACAAGTTGGGGCACTATCCTACCGGTTTCACCTCGTGGGAGATTCCACCCTCATCTGGTCCGGAACCTTCGCCTCTAGGTTAGAGCGCATGCATGCGAGGGGACACATGCAAGCACCTATATATACCAACCTCTAACCACACCCACACACACATATGCTAGGGGCACATGCAAGTTTTCATCTCATTCCGATGTTCGTGGTCTTCCTCGTGAAACCACGATCTCTGTGCACACTCGGATCGTCTACCCCCTAGGCGTTCCTCGACAGGGTAGCCAGCGTAGCTCTCTCTTGTTTTGTGTTTGTTTAGGTCATAGGGTGATGTCAAACCATGTTGGCTCACAAGTTGGGGCACTATCCTACCGGTTTCACCTCGGCGGAGATTCCACCCTCATCTGGCCCGAACCTTCGCCTCTAGGTTAGGCGCATGCATGCGAGGGGACACATGCAAGCACCTATATATACCAACCTCTAACCACACCCACACACACATATGCTAGGGGCACATGCAAGTTTTCATCTCATTCTGATATTCTCGTGGTCTTCCTCCGGCGAAACCCTGATCTCTGTGCACACTCGGATCGTACCCCCTAGGCGTTCCTCGACAGGTAGCCAGCGTAGCTCTCTCTTGTTTTGTGTTTGTTTAGGTCATAGGGTGATGTCAAACCATGTTGGCTCACAAGTTGGGGCACTATCCTACCCGGTTTCACCTCGGGGAGATTCCACCTCATACTGGGCTAACCTTCGCCTCTAGGTTAGAGCGCATGCATGCGAGGGGGACACATGCAAGCACCTATATACCAACCTCTAACCACCCACACACACATATGCTAGGGGCACATGCAAGTTTTCATCTCATTCCGATGTTCTCGTGGTCTTCCTCGTGAAACCACGATCTCTGTGCACACTCGGATCGTCTACCCCCTAGGCGTTCCTCCGAGGTAGCCGGCGTAGCTCTATCTTTCTTTTTGTTTGTTTAGGTCATAGGGTGATGTCAAACCATGTTGGCTCACAAGTTGGGGCACTATCCTACCGGTTTCACCTCGACGGGAGATTCCACCCTCATCTGGTCCGGAACCTTCGCCTCTAGGTTAGGCGCATGCATGCGAGGGGGGACATGCAAGCACCTATATACCAACCTCTAACCACCCACACACACATATGCTAGGGGCACATGCAAGTTTTCATCTCATTCCGATGTTCTCGTGGTCTTCCTCCGTGAAACCACGATCTCTGTGCACACTCGGATCGTCTACCCCCTAGGCGTTCCTCGACGGGTAGCCCGCGTAGCTCTCTCTTGTTTTGTGTTTGTTTAGGTCATAGGGTGATGTCAAACCATGTTGGCTCACAAGTTGGGGCACTATCCTGCGGTTTCACCTCGACGGGAGATTCCACCCTCATACGCCCGGAACCTTCGCCTCTAGGTTAGGCGCATGCATGCGAGGGGACACATGCAAGCACCTATATATACCAACCTCTAACCACACCCACACACATATGCTAGGGGCACATGCAAGTTTTCATCTCATTCGATGTTCTCGTGGTCTTCCTCGTGAAACCACGATCTCTGCACACTCGGATCGTCTACCCCCTAGGCGTTCCTCGACAGGGGTAGCCAGCGTAGCTCTCTCTTGTTTTTTGTTTGTTTAGGTCATAGGGTGATGTCAAACCATGTTGGCTCACAAGTTGGGGCACTATCCTACCGGTTTCACCTCGTGGGAGATTCCACCCTCATCTGGTCCGAACCTTCGCCTCTAGGTTAGGCGCATGCATGCGAGGGGACACATGCAAGCACCTATATACCAACCTCTAACCACACCCACACACACATATGCTAGGGAACATGCAAGTTTTCATCTCATTCCGATGTTCTCGTGGTCTTCCTCCGTGAAACCACGATCTCTGTGCACACTCGGATCGTCTACCCCCTAGGCGTTCCTCGGCGAGGTAGCCAGTAGCTCTCTCTTTTTTGTGTTTGTTTAGGTCATAGGGTGATGTCAAACCATGTTGGCTCACAAGTTGGGGCACTATCCTGCGGTTTCACCTCGACGGGATATTCCACCCTCATACGAGCCGGAACCTTCGCCTCTAGGTTAGGCGCATGCATGCGAGGGGACACATGCAAGCACCTATATATACCAACCTCTAACCACACCCACACACACATATGCTAGGGGCACATGCAAGTTTTCATCTCATTCCGATGTTCTCGTGGTCTTCCTCGTGAAACCACGATCTCTGTGCACACTCGGATCGTCTACCCCTAGGCGTTCCTCGGCAGGAGTAGCCGGTAGCTCTCTCTTGTTTTGTGTTTGTTTAGGTCATAGGGTGATGTCAAACCATGTTGGCTCACAAGTTGGGGCACTATCCTACCGGTTTCACCTCGGCGGGAGATTCCACCCTCATCTGGCCGGAACATTCGCCTCTAGGTTAGGCGCATGCATGCGAGGGGACACATGCAAGCACCTATATACCAACCTCTAACCACACCACACACACACATATATGCTAGGGGCACATGCAAGTTTTCATCTCATTCCGATGTTCGTGGTCTTCCTCCCGTGAAACCACGATCTCTGTGCACACTCGGATCGTCTACCCCCTAGGCGTTCCTCGGCGAGGTAGCCAGGCGTAGCTCTCTCTTCTTTTTTGTTTGTTTAGGTCATAGGGTGATGGCAAACCATGTTGGCTCACAAGTTGGGGCACTATCCTACCGGTTTCACCTCGACGGAGATTCCACCCTCATCTGGTCCGGAACCTTCGCCTCTAGGTTAGGCGCATGCATGCGAGGGGGACACATGCAAGCACCTATATACCAACCTCTAACCACACCCACACACACATATGCTAGGGGCACATGCAAGTTTTCATCTCATTCCGATGTTCTCGTGGTCTTCCTCCGTGAAACCACGATCTCTGTGCACACTCGGATCGTCTACCCCCTAGGCGTTCCTCTCAGAGGTAGCCGGCGTAGCTCTCTCTTGTTTTGTGTTTGTTTAGGTCATAGGGTGATGTCAAACCATGTTGGCTCACAAGTTGGGGCACTATCCTACCGGTTTCACCTCGACGGGAGATTCCACCCTCATCTGGGCCCGGAACCTTCGCCTCTAGGTTAGGCGCATGCATGCGAGGGGACACATGCAAGCACCTATATATACGAACCTCTAACCACACCACACACACATATGCTAGGGGCACATGCAAGTTTTCATCTCATTCCGATGTTCTCGTGGTCTTCCTCGTGAAACCACGATCTCTGTGCACACTCGGATCGTCTACCCCCTAGGCGTTCCTCGGCGAGGTAGCCAGTATCTCTCTCTTGTTTTAGGTTTGTTTAGGTCATAGGGTGATGTCAAACCATGTTGGCTCACAAGTTGGGGCACTATCCTACCGGTTTCACCTCGGCGGGAGATTCCACCCTCATCTACGGCCCGAACCTTCGCCTCTAGGTTAGAGCGCATGCATGCGAGGGGACACATGCAAGCACCTATATACCAACCTCTAACCACACCACACACACATATGCTAGGGGCACATGCAAGTTTTCATCTCATTCCGATGTTCTCGTGGTCTTCCTCGTGAAACCACGATCTCTGTGCACACTCGGATCGTCTACCCCCTAGGCGTTCCTCACAGGGTAGCCGGCGTAGCTCTCTCTTCTTTTTGTTTGTTTAGGTCATAGGGTGATGTCAAACCATGTTGGCTCACAAGTTGGGGCACTATCCTACCCGGTTTCACCTCGACGGGAGATTCCACCCTCATCTGGTCCCGAACCTTCGCCTCTAGGTTAGGCGCATGCATGCGAGGGGACACATGCAAGCACATATATATACCAACCTCTAACCACACCCACACACACATATGCTAGGGCACATGCAAGTTTTCATCTCATTCCGATGTTCTCGTGGTCTTCCTCGTGAAACCACGATCTCTGCACTCGGATCGTCTACCCCCTAGGCGTTCCTCGGCAGGGTAGCCAGGCGTAGCTCTCTCTTGTTTTGTGTTTGTTTAGGTCATAGGGTGATGTCAAACCATGTTGGCTCACAAGTTGGGGCACTATCCTGCGGTTTCACCTCGACGGGAGATTCCACCCTCATCTGGCCGGAACCTTCGCCTCTAGGTTAGGCGCATGCATGCGAGGGGGACACATGCAAGCACCTATATATACCAACCTCTAACCACACCCACACACACATATGCTAGGGGCACATGCAAGTTTTCATCTCATTCCGATGTTCTCGTGGTCTTCCTCGTGAAACCACGATCTCTGTGCACTCGGATCGTCTACCCCGAGGCGTTCCTCGGAGGTAGCCGGCGTAGCTCTCTCTTGTTTTTGTTTGTTTAGGTCATAGGGTGATGTCAAACCATGTTGGCTCACAAGTTGGGGCACTATCCTACCGGTTTCACCTCGGCGGAGATTCCACCCTCATACGGGTTGAACCTTCGCCTCTAGGTTAGGCGCATGCATGCGAGGGGACACATGCAAGCACCTATATACCAACCTCTAACCACACCCACACACACATATGCTAGGGGCACATGCAAGTTTTCATCTCATTCCGATGTTCTCGTGGTCTTCCTCCGTGAAACCACGATCTCTGCACACTCGGATCGTCTACCCCCTAGGCGTTCCTCGGCGGGGTAGCCCGGGTAGCTCTCTCTTGTTTTGTGTTTGTTTAGGTCATAGGGTGATGTCAAACCATGTTGGCTCACAAGTTGGGGCACTATCCTACCGGTTTCACCTCGACGGGAGATTCCACCCTCATACGGGCGGAACCTTCGCCTCTAGGTTAGGCGCATGCATGCGAGGGGACACATGCAAGCACCTATATATACCAACCTCTAACCACACCCACACACACATATGCTAGGGGCACATGCAAGTTTTCATCTCATTCCGATGTTCTCGTGGTCTTCCTCCGTGAAACCACGATCTCTGTGCACACTCGGATCGTCTACCCCCTAGGCGTTCCTCAGCGAGGTAGCCGGCATAGCTCTCTCTTGTTTTGTGTTTGTTTAGGTCATAGGGTGATGTCAAACCATGTTGGCTCACAAGTTGGGGCACTATCCTACCGGTTTCACCTCGGGAGATTCCACCCTCATACGGGTCCGGAACTTTCGCCTCTAGGTTAGGCGCATGCATGCGAGGGGGACACATGCAAGCACCTATATATACCAACCTCTAACCACACCCCACACACATATGCTAGGGGCACATGCAAGTTTTCATCTCATTCCGATGTTCTCGTGGTCTTCCTCGTGAAACCACGATCTCTGCACACTCGGATCGTACCCCCTAGGCGTTCCTCGGCGAGGTAGCCAGCGTAGCTCTCTCTTGTTTTGTGTTTGTTTAGGTCATAGGGTGATGTCAAACCATGTTGGCTCACAAGTTGGGGCACTATCCTACCGGTTTCACCTCGGCGGAGATTCCACCCTCATCTGGCAGAACCTTCGCCTCTAGGTTAGGCGCATGCATGCGAGGGGACACATGCAAGCACCTATATATACGAACCTCTAACCACACCGACACACACATATGCTAGGGGCACATGCAAGTTTTCATCTCATTCCGATGTTCTCGTGGTCTTCCTCGTGAAACCACGATCTCTGCACACTCGGATCGTCTACCCCTAGACGTTCCTCAGCGAGGTAGCCAGTAGCTCTCTCTTGTTTTGTGTTTGTTTAGGTCATAGGGTGATGTCAAACCATGTTGGCTCACAAGTTGGGGCACTATCCTACCGGTTTCACCTCGGCGGGAGATTCCACCCTCATACGGGTCCGGAACCTTCGCCTCTAGGTTAGAGCGCATGCATGCGAGGGGGGACACATGCAAGCACCTATATATACCAACCTCTAACCAGACCCACACACACATATGCTAGGGGCACATGCAAGTTTTCATCTCATTCCGATGTTCTCGTGGTCTTCCTGTGGCGAAACCCTGATCTCTGTGCACACTCGGATCGTCTACCCCTAGGCGTTCCTCGGCAGGTAGCCGGCGTAGCTCTCTCTTGTTTTGTGTTTGTTTAGGTCATAGGGTGATGTCAAACCATGTTGGCTCACAAGTTGGGGCACTATCCTACCGGTTTCACCTCGGGGGAGATTCCACCCTCATCTGGTCCGGAACCTTCGCCTCTAGGTTAGAGCGCATGCATGCGAGGGGACACATGCAAGCACCTATATACCAACCTCTAACCACACACACACACATATGCTAGGGGCATGCAAGTTTTCATCTCATTCCGATGTTCTCGTGGTCTTCCTCGTGAAACCACGATCTCTGTGCACTCGGATCGTCTACCCCCTAGGCGTTCCTCGGCAGGTAGCCAGTAGCTCTCTCTTGTTTTGTGTTTGTTTAGGTCATAGGGTGATGTCAAACCATGTTGGCTCACAAGTTGGGGCACTATCCTACCGGTTTCACCTCGGCGGGAGATTCCACCCTCATCTGGGCCCGGAACCTTCGCCTCTAGGTTAGAGGCGCATGCATGCGAGGGGACACATGCAAGCACCTATATATACCAACCTCTAACCACACCACACACACATATGCTAGGGGCACATGCAAGTTTTCATCTCATTCGATGTTCTCGTGGTCTTCCTCCGTGAAACCACGATCTCTGTGCACACTCGGATCGTCTACCCCCTAGACGTTCCTCGGCAGAGGTAGCCAGTATCTCTCTCTTGTTTTGTGTTTGTTTAGGTCATAGGGTGATGTCAAACCATGTTGGCTCACAAGTTGGGGCACTATCCTACCGGTTTCACCTCGGCGGGAGATTCCACCTCATCTGGGCGGAACCTTCGCCTCTAGGTTAGGCGCATGCATGCGAGGGGACACATGCAAGCACCTATATATACCAACCTCTAACCACACCACACACACATATGCTAGGGCACATGCAAGTTTTCATCTCATTCCGATGTTCTCGTGGTCTTCCTCGTGAAACCACGATCTCTGTGCACTCGGATCGTCTACCCCCTAGGCGTTCCTCGGCGAGGTAGCCCGGCGTAGCTCTATCTTGTTTTTGTTTGTTTAGGTCATAGGGTGATGTCAAACCATGTTGGCTCACAAGTTGGGGCACTATCCTACGGTTTCACCTCGTGGGAGATTCCACCCTCATCTGGTCGGAACCTTCGCCTCTAGGTTAGGCGCATGCATGCGAGGGGACAGATGCAAGCACCTATATACCAACCTCTAACCACACACACACACATATGCTAGGGGCACATGCAAGTTTTCATCTCATTCCGATGTTCTCGTGGTCTTCCTCGTGAAACCACGATCTCTGTGCACACTCGGATCGTCTACCCCCTAGGCGTTCCTCGACAGGGGTAGCCAGTAGCTCTCTCTTGTTTTGTGTTTGTTTAGGTCATAGGGTGATGTCAAACCATGTTGGCTCACAAGTTGGGGCACTATCCTACCGGTTTCACCTCGGCGGAGATTCCACCCTCATCACGCCGGAACCTTCGCCTCTAGGTTAGGCGCATGCATGCGAGGGGGACACATGCAAGCACCTATATATACCAACCTCTAACCACACCCACACACACGTATGCTAGGGGCACATGCAAGTTTTCATCTCATTCTGATGTTCTCGTGGTCTTCCTCCGGCGAAACCCTGATCTCTGTGCACACTCGGATCGTCTACCCCTAGGCGTTCCTCAGCGAGGTAGCCAGTAGCTCTCTCTTGTTTTTTGTTTGTTTAGGTCATAGGGTGATGTCAAACCATGTTGGCTCACAAGTTGGGGCACTATCCTGCGGTTTCACCTCGACGGGAGATTCCACCCTCATCTGGTCCGAACCTTCGCCTCTAGGTTAGGCGCATGCATGCGAGGGGACACATGCAAGCACCTATATACCAACCTCTAACCACACCACACACACATATGCTAGGGGCACATGCAAGTTTTCATCTCATTCCGATGTTCTCGTGGTCTTCCTCCGTGAAACCACGATCTCATGCACACTCGGATCGTCTACCCCCTAGGCGTTCCTCGGCGAGGTAGCCGGCGTATCTCTCTCTTGTTTTAGGTTTGTTTAGGTCATAGGGTGATGTCAAACCATGTTGGCTCACAAGTTGGGGCACTATCCTGCCGGTTTCACCTCGTGGGAGATTCCACCCTCATCTGGGCCGGAACCTTCGCCTCTAGGTTAGGCGCATGCATGCGAGGGGGACACATGCAAGCACCTATATACCAACCTCTAACCACACCCACACACACATATGCTAGGGGCACATGCAAGTTTTCATCTCATTCCGATGTTCGTGGTCTTCCTCGTGAAACCACGATCTCTGCACACTCGGATCGTCTACCCCCTAGGCGTTCCTCTCACGGGTAGACCGCGTAGCTCTCTCTTTCTTTTTGTTTGTTTAGGTCATAGGGTGATGTCAAACCATGTTGGCTCACAAGTTGGGGCACTATCCTACCGGTTTCACCTCGTGAGGAGATTCCACCCTCATCTGGTCGGAACCTTCGCCTCTAGGCTAGGCGCATGCATGCGAGGGGACACATGCAAGCACCTATATACCAACCTCTAACCACACCCACACACACATATGCTAGGGGCACATGCAAGTTTTCATCTCATTCCGATGTTCTCGTGGTCTTCCTCGTGAAACCACGATCTCTGTGCACTCGGATCGTCTACCCCTAGGCGTTCCTCGACAGGGGTAGCCAGCGTAGCTCTCTCTTGTTTTATGTTTGTTTAGGTCATAGGGTGATGTCAAACCATGTTGGCTCACAAGTTGGGGCACTATCCTACCGGTTTCACCTCGGCGGAGATTCCACCCTCATCACTGGAACCTTCGCCTCTAGGTTAGGCGCATGCATGCGAGGGGACACATGCAAGCACCTATATATACCAACCTCTAACCACACCACACACACATATGCTAGGGGCACATGCAAGTTTTCATCTCATTCCGATGTTCTCGTGGTCTTCCTCCGTGAAACCACGATCTCTGTGCACACTCGGATCGTCTACCCCCGAGGCGTTCCTCAGGGTAGCCAGTAGCTCTCTCTTGTTTTTGTTTGTTTAGGTCATAGGGTGATGTCAAACCATGTTGGCTCACAAGTTGGGGCACTATCCTACCGGTTTCACCTCGTGGGAGATTCCACCCTCATCTGGTTGGAACCTTCGCCTCTAGGTTAGGCGCATGCATGCGAGGGGACACATGCAAGCACCTATATATACCAACCTCTAACCACACCCACACACACATATGCTAGGGGCACATGCAAGTTTTCATCTCATTCCGATGTTCGTGGTCTTCCTCGTGAAACCACGATCTCTGTGCACACTCGGATCGTCTACCCCCTAGGCGTTCCTCGGCGAGGTAGCCGCGTAGCTCTCTCTTGTTTTGTGTTTGTTTAGGTCATAGGGTGATGTCAAACCATGTTGGCTCACAAGTTGGGGCACTATCCTACCGGTTTCACCTCGGGGAGATTCCACCCTCATCTGGGCCGGAACCTTCGCCTCTAGGTTAGGCGCATGCATGCGAGGGGGACACATGCAAGCACCTATATATACCAACCTCTAACCACACCCACACACACATATGCTAGGGGCACATGCAAGTTTTCATCTCATTCCGATGTTCTCGTGGTCTTCCTCCGTGAAACCACGATCTCTGTGCACTCGGATCGTCTACCCCTAGGCGTTCCTCCGACAGGGGTAGCCGCGTAGCTCTCTCTTGTTTTGTGTTTGTTTAGGTCATAGGGTGATGTCAAACCATGTTGGCTCACAAGTTGGGGCACTATCCTACCGGTTTCACCTCGACGGAGATTCCACCCTCATCTGGTCCGGAACTTTCGCCTCTAGGTTAGGCGCATGCATGCGAGGGGACACATGCAAGCACCTATATACCAACCTCTAACCACACCACACACACATATGCTAGGGGCACATGCAAGTTTTCATCTCATTCCGATGTTCTCGTGGTCTTCCTCGTGAAACCACGATCTCTGTGCACACTCGGATCGTCCCCCCTAGGCGTTCCTCGACAGGGTAGCCCAGCGTAGCTCTCTCTTGTTTTGTGTTTGTTTAGGTCATAGGGTGATGTCAAACCATGTTGGCTCACAAGTTGGGGCACTATCCTACCGGTTTCACCTCGGGGAGATTCCACCCTCATCTGGGCGGAACCTTCGCCTCTAGGTTAGGCGCATGCATGCGAGGGGGACACATGCAAGCACCTATATATACCAACCTCTAACCACACCCACACACACGTATGCTAGGGACACATGCAAATATTCATCTGATTCCGTCGTTCTCGTGGTCTTCCTCGTGAAACCACGATCTCTGTGCACACTCGGATCGTCTACCCCTAGGCGTTCCTCGGCAGGGGTAGCCAGTAGCTCTCTCTTGTTTTTGTTTGTTTAGGTCATAGGGTGATGTCAAACCATGTTGGCTCACAAGTTGGGGCACTATCCTACCGGTTTCACCTCGGGAGATTCCACCCTCATACTGGTCCGAACCTTCGCCTCTAGGTTAGGCGCATGCATGCGAGGGGGACACATGCAAGCACCTATATATACCAACCTCTAACCACACCCACACACACATATGCTAGGGGCACATGCAAGTTTTCATCTCATTCCGATGTTCGTGGTCTTCCTCGTGAAACCACGATCTCTGTGCACACTCGGATCGTCTACCCCTAGGCGTTCCTCGGCAGGGGTAGCCGTATCTCTCTCTTGTTTTAGGTTTGTTTAGGTCATAGGGTGATGTCAAACCATGTTGGCTCTGAGTTGGGGCACTATCCTGCCGGTTTCACCTCGGCGGAGATTCCACCCTCATACGGGCCGGAACCTTCGCCTCTAGGTTAGGCGCATGCATGCGAGGGGACACATGCAAGCACCTATATATACCAACCTCTAACCACACCACACACACATATGCTAGGGCACATGCAAGTTTTCATCTCATTCCGATGTTCTCGTGGTCTTCCTCGTGAAACCACGATCTCTGTGCACACTCGGATCGTCTGCCCCTAGGCGTTCCTCAGGAGGTAGACAGTAGCTCTCTCTTTTTTTTGTTTGTTTAGGTCATAGGGTGATGTCAAACCATGTTGGCTCACAAGTTGGGGCACTATCCTGCGGTTTCACCTCGTGGGAGATTCCACCCTCATCTGGTCGGAACCTTCGCCTCTAGGCTAGGCGCATGCATGCGAGGGACACATGCAAGCACCTATATATACCAACCTCTAACCACCCACACACACATATGCTAGGGGCACATGCAAGTTTTCATCTCATTCCGATGTTCTCGTGGTCTTCCTCGTGAAACCACGATCTCTGTGCACACTCGGATCGTCTACCCCCTAGGCGTTCCTCCCAGGGGTAGCCGGTAGCTCTCTCTTGTTTTATGTTTGTTTAGGTCATAGGGTGATGTCAAACCATGTTGGCTCACAAGTTGGGGCACTATCCTACCCGGTTTCACCTCGGCGGGAGATTCCACCTCATCTGGCAGGAACCTTCGCCTCTAGGTTAGGCGCATGCATGCGAGGGGGACACATGCAAGCACCTATATACCAACCTCTAACCACACCCACACACACATATGCTAGGGGCACATGCAAGTTTTCATCTCATTCCGATGTTCGTGGTCTTCCTCCGTGAAACCACGATCTCTGTGCACACTCGGATCGTCTACCCCCGAGACGTTCCTCGGCAGGTAGCCCAGTAGCTCTCTCTTGTTTTTGTTTGTTTAGGTCATAGGGTGATGTCAAACCATGTTGGCTCACAAGTTGGGGCACTATCCTACCGGTTTCACCTCGTGGGAGATTCCACCCTCATCTGGGTTGGAACCTTCGCCTCTAGGTTAGGCGCATGCATGCGAGGGACACATGCAAGCACCTATATATACCAACCTCTAACCACACACACACACATATGCTAGGGGCACATGCAAGTTTTCATCTCATTCCGATGTTCGTGGTCTTCCTCGTGAAACCACGATCTCTGTGCACTCGGATCGTCTACCCCTAGGCGTTCCTCCGGCGAGGTAGCCCGGCGTAGCTCTCTCTTGTTTTGTGTTTGTTTAGGTCATAGGGTGATGTCAAACCATGTTGGCTCACAAGTTGGGGCACTATCCTACCGGTTTCACCTCGGCGGGAGATTCCACCCTCATACTGCCGGAACCTTCGCCTCTAGGTTAGGCGCATGCATGCGAGGGGACACATGCAAGCACCTATATATACCAACCTCTAACCACACCCACACACACATATGCTAGGGGCATGCAAGTTTTCATCTCATTCCGATGTTCTCGTGGTCTTCCTCCGTGAAACCACGATCTCTGTGCACACTCGGATCGTCTACCCCTAGGCGTTCCTCGGCTGACAGGTAGCCGGCGTAGCTCTCTCTTGTTTTGTGTTTGTTTAGGTCATAGGGTGATGTCAAACCATGTTGGCTCACAAGTTGGGGCACTATCCTACCGGTTTCACCTCGACGGGAGATTCCACCCTCATGGTCCGAACTTTCGCCTCTAGGTTAGGCGCATGCATGCGAGGGGACACATGCAAGCACCTATATACCAACCTCTAACCACACCCACACACACATATGCTAGGGGCACATGCAAGTTTTCATCTCATTCCGATGTTCTCGTGGTCTTCCTCGTGAAACCACGATCTCTGTGCACACTCGGATCGTCTACCCCCTAGGCGTTCCTCTCCGAGGTAGCCAGGCGTAGCTCTCTCTTGTTTTGTGTTTGTTTAGGTCATAGGGTGATGTCAAACCATGTTGGCTCACAAGTTGGGGCACTATCCTACCGGTTTCACCTCGACGGGAGATTCCACCCTCATCGGGCCGGAACCTTCGCCTCTAGGTTAGGCGCATGCATGCGAGGGGACACATGCAAGCACCTATATATACAACCTCTAACCACACGACACACACATATGCTAGGGGCACATGCAAGTTTTCATCTCATTCCGATGTTCTCGTGGTCTTCCTCGTGAAACCACGATCTCTGCACACTCGGATCGTCTACCCCCTAGGCGTTCCTCACAGGGTAGCCGGCGTAGCTCTCTCTTGTTTTTGTTTGTTTAGGTCATAGGGTGATGTCAAACCATGTTGGCTCACAAGTTGGGGCACTATCCTACCGGTTTCACCTCGACGGGAGATTCCACCCTCATCTGGTCCGAACCTTCGCCTCTAGGTTAGGCGCATGCATGCGAGGGGCGACACATGCAAGCACCTATATATACCAACCTCTAACCACACCCACACACACATATGCTAGGGGCACATGCAGTTTTCATCTCATTCCGATGTTCTCGTGGTCTTCCTCCGGCGAAACCCTGATCTCTGTGCACACTCGGATCGTCACCCCCTAGGCGTTCCTCGACAGGGTAGCCAGTAGCTCTCTCTTGTTTTGTGTTTGTTTAGGTCATAGGGTGATGTCAAACCATGTTGGCTCACAAGTTGGGGCACTATCCTACCGGTTTCACCTCGTGGGAGATTCCACCCTCATCTGACGGGAACCTTCGCCTCTAGGTTAGGCGCATGCATGCGAGGGGGACACATGCAAGCACCTATATACCAACCTCTAACCACACCCACACACACATATGCTAGGGCATGCAAGTTTTCATCTCATTCCGATGTTCGTGGTCTTCCTCCGTGAAACCACGATCTCTGTGCACTCGGATCGCTACCCCCTAGACGTTCCTCCCGAGAGGTAGCCAGCGTAGCTCTCTCTTGTTTTGTGTTTGTTTAGGTCATAGGGTGATGTCAAACCATGTTGGCTCACAAGTTGGGGCACTATCCTGCGGTTTCACCTCGTGGAGATTCCACCCTCATACGGGCGGAACCTTCGCCTCTAGGTTAGGCGCATGCATGCGAGGACACATGCAAGCACTTCATGTGGTCGTGGTGAGTGCTATTGAGAACCACATGCGATAATAACACTTACAAACATATAGAAATTTCTCGGGGTGTGAGAAGATTCATAGCGACATTTCATGTGGACGTAGATCGCTATTCAGGGAGGCAAATTATCCAATTAATAAAAAATATATAAATAATTGATGCAAATAAAAATATATGAAAATAGAGAATGCTACGCGGTGACCGACCGTCTCGACGTTCTAATACGCCGAGGTGGCCGTCGGCGTATGCTATCCGAGGGTCGCCGTGGCCTAACCGCAACACCGTTAGCGCGTCGTCCGTCTGCCGGCATGTGCCACGCGTCCGCTAGCTACCGAGGTGGCCGTCGGCGTGTGTATGTATCGCCGAGGCTGGCGATTAGGCTGGCCGGTGCGGTCTACGCCGGCAAGACGTTTGGCCGTCGGCGTAGCCGGCGGCCGTCGGCGCATCTGGCCATTCCTGTAGTGTCTGTAGATTTTTTACAATTCGCACTAAACCTGAATTAACACGATTTCTGACACTTGGACCCACCCATCATGCTGACGTGACGGTGAGAGGGCCTGCGCCGGATACCATTTTGCATGCAGGTCCTTCAGTTTTGTTATTAAATTATGCTAGGGGTCCTGACACTTCGCAGTTTTTTAGAAAACCACATGTTTATATTCAAATGCTCATAACTTTTGAATACAAATTCAAATGGAAAAAATTTAATATGAAAAATTCTCAGGAATGTTTGAATATTGCGAATATAAACTTGTTTCACTGTTTTAGATAATTAAAATATATAAATAATTAAAATTTTCTTCTATCACTAATGCAAACTTTGGAAATTTCTAACTTTATTTACATATCTCCATATAATATAAATAATATATCTAAATTTATTAGAAAAATCCAAGGAATCCATTTTTGGCATCCATAATGCATGAATCAGACCTGTTGATCTCGGGTATTACAAGAAAATAAAAATAAAAAAACACATGTATGTATGTCGGCCACGACACTGTTCCAATCAAGGCTACGATCTATTCTGGTGATAATATGCAAACTATGCAATTGGCGATATGACTAGTATGAGCATGTATTTAAACAAATGGAAGAGATGATGATTGTTATTTCCATTGTCAGATATTGCTACGTGACGATGATTTCAGCTTTTTACCTATAAAATTGTTTTCCTAACCCATACAGTGATACATGCATGCGGAGAGACACACGTACAACATTTTAGCACATTTTTTCGAATAGGATGTACATACATGTACAGTACATACACACATGTATGATCGGTATATGTGAGAATGTACACACATATACAGTACATACATACAGTATGATCGATATATATTTAGCACATTTTTTCGAACAGAATGTACATAGTGAATCCATCATTAATTATCTGTACATGTGTGTACGTACTATACAGTATGTAGCACAATAGTGAATCCATCACAAATACAAAAATTTGCATGCAGCGATGAACGAAATTGAGCACGAATTGACATGAAATATGTCTCATATATACCGATCATAGATCATAAACGCGATTCTCAAAAAAAAAAAGAGAAAAAGAAACAGGACGTAACATGATTATATGTCCCATATATATTGTACACTACTCAAATTTTTTGCACGTTCTTAAAAATCCATCCCTTCTTACAGACCGTTCTTGCACTACAGGAATAGGCAGATGCGCCGACGGCCGCTTGCTACGCCGTCGGTGTAGGACCGGACCAGGCCAGCCCAAGTCGACAGCCCTCGGCTTAGCCAAGCCGTCGGCGTAGTTAACTCTACGCCGACGGTCACCCTCGGCGTAGTTGAGGCCCTCGGCGTAGCCAGGGGACGCGTAACACAAACCGGCCAGCGCGGACGGCGCGCTAACGGTGTCGTCCGTTACACCGAAGGCGACCCTCGGCATAGCGCCATCCCCGGTACACCGACGGTGACCCTCGTCGTACCCTCCACGTACGCCGACGGTGACCCTCGGCGTAGCGCTCTGCATTTTTCCTTTCTACTTGCACACTTATTTTATATTTGTATCAATTATTTATGTTCTTCTATTATTAATTGGATGATTTCGTACCCTCTAAATAGCAGTCTCCACGCCCACATGAAATGTCGTTGCGAATCTTCTCACACCCCGAGAAATTTCTATATGTTTGTAAGTGTTATTATCGCATGTGGTTCTGAATAGCACTCACCACGCCCACATGAAGTGTGTGTGAATTTTATGTATCACACATTTTGGAGAAGCTGTTCAAAGATTCAATGCTTTTATCGCAAGTGGTTCTGTCAACCCTACTGAGGAGCGGACGATAGTTTCTCTTGTAGATATAGCATGTATCATCTCGTTGAGGTGAAACCGGGTAGGATAGTGCCCCAACTTGTGAACCAACATGGTTTTACATCACCCTATGACCTAAACAAACACAAAACAAAAGAGAGCTATGCCGGGCTACCCCTGTCAGAGGAACGTCTAGGGGATAGACGATCCGAGTGTGCACAGATCAGGGTTTCGCCGGAGGAAGACCACGAGAACATCGGAATCAGATGAAAATTTGCATGTGCCCGTAGCATATGTGTGTGTGAGTGTGGTGAGAGATTGGTATAGGTTCTTGCATGTGTCCCCCCTCGCATGCATGCGCTCTAACCTAGAAGCGAATGTTGCGTACCCGTATAAGGGGGAATCTCCCCGTTGAGGTGAAACCGGGTAGGATAATGCCCCAACTTGTGAACCAACATGGTTTTACATCACCCTATGACCTAAACAAACACAAAACAAGAGAGAGCTACGCCGGGCTACCCCTGTCAGAGGAACGTCTAGGGGGGTAGACGATCCGAGTGTGCACAGATCAGGGTTTCGCCGGAGGAAGACCACGAGAACATCGGAATCAGATGAAAACTTGCATGTGTCCCTAGAATATTTGTGTGAGTGTGGTTAGAGGTTGGTATAGGTGCTTGCATGTGTCTCCCCTCGCATGCATGCGCTCTAACCTAGAGGCGAAGGTTCCGTACCCGTATAAGGGGGAATCTCCCCATTTAGGTGAAACAGGGTAGGACAGTGCCCCAACTTGTGAACCAACATGGTTTTACATCACCCTATAATCTAAACAAACACAAAACAAGAGAGAGATCTGGCTACCCTGGAGGAACGTCTAGGGGGTAGACGATCCGAGTGTGCAGATCGTGGTTTCACGAGGAAGACCACGAGAACATCGGACAGATGAAAACTTGCATGTGTCCCTAGCATATGTGTGTGAGTGTGGTGAGAGGTTGATATAGGTGCTTGCATGTGTCCCCCCGCATGCATGCACTCTAACCTAGAGGCGAAGGTTCCAGACCCGATATGGGGAATCTCCCCATCGAGACGAAACCGGGTAGGATAGTGCCCTAACTTGTGAACCAACATGGTTTCACATCACCCTATGACCTAAAGAAAACACAAAACAAGAGAGAGCTACGCCGGGCTACCCTTGTGAGAGGAACGTCTAGCGGGGTAGACGATCCGAGTGTGCACAGATCAGGGTTTCGCCGGAGGAAGACCACGAGAACATAGGAATCAGATGAAAACTTGCATGTGTCCCTAGCATATGTGTGTGAGTGTGGTGAGAGGTTGATATAGGTGCTTGAATGTGTCCCACTCGCATGCATGCACTCTATCCTAGAAGCGAAGGTTCCAGACCCGTATAAGGGGGAATCTCCCCGTCGAGGTGAAACCGGGTAGGTTAGTGCCCCAACTTGTGAACCAACATGGTTTTACATCACCCTATGACCTAAACAAACATAAAACAAGAGAGAGCTACGGGCTACTCCCTGTGAGGAACGTCTAGGGGGTAGACGATCCGTGTGCATGCATCGAGGGTTTCGGGAGGAAGACCACGAGAACATCGGAATCGATGAAAACTTGCATGTGCCCTAGCATATGTGTGTGAGTGTGGTGAGAGGTTGGTATAGGTGCTTGCATGTGTCCCCCCTCGCATGCATGCGCTCTAACCTAGAGGCAAAGGTTCCAGACCCGTATAAGGGGGAATCTCCCCGTTGAGGGGAAACCAGGTAGGATAGTGCCCCAACTTGTGAACCAACATGGTTTTACATCACCCTATGACCTAAACAAACACAAAACAAGAGAGAGCTACGCCGGGCTACCCCTGTCAGAGGAACATCTAGAGGGGTAGACGATCCGAGTGTGCACAGATCAGGGTTTCGCCGGAGGAAGATCACGAGAACATCGGAATCAGATGAAAACTTGCATGTGTCCCTAGCATATGTGTGTGAGTGTGGTGAGAGGTTGATATAGGTGCTTGCATGTGTCCCCCCTCGCATGCATGCACTCTAACCTAGAGGCGAAGGTTCCAGACCGTATAAGGGGAATCTCCCGTTGAGGTGAAACCGGGTAGGATAGTGCCCCAACTTGTGAACCAACATGGTTTTACATCACCCTATGACCTAAACAAACACAAAACAAGAGAGAGATACGCCAGGATACCCCTGTCAGAGGAACGTCTAGGGGGTAGACGATCCGAGTGTGCACAGATCAGGGTTTCGCCGGAGGAAGACCACGAGAACATCGGAATCAGATGAAAACTTGCATGTGTCCCTAGCATATGTGTGTGAGTGTGGTGAGAGGTTGATATAGGTGCTTGCATGTGTCCCCCCTCGCATGCATGCACTCTAACCTAGAGGCGAAGGTTCCGTACCCGTATAAGGGGGAATCTCCCCGTTGAGGTGAAACCGGGTAGGATAGTGCCCCAACTTGTGAACCAACATGGTTTTACATCACCCTATGACCTAAACAAACACAAAACAAGAGAGAGATACGCCGGGCTACCCCTGTCAGAGGAACGTCTAGGGGGTAGACGATCCGAGTGTGCAGATCGTGGTTTCACGGGAGGAAGACCACGAGAACATCGGAATCAGATGAAAACTTGCATGTGCCCCTAGCATATGTGTGTGAGTGTGGTGAGAGGTTGGTATAGGTGCTTGCATGTGTCCCCCCTCGCATGCATGCGCTCTAACCTAGAGGCAAAGGTTCCAGACCCGTATAAGGGGGAATCTCCCCGTTGAGGGGAAACCAGGTAGGATAGTGCCCCAACTTGTGAACCAACATGGTTTTACATCACCCTATGACCTAAACAAACACAAAACAAGAGAGAGCTACGCCGGGCTACCCCTGTCAGAGGAACATCTAGAGGGGTAGACGATCCGAGTGTGCACAGATCAGGGTTTCGCCGGAGGAAGATCACGAGAACATCGGAATCAGATGAAAACTTGCATGTTTCTTCTATAATAGTAGACACCAAATAATATATTTTCATTTGTTATAATAGTAAACATCAAATAAAGTTTCTTGTAAATTTTTTTATTAATAACTAAAAAAAACCTTGCTGCGCCGACGGTGCCCTCGGCGTACGCCTGGCCGTCGGCGTAGATGTAACACGCAAAGAACCCTAGCTACGTCGACGGCTGCCCTCGGCGTACGCCCGGCCGTCGGCGTAGCCTTATCCCTTTAGCCACCCCGCGGCCCACCCCGGGCCACTCAGACACCACCCCTTTCCCCTACCTGCGCCCTGACCCCGACCCCGACCCCGCGCCGCCACCAGCTGCCGCCAGCCGCCGCCAACCGCCGCCTCCCTCCCCGAGCCTCCCTTCCTCCTCCTTGCCTCCTCCCTGCCGCCAACCGCCGCCTCCCTCCCTCCCTCCTCCCTTCCTGCTCCCTCCCCGAGCCTCCCTCCACCAGCCTCCTTCCGCCGCCCTCCTCCTCCTCCCCCGCCACGCCGCCTCCCTCCTCCCTCCCTCCTCCCCACCACTCACCCCCCCCTCCTCCCCGACCTCGCCCCCTCCTTCCCGAGCTCGGCCCCCTCCTCCCCAAGCTCTCCCCTCCTCCCCGACCTCGCTCCCTCCTCCCCGACCTCGGCCCCCTCCTCCCCGAGATCGCCCCCTCCTCCCCGAGCTTGCCCCCTCCTCCCCGAGCTCGTCCCCCTCCGCAGGTACCTCCTCCACTCCCCTCTAGAAGCAAATATTGTTGTTAGAGTTAATTTTGTTAGATTAAATCTTGTTGTTACTATTTTTAGAATTTATCAGTTGCATCTATTAGTACTTTATATCATTTGTTAGATTTAATCTTATTGTTAAGTGATATGCATGCACGAGTTGCTAGGATTAGGCCGTTGGTTAGTGGCAAGCTAACTTGGTCATATGGCCGTTGAAGAGAGAAGCCGCACTAGGGCCGTGATTGCGTTGCATGTTTACTAAGGTGTTCTCTTTATGTCAATGTATAGACTTTGTAGTGTTTCGGGAGTGACCATCCTTGGCGGACTGACTGTCGTTGCGGGACATGGTGTAGGTGACACCTCGATCCCATCTCCGAGTTCCGTCACCGACCTCGACACTCGGTTGATCGACTACTTCCTCTACCGCCGAGGGTGAGAATATGTTCGCCTCTCTTGTACCTAGGTTTATTTTCGTGTCTAGATCACCAATTCTGTTGCGTCACCTAGGCGTCATCCCGACCGTAAGCGTTACGCGACTTAATATGCATTAGTGGTCTTGCATATTTTGGACCGTAACGCTTATGGCTTTTATCGGGTAGTCGGCGGATTCGTAGTTGGGTATGGTTCTCCCTGGCTCTATCTCGATTCGAGACAGGATTTCGGTGGCGTTTCCTCGTTGTTCTCCGGATGCACATCCTCTTGGCTTTTTGTCGAGACGTGTATCGGGAGAGCAGCGTGAGGTGCTTAGAAATTCTGCTTGGATCGGGGTAACTGTGGAGAACACCCAATCTACGGATCCGGCTAGTTAGGACCCTCTTTTCCTATTGGACATGTAGGTTGATGAATGCGTAAAATATGAAGCATTTAATCTCTGTTTGATATAAAATGTGATATTTGTTGTTTGTCTCCCAACAAAGCGAAGAGGATGGCGATAATGGGTGGATGTATAGTGGCCGTATTAGTGCGACTAATAAAGCATGACGATTAGTGCGGAACACTCATTTGTTAGTGAATGATTTAGCGCATGGTTCGAAGGCAATGGTTCGGGCACTTTGTCCCTGCGCTCATTGCACTAAGCGTCATCGTCAGGGAAAGGATGACATGTACAAACACCTTCTGCAATATGGGTACATGTCTAACTATGTCACGCAAGTCGACTTTGCTCGGTACGAATGTGACAGAGGTGAGGTGATGCGTTAGCGGCTCAATGGCAATGAGCACAATGGGATTAGAAACATGCTAGATGATCTTATCGATGCCGACCAGCCGAATTCACCACCTCCACGGGAGGAATCACCAGAACCGGAGGAACCGGAGCCAACCGCGAAGGCCTTCCTTGATATGATGGCCGCAGCTAAGACGCCTCTGTACGAGGGTGCAAAGATTTCTCAGCTCAATGCCATCTCTCAATGTCTAGCCGACAAGTGCCAGTACTCCGCCACCCGTTCTCACTTTGAAGCTAATCTGAGAACATGTGGTAACATGTTTCCCCAAGGGCATTGTCTGCCTAAAACCTTTCACGAAACGAAGAAACTCATGAAGGAGCTCAACATGGATTATGAAAAGATAGATTGCTGTCCAAAAGGCTGCCTTTTGATTTGGAAATAGTTTGAGGGTGACAAGTACTGCTCCATTTGTAAGGCCTCTAGATATGAAGAGATAAAGGGGAAGGATGGTCAGGTGAGGCAGTCGAAGGTCGCTAAGAAGATACTTCGGTATCTCCCATTCATAAAAAGAATCCAGCGGCTTTACTTGAGAGAGGAGACTGCCAAACAGATGACGTGGCACAAGAAGGGCAAAAGATACTAGGACGAGCATGGACGGAAGAAGATGGGACATCCATTTGATGGTAAGGCATGGAAGAACTTCGATGACAAATACCCCCGGTGGACAGAAGAGGCTCGGAATGTTAGAATTGCGATAGCAACAGATGCCTTCAACCCATATGGTATGTCGACGGCCTCGTACAGCTGCTGGCCGGTGTATGTTATTCCGCTCAATCTCCCTCCCAGAGTATTAATGCAACGGAAGACCATGTTTTTGTCGCTGATAATTCCAGGATCTGAGTATCCGGGGAAGAACTTGAGTGTCTACATGCAGCCGATTGTGGATGATTTGAACCACTCTTGGATACACGGGACGTTGACATACGACCGAGCATCAAAGAGAAACTTTTTGCTGAAAGTTTGGTTGCAGTATACTATGCATGACATGCCCGGGTACGCCCTAACGTGCGGATGGTGTACAGCTGGTAAGTGGCCATGCCCAGTGTGCAGGCACCGACTTGAGTTCCTTTGGCTAAAGTAGGGTCGCAAATATGTTGCGTTTGACATGAATCGACAGTACCTCAAAAGAAATCATTAGTTTAGAGAAGATAGAAAGAACTTCAAGAAGGGCAAAGTTGTGCATGAAGTAAAAGAGGTACCAAAGTATGAGGGTGCAGCTGTTGATTCCGATATACGTGCTCTCGTGCCCGCGGCGCCGGGAACTGGCCATCAATTTGCGGGATATGGTGTAACGCATAATTGGACTCACGTGACAGCCTTAACGAATCTCGTGTATTACAAGGACCTCGAACTTCCCCATAACATCGATGTGATGCACACCGAAAAGAATGTCGAGGAGTCCCTTTTTCACACAGTCCTAAACATTCCTGGGAAGTCAAAGGATAATGTCAAGGCTAGAGTCAATGTTGAGAAGCTTTGTGATAGGAAGATATTACACATGCAGCCTTCTACTGTCCGTCGAAAGAATTGGTTCAAGCCGCATGCCTACTACTGCCTTGATAATGTCCAAAAGAAGGAGTCATTTAGGTGGCTCAAATACGTCGTGATGTTCCCTGACGGTTATTGTTCGAATATAAATAAGGGAGTCAATCTTTTGACGAGACAAGTCAACGGGCTCAAGAGTCACGACTATCATATATGGATTGAGCGGCTGATGCCGGTGATGGTTCGAGGGTATCTCCCCGAAAAAGTATGGCGAGTGCTTGCGGAGTTGAGCCATTTCTTCCGCACCCTCTGTGCTAAGCAGATATGTCCTCTGGTGATTGAGAAGCTGCAAGTTCAGGTGCCGGAGTTGCTATGCAATTTGGAGATGATCTTTCCGTCGGGCTTCTTTACTCCGATGGCACATATCATTGTGCACCTCGCGAACGAGGCACTATTGGGGGGGGTGCAATTTCGTTGGCAATTTTGTATTGAGAGAGAGTTTAAGTATATTCGAAAGATAACTGGAAACAAAGCCAAGATTGAAGCATGCATAGCTGAAGCAACATGCCTTCGGGAGATGGCAGACGCCGCGACAACCTACTGGCCCGATGATGTTCCCACTATGCATAACCCGGTCTCTCGTTAAAATGTCGACCTGCCCAAGAATGACCCCAAGCTCGAAATATTCCAATTTCCCGGTGGCAAGGCCAGTAAAGGACTAAAATATAGGTTGTCGAAGGAAGAGAAGGATTGCATAATGCTCTATGTGCTTATGAACATGAACGAAGTGGTCGATTTCATTAGGTAAAATGGTGAACACCCTATTTCTCTATGCATAATGCTCTATGCAGCTAGTAACTCGGTCTCCGTCTAATGCTTATTTTCTCCTTCTTAGCGATTTCACGGATGAACAGTGGCCGGGACCGACGGATCCCTCTCCCATGGAGTTGGACACTCTGCTGAAAGAGGGTGCTCCCGGAATTAAAAAAACTTTGTGTCCTGGTTTATGGAAAAAGTAATTTCTAACCTGTCCCTTTGACCTTGCAATATGTGACGTGTTCCTCTTATTCCACGTAACTACTGAACGCAACAAACTTGAACTGTACCTGTAGGGAGCTGATCCCAACGTTGAGATGTCAGATGATCTGAAATGTGTTTCCCAAGGTTGTAACAGTGTCGTCATGAAGTATGAGAAGTATGATGTGAATGGGTTTCGCTTCCATACAGAGACGCACTAGAAAGGGCGAATGAATGCAAAAACGGTAAATACTGGGGTGTTCACCAAAGGAGCTGATTCCCTTGATTACTACGGAAGGTTAGAGAATGTATACGAGCTAACCTTCAATCGTACGAATGTCGAACTAAATCTTGTTGTGTTCAAGTGCCACTGGTTTGACCCAAGGGGTGGACTGAGAAGTACCCCTTCCATTGGGTTAGTTGAAGTTAGGCCTTCAACCACCTATAGTGGAGCCGACGTCTTTGTTGTTGCTCACCAAGCCAACCAAGTTTATTATTTGCCCTACCCATGCCAGAAAGCGGAACTCCAGGGCTGGGAAGTCGTGTTCCAGGTATCGCCACATGGTAACCTACCGATTCCCTCCGAGGACGATTACAACATTAACCCTGTAACGTACGAGGGAATTTTCTATCAAGAGCAAGAGGACTTCGGACACTTTGATTTAGAACCGGTTGATCTTGAGGACCTTGGGAACGATGTAGAAACTCGGGGTGAGTCAGTGGTGAATCTACATGACATAAGTATGCTCGAGAATCTCCATACCGAGAATGACAACGATGATGAGCCTACACCCTTCGATGAGAATCCAGATTTCTACTCAAAAGATAGTGATAGTGAGAATGAGAATGAGAATGAGAATGAGAATGAGAATGAAAATGATAGTGAGCATTTATTTTTTAATGCATTTTATTTTGTCTTTGTGCTTAACTGTTTTATTAATTGCATTATGCCTTTATTATTTGTGTATACATTTTATTATGTCTTTGTGCTTAACCGTTTTCTCTTACTTAATGCAGGTGATTGAACAATATGAGCAGCGGCAGGGCAACCAGTTCGTCCTTGCTTAATGCGCTGAAGCAGTGCAAGAAAAGAGTTACACGGAGTGGGAGACAGCCAAATCCCAATCCGCGTTACCCCGATCTTGCTCCTGCTGGCGGAGGACGGGGTCGAGGCCGAGGTCGAGGAAGACGAGGTGCCACGGGAGGAGGCGTGGGCTTTGACCCACCACCCTCTGGTTCTGGCGACGTGGCTCCTGAGTTGTTCCTGATAGAGCAGCTTTTCAGGGCCGAGAGGGAGGCAGAGTCCGAGAGGGAGGCAGAGTCTGAGAGGGAGGCGAGGACCGAGAGGGAGGCGTGGACCGATACGGAGGCGGACACTAGCCGCGAGTTGGTGGGGCCGAAGAAATTGCGGAATCGTGGGGAATCGGGAGTCCCTGACGAGAAGTTTGAGCCTAGGACTCAGGAGGCGAAAGCCCTTATTATTACAGATGGCCTTGAGTAAGTGTACTAATTTGGCAATTTAAAACATTTTATTTCATGTTGGTCATAAATAATTATTGTGTACTAATGTTTATTATTGTGCAGAAATTGGACATTTCCTCCGGGGACCAAGGCTCGCCTTCCTAACAGCCTCGTTGGAGCTCTGATTAGGAAGTTCTAGCCAGGCTATCACATTACCCACGAGGGTGACAGGAAGCTAGCTACTACTTGGGTGGACTACCAGACTACCCGTGTCTCGGGCTTTCCGACAGCTGCTGATGCTGTCATCACCAAGTTTTGGGTAAGGCATATTTCTCGAGTTATGTTCATACTTTATGACCCCACCATGCTAACTCATGACTCTTATGCATGATTGAAGTGCTTTTACCGTGTGGCCGAGGAGGACCAGGAGAAGGCGCAGAGGACTTTGCTTGGGGCTTGTGTGAAGTTGACCCCCCAGGTGTGGTACAACCAGAAGGTCACAGCCGCTAGCCACTTCTGGGCTGATAGGGGCGTGAGGGTCAGGAAGGAAGACATTGTCGGTAGGAACCCTAATCCTGAGTACTCGATGACGCCATAAGAGTACATGTCGGTGAGTAAAATTTCAATGAGATTCTACATTGCTGCTAAGTTGCCATTGCATTGTCTGGAGTTGAGTATTGCATTTTTAGGTTATCCCCGACTGGGCCGAGCCGCATCGACTCGCATGGGAGGAGCTGGTTAGGACGAGGTGGATCAGAGAAGACGAGTATTTTGCATCCTTGTCGAGGCGGAACGCGGATAACCGAGGCGATGGTGGAACACACTGCGCGGGAAATCGCAACTTTGACCGCTTCAAGGGGAAGGTGGTACGTATATACATGGAACGAACTGCGTGTATTTCTCGTCGTGTTTGTATTTCATATGCATAATATTTCTTTTCGCGATACAGGTGGCCGAGGCACAACCCGGGGAGGTGATTCATGACGTCGCCGTCTATGATATCATGCGGTGAAAGAAGCCCAATTACTCGGAGCCTCAACCCTCGTTGCCCGTGTACTTCGGCACTGCCCAGAACGACTTGGGGAACTACAGCATGATGGTGAAGGCTCGTCACCCCCATGTGGATGACCCCATTCACGCGGAGATCGACGAGGAGTCGTTGGTCCTGTCGGGGCACGGATTGCAGCATGGACGCCTCAAGATTCTAAATAAGAAGGTCAAGCCTACCCTCAGCACGAGCTTCAGCCGTCTCAAGGCTACCTACCCCGCCGACGGCCCCCCTATCCCGCCTCGTGGATAGCCTCATCGATCCAGAGATGATGTAAGTATTTCTCGTTTTCATCATCTTTATGACTTTTGTTCCTGTATGGATAACCGCTGACGAGATTTCTTGCATTTGAAATTGTAGCCTGAGTTAGACGCGGCCTACGATGCCGCTCATGAGGAATATCAGGTGGCCTTTCGGCAGCATCAGGAGGCGAATGCGATCTACATGCAATACATAAATGTAAGTCCAAACCTTTATTTTTGCAAAAGATACAAGTCCCACTTCCCCCCGTTTGTTGTACTACGGCCTGACATCTAAACTATCTTGCAGGCCATGTTGGTGAATATTCAAACTGGCCAGAATAGAGATTTAGGGCCCGTGCCTCCCATGCCAGGGCCGGCGCCATTTTTGCCATCGAAGGACAGCTTCGCTAGGACCTACTACGCATCGACACCGGTAAGTTCTTTGCTAACCCACTGGTTATCGCTTTACTTTGCCTCGCAAGTTGCTAACATGTAGGCAACATGTAGGAAACGGGAGCTTCTGGGAACCGACACTTTGGCCACGCCTCGCCGGATGGGCGTCAGATCACACCGCTTCATGACAATGGTCCATCTCCTGGCCATTCTGCAGGTGGTTCTCCCGAGCTTCACACTTCTACTCCCTCGCCAGGTGGCTCTTCTGCTGCTCCTACTGGACGCAACCCTCGCTAGAGGTCGCCACTTTTCACCAGAGGAGATCTCGGGTACACCCCCTCTCCTTCAGAGTTGTAGGCATGTGTGATGATGTCGATGATCTTGTATGACTAATGTATGGATGATCTTGTATGACTGATGTATGGATGATGTTGATACATGTATGGCATATGTGATCTTGTTTCAATTGGTGTGGAATATATATTGCATTGAAATTTGTTGTTAGTATTGCTGTGATTGTACTGCTATGAGTGTGCTGCTGTGAGTGCTGCTGCTGTGAAAAATTAAAATAAAACTGTGCATGTGATACGCCGAGGGCAATGCCCTCGGCGTAGCCCTCTGCCATTTGCCATATGGTCAGGGGGCTACGCCGAGGGCATTGCTGTCGGCGTAGCACCTGCCCCTACGCCGAGGGCAGGCCGTCGGCGTAGCGTCAGCCACGCGTCCACTTACGCCGAGGGCGAGGCCGTCGGCGTAGCCCCCTCGTGGGGAGGCCCAGCGGGTGCACATGGCGACCCTACGCTGAGGGTACGGCCGTCGGCGTATCCGGTGCGCCGTTAGCGGCCGTGTAACGACAGCGCCGCCATTCGCCGACGGGCATGCTACGGCCGTCGGTGTAGACCTACGCCGACGGCCAAAACGTACGCCGACGGCTGTTTTCGCTCCGCCGAGGGAGAGGTCCGCCGAGGAGGCTACGCCGACGGCTGCCCTCGGTGTACCATACGCCGACGGCGAAACTGGCTACGCCGAGGGCTTTTTGCCGTCGGCCTAGCCGTCGCCTCCTGTAGTGGTGGGAGAAACAGACTCTACAGAATATTTCTTTCCAATGCACGTACATATTTGAGGCTCTAAGATAGACTAATTTGTACGTACATATGTATCAATATAAATGGATCAAAATATCCGGAAGGGACAGATGTGATTCATAAATGATGGATTCCTTCGATTTTTCTAATAAATCTAGACATATTATTTATATTATTTGGAGATTTATAAATAAAGTTATGAATTTTCAATGTTTGCATTATTAATAGAAGCAATTCAATTGTTTGCATATCTTAATTATCTGAAATAGTGAAAAATAATTATATTCGAAATATTCAAACAATTCTAAGCACTATTCATATTAAAAGTTATTCTATCTGAATTTGTATTCATAAGTTATGAACGTTTGAAAATAAATAGGTCTTTTGAAAAATTGCGAGGTAACAGGGACCCTTGCATAATATGCTTTCAAAACTTGAGGACTTGCATGCAAAATAGCAGACAGCGCACTGTCCCGTGTCGCCACGTCAGCCTGACAGGTGGGTCCCACTGTTAGTTTTGGTGTCAATTCGGTTGAAAATCAGGTTTAGTGCGAATTGCAAAAAATCTATATCAAAGTGGTCACATTTTTTGAAATTGATAAATGTGACGGTTTTCCAAATATTTTGCATAAAATGGTGGTTTAATGCTATTAACTCAAAAAGAAACTCTCAGGATACAACCAATCATATTCAATGAAACCGGGCAAGGCTTGAACCCAGTCAACAAATGCCCACACACCTATCTTTCCGTCAAACACACAATTTCCTTGAGCATCATACCTTGGCCTTGCCATTGCCGATAAGAACATGATCTGCTGGATGTGATTTTTATGTTTACATTCTCTTCTTGGTGCTTCCTCTCTATGACTCAAATACGTATTCTGCGTCTTCCGCGTGCGGTAGAACATCTTCTCATCCAAATGAACCGTATTGAAACTAGCCTTAAAAGTGGGGTTATCCTCTAATGAACTTGGCTCCAAATTCTCAAGGCAATACCTCACACGTGCCTTCTTGTTGGCTTCTGTTAATGACGGTTTCAGTTCACTTGTTATTCGTCTCATTACCTTCTCCTTCAACCTAGACATAAAAAAATATATTTCATCTTAGTTCAACCATCTAAAAAACTGGAGTACTAAAGCATGTAAAATTTTGGTACTCATGTAAAATATTTTGCATACCTTCGGTGAACAGTGCTTTTGGACATGTTAAGTCCAGCACCAACTTGTCGAATTGTGGTCCTCTCACCAGGAGGGATGGCTTCTAATGCCTCTATATCCAACCTTATTTTCTTCCTCCCTGTATATAGCTTCAAATTGTTCTTGATAGCGTTAACGGTACCTCCTGTCTTCGCTTCTTTCCAAATCCTTTGCACGCTCCTCCGAGAACAATTTGCATCGCGTGCAACAGAATCCAAAACTCCTTTCTTCAACCTTGGACGCTCGCCATTCCGAGCAAGGAGCATCGTGTATATATTGCGCTTGTCTTGGACATTATAGTGTTTTCTCTTGTTCTTGTTAGCCAAAGCATCTACAAATTTACATAAAAGTACTCATCAGTGTGCTCAAAGTTGGGGCTTGTATCAAAAAAATATAAAAAAAAGTCAATTCTAAATTGTAAAAAACAGCCAAAAAGATAGAAATAATACTCAGATCAATCTCTTTTCGAGGAGGTGCTTGTACATGCTCCTGGCTCGGAGGGTACTCATCAGCGTGCTCAAAGTTGGGGTTGTATCCATTGCCACGGAAGCCACAATTTTCGCCATTACCTTCCGTACTGTCACCAAAGCCACCGCTACGATGTACATGCTCGTCTAGTTAATGCAAGCAAAACATAAACTTAGAGTAGGAGATGTGCATGCAAGGAAAAACTGAACGATAGGAGATGTGCATGCAAGAAAAACACAAACGTAGATGCAGAACAAGAACCTCTCATGCCACCGAGGCCGCCAAACGCGGTCGAGTTTTCTCCTATGCGGATACGGTCGTTGAGGAGGTTCAGACCAATATACGAGGACGTCCCTTCGGCGGCGCTTCCACTCCCGCTCCCGCCCGGCGAGCTGGCCCAGTTGGAGGAACCAGCCTGATTTGGAGCAGGAGAGCGAGGTGGGCGAGAGAGACCGACGCGCAGATTGGCTCCAGCCCTGGGTCTCGACACTGGTTCGGACCTAGCCGTGTCAATGGAGAACGAGGGTAGAGGAGCTCGACCTGCAAGACCAAGAGGAGGAAAGCCACCGGCATGACGAGTAGCATTGCCTGATCGAGAAAGAAAAGGAACGCGAGAGAGACCCCGGAGGCCGAGAGGCGGCGGACGGCGATTTCCCTCGGCTCCCTGCTCGGACGCCATGGAAACAAGGAGGAGATGAGGAGAGCTGCTTCTGTTCGTCTCCCAAACGCCATGGATATAAAAAAGGGAGAAGATTGGCGCTACAATTTTGTTTGAGTTTTGAGACAAACTAGATCGGCGCCAGAATTTTGGGGCAAAATATTGGTTTAGGAAGGAAAGCTGCGTGCCGAGGAAGGAAAACTGCGCGCGGAATTCTCGGAGGGAAGAAGCAAAAGGCAGGCGCGATCTGGGAATTCTCGGAGGGGAGAAGCAAAAGGCAGGGACGAACCAGTGCATGCAGAGATAAATCCGGGATTATTTACTTTTTTTATTATTCCAACAGTTAATGCCCGGAATCAGCTGCCGAGAAATTAAGGAGAGGGAGAGAGAAACCAGCGCCAATCACTTTATGCCTTGGGCCAAGATTTTCAAAAATAATGCCCTGGGAACTAGGACGGAGGGAGTACCAACTATACTAGGAGAGGGGCATACGTGGCTGGTGAAGTTGCAAGCCATTAATTTATATAAATCACTCCTCTGCACGTACCAACACAGATCCGACTAGTATTTAAGCTAAAACCCCAATATTGTATATCTAAAATATAAGTTTGCCTATATTTTTAGTTGCTTCCACTAGGTGGATACAGAAGGGGCACTAGCTTTTCTAACTTAGGTACGGAGATGATGATCAGTGCTAGGACTGGGATACACTTACGTTGCATCCAACCCGAGAATTCTTTATGGTACTTCCCTTTCTCTGCTACAGACATGGAGACTATATAATCCACTCCTCCGATATGCCGATATTATCACATTAGTTATATTCACACAGGAGATCGAGCAATGCGGCATAGGCGTGTGCTCTGAGCCTCTGGGACCAAATACATACACCAGGTCAACAATGTTCTGTCATCCTATCACTCTAAATAAGGCAAGAAAAGAGAAGGTGATTGCACCTCTGGTTCTGGTTGGAATTATGGAATGTGCAGCAACACTGGTTTTATTTGGGCTTCTGAACTTCTCTTGGGGCTCTCCTTGTAAATATTTGTAACTCTCCATATTCAAATTTTTCGATAAAGAACTCTCCATATTCAATGAAATATGGCAAACAAATTGACGTTGTTATAATAAACACAATAATGCACTATTTGTTTATTTGTTCAGACGAATTCCCCTGTTGAAATAAACAAGTCCTGACCAAGCAATAAAAGCAGGACGGTAAATTGCAGAAACACAACACATGGGCACACAAACTCATGTTCATCTAGCACTCAAACAAGATGATGGTCCTTCCTCCTTTACTTGGGCTGAGATATATGGTAAGTGGACATATGATAGTTGAGGTAGTAAATCAACAACACCCGGCCTTAAATACCATTCCTAGTCGCTCATTTGCATCTCGCTACATATATAGCTCGAACAACAGCCCCCGCATCATCTCGCTACACGCGAAAACATAAGCTTCTTCATCTTTTTTGTTGCTGCCATTGGATGGATAGGGACGTAGGTTTACAAGGTTGCTAAGCAGTACTAGGCCTGGGATGCACTGGGAACATGCTTTCAGGTTGAGAGGGCGTATATAAGCTGATCCGATGAGTCTTTGTTACTACACACAATTCGAAAGCTTGTGCGTCTTTCGGCTTGAACAAAAGGATATGTGAGGCTACGTGCCAGAACTGTCACTGGAGCTCCAGAAGTAACCGGGCCGTCTGAATTGACCATGCACGCTGCACTGTGCCTAAGTTGGGCATGCATCATCACCTCTGCTCCGCCATTCCATTCCATGCCACCACACCACCAAGAGACTTTTCTGTTATGTAGATGTCAATACTCCAATGAGTCTTTGTTACTACACACACTTCGATGGCTGCCCACGACATAGCTATTTTTCCTTTTACCATATTAATCTTAAAAAATCATAACTAAATATTCTAATTCAGAAAAATACAAATAATATATCAAAAATTGCAAAAAATAAGATCTATCTATCTACACTCAAATATTACATATATATGTTGAATAAGAATCTTCATGCTCACCATTTTGACGATAATTTAAAACAGGCATAAAATTTTCAAATCCGATCAAAACAATGTGAAACCTTCGCGTGGTGTCATATTATATGACATAGTTGGAACGAAAAATATCAAACTTGGTATATTGATTATTTTTCAAAAAAACCTTCACAAAATGACCTATCTCATTCGAGGTTTCCTGAGTTTCTGGTCAAATGACTAATGTTATGATTACAATCAAGACATAGTTTATGATAATATGCCCATATTGTGCATGCATGTGCATCATGGGATGGCGAACAATGTTGCAGGAGGGAGTTTTCATTTTCATCGCACCACAAAGCCATTCTCATTTTCCGAGCGCAAGAAACGGTGGGTTTTGTGAAACAACCACCAAATGGTTGCTACCACCCCATTACTGAAAAATACTAGACCACATTATATGGACAATGTCCCAACTAGGGGATCTCAAACCTTTCCATTTACCCCTGGTGAAAAAGAAAAATTCCGGGTGAATCGGTAGGATGTGGGTCAGATATGAACTACAGGTACATAATCTGATGCTCATGATTTTTTTTACAAAAATCATTTTTAGTTTCACAATATGTTATTTTATCAGAGATCCAATGCAAGTTTAGTGAGACTCATCCCTAAGCTAAGAATCTTCATGCCAGCCGTTTGACAAAGTTTGACGATAGTTTAAAACAGGCATAAGAAATTAAAAAATGATCCAAACAATGCAAAACCTTCGTGTGATGTTATATTACGTGACATAGTTGGAAGGAAAAATATCAAACTTGGTGTATTGATTATGTCTAAAAAACCTTCACAAATGACCTATCTCATTTGTTTTCTGACTTTTGGGTCAAATGATCAATGTTATGGCTAGATTTAAGGCATAGTTTGTGGTAAATTTATATGGATATCATATTTGGATTCCTCTCATTTTTCTGATCAATTTATACATATTATTTGTTGAATTCCGATTTACGAATTTAAAGATATTAATTATTCCATATTAAATAGAAAAATACAAAAAGTAAAATCATTATATTTTTATTTGAACTAGCATGGTGGCCCTCGCAAATGCGAGGGAACATCTAATATGTGTAAAACCTTTTATGGTTCTTGAAATTTATATTATACTATAACATTAAATATGATTCTATAATCACCATAAATATTTTGGTAAAATAATGATTGTTCCATGAAAAACAACGTATCAATAATTATATGCGCTCTTTGTGTGTAGCGATATTAGATCGGTATAATTTATTTTACTCTAGTGTGAACTTAATTCTTACGCCCGCCATATTTTATTGGTCTAGATTCAACAAAACCTATATGTTGATATGTAAATAATAAATTTTTCTCGATAATGTTGATATATAGTTACTAATATAAGTAATCATTTTTTTAATAAGAACTCGTCAGATTATTGGTGAGATATGTACCATATTAAGAAGATATATCTGTGATTGTATGGTGCAACAAACCAATAGGTTAATATATCACGTCTGTAGAATGTAAGGTTAATGAGATCAATAGGTCATCTATAAAATGTTCGGATTTTCTTCATTGACTGAATATTTTGTTCTACCATGAGATTTCCTAAATCAATTCTCTAAATTTTGGTTCATTATATGAACTTTAATAGGATAATTATGGTATGTTATGGACATGTATGATGATGAAGCTTTAAAGGAAAAAAGAGTAGTTTAACACACTATTTGATTGGATGCTTCCATAAGCATTTGAAGATTTAGTTTCCCTTTGCAGGAATAACGTTAGAATTTCAAGTTTATCTTGTCTTAATCAATTTATTCCCTGATTATTTATACCAGGGAATAGAAACATTCAATTTTCATCCTAAATTGGCACGTATTAGACACAAACACAATTTCCAATATTAAATTCGAACTTATATATTCCAACTTTAAATTTTGAACTTTTTAATTTTGTTGTATACATAAATATGAGTTTCTATATAGATCAAAAGATCAGATTCTATCTTTTTTGTGCGATGCCATTGTACTTAGCAGGCCGGTCGAACGGATATTTATCAAGCCTAAGATGGCCAAATAGATGAATAAATTGCACGTGAACTAAACAATAATATTTATGGAGCATATATATAAGCCTTTTATATGCAAATACGTTTTTGTATGGCAATGGTAGTATCATTGATTGGCTCATTCATCATCTACAATAGCCAATCAGCGACAAAGAAGTTTTTCTGCCAGCTTGGCAATTAGCATGTTCTAGTCATAATTGAGTGCGATCAGATTCAAGGGGAAAAAGTAAATCATCTTTATAAAATCTATACCAATTTACTTTTTGTGGTTGTCTGGGCGTATATAGAAAGTAGCATTTTCTGTATAAATTGAAAATTCACTTTTGTTTTGCCCATGTGATGTCATTGTACATAGCAAGCCTTAACCGATGGGTCGGATGAAAACATTTGCAATGGAACTAAACTAAAAAATACGATCATGCATATCAGTTTTTATATCCTAATATTCTTTTCTATTCAGCCTCCTTATACATTTGGATACATGATCTTATTAAGCATATCTTATTTTTTTTGTGCAACTACGTGATCTAACAACAAAATTTATTGTGCTAAACACCTCCTTACTTTACGTGGACTCTCTATATTTGGACTCTTCATTACCCATTATACAACTCCAGTTTTTATAGTCTTCCAATATTTGTATAGTGGTTCACATCATTAGTAGTGATTCTATATACATATCATAGCCCAAATATCTCTTCTGTACAATTTCCTTGTCGAGCCGACCGATGTCCAATCATGCACTCCAGTTTTTGTTACTTCAAAGAGTAGCATTTTTTCTTTTGTAGGTAGTTTAAAGAGTAGCCATATGAGTTGGTGTCCCACACGTCAACTCCAAAGGCAAAATATTGACCCGCGGGAGTGGCAGAGGTGGACCTGGCAGCCTTACGTGCCAGTACTAAGGTACAAATATGTTGATTAAACAGTTACGTAACTATTGATCTCTTGTTAAATCTTAGCCATAGATTTTTAATCTAAGTATCATTATAATTTAAGTGATGTGGCTTGACGTGATGGCTCTATTAGACATCTGTGTATTGCTTTTAGTTAGTATATAATAATAGATAGATAGATAATAGATGTACTCAAGGAGTTAACTAATTAGACATGGGGATGGTGAGATTCTAAGCCAATAATACATGGTTGAATGACACCTGTTTCACCCGTCAACACTCTCAACAAGTATATAATCTGAATACTCAGTACTGCACAATTAAAATGTTAGCTTGCCCATGCTTTTTGTTGTTGCTATTGGGTGGATACAAAAGTAGTGCTTGCCTGGCATAATGATCAGCTCTAGGTGTGAGATGCACCAGGAACATGAGTTTGAGTTGTGACCACCTACGCGAGCTGGTCATACAAGCCTTTGCTATGTGATTTCAATCTTAAACTTTGTCTAATATATATTGTAATTTTTTCCTACATATTTAGTCAAACATTACAAAATTTGATTTTGACTACACCAGAACGCGAAGTAATTGTGAACAGTCCGAGTATAAGAAGATTCTATCATAATCTATCAAACTACAAAATTTGAAGTAAAACACATGACAAGTACAAAAACAAAATCTGCAGTGAATAACCTTTATCAATTTTATTTTTTCGTTATGTGTAGAGTAAACTTGAATTTCCAAAATTATTGGCATGACATATATACATATATGATTCAACTCTACGTACATTCCTTTAGTTCACTTCAAATATTTCATAGTGCTAGTGTATAGAGGTACCACCGCAAAATTTTGTAGTACAATAATTTCTGTGTGTATCAGTTTTTCCAGCGCTAGCTTATCACCGCGGTTACAGTTAGAAACTTGGAATAGTATATTTGGCTTGTATTACATGTCTTGTAATAACTCCCTGCTGCAAATTACTTTATACATGTCTCGCTATAATTTTTAGCTGAGTTAAATCCATGGTTAGTCATTAAACTTGTTTAGCAAAGTCAATACGGTCATTGTACAACAAAAATACGAGTTTACAATCACTGAAGACGCGTTGGAGCGTCACTCGCGGTCACCGCTCGCGCCGTAGAGAAGTATTTGATGACGTGGCGAGCTGAGGACCCACTGTCAGATAACTTAATATATACATAAAAATAACCACTTATAGGAGGACCTGTTTGCAAAACGTTCTTCCTTGGTCATGTCTCTGCTCCACCCCCGACATGACTTGTCCCTCGAAAAATCCAACGCCGCCGTCGATGCTCCCTGCCTCCACACACGCCAGCGCAAGATTCCTCCTTTTATCTTCTCCTTCTTCCTCCCTTTCTCTTCCAATCTGTCAATCCTCGTCACCCCTTTCGGCCATCACCATCCTCGACGCCATCCCCTCCACGCACACAACGTGCTGGCAGCCGGTCGTGCTGCGGTTTGGCGCCGCTGCTCCGGTGACCGAGCGAGCCATCTGGCCTCTGATGCTGCTTGAAGCCAGCCAGTGTCGTCTCCATCTTCCTCTGCTTTTGCGGACGGCACGGATGGCAGCAATTCCTCCGCCCACGACTCGCACTCGGCCGCCGCTCCGGCTGGTGGACAGGGAAGGACGACAGATCCTCTGCCCACACATAAATCTCAGACGTAGCTCCGGCTACTACACGAGCTGGCGGGGATGCTAACGGCGGTAGCATGCACGGCGACCTCGACCAGATGCGAGCTCCCCCACCTCCTGTACGGCACCGCCGCCTATGGATCACACGGGCACAAGATTCTCCGCATGTCCCACTCCGGAGTAGAAGCAGGAGGGCAGGGAGCGGCCTCCGCCATGGCGCATCTTGAGAAGGTGGTTGCACGCCGCCCATCCTCCAAGCGAGTTGCCATTTCCCCAGTCCCCGTCCTGCCCTGAGCAGACCGTGCTGCACCACAGCGGTGGCGCCGTCCAGGGCCTCGCCGGCCTCTCGCCCGAGAAGGTGGACTGGAGCTTCGGGCAGATGCCGACTAATTCTCACACATCGAGCAGCCACATCGTCTGCCTCTACTGCCGCCCCTACCGTCGCCTCCGCGGCCTCAGCGTCTTCTGGCTCCCGGAGAGGACGATGACGACGAATGGGACTGGGCCGCCGTCCTGCAGGGACGAGACCCGCCGGAGATGGGGCTGCTGCAGGACGTGGTGCATGGGTTCCACGCGAGCAGGCGGCCACGCGACCACGTCTGCAGCGCCGAGCCCGCGTCGGATTGGCAGCCACGGCAGGAGAGACACGAGGCGTTCGACGGCCTATCGGAGGATGGCTACGAGGACGAGTTCCCAATGGTGTCGCAGGGGCTTTTGGAGGACGTGATCCAGTACCCGGCGTTCCTGTAGGTCGTGGCAGCGCCTTCCGCCACCGGCCGCAGTCGCTGGCCCTGATGTCTCCGGCCGCTCAGCCCGCTCGATCGTGGACCGACCGACCTAGAGTACATGCGATAGCATGCTAGTTGGGCGGTGGCGGCGTGCTAATTGGGCAGCGATGAACGAGTGGAGAGGAGGAGGCCGGCCCCGCGAGGAGGACAGCGACCGCGCGCGAGGAGGATTGGCGGCCGGCCGTGGGGACAAAGAGAGAGGAGGAGAATTGTGGGTGGGGATGACATTGGGTCCTCCAGAAATTAGAATCAAAGGGGTTTTCTGTCAAATGAATCATAACTAGAGGCTGACAATGGGTTCCACTTAGCGCCATATGAGCAAATACAGCTCTACAATTTGCGCGGTGACCGCGAGTGACGCCCCAACGCGTCTTCAGTGACCGTAAACTCGTATTCCCGTTATACAATGACTGTATTGACTTTGCTAAGCAAGTTCAATGACTAACCATGGATTTAACTCTTTTTAGCTGCGTTGGAGTTCATTTCCTCTACATGGTGTTACGAACCCAGCTTGTGCAATTTGAATTATCATGGTCCCGATACGAATAGTAAGCAGTGGAGTCGGGAGCTCGAATTTCTCATGTGTTACTAGTGGACATCAGACGCATCTCAAAAGTATGCTCCCTTTTATCCTCACGCCTAGATGGCAAACCATACTTACAGGTTCATCGTCGATGGCCCGCCACTGATCCTCATTGCTCGGGTGTTATGTTAGTTTCCACCGACGTGTTAGACGATGGAACTCCTCCAATGGTGCAGCAAGCGGTCAACTCCCCAATTAGCTATCACCATGAGTCCTAATACCCCAGCAATATTGCAATAGGCCGATACCAGTAATCAATACACAAAAGCACAATTTGGTGCTGCTGTGTAGTTTGTTTATCAGTCGGGCAACCCAATGGTTGACTATTGTCTCTATCTCATTTTTCTGGTGCATCTCGTTCCCAACAATCGTCGACACTAAATTATCCATGTTGCACATCATCACTGTTCACATTCACCTCCTCCTTTCTTATTCTCCCGTATCAAATGAGCGAGACATACACGCCAAAAGTTGCTTCGGGTCTCGGTTTTATATATACATATGCATGGAGAACCGGTGTACTTACCTGGGAATTTAGTGTGCTGCCAACAAGCATGGATGATTGTTTATATCATCAACGAATTTTAAAGTTACCATGTACTACTTCATAGGAAAGGGCAAAATCACTAATGCAATATGCCTACTTATTCAGCACGGAGTGTAACGTTATACTCGTGTATACCATGCTGAATTAGACAGGGATCATGTACGTGCAAACATTTCTGGTTATAAAATTTAACAATCTTTCATACATGCACATGACAATTCATCTCTGCATTTTGTCACATGATTCTGATTCAAAAAAAAATTGAGGGCCAACCAATTCATTCATCCCCTCGTAAGAACATGAAACCTTCCGAACATGAGCTATTAGTCCTTCAACCCAAATTAATCAGAACAATAAAACCGACAAATGCCATATCTCAAATATTTCAGATAATAGAAAAACCAATCTTTCTAGACTTATGCGTACTGCATGCACACAAATATATCTTCATCATTATCTATTTCTTTAATCACACGAAAATGGTACTCCCTCCAATCCATATTAGTTATCGCCGATTCAGTACAACTTTGTACTAATTCAGCAAGAACTAATATGGATCGGTGTAACAGTAATTTGACAATACATGCTGCTATACTTACATGCTACTTTTGTATTTAGGGTTAACTATTTTTATGCCACACTCTGTCTTGCACTACTTAGTTTTGCCCATGGCTTGTAGTACTTCTCACTTTTGGCCTCTTTCCTCAAGTTCAGCCTCGTGAATACCCACACAGAGCATTTCAATCCAGTCAAGGCCCTTTGACCGTTACTGCATGCAATGACAAGTTGGACCATAAGAGTTATATCCTTGACGAGGTGATCCAAAACTAATTGCAGTATCTTTGACTGTAAACCAACCGTGGTCTATTTCGATGTTTAGTCCTAATTCGCCAGTTTACAGAATGTTTGAGCAGTTTATAAACCTAAAAATGAGGGAGGTATACACGCCAAGTTTAGATGCACCGCCTTGATCCAAGGTCAAGATGGTATATGTGACTAGGCTATTTTTCCGTATACAGACAATTTGATGATTAAATCAAGCGGTAATCAACTCCCATGGTGGTAACGATGTGGTTTAGTCCAGTTTAGAGCGATAGGATGACCTTGAGCATATATTTTCTTGGATGAGCGCCCAAGAGAAGATGTATTTCCCTTTTGTACCTTTTCATCGTTTCCAGCACCATTGCACTTAATTAAAGTCCACTTCAACTTAATTAATCTTGATTGTGTACAAACTCCTTAATTAGATTAACATAAACCAACAAGACACGGTAACATTAGATTTGATGAGACAGAGCGACAGTCAACTCCCACTCAAACACTGTTCTTAGCAATATGTATAGTTTCTTTTTTTTCATTGTCTGTCTGTAAGATTGCATGACTTGTTTAATCTCTATTATTTTAGTCATATTTTGACTACGATTTCTTACGAAGTAATTCATAGGAAAATTTTCTCATATTTCAAACAAACCTTGATATTAATGTGTGTAGCTATACCTAGACTACATAGAGGACACTATGCTAGTAATATGGAAAGGTATGTGAGGATTGCTAGCAATTATACCAACTGTACTCACATAGTTAAATAATGTAACGTGTGGTCGGTAAAATGATAAGTCATTAATAAAATGACGAGTCTATTTTGTTCACCTACCTAGACAGTCCCAACAACTATATATATATAAGCTGAAGCTTGAGGCCTCACCGCTAAAATGTTAGCTTGCCTACCTTTTCTATTGTTGCCACTAGGTAGATAAAAAAGTTGTGCCCTCCTGGCCTACACAAAAAAATAGATGATCAACGCTAGGCGTGGGATGCACTAGGAACATGTGTTTGAGAGCGTGTACGCGAGCATACCTGACAAGCCTTTGTTACGAGCATAGATCACAAAACTCTATGTGCTACACTCATGTCAACTTAGATAAAAATTGGATAATGCAAAGATAGCAAAATTGCATAATGCCAGTTTGCTTGCAGTGGCCAGGATGGTCTGCAAGCCTAAAATGCAACACTTTTGCTTCGGTGTCCAATCGAAATCACATTTTTAGTCCGTTGTGTGTCTAGATTGCAATGTTTGTTCACACATGAATAAAAGGTGTCGAATGGAGCTGCTTGAGTCCCTCCCCATGCGATGCTTGGCAACTGAAAACCATACGTGGACTTAGAATAATGTTCATGCAGCACTGAAACAAGAAGATGTTACCCATAGAACATAGCGAGTTGATAAGCTGTCAACTACAGCAAGTCAGAAAGAAAGACAAACCGGTACGTCTGCCTACCCACGAGGCCGAGAGCCGGCGGCTGCTCATGGCCCATCTAGGGTTCCCTTTCCTTTACCGGCAATGTCTTCCGTCCGTTCCGTCTCTGGTGGCCTTAGAGCCTTGAGGTGTGGCGGACCTTGACTCTTGCCGGTGGGAGGTTTTCATTCTTCGTTTAGGCTGCTTTTTTGTGTCTTATTTGGGATGGTGAGCGGTGGCTACATCTTGATGTCAGAATAAGGTCCTCCCAGCCCTATTCTCGCTCCGGTGGTGCGTCTAGTATTGACAGAGGGCGCATGGAGTCGTGTGTCTGGCCGATCTCCTCGGACCTGGTCGGTTTTCTTGTTAGTTGGTGTAATTTCAGGTTAGTCTCTTTCAATCTACGGATATCATCATTGGCAACGGTTACTACTCTAGTGCGCTGGTTCTTTGGGGCCTTAGCACAACGACAACAAGTTCTATTACGACAAACATTGTCTGCCTCCAGTGATGGAGGGGCAAGGACGGTGGCACGCCTTCGGCTCGTTCTAGTGTTTGTAGTCATCGCTAGGTATTCCATCAACATATTTTTATTTTTTATTACTTTTAGGCCTCTTTGTACTACCGTTGATGATTATTAATAAATCGGTGAAATTTCGCAAAAAAACATTATCAAGTCAGAAATGCATTCAAAAGTAGAACCATTGGTTCATCTGAAGGTACTACTGCGGAAGGAAGAAGGATCACTGAGGAAGCACGTCCGATGGCCTGCTTCCGGCGTCAGCTTCAGTTGGTTTGTAACCTAGCCCGGGGTAGGATGGTTATTCTTTGTCGCCTTCAAAATCACAGACATCCCGTAGCGAGGCCTCAAAGTCAGTGGACCCATACCTGTCGGTAGGAGTATTTCACAACTAATCTCATAAAATCCTAGTCGTAAGTAGTAGATCTAATGGTTAATATAGTTAAGATGATGTGGATCAACCTAGTACCTCGAAAAACACCCTTATATTTATTTTAGTATATACTATTATATTGCTTTTAGTACCTCGAAAAACACCCTTATATTTATTTTAGTATATACTATTATATTGCTTTTAGTACCTCGAAAAACACTATTATTGTTGCCTGCCAAAACTCGCCGGCGAGCAGCGACGAGCAACACGAAGAGCCGGGAGGCTCCCAGAACTGCTGGTGGGCCCTGGTCCCTCGGGCAACGGCCCGCAAAACTCCGGCACGCACGCGTCCTGGCTTGGTTCGAGGGCGTGCCACCTGACCTATACCTGATCAGGAAGGTGATGGATTGCTTCCGATTGGTTTCCTGCATGGTAAACAAGTATACGTAAAATTCGAGCCGTGACCGGCTCCCAGGTTTTCCTGTAAATCGGCTCCTAGAGCCGATTGTCCCATGGTTCTGCATTAGATTTACGATAACATGGGGTTTTGCTTGATCACTACAAGTTAAATCGATCTACGACAGTTTAATGTTTTCACCACGTAACTGGAACGTCCTACACGTAATTGAGCCTGGTATGTACAAAAGATGGAGAATATTAACCCTAGAGGAGGCCTAATAACCAACGCAAAGTCAATTACCGGAACAACTTCTCTAGAACGAATAAGCCACGTCCTTACGTACTACTGGATCGTTCAACCCGTTTGTAAGGCCTGATTACGTAGATATTAAACTAAACCTTGGTGAACGAGGCACAACTATAACAGATCGAATCGACTTAAATAAAGATCAAGCAAGATGTCACCCTCACACCCGGGAAGAGGTGCAAAGGCGGCGAGATAGCTAGAGGCAGCAAAACTAAACAATCATAGCGAAAAGTACTATTGCTAGCCTACACAAATCTATGATAATAGTGTTACTCGCCATCAACAAGGCTTCGGTACGAGTAACACCAGGTAACGCATAAGTAGATACTGCCTAGATCGCAAGATGCGATCTAGGCAGTATGGCACTTACCCGAGAAAAACCCTAGAAACAAGGGGTGGCGATGCGCCGAGATTGTGTTTGTTGTGAACGTGATTGTCCTCCTTTTCTCGATAACCTTAGGTACATATTTATAGTCCGGAGACTCTCTACTTTTGGAATAACTCTACAACTCTATCTTTACCTAAACTGAAACGGAACCTAAACTGAAACGAAACCTACTATAATACAAGATACACGGGCAATTTAGACCAAATCTACGCACTAGGCCGATCCAACAACACGTTGAATATATGTATCTTCCAAGCCCATCTTGATCACGGCCCATCTCCTTCGTTGGCCAAAATATGGCGATAACACATGCCCCCCTGGTTTTGGCAATGATAATTCCAAAACCACTCTGTGTTTTTTTTCTTCTCCTGGGTTTTTTTTTTGTATCGGGTTGCGCGTTCGACAGAATGCGTGGCAGAACAGGATCGTCACGCTACCCCTTCATCATGATGCCCTGTCTTCTCAACTCCTCCGCAGTGCATGATTTGACGATTTTGGCAGCGCAATCTGGGAAACCGCTATGGCATTGAACCGTCTCTCCACTATTCCCCTTTATTTAAATTCGCCTGAGCAGTTCGCAGTCCCCATCTTCCTCCAGTAGCCAGAAAACCCTCTTCCTTCGCCGAAAAAAACCCTCTTTCTCCGCCATGGCCTCCTCTGCTTCCTCTGGTCTGTCCTCCCATGCCTCCAATTCCATGAGCGACCGAGAGCCGACGCCGGAGCACCCGCCGATGGCGGCGTACAACACTCTCGCCCCACAATGGTGGGACGAGAGGGGTTGGGACTTCGCTGTTTGGTCGGAGGACGATGCGTCCTTGACCGACGGCGAGGAGAGCCTACAGTTCCTTGTCGACGGGGAGCTGGAGGCGAAAAGTAGTGACGACGCTTGGTCTTGGGACGGCGTCGAGTCCTCCGACGAGGAGGAGGAATCGGAGGAGGATTCATCCTCCGACGAGTATCCGCCGACGAAGCGCTTCCGTGCTGGGTCAAGCGAGGATACCGAAGATGACGATGAAGACGATGAAGTCCCCGCTGGCTTCTTCAGCAGCAGCAGTGGAGACGACGCAGCAAAGACCGAAGACAATGAAGAAGACGGCGGACGGCGACGATCTCGCCCTTTAGATTAGGAATCAGCAACAGTAGTAGTAGTAGTAGCAGGATCCCTTTTGTAATCGACCATCCTTTTGTAATCAATCATCTTTCAAATGAATGAGAATCTGTTCCCCAAAGATTTTCTTGTTCGCCCCTAATTTTGCCGATAGCCAAAATAGGTCGATGCTCCAAGAGTCGATGACACTGTACCGGCTCTCAACATACTGCACGCATACAGTCCAACAAGTCAAATCGCAAAGAGCCGATGACTACCCATCGGCTTCTCCGAAAAAACGTTGACAGAGTCAAAACTTGGTCGCATCTTTAGGCACATTAAAACGGCCACTTCTTGGTTTCAAACGGTAACCTGCGACCCTTTTCAAAACGGGCGACCTGTGTCCTTCTTCTTCAAAACGGGCGATCCAAATCTCCAATTGCCCATCGAAAAACGTGCCCTGAACGAACAACTAGTGACAAGCAAGGATGATGATGTCAAAGCTGAAATCGCCGAGTTGGACCGTGTCCGTGCTGACGCCCTCCACGCCCTCGAGGCATTTCTTCAGTAGCTCGTATGTGCAGGCTGGCATCTGTTTGTATCTTGTGTGAACCTCTAGAGTCGATGACCGTGCATCGGCTATATATTTTTGTTTTTATTCGGCCAATTTTCAACATCGGCCCCCACATTTTTACTTGTTGGAGATATGCCCTAGAGGCAATAATAAATGTAGTTATTGTTATATCTTTGTGTTTATGATAAATGTTTACATTCATGCTATAATAGTATTAACAAGGAAACATTGATACTTGTGTGTTTTGTAAACTTAATTTGAAGTCCCTAGTATAGCCTCTATACTTCACTAGCTTGTTGGTTGATTAATGATTGTGGTTTCCCTATCATGAACATTGAGATGTTATCAACAACAAGATCATATCGTTAGGAGAATGATATGGTGGACATACTCCTATAGATAAGCGTAGCATAAAGATCAAGTCATTTCATTAGTTCAATTGCTATATGCTTTCTGATACATAGTAACCTAATTCCTTCGACCATGAGATCATGCATATCACCTTACCGGATGGATGCTTTGATGACATCAAACACCACACCGTAATAGGTGGTTATAAAAGTGGCATTGAGTGTTCGGAAAGTATTGGTTGAGACACATGGATCAAGAGTGGGATTTGTCCATCCACATGACGGATAGATATACTGGGCCCTCTCGGTGGAATGTCATCCAATTAGCTTGCAAGCATGTGACTTGGTCACAAGGGATCACATATCACGGAACGAGAAAAGAGTACTTATCAAGAATAAGGTTGAACTAGGTATGCAGAGATACCGACGATCATAACCTTGGGTAAGTAACATATCGTGAGACAAAGGGAAATTGGTATCGTATGTAAGTGGTTCATTCGATCGCAAAGTAATCGTTGAAATATGTGAGCCATATGAATTTCCAGATTCCTCTATTGGTTATTGTTCGGAGAAGTGTCTCGATCATGTCCGCATAATTCACGAACCGTAGGGAGACACACTTAAGGATTCGACGTTGTTTGAGTAGTTATGGTATTATGAGAAAGAGACCGAATGTTGTTCGAGTCTCGGATGGGATCCGGATATCACGAGGTGATCCGGAATGGTCCGGAGAATAAGATTCATATAAGGAAAGTCCCGTTTGAGTTCGGGAATGATTCCGTGTTTTCATCGGAATGTTCTAGAAGGTTCCGGATTGTCCGCAAGACTCGGGGAAGGGTACATGAATGTGTCATTGATCATTGAATGATTGCATCATGTACTAAGTGTTATTGCTGTCCCAAATAAAGGATTAAATTGAATCCTAAAACAGAAAAGTCAAATGTCCAGCTTGAAAGTCAAACCGCCAAAACAAGAAACTGTGGGAAACAAGCAAGAGGAGTTGAACCAACTGGAGGAGGAGGACTCTCCAGGCCGCGCCAGCCCAAGGCCGACTTGGGAGGGACTCCTCCTCCTCGGCGCCAGGACCTCCTCCCATAAAAGGAGGGGCAGGGCTCCTCCCATAGACGCTTTACTTTCTACTCTAGATCTCCGGTTTAGAGCTGTTTTGGTTTAGAGCTTCTAATTGCTTTAGCCAACAGTTTAGAGCCTTCTAATTGGTTTAGAGCCTCTAATTGGTGTGTCTAATTACTAGGCCACTAATCCTCTCTCTCATAAGCTCCACCATACTCGCACCGCTTAAGGCCTCATGATCTCCCTCTACTTCCTGACCACGCCACAGTCTTGGAATCGCGAGGAGAGTGCTACAACCTCCGCTCACTGGAACAAGGGAGAGGAAGGTCTTCGTCGAGTACGAACGTGACCGATCGCGAAGCGCTGCCGAACGTATACCGAAGGATCGTCTACACGATCTTGAGATCGAAGAGTACGACTACATCACCCACGAGAATCCGCTCGTTAACCACTTTGGAATCTTCGAGGTGAGTTCCTCCATCGACTCGTTGCTACAATCTAGTAGATAGATCTTGGCTTGTTTGTTTGTATGCGATAGAAAATTTTTGTTTTCCATGCTACGAACCCCTACAAAGGGTATCGAGCCGTGTCTATATGTAGATCTGTTGCAGAGTAGAACACAATGGTCATTGTGGGCGTTGATGCTTTTATTGTAGATTGCTTTTGTGTACTTTGCATCTTGCGGTATGTTGGGATGAAGCGGCCCGGCTAACCTTACATGACATCGCTCATGAGACTTGCTCCACGCTTGACATGTAACTTGTATTGCATAAGTGGCTTTATGGTGCATGTTTCTCCTAGCATAGTTAAGATCCAATTTACAACGGGTGATCAACAATACTAGTATCAATGTTGTGGTTCTTGTTCGTAAGTTAGAACGACACTTATTGAAAGCCCCAAACCACGTAAAATATGCAAAGAAAGTAGAAGCGTCTAACTTTGTTTTGCAGGGGTGTCAGTGATGTGATATGGCCATGATTGTGATTATATTTGATGTATGCAATGTTCCTTATTGTAAGTCGACAACCGGCAGGAGCCATATGGTTGTCTTTAATTTATGTTAAGACCTGCGTGTCTATTCAAAGTAGTTGTAATAGTTGAAGCCGGTGGACGACAACCATGGAGAAAGCGTCATTGACCTTGATGCAATGCGGTGATGATGGAGATCATGTTCGTGCTTGAAGATGGAGATCAAGGCACGAAGAAGAAAGGCCATATCATATCACATATATATTGAATTGCATGTGATGTTAATCCTTTATGCATCTTGTATTGCTTAGTAGACGACGGTAGCATTATAAGATGATCCCTCATGCACATCAATTTCAAATCATAAAGTGTTCACCCTTAGTTAGCACCGTTGCTAAAGCTTGTTGTTTCGAAGCACCTCGTGATGATCGGGTGTTCTAGATTCTGCATGTGTATACAACGTGAGCAAGCCAGATTTGCTCATGCGAAACTAAGGTTTGATCTTGACGAGCCTAGCATGTAGACATGGTCTCGGAACACGGATTACGAAAGGTAAAGCATGAATCGTATAGTAGATATGATGAACATGATGATTGTTCGCCATTGAAACTATATCAACTCTCGTGATGATCGGTGTTGATGTAGTGGATTTGGTTCATGTGATCACTAAAACAATGTGAGGGATGTTGTTTTGAGTGGGAGTTCACCTAGTTTAATTTCATTAATTAATTTGAACTCAATTTGTCATAAACTTAGTCTAAACTATTGCAAATATGTTGTAGATCAATGGCAGCCCTACCATCAATTTTAATGCGTTCCTAGAGAAAGAAAAGTTGAAAAACAATGGAAGCAACTTCGGATTGGTTCCGCAATTTGAGGATTGTCCTCACAAATGGTAATTTGACCTATGTCTTTGGATGCACATTGGGTGACCCACTGCAGCCCACCGCTTCCGATGAAGTAAAGAATGTTTACCTCGCTCGGAAGAATCAGTACTCCATAGTTCAATGTGCTATCTTGTATGGTTTAGAATCGAGCTTGAAAAGGTTTGAAGAGTCGACCCACATGATATTGTCGAGGATCTCAAATTGATTTTTGAGACTCATGCGGCAATTGAAAGCTATGAGGCTTCGAAAAGTTCTTTAACTGCAAGATGGAAGAAGGCAGCTCGTCGGTGAGCATGTGCTTAAGATGTCCGGGCATAAATAAACTTCAAAGCTTGGGTATAGTGATTCCTAATGCTTTGGGGATTTATCGTGTCCTACAATCACTACCACCAAGTTACAAGAACTTTGTGATGAACTACAACATGCGTAACATGAACAAGACGCTGCGAACTCTTTGCCATGTTGAAATCTGCAAGTGGAGATCAAGAAAGAGCACCAAGTGTTGTTGGTCAATAAGACCACCAAATTCAAGAAAGGCAAGTCTAAGCAAAGGACACTTCAAGAAGGGTGGTAAGAAAGCTACCACGCCGAAGAAGACCAAGGCTGGACCTAAGCCAACTGAAAGTGCTTTTCTTGCAAGGGAGAAGGTCACCGAAGCGGAATTGCCCAAAGTACTTGGCGGATCGAAGAACGGCAACATCAAGAAGAAAGGTATATCGATATACATGTTATTGATGTGTATCTCACTAGTACTGTAGTAGTGCACGGGTATTTGATCTTGGTTGTTGCTCATATTTGTAACTCAAACAGTCTTTGCAGAATAAACGGAAGCTAGCGAAGAACGAGGTGACGATGCGCGTGGAAACGGATCAAAGGTTGATGTGATCGCGGTGACGCTACCCTTCATCTACCATCGGGATTAGTTTTATACTTAAATAATTGTTATTTAGTGCTGCGTTGAGCATGAACATTATCTCGTGATCTTGTTTATTGCAAGACGGTTACTTGTTTAAGTCGAGAATAATGGTTGTTCGATTTATATGAGTAATATGTTTTACGACATGCACCTTTGATAGATGGTCTATTCTTATTGAATCTCGATAGTGGAAATACACATATCAACAACATTGAGGCTAAACGCTTGAAATCAAGCGATAATTCGACCTATATGTGGCATCTGTCTTGGTCACATCGAGTGAAACGTATGAAGAAACTCCATTCCGATGGACTTCTTGAATCACTTGATTTTGAATCACTTGAAAGATGCGAAGCATGTCGATGGGAAAATGACTAAGACTCCATTTTCAGTATGATGGAGCGAGCTACGGACTTATTGGAAATCATACATACCGATGTGTGTGGTCCAATGAGTGTAGCATCGCTGGTGGTTATCGTTATGTTCTTACCTTCACGGATGACTTGAGTAGATATGGGTATATCTATTTCATGAAACATAAGTCCGAAACTTTCGAGAAGTTTAAGGAGTTTCAAAGTGAGGTAGAGAATCAACGTAACAAGAAGATTAAATTTCTACGCTCGATCGTGGAGGTGAATATCTAAGTTACGAGTTTGGCGAGCATTTAAAGAAGTCGGAATACTTTCACAATTGACACGGGAACACCACAGTAATGGTGTATCCGAACGTCAGAATCGAACTCTCTTAGATATGGTTCGCTCTATGATGTCACTTACAGATTTACCGCTATCATTTTGGGGTTATGCATTAGAAACAGCATTCACTTTAAATAGGGCACCGTCTAAATCCGTTGAAACGACACCGTATGAATTATGGTTTGGGAAGAAACCTAAATTGTCGCTCCTTAAAGTTTGGGGATCTGAAGCCTATGTAAAGAAGTTACAGGGACAAGCTTGAACCCAAAGCGGAAAATGCGTCTTCATAGGATACCAAGGAAACTATTGGGTATACCTTCTATCATAGATCCGAAGGCAAAACATTCGTTGTTAAGAATGGATCCTTTCTAGAGAAGGAATTTCTCTCGAAAGAAGTGACTGGAAGGAAAGTAGAACTCGACGAGGTTGTCGAACCTTCTCTCGAAATTGCGAGTAGCGCAGCACCGGAAGAAGTTCCTATGGTGCCTGCACCGATAAGAGAGGAAGTTAATGATGATGATCATGAAACTTCGGTTGTAGTTGCTACAGAGCCTCGCAGGTCAACGAGAACTCGTACCACTCCAGATTGGTATGATACTGTTATGAGTGTCATGTTGGTGGACAACACTGATGACCCTGCGACATATGAGGAAGCGATGATGAGCCCAGATTCCAATAAATGGCAAGAAGCCATGAAATCCGAGATTGGATCCATGTACGAAAACCAAGTATGGACTTTGGTAGACTTACAGATGGCCGGAAGGCTGTCGAGAACAAATGGATTTTCAAGAAGAAAACAGATGCTGATGGTAATGTTACTGTCTATAAAGCTCGACTTGTCGCAAAAGGGTTTCGACAAATTCAAGGAGTTGACTACGATGAGACTTTCTCACCAGTAGCGAAGCTAAAGTCTGTGAGGATTATGTTAGCAATCGCTGCATATTATGATTATGAGATATGGCAGATGGATGTCAAAACAGCATTCCTCAATGGAGACATTGATGAAGAGTTGTATATGATGCAACCCAAAGGTTTTGTAGATCCTAAAGGTGCTAACAAGGTATGCAAACTTCAACGGTCCATCTATGGATTGAAGCAAGCATCCCGAAGTTGGAATCAACGTTTTGATAAGGTAATCAAAAGTTTTGGTTTTATACAAACTTATGGAGAAGCTTGTATTTACAAGAAAGTGAGTGGGAGCTCTGTAGCATTCTTAATACTGTATGTGGATGACATATTGTTGATTGGGAATGATGTAGACCTTCTTAATAGTGTCAAGGAATATTTGAATAATAGTTTTTCAATGAAGGATCTTGGCGAAGCAGCTTACATATTAGGCATAAAGATTTATAGAGATAGATCGAAGCGCCAAATATCATTGTCACAGAGTACATATTTGGACAAAGTTCTAAAGAGATTTGGAATGGAGGAAAGCAAGAAAGGGTTCTTGCCCATGTTGCCCAATACGACCTTGAGTAAAACTCAAAGTCCGACATCGGCGAAGATAGAGAAAGGATGAGTAAGACTCCTATGCCTCAGCCATAGGATCTCTAATGTATGCCATGCTATGTACTAGACCCGACATTGCATATCGTTAGTTTAACTAGCAGATATCAAAGTGATCCAGAGTGGATCATTGGACAATGATCAAAAACATCCTTAAGTACTTGAGAAGAACTAAGGATATGGTTCTTTCTTATGGAGGTGATGAACAGCTCGTTGTTAATGGTTACACCGATGCTAGTTGGAACACCGATCCGGATGATTCTAAATCACAATCCGGATTATTTATTTTGAATGGTGCAAGGCAAGCTGGAGGAGTGCAAAGCAAAGCGTTGTGGCGAGATCTTCAACTGAATCGGAATACATGGCTGCCGGAGGCTTCACAAGAAGCGATATGGATGAAGGAGTTCATTACAGCTGGGTGTGGTTCCAAGTGCGCTGGACCCAATGTCTATCTCTGTGATAACATGGGCGCCATAGCCAATGCGCAAGAACCAAGGTCACACAAGAAGTCAAGCATATCAAGCTGCGTTTTCACGCTATTCGAGAACATATCCGGGATGGGGATATAAAGATTTGCAAAGTACACAGATCTGAATGTGGCGGATCCGTTGACTAAACCTCTCCGAGGGCAAAACATGACCAACACCAAACTGCCATGGGTGTTCGTATATTACCATGTAATCTAGATTAGATGACTCTAGTGCAAGTGGGAGATCATGGAGATATGCCCTAGAGGCAATAATAAATGTAGTTATTGTTATATCTTTGTGTTTATGATAAATGTTTACATTCATGCTATAATAGTATTAACAAGGAAACATTGATACTTGTGTGTTTTGTAAACTTAATTTGAAGTCCCTAGTATAGCCTCTATACTTCACTAGCTTGTTGGTTGATTAATGATTGTGGTTTCCTATCATGAACATTGAGATGTTATCAACAACAAGATCATATCGTTAGGAGAATGATATGGTGGACATACTCCTATAGATAAGCGTAGCATAAAGATCAAGTCATTTCATTAGTTCAATTGCTATATGCTTTCTGATACATAGTAACCTAATTCCTTCGACCATGAGATCATGCATATCACCTTTACGGATGGATGCTTTGATGACATCAAACACCACACCGTAACAGGTGGTTATAAAAGTGGCATTGAGTGTTCGGAAAGTATTGGTTGAGACACATGGATCAAGAGTGGGATTTGTCCATCCACATGACGGATAGATATACTCTGGGCCCTCTCGGTGGAATGTCATCCAATTAGCTTGCAAGCATGTGACTTGGTCACAAGGGATCACATATCACGGAACGAAAAGAGTACTTATCAAGAATAAGGTTGAACTAGGTATGCAGAGATACCGACGATCATAACCTTGGGTAAGTAACATATCGTGAGACAAAGGGAAATTGGTATCGTATGTAAGTGGTTCATTCGATCGCAAAGTCGTTGAAATATGTGGAGCCATATGAATTTCCAGATTCCTCTATTGGTTATTGTTCGGAGAAGTGTCTCGATCATGTGCATAATTCACGAACCGTAGGGAGACACACTTAAGGATTCGACGTTGTTTGAGTAGTTATGGTATTATGAGAAAGAGACCGAATGTTGTTGAGTCTCGGATGGGATCCGGATATCACGAGGTGATCCGGAATGGTCCGGAGAATAAGATTCATATAAGGAAAGTCCCGTTTGGAGTTCGGGAATGATTCCGTGTTTTCATCGGGAATGTTCTAGAAGGTTCGGATTGTCCCAAGACTCGGGGAAGGGTACATGAATGTGTCATTGATCATTGAATGATTGCATCATGTACTAAGTGTTGCTGTCCCAAATAAAGGATTAAATTGAATCCTAAAACAGAAAAGTCAAATGTCAGTTTGAAAGTCAACCGCCAAAACAAGAAACGTGGGAAACAAGCAAGAGGAGTTGGAACCAACCTGGAGGAGGAGTAGGACTCCTCCAGCGGCCCAGCCCAAGGCCGACTTGGGAGGGACTCCTCCCTCCCTGCCAGCCAGGACCTCCCTCCCATAAAAGGAGGCAGGGCTCCTCCATAGACGCTTTACTTTCTACTCTAGATCTCCGGTTTAGAGCTGTTTTGGTTTAGAGCTTCTAATTGCTTTAGCCAGTTTAGAGCCTTCTAATTGGTTTAGAGCCCTCTAATTGGTGTGTCTAATTACTAGGCCACTAATCCTCTCTCTCATAAGCTCCACCATACTGCACCGGCTTAAGGCGAAGCCTGGGATCTCCCTCTACTTCCTGTACCACGCCGTTGTCTTCGGAATCGCGAGAGAGTGCTACAACCTCCATTTTCTGGAACAAGGGAGAGGAAGGTCTTCGTCGAAATCGAACGTGTGACCGATGCGGAAGCGCTTTAACGTGGCTGGAAGGATCGTCTACACGATCTTGAGATCGGGAAGAGTACGACTACATCACCCACGAGAATCCGCTCTCGTTAACCACTTTGGAATCTTCGAGGGTGAGTTCCTCCATCGACTCGTTGCTACAATCTAGTAGATAGATCTTGGCTTGTTTGTTTGTATGCGATAGAAAATTTTTGTTTTCCATGCTACGAACCCCTACATTACTGTCCATCATCTTACGTGATTTTACTTAGCCGATTTCATGTATTGTCCCCTCAAGTTTTACTGTCCAACATCCCACATGCTTGGGAAATATTTCTTGAAATGTTGACCGTTGACCGCCACTGGGAATTTCACGCCGTCCAGCTCCTCAAGCATGTACGCGTTCCCTCTTAAAACTTGGTCAGCCCTATACGGCCCGTGCCAATTTGGAGACCATTTACCATATTTTTGCATCCTTAGTCCCCAAAGGCAACACAGCTTCCCATACCAGATCTCCAACGTGGAACTCCTTTGGCTTCACTTTCTTGTTGTATGCACGAGCTACTTTGGCCTTGTTCTCTTTGATTTTCTCAAGCGACCACAGCCTAAGCTCAGTCACATCTTCAACACTGTCACTCATCAAAGCTGCATATTCTTCAGCCGTTAGATTGTTCTGAAAGGTGACGCGTCTCGATCCAGCCGTAATTTCCCAAGGCAACACGGCTTCTTGTCCATAGACCAGATGGTACGGCGAGGTTTTTATCGCTCCATGACATGACATGCGGTAAGCCCATAAAGCCTCTGATAAAACCTCATGCCAACGCCTAGGGTGCTCATCGATTTTCCTCTTGATCAGCTTGATAAGGCTCTGGTTGGACGCCTCAGCTTGCCCATTTGCTTGAGCATAGTACGGAGATGACCGAATCAGCTTAATCCCTGTGTCCTCACAGAACTTCCTGAACTCGTGAGAAGTGAAAACCGAACCTCCATCGGTCGTGATAGTCTGGGGAATCCCAAACCTATGAATGACGTGCTCTTTCACAAAATCGACAACATCCTTTGAACTTACTGACTTCATAGGGACGGCTTCCACCCACTTGGTGAAATAATCCGTGATGGCCAAGATCCACATGTGACCCTTGCTTGACAGAGGATTGATCTTGCCGATCATATCCATGCCCCAACCTCGGAATGGCCAAGGCTTGATGATGGGATTCATTGCTGATGCGGGTACCATCTGGATTTTTCCAAATATCTGACATGCTTGACACCCTTTGTAGTACTTAAAGCAGTCCTCGAGCATGGTAGGCCAATAAAACCCTGATCGCCTGATCAACCACTTCATCTTATGAGCCGATTGGTGAGTCCCACAGGCGCCTTCGTGTACCTCGTGTAGGAGCCGATTAGCCTCGGCTGTCCCCAGACATTTGAGCAATAATCCTTCCAGAGTCCTGTAAAACATGTCGTCCCCAATAAGCACATACTTCATGGCTTTGTACCTTATCCGTTTAGGTGCCCCCCGAGCCGAATCCTTCAAGTAATTGAAGATATCGGCTCTCCAGTCGTCAGCTTCCAGGAGCTGTACCTGAATATCGGCTCCCTCTGCTGCATCCTTGTAGCCTGAAGCCATCTGTGCAAGATCATTTGCCTCTACGTTCTGCGACCGCGGGATCCAGGTGAAGTTTACGTACCGGAACTGCGCCATCAGCTCACGGCAGTGCAACCATAATGGGAAGAGGGACTCGCTCTCACACTTGTACTCCTCCGTGAGTTGGGAAATCACCAACTTGGAGTCTCCAAAAATTTCCACTGCTTCCGCTCCGGCTTCGAGGAGTAACTCCATTCCCTTGCGTATCGCCTCGTACTCGGCTACATTGTTGGTGCGAAGGGTAGACAATCTGATGGAGAAGGAAAATGTTGCCCCCCGGGGCGACACGAGCAAAATGCCGATGCCACAGCCATCGTCACAACCGATCCGTCGAAAAACATAGCCCACGCCTTATGGACAAGTCTTTGCTATGTTAGTATTGATCCTTTCAGCAATAAGATCAGCCAGCGTCATACTGCTTTAATCGCGGGTTGATACCGGATGTCAAACTCAAAATGCAAACATCCATTTGCCCAATGGCCTTTTAACATAGGAGCCGACAACATGTGCTTTATGACGTCGGTTGCATATGATGATGATCTCTTGCGACAAGAAGATATGGCGCAATTGGTGTAGGTGAAAAGCAGTGAGGCACAACTTATCGATATCGGGATACCTTGTCTCCGTCCGAGATCCTTCTGCTTATGTAAAATACGACTCGCTCTAGCCCATCATACACTTGCACCACCACCGAGGCGATGGACGTGTCAGCTACTGACAAGTAAATGTAGAACGGTCTGTCTGGCTGGGGTGGAACCAACACTGGCGGCTTTGTCAGATATTCTTTGATCTCGTCGAAGGCTCGTTGTTGTTCTGCCCCCCAGCGGAATTCCTCGTCAGTTTTAATTTTCACGAGTCCCATGAACGGCTCTATCCTTCCTGACAGATTAGAGATGAATCTTCTGACGAAGTTGATCTTGCCGATGAGAGACTGCAGTTCTTTCTTTGTAGTGGGCGGCTTCATTGTTCGCACTGCCTCCTGACTTTTCAGGCCGATCTCAATTCCACGTTCATGGACCAAGAAGCCCAAGAACTGACCGGCCGTCACTCCGAAGGCACACTTCTTTGGATTCATCCGCAGGCCGAATTTTCTTGTTCGGTCCAGGACGCGTTGTAGATCGTCCAAGTGTCCTTGCGCTGAAGCAGACTTGACCACCACGTCATCGATGTAGATTTCCACCAGCTTGCCGATCAGATCATGGAAAATATAATTCATGGCCCTCTGGTATGTGGCGCCAGCATTCTTTAGTCCAAACGTCATGACTACATACTCAAACAACCCCGAACAGGACTCGAATGCAGTCTTGTGTATGTCTTCCGGAGCCATAAAAATTTGGTTGTAACCAGCATTGCCATCCATGAAACTCAAGATCTTGTGACCAGTCTGCGTTGGTTAACGTCTCGGCTAGCGGTATGGGATACTCATCCTTTGGGGTAGCTCTGTTGAGATCCCGAAAATCTATGGCAACACGCCACCGCCATCCTTTTCTCTCAGTACTATACTAGAAATCCACTCAGCATACCCGCATGGCCCGATTAACTTGGTATCAACATTTTCGACCTCTTTCTTGACTTCTTCCAAAATTTCGCCTTCATTTGTCGTGCTCGCTCGAAATGGCGAAATCCTTTTAAGCGGAGTCGATGCTCAATGATGCTCTGTCAACCCGAGCATCTCTATGTAGTCCCAGCGGCGATCTGGATATTGTTTCAACAGGCTATCATCGGGCCCCGCACCGGATCTAACGCTGGCGATAAATGTTGGTCGTGGCTTATCCCCAGGACCAATGTCGATCTCTTCTAGTTCATCAGCGGATGTAAACCCATACCCTAGCTTTCCGTCACCTGTCAAATCGATGCTAAACACAGGGCAAGCAGTAGGTGAGGACAACAAAAATAATTTGGGCTGATTGCCTGAATCGGCCCCCTTTTTTGTTGCATTAGTCAAGGATGGCTTACACCTTATTGTTTCACGATGGCAGGGCATTTCCCTGCTACGACTACGTGATCTGCTTGTCGTATGATTGCTGCTTTTTATTTTTTGTGGCCGATCGCTAGGATCGGCCGTACCACGTATAATCGTGGACCTTTCTACTCTGCCAGGCCAGTGGATAAGACCAGCCTCACCCCGTTTTTTGTAGCTTCAATGCGCTCACAGCCGTCTAAACTGATTCCAGAGATCGGCTCTTGGTCTTCTGCTTCCCAGACGTTCATGCCAGCAATGGAAATCTCGATAGAATCGTCTGCATGGATGACCTCCACTTCATCTCCGTACCACTGTATTAGGCACTGGTGCATCGTGGATGGAATGCAGCAGTTAGCGTGGATCCAATCCCTTCCTAGCAAGACAGCGTAGGTACTTTTGCTGTTTACGACGAAAAATGACGTGGGTATGGTTTTCCTGCCCACCGTCAGATCCACGTTCAGTACGCCTTGCGTCTCCGAAGACTGACCGTTGAAGTCGCTTAACGTGACGTTGGTTTTGATCAGGTCTGCAGTGGAGCGTCCCAAACGTCGTAGCATGGAGTATGGCATGATATTGACTGCCGCTCCGGTGTCCACCAACATCTTGCTGACAGGTTGCCCATTGATGTAGCCTCGCAGGTACAGAGCTTTCAGATGTTTGTAACCCTTCTCACGTGGCTTCTCAAAGATAACCGGCCGTGGACCGCAGTCAAACTGTGCCACTGGTAGCACATTGGTTCGTGGCGCGCAGAATTCTGCCGGAAGTACGAACACCATGTTTGTGCCAGCCGATGTCTGTGCATCGGCTTTTATTGGTTTGGGGCGCCACTCTTTCCTTGTCGGGCGGCCTTCCGTCTCCAAAGTCTGCCTCACTTTGACGGCCAGATCAGGTCGTGCTTTCTTTAAAGCGTGGAGATACTGCGCTTCGGCTTCCTCCAAGTTACGCAGCCGTTGCACTCTACGCTTTTGGGTGTGTCTGAGTCCATCAGGGCACCACCTTGGACGGTGATACCTGTCTTCTTCTTTGTCATCCCTTGGCTTCTCGAGGCCCTTTGCTCGAGTGGACTCCCTGTGACGGCTCTGAGGTTGGAGGGGCCCTAGACGTTTGAACACTGACACTGGCCTCGTGCCCTCCTTCTGCTGTCCACATTCTGGGCAGTTGTCGACTGTAGGCAATCGGCTCATTCCCATGTCCCAGCAATACTTGAAGAAGGGACAATCCCAATGTTTGTCTGGGCCTTCCTTTTCTTTGGACGGTCCCCTAGCGAGGTGCTCATATCCTTCGTTGTTTCCATCGCGCTGGCGCCGTTGATCATACTGACGCTCATACTTGTTAAGGAGATGCGTGGAATGTGGCTTCTGATACCGCACCCTCCTCACCTGTTCCTCTGTTAAGTATCGCCCGTCATTGCGGCCGGGCCGGTCGCATGGACCAGCCTTCTTTCTTTCTTTCTTTGCCCCGAGAGTGACCACCTTCCTCCTTGTACGTGTCATGGTGGTACCCAGACCCTGCCATATTAACACCGAACGAAAAGTCCAGCTGACGCCTCGCGGAGCGACTGAGTTCTACCATGTTGACGCCGGGAAACGGGTTCGTGTCCACTTTCATGGCGAACTGTCCAAGGATCAGACGGCCTTGTTCTATCGCCATTTGGATTTGGCGACGTAGCTCCTTGCAATCGTTGGTGGTGTGGGTGAACGAGTGATGCCACTTGCAATATGGTCTCCCGTTCATCTCTTGAGCCGTAGGGATTTTGTGGCCTTCGGGTAACCTCAGCTGTTTCTCCTTCAGCAGTAAATCGAATATCTGCTCGGCTTTGCTCACATCGAAGTCGAACCCTTTTGCAGGCCCTTGCTGTTTCACCCACTTGCAGGACACAGGGTCTGCCCCCCGAGCCCATTCGGCCACGGCCACCTCCTGGTCTTGTGTAGGGTCATCTTCTTCTGTATCGACCAGGCCTATGGGACGCTTGAACTTGTCTTGGTATAACTCAGGGTGGCGCTGTTCATACATCGTCAGTTTCTGGGCCATGTGCGCCAATGAGTTGTACTCCACTTGGAACGCCAGATCCTTGATGGGTGCTAAGAGACCCAACGCCGCCAGCTCGACCGCTTCCTTCTCAGTTAAACGAGCTGAGTAACATCGGTTCTTGACGGTCCTGAAGCGCTGGATGTATTCGGCTCGATTTCTCCCGCTCACATGCGCCAGTGCGCAATGCCAGCTTCAGTAGCCTCTGAATGGTATTGGATGTGGAACTGCTCTTCCAGTTGTTTCCAGGTGCGAATTGAATCAGGTGGCAGTGAGGTGTACCACCCAAAGGCTGGCCCCGTGAGAGATTGCGCAAAGTATCTTACGCGCATCTGATCCGATGCCGAAATCATGCCTAGCTGTGCCAGGTATCGGCTTATGTGCTCGATCGAGCTTGACCCTTCTGACCCGCTGAACCTTGAGAACTCCGGGAGCCGATACTTGGGTGGCAGCGGAATCAGATCAAACTCGTTGGGGTACGGCTTTGAATAGCCGATTGTCCTTCTCTTGACGCACGGTTTAACTGGTCCCTCAGGATGGTACTGATTTGCTCCACTGTTTGAGCTGCAGGGGCTGGATTCTCATGGCTTGTTCGAGTGGCATACTTGGCTAGCCACGCCTGTTTGTCAGCGTCCATCCCAGACATTGTTGCTCCAGGAACGCCTGCTCCTGAAGATCCTGCCCCAGGAACCCCTGCCGCAGAAACTCCTGCGGTTGCAATCTGGCTGGTGCGTGCCAGAATATTAACCCTAGAGGAGGCCTAATAACCAACGCAAAGTCAATTACCGGAACAACTTCTCTAGAACGAATAAGCCACGTCCTTACGTACTACTGGATCGTTCAACCCGTTTGTAAGGCCTGATTACGTAGATATTAAACTAAACCTTGGTGAACGAGGCACAACTATAACAGATCGAATCGACTTAAATAAAGATCAAGCAAGATGGCACCCTCACACCCGGGAAGAGGTGCAAAGGCGGCGAGATAGCTAGAGGCAGCAAAACTAAACAATCATAGCGAAAAGTACTGTTGCTAGCCTACACAAATCTATGATAATAGTGTTACTCGCCATCAACAAGGCTTCAGTACGAGTAACACCAGGTAACGCATAAGTAGATACTGCCTAGATCGCAAGATGCGATCTAGGCAGTATGGCACTTACCCGAGAAAAACCCTAGAAACAAGGGGTGGCGATGCGCCGAGATTGTGTTTGTTGTGAACGTGATTGTCCTCCTTTTCTCGATAACCTTAGGTACATATTTATAGTCCGGAGACTCTCTACTTTTGGAATAACTCTACAACTCTATCTTTACCTAAACTGAAACGGAACCTAAACTGAAACGAAATCTACTATAATACAAGATACACGGGCAATTTAGCCCAAATCTACGTACTAGGCCGATCCAACAACACGTTGAATATATGTATCTTCCAAGCCCATCTTGATCACGGCCTATCTCCTTCGTTGGCCAAAATATGGCGATAACAATTATATACTAAAAGCAATATAAAGGTGTTTTTTGAGGTACTAGGTTGATCCACATCATCTTAATTATATTAACCATTCACTACGGTATGCGCGCGCTACGCCGAGGACAAATAGCCGTTGGCGTAGGCTAAAATGCCCTCGGCGTATGGTACGCCGACGGCTACCCTCGGCGTAGCCTCCTCGGCAAAGGGCTCCCTCGGCGGAGCACACAGAGACCGTCGGCGTATCAAAATGCCATCGGCGTATGCTACGCCGAGGGCAAGGCCGTCGGCGTAGCGGCCGTCGGCATAGCTCGTCGACAGGCTGCAAAAATATTTTAAAAAAAATTATTATTTTTTATTTTTTTTCTTAATTTTTGAATATTTGAATTGTTTGACTCGTTAATCTCTCACTTTGAACATTTTTAATACTAATTACACTTGATATTTAATTAAATTGCAATCTTGGTCGAACTATGATATCAATCCTATTAACCCTTATATCAACATGTCACATGTTTGTATTTTTTGAAATTACAAACAATTATTTAAGTAAACATTAATGAATAAGTAAAAATATTATTGAATTCAAATAAAAATATAATAATTTTACCTTTTGTATTTTTCTATTTAATATGGAATAATTAATATCTTTAAATCTGTAAATCGGAATTTAACAAATAATATGTCTAAATTGATCAGAAAAATGAGAGGAATCCAAATATGATATCCATATCAACTAATCACAAACCCTCAGTTTTTGAATTATCTATTTGGTGGTTGCTTTAGAAAATTCCTTTTTTGCGCTTGGGTAATGAAAAATGGCTTTTTGGTGCGATGAAAAGGAAAACTTGCATTGAATCTTTGATAAAATAGCATATTGTGAACCTAAAAATGATTTTTGTAAAAAAACATGAGCATCGGATCATGTACATGTAGTTCATATCTGACTCACTTCCTACAGATTCAGCAGGAATTTGTCTTTTTCACCAAAGGTGGACGGAAAGGTTTTGGATCTCCCTGTTGGGACATTGTTTATATAAGGTGGTATAGTATTTTTGTAAAATGTTATGGTAGCATTTTGAATTAGCCATTTTGTGGTTGCTTCACAAAATCGTCCGTTTTTTGTGCTCGGAAAATGGGAAATGGCTTTTTGGTATGACGAAAAAGAAAACTTCCTCCTGCAACATTGTTCGCCATCCCATGATGCATGTGTATGCACAATATGGGCACATTATCACAAACTATGACATGATTCTAGCCATAACATTGGTCATTTGACCCGAAAGCCAAGAAACCTCGAATGAGATAGGTCATTTTGTGAAGGTTTTTTTGAGACATAATCAATATATAAAGTTTAATATTTTTACTTATAACTATGTCATATAATATGACACCACGCGAAGGTTTCGCATTGTTTCGATCGTTTTTGAATTTTTATGTCCGTTTTAAACTATCGTCAAACTTTGTCGAACGGCGGGCATGAAGATTCTTAGCTCGGGGCCGAGCCTCGCTAAACTTGCATTGGATCTTTGATAAAATAGCATATTGTGAACGTAAAAATGATTTTTGTAAAAAAACATGAGCATCGAATCATGTACCTGTAGTTCATATCTGACCCACTTCCTACCGATTCGGCAGGAATTTGTCTTTTTCACCAGAGGTGAACGGAAAGGTTTTAGATCTCACTGTTGAGACATTGTCTATATAAGGTGGTATAGTATTTTTGTAAAATGTGGTGGTAGTATTTTGAATTAGCCATTTGGTGGTTGCTTCATAAAACCATCCGTTTTTTATGCTCGGAAAATGGAAAATGCCTTTTTGGTGCGACAAAAAGGAAAGCTTCCTCCTGCAATATTGTTTGCCATCCTATGATGCACATGTATGCATAATATGGGCATATTATCACAAACTATGCCTTGATTCTAGCCATAACATTGGTTATTTGACCCGAAAGCCAAGAAACCTCGAATGAGATAGGTAATTTTGTGAAGGTATCTTTGAGACATAATCAATATAACAAGTTTGATATTTTTCCTTCTAACTATTTCACATAATATAACACCACGCGAAGGTTTCGCATTGTTTCGATCATTTTTGAATTTTTTATGCCCATTTTAAATTATATATAATGTTTTATGTTTTACTTAATTTTTATTTACAAATGTGTAATATTTGAGTGTAGATAGATAGGTCTTATTTTTCTGCAAAATTTAATATATTATTTGTATTTTTCCGAATTAGAATGATTTAGTTATGATTTTTCAAAGTTTAATGAGATAAAATAAAAAATAGCTACGCCGAGGGCAGCCGTCGGCGTATGCTCGGCGTAGCATAGGATATGCCGAGGGCAATTCTACGCCGACGGCTGCTTGGCGGAGCTGGCCTAGAAGATGGCTACGCCGACGACCCCGACGTTTGGCCGTCGGCGTAGCGACCGGCCGTCGGCGTAGCTTCTCATTCCTGTAGTGATTAGATCTGCTACTTACGGCTAGGATTTGATGAGATTACTTGTACGCTATTTTTAGTCTGTCACGTAAAAGTCTAAGTATGTAATTAAAAAAATCCAATGCCACGTCCACTTGTACTCCGGTGAAACAGGAAAAACAATCTGTGTTTAATCACATGCGAGTCGGGTCCATATTAGTTTTGACGGACTGTATCGATAGAGTCCATCTAACTCCAACATGCAACGATAGATTTCACTTCAATTTTTCTTCAAACGAATCATCCAAATATATTGTGCTATATTGTTCGGTCTCTCTACTCCTAAAACTCCGCTGCAATTATTCTATAGCTTAAGTTTGAACAAAAGCGAGTGCTCTCAAGCCATCAGACGCGCATGCTGACGTTGCCTTGTGGGCCTCCCTACCTCTACTCCACGCATATATTGACTATCCCAGACTTGATGATGGTTGTGGGCCTTTGTGGCTTGCCTTATTACGCATGCGCTATGCCTCGGGCATGGAAGGGCAGCTGGCATGCGGTGAGCGCTGGTCGGACACACGTTCGCTTGCCAATTCATCTGGTGCGGTGACAAGATTTTCTAATGTTTCCTCTGCGACCAAAAATTCCCAACTAGTCTCCCTCGGTCTTCCTTCTAGGGCTCTCTTCTTCCTCGCACGATCTCCCTCGCAGAGCAGCGGCGCTAGGGTTGGCGCCCCGACGCTGCCGATCTCCTCCAGTGTCATCAGCATCCTCTCCGGCAACATCAGAACTCGCTAGCCTACAGAAGCAGTTGTGCTAGGATTGGCACAGCCGGCATCCAGCCTCCACCGTTGTCACCCGCCTCCTCTATGCTCTGCCCTTGGATCTCTGTCCAGGTCCCTACCTCCATCCTCCGCTCCTCCTTGTCGGGAGCGACTGTGGAAGAAGGATCACACTGCCTTGGAACAGGATGCAACACCACCCTACTCCCTCCTTCTCTGTCCAGGTCGCTGCCTCCATCCCCAATCCCTCTTCGTCGCGAGTGGTAGCGAAAGAAGGACCACATCGCCTTGGACCAGGAAGCATCATCTCCGAGCTCTGTCCTTCTCCGGCCAGGTTTCCTCCTCCATCCTCCGTTCTTTGCGAGCGGTGGAGGAAGAAGGACCACATCGCCTTGAACCAGGCTGCAACACTGGAAGCATAATTAGTAGTACATGTGATTGGTGTACTCTGCGTTGATGAACCTTTACAGAGTTTTTTTTCCTACCTGCATGATGAACCTTTACAAACTTTTTTTTGTTTAACCCATAATATAGGACAATTAAAAACTATAAGGCAAATCAGTACTCTGTGTTGTGGTATCCAAAATCAAACTTTTTCAAGATTGATCAAATGTAACAAAAAATATCAATGCACTATACTACAAAATCAATTAATATTATTGCTATTCTTGTGAAATATATATTGTATTATAGACGTCGATTTTTCTACATGCAGGGTGAACCTTATTTAACCCATAATATAGGGTAACTAAAAACGGATGCCACATGTAGGTTGTTATTGTCTAGATTCCTCGATGTTTTCAAATTTTCTTCCCTCGGATATGAAATTGAAGGACTTATTACCAAAATTGTTCCCTCAAGTTATTCTTATTTTTAGATGTTGATTATGTATTAAACAAAATATAATAGATTGAACCAAATTTGATAAAATATGAAGCTCGATAATGGCCTTTAAATCCAAGGTTTCTATGTACACCATTTGCATCTCCATGGTCATTCATGGTCCCGGTCACAATATAGCAGAAAATAGAAGCTGACTAACCTAATAGATTCTAAAGAGAGTATGGGCCGCCCATCGGAAAAAAGCGAGACGCCTAAGATTGCTGAACACCCTGCTAGATACAATCAACTACCAAAATTTGGTCCATTTCTTGAAAATGGATGAAGAAAAGTAAGCATGAAAAGATGAGCCGATCTCCATGGTCATTCATGGCTCGGGTCACAATATAGTAGAAAACAGAAGCTGACTAACCTAATAGATTCCAAAGAGAGTATGAGCCACCATCGGAAAAAAGCGACACGCTAAGATCGCTGAACAGCCCGGTAGATACAAACAATTACCAAATATTGGTCCATTTCTTGACAATGTATGAACAAAAGTAAGCATGAAAAGTTGAGTCATACGATGCACTAACTACATAGTGTTGCAATGTCCATATGACGAAGGGGAGCCACGATCCTACTTATTTTTTATGACATCGTTAGCACAATTGGATTACCATCGCAATGAACACGTATACCTAACAATTGGGTATACAAAAGACGAGCACACATGCTTCATGAAGTATTGGCCGGTCATGTGGAGGAGGCATAAAGTCATGAGACCTTATTCCTTGTGACATCATCTTAAATGTCAGGTTGCATCACATAGAACTACAACCTAATAATAAAGGAAACTCAATGACACACCAGAGGTTGATCTAGGGCTGCCTTGCACTCATATGTGTGATCGGCTATTGAAGATCAAGAGAGCTAGCTAAGATCAGAAACACATGTCCATGTGCCTTATTTTATCAGAGAAAATGACTTAAACTTACACATCTATCTATCTATTATATAATAATAGTAAGACATCAGGCACAAAATAGAACTAAAACTTCCGGAAAAAAAATCAAATACTAGTTGTCGATATGGTGGTCGCCTCTTTATTAGTAATATTACAATTCTTTCATCTAGGTAACTGCCCTAAAGAGATCATAACTCTGAGATCTACATAGGCTTACTTGAACATATCACATTCCTTAGATCATCAAACTTAGCCATAAAATAAATGGCATCCATTAGAACTTCATAATTCGACCTAAGCATGTCACTAACATTGTATAAACATAATCATAAATAAACATATCTCATTTGGTAGATCTTCAAAAGTTTAACTCAAAATGTTATAACCCGTTAGATCTATCCAAACAAAGCACTTTGTTTCTAAAATATCATATGCTAAATCTTTATAACTTCACATAAACAACTCATAAATGATAGATCTTTAACTAGAGCTATCTAACCATGTCATAGCCTATAAGATCTATATAACCATTCTTCAACAAACCTCATATGTTAAATCTATGTGGCCTTTTTTCTAAAAATAAGTTTTGTAATAATTATTTTTATCTCTTAGAAATACAATCATGTTTGAAAATGTCAAAGTTACACATTTATGAATAGGTCCATGGCCAACACATTGTGTATTTTAAAAAGGATCTAAACAAGATGAAAATGTTTATATAACATAAAATTAATTTAGGTGATACCCTCGCATTTGCGAGGGCCACCATGCTAGTTTGATGAAATAGGTGGCAAACGTTTTGTCATTGTTTCGAAAGAATGTATTGCACATATTGTTGTTTAGGAGACGATTGATTAAGAAAGTGCCATGATTCTCAAAAAAATATTGAGGATGCTGATCTATATAGTGGGCTTTCAGACCAGGTCTTTTTTGTGTTCTAAATTTTGTTGTCTATATGCAAAGAATGCAAGATTGGATAATGCCAGTTTGCTTGCAGTGGCCAGGATGGTGTGGAATCGTAAAATGCAATTGTTGAAGGTGTCCAATCGAAATATTCCACAGTTTTAGTCGGTTGTGTGCCTAGATTGCAATATTTGTTCACACATGAATAAAAGGTGTCAAATGGAGATCCTCCAATCCCTCCCCATGGGATGCTTGGCAACCGGAAACCATAGGTGGACTTAGACTAGTGTTCACCCGGCACTGAAACAAGAAAATGTTACCCACAAAACAGAGAGTATATAAGCTGGCAACTACAGCAAGTCGGAAATGCATTGGAAAGTAGAACCATTAGTTGTTCTGAAGGTAAAACTTTGCAAGGAAGAAGGATCACTGCGGGGAGGCACGTCCGATGGCTTGCTTCCGGCGTCGGCTTCAGTTAGACGCAAAATCAGGGTATGATGGTTGTTCTTTGTCTCCTTCAAAATTGCAGACATCCCGTAGCGAGACCTCGATGTCAGTGGAGTCCATACCTGTCGTGGTAGGAGTATTGGCTTTAAACCAAATGTACTGAAGGAGTTAAATAGTTAGACATGCGGCTGGTGCGGTTGTAAGCCATTAAGACAACATTGAATCAGACCTTTTTCACGTGCCTACAGTCTCGACAAGTATATAAACTGAATACTCATGACTGCACAGCTAAAATGTTAGCTCACCAATCCTTTTTTATTGTTGCTACTGGGTGGGTACGGAAGTAGTGCTAGCTTGGCTTGCAGAGACGATGATTAGCTCTAGGAGTGAGATACAGAGGGAACATGAGTTTGAGTTGAGAACACCTACGCGAGTAGATCAAACAAGCCTTTGTTAGGTGACTCCAGATTGAGACTTTCACTGTTATGACCATGACTGTTATATCCATAAAGACAACATCTAACTCTGCTCCCCTCATATGCCCATATCAGAATACTAGCCCACACTGTCAGTCGAGCAATACAGTATAGGGAGCACATGTCTTGATGTCACCACTATACCTATGTAACCTGCTGCCCAAGTGAGCAGGACTAACCTTGAGTCCCACAGTTAAGAGTGTCATCCGGTGCAGAATACTTGCCATATTTGATGAAATATGGCAAACATTTTGCGATTGTTTCCAAAGAAGGTATTGCACCGATTGTTGTTCAGGAGACGAATTCCCCAGCTGAAACAAGTCCTGACCAAGCGACCACAGCATGAACTGGAAATCGCAGGAAGCACAACGCCAAACAGAATCATACTGCTGCAAACCTCCATAATCCAAAGATAAAACATCAAAGAAATATGAAAACCACTCTTTAGAAACTCATGTTCATCTCACAATGAAACAAGATGATGTTGCCCGCTAAAGTACAGAGTTCAGATGATGGAAACATGGACAACATGTTTTTTCCCTAAAGTTAAGAGTTGCACAATGAACCAGGATCACTGCCAAGGCACATCCGACAGCTTGCTTCCACGGTCAGCTTCGGTCTCCTTGTAACCCAGTCCAGGATGTGACGGTTGTTCCTGTTCGCCTTCGAAGTCACGGGCGTCCCGCAGTGAAGCCTCAAAGTCGGTGGAGTCCATAGCTGTAGGTAGGAGGCTGCCGATGTCGTCTTTTGCACCGAAGCCTCCGGCTCTCATGACATCATCGGCGGAGATGGAGGCTTCCATGTTCATATCTACATCCAGCCTAGCTTGTTGAGCTTGTTTTCCACTGCTGGAGTTCTTCCCATCCACTAGTAGAAAACAGGCCTTTCATCCAGACCATTAGTCCCGACTGTGGCTGGGGCCCGGACTAATGGTCCATGCCGGACGGCCCAAGCCACCCCAAACCATAGGTTCTGGCCCGTTAGATTCCATTGGTTCCGGTCTGAGACACAAACCGGGACTAAAGGGCCCTGGCCATGTCGCTCACTGCGGGCATCCCCTTTATCCCCGGTTTGTATATCAAACATGGACTAATGGTCTGGCCCTATATATATGCACAACCCCCTCCCCTTTCAACTTTTTTTTTCCTTGTGGGAGAGGTGTTGTTGTTGTGCTAGTTTTTTCTTGTTCATATGCACTAGAGGTGTTCAGTGAAATGTCCATTAGAGCAATGCGAGTTTAGGTCACACAAGACAGACATGATATGAGGTGCCCGAGTCACACTTAAGTTTTCTCATCTTTGTTTCTAAGTGTAATAAAAGGTTAGCAACTATTTTCTCGTTTATACCGTGCGGTACTAATTTTAGCATAGTGATTGCGTTTGACATATATTTGTATGATACAGATGAGCCATCCATGGATCTACGATGATCGATGCTCTGCAGCTTTTAGAGAAGGCGTGCGTTCTTTTCGAGTTGTGGCCGAATAGAACAAGCGACGGGATGGTTTTATGTGTTGACTGTAGGAATGAGAAGGCTCACACTTCCGCAAGAGTCATTCAGAGCCACCTGCTTTGGTCTGGTTTTATGTCCGACTATAATGTTTGGACCAAACACGGAGAAAGAGGGGTTGTGATGGAAGATGGTGATGAAGAAGAGAACGATGATGACAACTACCGATCTATGTTCCCTGAATACGCTGATACCCCAATGGCAGACAATGAAGAAGAAGTGATGGTGCTCGACGTAGCACTTCGTTGGTAACCCCAAGCGCAGGGTGTGAAGAGCAAGAAGCAAGTTTTCCCTCAGTTGAGACCGAGGTTATAGAACCAGAAAGATGAAGGAAACGTCACACAGGTGTTGCAAACAACGTGGAGACCTGCACAACACAAACTGAAGACTTTATCCCAACGAATTCAGTGAGATTGTCAAGGTCACCGGTTTGCTGTAACAAATGATTAAACGTATGGTGTGGAAGGTAATGGTGGTTTGCAGCAAGTAACAAGTAACATTTGAAGATGTATCAATGGTAAAGATTGGACCGGGGTCCATAGTTCACTAGAGGTGCTCTCCTTAGATAAACAACATGGCATGCAGGGTAAACAAATTACAGCAGGGCAATTGACAGGAACTAAGCAAGTCATAACAATGCAATTACTAGTCAGAAAGATCCTATGAGGTTGACTGGACAATACAACAAGATACATAGACTGCCATCCAACTGCATCTATGACTAGAAGTTCACCTTCAGGTTATCATCCGAACCCTCTCCAGTATTAAGTTGCAAGCAACAAACAACTGCTTTAAGCAAAGTGTGTAAGGTAAACATTCCACATATTTCATGAACAAGAGACCATTGTTTTCTCCCTAGTAGCAACAGAACATCTACAACCGAAAAGATTATTGTCACTTCCCTTGGAAACTAGAGGCATGAACCCACTATCGAGCATAAATACCCCATGTTGGAGTCACTAGCAACTACTTGGCCAAGATAGCTACTAACAATGGAGAGCATGCAAGATCACAAACAACACAGACATGATATAATCATAAAGACAAAACCATTAATCAAACCAACATAATAATCTCAATATCCATCGGATCCCCGCAAACACAACATGCATGACTACAAATAGATTAGATCTTGATCATGAACGGAGCTCACAAGATCTATACATGAAAGCACAAAGGAGGAGATACAACCATCTAGCTACTACATGGACCCATAGTCCAAGGTGGAACTACTCACGCATCATACCAGAGAGAAGGCCTCCGGGATGATCTCCTCCGCGAGGTGCCAGAAGAACTTGGATCCCCGATCTAGGGACGATGGTGGCGGCGGCTACAGACGGTTTCGTGGATTTCTGATCGGGTACGCATGGTTTCTGCATCGGGGGCTTCTTATAGGCAAAGGAGGAGACCGAGGCGGCCGCCAGGGCAACCAAACCCTAGTCAAGCGCGGGGTAGGGCCCACCCGTGCCTGGGGTGGGTCTAGCCCCTCTGGCCATCCCCTCCGGCTCCCCTCTGACCCGAGTAGGTAAGTGTTAAAAGAATAATTTTTGAGGTGACATGCACCATCAAAACCAAGATCAAACCATTTGCAAACATTGAAAGCTGGGATCAAAGAAACTCTAAACATGTGCGTGAAAGATGGAGTTGTAACAGTAAGGCAAAGTAACTATGCATGAAACATGAAAGGCTACAAACAAAGATCATGAATAACATGAATTGAAAAACATTTCTTTGTTTCACATACAGAAAACATGGCGTAGTGGCAATCATCTTGTCCCTCATAGAGTAGAAAATAGATGCATAGGACACCTTCAAAGTTCATAAGAGTGACTAGATACAAATAGCACAAGAACAAGTAATATCACAATATGCATCAATTAATAAGTTTTGGGACACTGCACATAGAACTAAGAATGGCAACTATGCTCTCTTAACGGTGCCTAAAGGCAGAACGTGGAGACTGTAGGGTTCGCAGCATAGAAAACAAAAAATTTCCTACGATGGGAACAACTATGTACCAAGATCTATCTACTAGATACAAACAACGGCGGATGTATATCCGTAGAGAACATACCCTTGAAGACCGACAAAGCTTAACGAGTCCAAACTCGTGGTTGATGTAGACGATCTCTTGCCGATCTCAAGATCGAGAGGAAGTCCTAGCGCCAAAGCAATGACGCATCCGTGCTCGCACACACGTTCGAGGCACCGAGCAACCTCCGCCTCCTCGCTCCAGCAATGCAGCGGAAGCACAAATCTTTCTTGCCGAATAGCCACCGGGAACATGTATCTCGCTAGTCCAAGACCATGGGGAATAAATTCTAGAGGGGGAGAGAGATCCTTCACGAGGAGGTGTGGTGTGAGAGGAGGAGAGGGGGGCCTTTTATAGGGGAGAGGGAGGGCACCCAAGGGGCATGGCGCCCAGCCATGGGGCTGCCCCCACCTCTTCCACATTCATGTGGGTGGAGATCCCACTCAAAATGAAAAGCCTCCACTCCCATTAAAAAGCCTCCACTCAAAAATCCACTCACATGCATTAAATTTCCACCAAATTTAATGCAAGCTCTCATTTAAATAAAACTCTTTTATTTATTTATTCAGAATTTTGTTAATTACTTTAATTAACAAACATTCACATAAAACCCTTGCTAGTATTCCATTTCACATGCGAACCTAGTTTCAAGAATTTCAACCAAAGCAGTTTGGTGTCTAGTGAAATAAATTCCTGCGCTTTCCTTTTCTTTTCGGCATGAAACTTTTGCTCCAATTGGATGTCGGTGTCTCTTAAGTGTGTCACCCTACGGTTCGCGAATAATGTGGACATGATCGAGACCCTCTCGATCAATAATCGAGCGGGATCGAGACCCATCGACTCCCACACATTCAACGATGACTTTCTTGTGATCGTCGGAACCTTTTACGCTAGTATCTTAATCCTTTTGTTTCATGATATATTACATGTCCAAGATTCGATCATCGGTATCTCCATACCTAGTTTGATCTCATCGACATGCACTCTTTCTCGTTCGTGATATAACATTCTAGTGATCAAATCACTTGCTTGCAAGCTAACCAATGTGATATCACCGAGAGGGCCCGAGTATATCTATCCTTCATCGGGATGAAAAATTTCCTCTCGATCCATGGGCCTCAACATAACACTTTAGTAGTTCTGAATCGATCTTTATAATCACCCCGTTACGGTGTGACGCGTTTGATGTTATCAAGAAACTCTTAGGTGTTAGTGATTGACATGATCTCATGGTCTAAGGATTAGGATCACTTCGTAAGATGGTATAGCAATATAAACTCAATGAATTTGATCGTAATGCTATACTTCGGATGAATGTTCATCACACCATTACACTAATGTTGTGACCTCGTTATTAACAACATCCAATGTCCATGATCAGGAAACCTATGATCATCTTGTTAATCAACGAGCTAGTTTATAAGAGAGGCATAACTAGGAACTTTCTTTTGTTTATTAAACACACATGTATTAACGTTTCCGTATTAATACAATTATAGCATGTAAAATAAACATTTATCATAAATAGGAATACGATAATAACCACTTTATTATTGCCTCTCGGGCATATTCCCTTCAGTCTCCCACTTGCACTAGAGACAATAATCTAGTTTGAAAACTTTGTGTATTGAACACCTATGGCTTTCTGGTGTTCCAAATACGCAATTGCAAGTGGTTAACATAATCTACGGATCTGACGCTTCAGGTCCATGTGTATTTGCATGTCTTTGCGTCTCCACGCATCACTCATTCTCCAATGAGATGGCATTGTATAAATTTGGTCTTTTGGTGAGACCTTTAGTTCCTTGGGGTTAAAACACATCGATACTATTGTCATACAATATATCTTTAGTGTTAGCCCGTTGCGAACCACACCTTAGTTTCATAACAAACTACTTGACACAAATTCTCTCCTTTGCTACTACTATAGCAATCATATACTTAGCCTTTTGTTGTAGTATTCGTCACAATGTCTTAACTTTGGAACTCTTCCAAATACATCATGGAATCCCCTTTCCATTACATTGTGCCACCCATAGTTTAAATTGAGATAAAATTAATTTGTATCTTGTGACAAATCTAGTATCAATGTAACGCTTTACAATGAACTATTTGTAATTGTTTGTCACCTCTACACAAATATATATTCTTAGTTCTTCCAAAAGATCATAAGAATATCCTCACTATCGTCCAATGATCATTTTATGATTCATTCTGGTATATGCTCATAACACTTAGAGCATAGGACATATCTGGATGTGTACATATCATGGTATGATTGATCAAAATATTCTCGTGATTGCACTCATCAAGTGTCAAAGCACTTGAATCTTGTTTCACTTATGAAGTGTCGATACACTTGAATCTTAATTCAATTCCTTTCCATGCAACAAGAACTGTTTCTTGGTGTTTCTATATTGAACTCCTTCAATATCTCATATATGTACGTTTGGCATAAACATATTAGCGTTACAGTCTATCCACTATAGACATTCATGTTAAATATTCTGGTTTTGCCTAAGTCTTTCATCGAAATGAAATTCTTAACCTTTGTCAATAAAAGATACATCATTTCTAATCAACAAGATGTCCTTCACATAATGTATTAGAAATATGTCTCAGCGCTCCCACTTAATTTCTTGAAAATGCAAGCATCTTCATCGTCTCCAGATGAAAAACTCATTTTTCATCATGGTGAAGATTCCAACTCCGCGATGCTTACTTCAACCATTGAAGTTTGCATGCCCTTTTAGCATCCTTTGAATTTAACAAAACCCTTTGGACCGTGTCATATACAGGTCCTAGGTAACCATTCTATTAGAAAAACTTTGTTTTGTTTATTCATCTACCATATACCAAATTATATGTAGTGGTTGCTACTTTAATCCGTTCAGACTAAATATCGCTATGAAAGATTAAATCTTGTCATAGTCAACTCTTTGAACATTGTCATAAAATACTTTACGCCATGTCGAATATTTCATAGATGTGAGACATCCATGTGTGTTTCTTTATAGATCCAAATACGACCGATAGGTTTTTACACCTTTCCGGAGGGTCGTCCAAGTTCAAAACTTGATTTCTCGTATATGGAACTATCACGGATTTTATGCCTTCAAGCCATTTGACGGAGTCAGGACCCATCATCGCTTCTTTGTATGTATTCGGTTCATCATTGTCAAACAATAATGTTTTACTCTCAAATCTTAGCATTTGATTGTTTAACCGACCTTCTTGGTTCAATAGGAACTTTAGACCTCCGTGACCACAACCTTTGAGGCACATAAGCTATGAGCATTATGGCAGCCTCTAGAACGATTTTCTAGTGCAACTCAAAGACATTTAGCTAAGGTTCGTTAAACTTATCAAAGTTCTATTGTCCTCCCACTTAACTTTTGCGAAAAATTTCTTTTTCAAGAAACTTCACATTTCAAGCGACAAACCCTTTTGTCCTCGGTGTTATGGAGGAATAACCATTTGTTATTCGGAATAACCTACAAAGACATGCTCATCCGAATTCGGTTGTAAACATCTTACTTATGTTTAGCATACCAAAATTTAAGAAATGACAACTTGGGTTTTACCCCAAACCATAACTTCCATGGTGTCATTTCAACGGATCTAGATGGAGCTCTTTTTCAAAGGTAAAAGCGGTAGTCTCTAAAGCTTTAATCTTTTAAAACATAATGGCAGTTTTATAAATAACACCTTTGATCCAACCATGTCTCACAAGGTTTCATTACAAATCTCAAACACTCCATACTCCTATGGTGTTTGGAGATGTAAATCTAGGTGTTTTGCTAAACTTGCAACTCAAATAAATCCCTTTATGATAAAATCATAATTCATTTATTTTTTGTTACACTTGTAACTCAAATAAATCCCTTTATGATCAAATCATAATTCATTTATTTTCTTGTTACAATGATTTTCCACTTCATCTTGAAAGTCTTTGAAACATTTTCAAATATTTCATACTTCTTTCTCATTAAGTGAACATTCACTCAAAATTCGGAGAAAGCATATGAAGTTGAAACCCATCGCCACTACGACACATAATGGACTACATACATCGATATGTATAAATTCCAATAATTTAGTCGTTCGTTCTTCTTTGGCCTTTGAACGAAGTTTTAATTATCACGTGGAAAGTCTCACAAGCGTCACTTGATCAAATCAAAGACTCCAAAAATCCATGAATATGGAGATTCTTCATGTTTTCTTTCCAATATAATTTAAACAGCGATGTCACTTCATAAGTGATCTTTCAATCATTTGTCTTGCGACATTTTAGCATTGGGTTTTATGGATGTGATTTCTTCAACTAGATTTGTAAATCATCCATCTTATATGGAATACGGTAATTATTTGAACAACCTTTGTTCTTATAATACCTGATTCAAATAACAATTATTAAAACAAATCTTGAAGTCAAGCCTTGATGTCAACGAGAAATACAAACAACGGTTTTTTTATGAACATCATCGCATATTCTCTTGCTAGTTACTTAGGCCATTGTGATTCATGAATTGCATCGTTCCGTATGAAATTTCATACCAACCAATTCGGTATCCAATACCCAAGAACCACATTGTTTAACAAGCAAAGAATACAACCATAACATGTATATCATATATATACCTAAATTGGATATTTCCAATCTTTTCTTTTCTGCCAAGTATATTTTATAGATTCTCTTTCAGCATTTCCTTTTCTTTTTTAAAAGAATTTATCAACATCAAAAGTGGCGCCATATACATGACACATAGTCCAAAGCGTGTATATTCAAATAATAATACCTTTGGACTTGCACTTTGAAGTAGATCACCATCATCAAAATGATCGGTATTCTTTCAAAATCCATTCTTTAGTAATCTTTTAGTGTAGTAAACATTTTACATACATATTCTATTCACCCTTATCATGACGACTTTCATGATCAAGCTACTTTAGCTTATAAAGGCGAATCGTGAGTATAACATTACTTTTCAAAACCCTTTTGGATGATTAGGATGTCTAGCATCTCCAACCTTTGTAAATTCTCATCCAATATGAGAACATATATTATACTCTATCATATTGCAACAAAAACATTGTTTCAGATATCGTTATATCTGCCACACATGATGGTTTCTGAAACAATTCTTTCAGCTCGTAGATAAACTTGATATTAAAAAAAATCAAGTATCATGGAGGCAAACATGATACTTAAGATACTAACACTGGAATTGTTACTCTCGATTTAATACCAACTATTAAATTTCATGGAGTAAATAGAGTTTTCTGAAAGTTTGCAATAGGACTTAAACTTTAGATTGACACTCAACACAATACGTTACCAGTTCGTAAAGTATATATCCAGAATTCTATAGTTCTATTATCTCAATTACAACTAAGCATAAGGTGGTGAACGAATGCCAATAACTACAAGAAATTATGCAAATTCACTTTGATTTAATTTATGATAAATTGAGTTCTACTAATCCAAATTAGAAATGAACTCCCACTCAAAAACGACATCCCTCGTGTCTTTTTGGTGATTACATGAACCAAATCCACTACACCAAGTCCGATCATCACGTGAGTCGATGTAGCTTCAAAGGCGAGCATCCATATGGTCATCATATCAAAACATATGACTCATGCTTAACCTTTCGGTCCATGTTCTGAGGCCATGTCTGTACATGCTAGGCTCGCCAAGTAAGAACCTTAGTATTCGCGTGTGTAACTCTTACACCGAGATATGCTCATGGATTCAAGTACACCCGATCATCACGTGATGTCTTGAAGCGGAAACATTGTCGGTGCATACTTAAGGAAGAACACATTTTATCTTGATATCTAAAAGAGGATCACCTTATTATGCTAACAAAGCGCTAAACAAGCAATATAAGATGCTATCAAACATCATATGTTTATTAGTGAAATGATATGGTTCCCGCAGATGATCTCTATCATGTGCACCGTGGTATGATCACTATCATACCTATATGTGTAAATCCAAGGTCTATGGAGTTTACACGCTATGTGTGTTGTAAGAGTATCATCTCATACTTCTACTTACAACATCACCATATCATAACACTAGCCCAGCAACAATCTAAACTAGACGCCTCTAATTTATCCATTGCAAATTTTACGTGGCTTAGGGATTTCGAAGATAGAACCGTTCTTACCTACGAACATGAACCACAACGAGGATAACCAAATTATTGACAACTCGTTGCAAATTAGATATTGACTATAGTAGGAGAGACAGACACCCGCTATCCACTTATGCAAAACTAGTTGCATGTCAAGCGTGGAACATGTCTCATGTGCGAGGACATGTAAAGTTTGTCCGGGCCGCTTCATCCCACTATGCCACCAATATCCAAAGTACAACTAAGAAGCAATAAAATGATCATCATCGCCCACATACTCATATGTGTACTACCCGTGCAAAGTATCGACGCATAGATCCGGCTCTGATACCACTGTAGGGTTCGCAGCATAGAAAACAAAAATTTTCCTACGATGGGAACAACTATGTACCAAGATCTATCTACTAGATACAAACAACGGGCGGATGTATATCCGTAGAGAACATACCCTTGAAGACCGACAAAGCTTAACGAGTCCAAACTTGTGGTTGATGTAGACGATCTCTTGCCGATCTCAAGATCGAGAGGAAGTCCTAGCGCTGCAAAACAGCAGCGCATCCGTGCTCGCACACACGTTCGAGGCACCGAGCAACCTTCGCCTCCTCGGTCCAGCGATGCAGCGGAAGCACAAATCTTTCTTGCCGAATAGCCACCGGGAACATGTATCTCGCTAGTCCGAGACCATGGGGAATAAATTCTAGAGGGGGAGAGAGATCCTTCACGAGGAGGTGTGGTGTGAGAGGAGGAGAGGGGGGCCTTTTATAGGGGATAGGGGGGCACCCAAGGGGCATGGAGCCCAGCCATGGGGCTGCCCCCACCTCTTCCACATTCATGTGGGTGGAGATCCCACTCAAAATAAAAAGCCTCCACTCCCATTAAAAAGCCTCCACTCAAAAATCCACTCACATGCATTAAATTTCCACCAAATTTAATGCAAGCTCTCATTTAAATAAAACTCTTTTATTTATTTATTCAGAATTTTGTTAATTACTTTAATTAACAAACATTAACATAAAACCCCTTGCTAGTATTCCATTTCACATGCAGAACCTAGTTTCAGTAATTTCAACCGAAGCTTGATTTGTCTAGTGAAATAAATTCCTCGCTTTCCTTTTCTTTTCGGCATAAAACTTTTGCTCCAATTGGATGTCGGTGTCTCTTAAGTGTGTCACCCTACGGTTCGCGAATAATGTGGACATGATCGAGACCCCTCTCGGATCAATAATCGAGCGGGATCCGAGACCCATACCGACTCCACACATTCAACGATGACTTTCTTGTGATCGTCGGAACCTTTACGCTAGTATCTTAATCCTTTTGTTTCGCGATATATTACATGTCCAAGATTCGATCATCGGTATCTCCATACCTAGTTTGATCTCAATTCTTGACATGCACTCTTTTCTCGTTCTGATATAACATTCTAGTGATCAAATCACTTGCTTGCAAGCTAAACAATGTGATATCACCGAGAGGGCCTAGAGTATATCTATCCGTCATCGGGATGAACAAATTCCACTCTCGATCCATGGGCCTCAACATAACACTTTAGTAGTTCTGAATCCATCTTTATAATCACCCTGTTACGGTGTGACGTTTGATGTTATCAAGAAACTCTTCCGGTGTTAGTGATTGACATGATCTCATGGTCTAAGGATTAGGATCACTTCGTAAGATGTTATAGCAATATAAACTCAATGACTTTGATCGTAATGCTATACTTCGGATGAATGTTCATCACACCATTACACTAATGTTGTGACCTCGTTATTAACAACATCCAATGTCCATGATCAGGAAACCTATGATCATCTTGTTAATCAACGAGCTAGTTTATAAGAGAGGCATAACTAGGAACTTTCTTTTGTTTATTAAACACACATGTATTAACGTTTCCGTATTAATATAATTATAGCATGTAAAATAAACATTTATCATAAATAGGAATACGATAATAACCACTTTATTATTGCCTGTCGGGCATATTCCCTTCAGAGACTCAACATAATAGTGGATGAAAGGCTCTTCATAAAGGGAAGCAGTGATTTCAAGTTTCAAAAAGAGGTTCCAAATATTATGGTACTTGTTAGATTTCAGCCCTCATTGCCCCTATCATAAGCATCTTGAAGTGATTAAGGTTAGAGTGAACAAACTATGGAGTATATGCTTGTCAAAGTATAAGTTGGCAATCTCATGTCCCTTGAATACGAGGGTCACACCTCATGCTACTCAACTTCAGTCACCTGTAAGTTCTTAGAATAGTAAGTACATGTGTATCATAGAGAACCGCCAACGGGGTTCCCTTGCACATGGTACAAGAGATTTCCCATAACCAAAATGACAAGGCAAGCAGACAATGAGTATCTCAGCGATCTTTTTATTTACTATGTGCATAGCTTTTTATTGAGGATGCTTCACATATAGTTCATTATGGTGATGCTGCAAGTTTCCACCATGATTAGGCATTGCTTAGGCTAGCGGCCCAGGCATTTCTCTAACACAAACTACTTTATTCAAGCAAACTAAGCAAAGCAAACGAAAATTAAGATGTTCCAATAACAACACAACATCGCATGAAACAATAAAAACCAAGTGTCTAGAAAGACCTGAGCTTTTTATTGATGAAGAAGGGGATGCATTGGGCATCCCCAACATTTGACGCTTGTACCTCTTGGATATTTCTTGGGGTGACACCGGGGTGGAATCCCCAAGCTTGAGCTTTTGTCCATTCTTCATCTCATCACATCATTCTCTCTCTACACCGGAAATTTTTTCCTTCATACAAAACTTCACACAATCTTCATTAGCAATATTAGTGTATTCAAAAGATAATAGACCATTGGGTTTAGCTTTATAACAACAAAATTTTCACTAGAAACACAAACTACTGTAGCAACTCCTTCAAAATGCTCAATTCCCCAAAAGAGAACTCAAAAAGGAATCAATAAGAAGCAAATGCAAATAATGGCAGAAATCTGTCAAAACAAACCAGCAGGTAGAAATCAATTTTTTCGAAAATCTTATTCTGCTCAAATCAAAAAGTGTTGAACTAATGAAAGTTATCTAACATACTGGGGGATTTATTCGTAAATTTTTAGCTCAATCCGACTTACAGAAACTTCTCACGAATGTTTATGGTGGAGGACAGAAATCTGTTCTGGGACAGCAACTCCCCAAATCTCACTTCCCTCTCATTAGAGTTCATTCTTGGCACAAAAAGCAAACAAAAAGGATAAAGAGAGATCATTACTGAAGTAATAACTTCCAATACTCAAGGAAAATCTTGGGTTATCTCCCAACAAGTACTTTTCTTTAACGCCTTTAAGTTAGGCACAAGAAGTAAGAAATCAAGTATTTTCAAATGAAGCATTTAGATCAATACTTGCAAAGTCTTCAACTGTATCTCATCCAAATGATTTTTGGAGGATCCTTTCTCATCTCTCTTTGGTTTACTACTTTCATCAAAAGGATTTTTAGAAACAATCCAATCAAAATTCTTTTCAAAGTCCTCATGCATCCCAACAAGCATAAAGGGTATGGGTATCTTAAATTCCTCTCTAGGCTTAGTTTTATCAGAAGTACCCACAACATCTACACATGAGCCTTGCATATTGAAACGCTCAAAGACCTTTTTGGCTTCCTTATCAACATCATGGAACTCTTTGAGTATAGTTTCAAGAATGAATTCTCTCTTTTCAGCATTCTTTTCTTCTTTTAGTTTTAGGAACAAAATTTGCATCATGGGGTTAAGGCTAACAAACCTAGCTTCCAGCATATGAACTAAAGAAGCAGCAGCAATTTCATAATTAGGAGCAAGTTCTACTATAGATCTATCCTCATGCTTGATAACATGATTAAATAATTCTTCAATATTATCTTTCCCAATTATGGAGCCATTACCTATTGCAAGATCCTTCAGGGTGAACTTGGGGAACAACATGGTGAGCTAGAGCAAGGTGGCAACTAGAGTAGGAACTGATTTTTTTTGTTTTTGAAAAGAGAAAGAAAACCAAACTAAACTAATTTTTTTTGGATTTTTTGATAAAAAGAGGCAAACAAAACCAAGCAAAAGAAACTAAGCAAACTAAAAACAAAGTAAAGAGAAAGTTTGAGGAGGACTCCCCTTCTGAAGACGTCCTTAGCCTTCCCGGCAACGGCGCCAGAAAGAGCTTGATGGCGCCCAGTACTGTCGTGGGACGCTTTGTTGGAAACCCTAAGAGCAAGGTGTGATGAGCACAGTAGCAAGTTTTCTCTCAGTAAGAAACCAAGGTTATCGAACCAGTAGGAGGAAGGAAACGTCTCAAAGGTGTTGCAAGCAACGTGGAAACCTGCACAACACAAACTGAAGACTTTGCCCCAACGAATCAGTGAGGTTGTCAAGCTCACCGGTTTGCTGTAACAAAGGATTAACTATATGGTGTGGAAGATAATGATGGTTTGCAGCAAGTAAACAATAACAGTGGAAGATGTATAAATGGTAAAGATTGGACCGGGGGCCATAGTTCACTAGAGGTGCTCTCCTTAGATAAACAACATGGCATGAGGGGTAAACATATTACAGCAGGGCATTTGACAGGAACTGAGCAAGGCATAACAATGCAATACTAGACATAAATATCCTATGAGATTCGATTGAGCAATACAACAATCTACATAGACCACCATCCAACTGCATCTATGACTAGAAGTCCACCTTTGGGTTATCATCCGAACCTCCTCCAGTATTAAGTTGCAAGAAACAGACAACTACTTTAAACAAAGTGTGTAAGGTAAATAATCCACTTGTTCCATGAACAAGAGACCGTTGTTTTCTCCCTAGTGGCAACATCACATCTACAACCGAAGAGATTTCTGTCACTTCCCTTGGAAACTAGAGGCATGAACCCACTATCGAGCATAAATACCCCCTCTTGGAGTCACTAGAAACTACTTGGCCAAGATAGCTACTAACAACGGAGAGCATGCAAGATCACAAACAACACAGACATGATAAAATCAATAATACAAAACCATTAATCAATCTGACATAGTAATCTCAATATCCATCGGATCCCCGCAAACATAACATGCATGATTACAAATATATTTGATCTTGACCATGAACGAAGCTCACAAGATCTAGCTACTACATAGACTCGTAGTCCAAGGTGGAACTAATCACGCTTCATACCGGAGAACAAGGCCTCCGGGATGATCTCCCCTCCGACAGGGCGCCGGGAAGAACTTCAGATCCCCCTGATCTAGGGATGATGGTGGCGGCGGCTACAGACGGTTTCATGGAATATTGATCGGGTACTTATTTAGGCATCAAGGGCTTCTTATAGGCTAAGAGGCGAGGCTAGGAGGCGGCCAGGGGGCCCACACCTTGCCTAGGCGCGGGCCCACCCTAGGCCGCGCCTGGGGGGTGTGGCCATCCTGTCGCGCCCCTCCGTCTCTCCTATGGACTCCGTGTTCTCCTCGGTGAAATATTGACTTTGGCTTTTGTCTCGTCCAATTTCGAGAATATTGATTTTCTGTCTTTCTGAAACCAAAAACAGAAGAAAACATGCAACTGACACTGTGGCAACTTGTTAATAGGTGAGTACCAGAAAGCATATAAAGACACCTCAAAGTGTAGACAAAGCAAAACAAAGTAGATACTAAACAAACATGGAACATAAAAACACTGTGGCAACTTGACCATGCACGCTGCACTAGTGCCTAAGTTGGGCATGCATCATCCCATGAGCACGCACCTCTGCTCCGCCATTCCATTCCATGCCACCACACCACCAAGAGGCTTTGCTGCTACGTAGTAAATGCCAATACTCCATGAACTTCCTGGGAAAGATCCCCAGGCACGCCACCAAAAACCTGGGAAAGATCCCCCACCACCATCTGCTCAAGGGCTCGTCACAACCACAGCATATGCGCATGCGCTCTATCCCTGGATGCGGGTACACAGGGACTTCTGCTAAAAGAGTGTTGTCATCGGACTTGCAAATTGTAGCGAGGCGCTCACCTCGATCCCGGAGTCATACGGACTTGAAAAGAAATAAGGTTTTTATTATTGCCTCGGTGGCATACATACTACGAATACAGCAGTGTAATAAAATTGATACATCCCTTCCTTTATTCTGCAGCAGAAAAGTGACAACTAGCGAACTGGAACGCTGCATGCACTCATCACCATGCCATTGTTTCTTTACTTTTATTTTCCATACGGGTTTTGAACTAGAAACCACATTAGCTCTCCACTACAACACGAGCTGGCGCCAAGATCTTGTTATTAACTTCCTTTGTGGCACCGTTGAACTCTTTCAACCACTTGGCTGACTTCTTCATGATACGCTTGAAGCCGTCATTGCGGTCGATGTAGACGATGCCAAAGCGTGATAAGTAACCCATAGACCACTCGAAGTTGTCTATTAGACTCCATGTGAAGTGGCCCCGCACGTCCGCGCCTAAGCTGAAGACACGTTTGAAAAAAAATCCTTATCATTCAACCATGTGCATGTAATGTGTGTGTATATATATATGCATGATTATATTGTACCAAATATCGAGTAATCAATATTCTACTAGGGTATGTATGTAGGTAAAAGTGCAAAAATAAATAAACAAGAAGGGAGATTTTTAGTATTGGTATAGTTACTCTATTGCTTCTTTGATTGCTGTCATGTGTTGTTGGAGGTACTCTATCCTTAACGGGTCATCTAACGGGTCTGTCATGGGGGGTTTCCCCAGCCATCCATGTCTGCGGTTCCTGTACACAAAATTTAAATCCATCATGAGCCATCTCTAAACATTAATTTGTTCTGAAAAAAGTCAGAAAAACATCTTATAAACGGTCATGTCTATTGAGTAGGTTCCTGTGAAGATATGCAAACTTTTTATTAATTAGAAGCTACCTAATCTACAATACTACTAACCTTTCTCAGTGATATATTAACATTATGTGGCATTGATATATACTCACACATATCACTACTTACCATTCTCGGTGATGTATATTGGTGGGTTTCCATATTTTTCCTTCATGAGCAGAAGGATGTCCTTTAGCCCTTTTGGGTACGATAAAATCCAATACATTCCAAGCTGCATATTGATGAAAAACTTGTAATCAATAATCAAAATAGTTGATTGATTTGCGTAAGATTTATTGCAAAATAAAAGCATTAGCATGTCTATGTCGTTTAACCTTTTCCTTGCAAAAGTTCAAGTAAGTGTACTTTTTCTCTGCATTTTTGCAAAGATAATATATTTTATATAAAAATGACCAAATTAAGTAGTATCTAGGAATATACATACATCAGGACCAATAGGAATCCCATTGCTGTCGTTAACTGGTCAAACAAAAAAAGGTGCAGGATTAGTATGACAATATAAAATTTATCAATGGAACATGTGAAGTACCAGGGTTAGTCCTCGAGAATATTTTCTTACATTCAGGTGTGGAGTAGGCATCGTCGGTATTTAGCTTTGGTATAATTTCCGGTGAAATGTCAATATGCTCGGAAAACCTAGCGGTGTAGTAGTTGATCCCTACGAAATCGTATGAGGACACTAGCTTCTCTTGCTCAGACTTGGTGAAGAAGGGTAGGCGATCTCCCACCAGTGACCTCATAGAGAAGGGGTAGTCACCACGAACCATTGGCTCTAGGAACCATCCGATGTGGAAGTCAATTGATCTTTCTTGGGCCTGTTGATCGACGAAGTTGTTTCCATATGGCTCGTAAGCCATTACGTCCATAACCATACCTATTTGTCCATCATCACCCTGAATACATGATCCGTCAATATAAGTAAGTGTGTATACTAGTGGGTGTTACTTGTCTACTAGATTGTGTGTGTGTGTACATACATATGTGTGTGTCACTTTAATTATGTGTGTACCTTATAGAACTTGTTGTAAACATCAACAGTCTCAGCATGTGCTAGGAGGAGGTTGTGGCCAACAATGTACGGCTGTCTGAGCGCGTCTCCTTGTGGGATGGCACAGTCCATGCCTGGCGAGCAAAGCCCAGGGGCATGCAACCCCGTTCCATAGGCCAAACCACAAAATGAGTGTGGCTCGTTAAAGGTGATCCAATTCTTCACCTTGTCGCCGAAGTGCTCAAAGCACACCGTCGCATAGTCTGTGTAATCTTTTCTGAAAAATTTCAAATCAAACGCAATGATAAATAGTTATGTAGTTTACTAACACACTGTCCAATGAAAATAGAACATTGTTTGTACTCTAAATATTAATTAACCTTTTCAGTCATCTTTCTCTAATAAATAGATATGGCATACGGAGCCCCATCATATAGTATATTCTTGTTGTTCAAAACATATATAACAATGTTACAGTTCATAGTTTTTATACATATCATAATTGGGAGTTGTTGGTCTTTCTTAAGCGTCTTTGAAATAAATAGTAATTCTTTTGCTTGCTGCATACTTACACAATCCTCCTATCTAAGAAGTCGTTGTACTTGTCTGCCAGTGCTTGAGGGGTGTCCCAGTGGAAAAGCGTAATATATGGCTTTATGCCTGAATTGGAACAAAAAATAATAATTTGTACAACATTTGCGAGATATCTTATTTAAGCACTAATTAGACAAAGAAGAAAATTTGTTTCACCGTTCTCTATCAAGCAATCGAGCAGGTCATTGTAGTACTGGATGCCTTCATGGTTTATGCCTCCCTCGAGCGTCCCCTCTGAAAGAGGTAATAGGCATGTGCTGAAATTAGCACCTCAACAATATAATAATTCAGGTCGGATGCATATGTAGAACACATTGTTACTGTTCCTAACCTATTCATTGTACAAAACATATTTGGTTATTGTGTATTTACCTGGCAGTATTCTCGGCCAAGAGATTGAGAACCTGTACGAGTCCATGCCTATTTCCTTCAGCATTCTGACATCCTCCTGCGTAAATAAATGAGGACAAGTTTTTTTACGGGTAATGAGGACAATATATTATGATCCATATTTTTTGCACGACATGAAATTGTATCTTTCACAATATTTTTTATATGTAAGGCACATGTATAAAGGACACCTGCAATTGTTTCGATCTTCCCAATTCTAATTTTTGCTATAATCAAGACTAGAAATCATAATTCCTACGTAGGAAATAATTCATGTCCTTATTAAATATTTTAATATATCTAAGTATTTTGCATTATTTTTTAAAGATATATATGTACATCCAATTTTCACGATAAATTGTTCAAAATATCTCGTGTTCCATTAGTGTGATTATAGTAGTTGTCTTGAATCTTCCCAGTCATGAGCTATGCAGCGCATTTAAAAAAGTGTTCCTCCAAAATCATCAGAGAAAACTTACACACATATGTATAGCTAGTTGCTGACATCTCGGTACTTACTTTATACATATAGTAGGAGTTTGCTGCAACATCCCCATTGCTCCCGTCCATTATCCGCTCTATTCATATGCACATGCAAGGAGGAGAATTTAGGAAAGAACAATATCATATGTTTGTAATACCGAAAAGTACATCTTATTGTTGGTATAAGGTTGTGTATATGTTACCAGGATAATTGTGGCAGAAGTTGTCCCAAGAGCTTGGCCCCTTGCCACCTTCATTCCAAACACCTTCAATCTACAAAGATGACATACATAAAATTTTGTGCAATCCAACAAGCCATTAACATGCTTTCTGACATCATAATCTTTGTTAGCAACTAGCTATCATTGTATTTAAACAGTATCTCCTACAGATTAACAAAAAAAATGTATAAATTTGTGCTAGAAATTTACTTAGTACGCTGCACTGGCGGCACCGAACATAAACTCAGGGGGGAACCAGTCCCTTTTAGGGATTTGCCATGGCTTCAGCTTTCCATTTTCAAGCGCACTGCTTATTCTTGCTGCTCGTGAACTAAGTGTAAGGTTACACCTTCTCTTACTCTTTTGTGCTGGATGAGCAGATAGGTGCCATAAATTCTCACTATTTGCTCCTATGTGACTTCTAAAGGAAGGATGGGTGCTGTTACTCAGGGCTGAACAAAGGAGAGCCATTTCTTGCTAGCTGGCTAAAGTGTTGTGAGCAGCTGACTAGTGAGAAGCCCTTGTAGGCTGGTGCGTCTATTTATAGACATGGATGCCAAATCTGTGAAATGAGTGTTACTTGAATCAGAATGAAACTATGGTAGAGGAGAATATCCCTTTGAGTCAAACGCAACCATATAAATTAAGTTTTTAACATTGAAAAAAAAACTTGTAGTCGAGTGGCATATACTACTCCTTCTGTTTCAAAATATAAGATGTTTTAGTGTGTAGATTCAGAGTAAATCTCTTCGAACTTATACACTAAAAGATGTTTAGATACATTATCTTTACAAATCTAAAATATTTTATATTATGAAACGAGGGAGTATATTTAAACTTGGACACATTAATTAGAACACATACATTAAGAGAGAAGTGGCGAAAGCTGGCTCTTTGACTATCAATCTCTAGCCTAATATGCAGGCTGTAACTATCACGGAATCTATTTTTATCTTCAGGTAACATTAGACCAAGGGCATGGCTCTGCTTTCTATAGAGATCAAAAAAATGCGTTCAGTTTGGGGGCTCCATCTCTACAGCAAGTACTACTTCGTGATCACATGCAGTCTGCTAAGTTGAACGACGCGATCGGATGATCACATGCCGGGTGGACCCTCGTGCCAGCAAGTACTAGAGACGTATGTACGTATATAGTGTAATATATGGCTTGATATGAACTTATATTACGTGACCATTCGGCCAGTCCAAAAAGAAATATAGTCTAACATATGGCTTGATATGAAAACACACGCATGAACGCACGCACGCACACACGCACTCACAAACACACGAGAGTAAAAAGAACGTGAAAGATCAGTATTCCACAAGTAAATTTGTTAAATTACAATGGATTCCACCCCTTTCCTGGGTCAAGAATATATGCACACATCTTGTAAGTATTTTTGTTCAGCTTGGGATTCCATCTCTACATGCAAGTGTTACTCAGAGCAAAGATGCCCCCATCGACACATCTTGTAAGTATTTTTATTTTCAAAAACTTGTTCTCCACGACTCAATCAACTTTAGGTCAAAATATTTTTCATTTTATTATATGGACGATTTATAACACATATGGAAAATGATGCATACTAGTGCATGGTTTAAGGCGGCCGTTCTGGCCCCGCCGCCCCGCCTTCCCTCGACGACACCTTTCCCGGCCAGCTGCCAATGCCTCTGGTGATTCTCTCTACATGATCGAGTTCCCTTCCCTGGTCGGGTGCCCTCGCCGAGCTTGTCCCTGTGACAATCTCCCTAGAGTAGCTACAACCAAATGTGATTGCGCTTGGTTTCGCTCTGCTACGATCCGAGGTGTTTCCTGAAGCTAACACAACAAGTGGTGTAGGGCACAAGGACACGCCTTGTGTGCTAGTACGGACTAGGCACAACCAGCTCCTCATAGCCTTATGTGCCCCTCTAGCATCGAAGACTTGCCACACAATCTCCTGCTTAGATAGACGGGATATGCCACCATTGCCATGAAGACGGGCATTGGACTACGATGTGTTGTGAGCCACTCGGGTGCGATAATTGTCGCCAATTCGGTCACAAGGCGAAGTGCTGCATGGGGAGAACAGCTCTTCGTCCTCCATCGGTCCAAGTTCACGAACTGTTGTTTTCCCCTGTCCTCAGATGCAGCTGGAGCCACCTCACCAGCCTTGGAAGATATGCAGTCGATCCTCGCTAAGCAAGCCATTTTGCTTCACTCCGAGCTTTACGGTTGCATCGTGTTAGTTGATAGTTTCTTCTTGGCACATCCCTAGTTTCGGCTGAAGCCCCTCCTCTAGTCGATATCAACATCGGTTTAGGTGATGTTGGGGAAGAAGGCTGCTACCCCGTGTGGCATGACCTCCCGATTATAGCTGCCCATTTGGCTGCTACCTCTAAGAGTGAGGTCATGCCTTTGATATGTTGACCATCCTAGAGCTATAGTAGTTGTGTAGAAAGTTGACTCCTCCTCTATCAATGATGCATCTAGAGGTGGAAACGCTTGGGTCCTCGATGGTGGCTTCCACAACGCCATCATTGGAGACGAGAAAGCTGCTTGTCTTCATTGGCTTTGATGCCCTTTTTACAAAAGAGTTTTGTGACCTTCTTATTAGTTTGGAGATGGTTAGCCCTGGATGTGGCACAAAGATTGGTTGCCTCCTATTGGTGAATGATATGTGAGCAAATTTAATAAGGTGAATGAATTTCTCAGAAGAAAAAAATAAGAAGAGTGGCGTCACTAGGAAGGCATCTGCACTGCTTGATGGATGGTTCTCATCTCTTCGGGTTATCATGTTTGTGATATTTGTTGATGTGTCTTCAGTGGGGTTTCTTTGGTGACGTGGCGGTGATCAATGTGTCGAGAGTTTGTGGTTCTAGCGGGTTATTAGGAGAGTTCGTTGGTCTACCTAGGTGATCAAAGAATTGCATTCTTTGGGATAGTTCGCTTGTGCTATGGTTGTAATGGTTTTCACATGATCTTCCATTAATTAACTAGACAATTCTCTTCTTCTTAATTAATAGATTAGAATAATTCATTTGCGCCCATTTCAAAAGAAAAAACTTCTAGCTCTCGCGGGACAATTTTCAACATTTTTAAGTTGATGAGTATAAGGCACTTGCCACTTAATCCTTTAGTCCGGTTATATTATTTAAAAAATCAAGTCTTATATATTTACATTCAGCCAGACTCCAATAACATTTGAAGTTGAGATGTCAACCTGGCCGGCATGTTTATGGGCTACTTTTACAAATCCGCAGCCATATATACTAAAAGTGAAATACATACCTAATCCAATCGAATGATATAGTATCTATGAAGAAAGTCTTGCTATTACTAATGCGAGTTTCAAACTTCCCAAGGCGACGTATGCATGGGCAAGAAAAAAGCGATGAGCACTAGAAATTATCACAAAACATGCAAGGGAATATCTTGGCATTAATTCAGACTTCTATATTAGTATCAATCATTTTCCCCTCTCATTCTCGACCTAAAATCTTTCCCCTCTCATCCAAAATTTGATGGGGAATAGCAGGCGCTCTGCTTTTGCATTATAGAAGAGGGGGGGGGACCCATGTAATTATAGTGGAGTGAAACAAAAATAAAGAAAAGAAAAGGGAGTCCACTTGGGAGCGACTCCGATGATGGCCACAATCACAAAGACACAGATGGCGAAAACCCTAAACCTCGGGCTGACTTCTAGCCAATCTTAGTAACTCAATGTCTGCCTTGATCATCGCTGCCGCAGCAATGGCCGGTAGCGATTCACTCTGAAAAATTCTCCTACCTCTTTCTTTCCAAAGGTGCGAGATGATGTAGATCGATAGGGAGATGTCTTCCTTCTTCTGCGCGTCCATCTTGCCACGGCGACACTAGAGGAAAAAGGGCCATCCGTTCGCGACCCCTCGGAGCATTAGTCCCGGTTGCGCCACCAACCGACTACTAATCTGGCGTCCCGATTGAGCGGGCACGGGCCGAGGGCATGGGTCCCGGTTGGTAAGGGGCATCGTCGGTTGGAGCCACCAACCGGGACTAAAGGTTTGGCCAGCCACGTGGCGTGTACGCTGCTAGTCCCGGTTCTTTGGCTCCAACCGACTAAAGACCCTGCCCTCTATAAATGCATGACCCCTCTGCCTCCACTCTGTTTTTTCGAATGGTGTAAGGTGTGAGGGTGTGTGCTAGTTTTTTCTCATGCATGCATTGTAGGTGTTTGTTGAAATGTTTGAGTGAAAAATCCCGTTGAATTTCTCATAGAACAAAAATATAGAAGATGTCCGAGACGCACTTGAGCTTTCTCCTCTTTATTTCCCTCGATCGAGGTTAGCAATCTTATCTTTTCTAGGTCATTGATACAATTCATGTGTCGGTGTGAATTGGTTATTTCACTATTTATGATGTCCTGTTTTTTGATAAACTTACTTATATGATGCAGATGAACGGTCGGGAATGGATGTACGGTGACCGGCGGGTAGCCGGGTATATCAAAGGCGTGGATAAATTTATCGATGTGGCTACGGCAAACAAAGAGAATGGATTTATAAGTTGTCCATGTGTTCAATGTCGGAACAACAAGGTACTCTTCCTCGAAAATCATTCGCGGCCACACCGATTATGAAAGGTTTCATGCCCAACTATAATTGATGGACCAAGCACGGGAAAGAGGGGTTATGATGGAAGATGGTGAAGAAGAAGATGATGATAACAACTATCATCATATGTTTCCTGAATACAGTGATATCTGCAATGGAAGACAATGGAGGAAAAAGGTGAAGAACGTGCATCGGATGAGCCGGTGATGAACTTGGTAGGGTCATTTCGATGCAAAGCGAAACAGAAAATGAGAAGTTGAAGTTAGAGGGCATGTTAGAAGATCACAAGAAATTGTTGTACCCAAATTGTGAAGATGGCAGCACAAAGCTCGGTACCACCTTGGAATTGTTGCGATGGAAGGCGAGTGTGGTCTAAGACTCCTCATTTGAAAAGATGCTGAAAATAATGAAGCGAAGTTTCCAAAACATAACGAACTTCCGAGAGTACCTCTGAAGCAAAGAAGACTCTCATCCTTTGGGATTAGATGTGCAAAAGATACATGCATGCATTAATGATCATCCTCTACATGAAGGAGTATGAGAATTTAGATAAATGCCGGTATGCACAGCGTTGCGGTATAAGATCGAACGAGATGACCCTGGTGATGTTGAGGAGAGCCCCTCAGGAAGGGTTCTGCTAAGGTTATGTGGTATGCTCCTATAATACCAAGGTTGAAACGCATGTTCGAAACAAAGAGCATGCCAGGTTGTTGCGATGGCACAAAGAAGACCGTAAGAAAGGCGGGGAGTTGAGACACCTGGCGATGGGTCACAGTGGAGAAAAATCGAGAGACTTCCCGGACTTTGCGGTGGCGCAAGGAACTTATGGTTTGGTCTAAGTACGGATGGCATGAATCCTTTTGGGGAGAGCTGCGATCCACACACTGGCCCGTGACTCTATGTATCTACAACCTGCCTCCTTGGTTGTGCATGAAGCGTAAGTTCATTATGATGCCGGTGCTCATCCAAGGCCGAAACAGCAACGCGACATTGATGTGTACCTTAGGCCATTAGTTGAAGAACTCTTACGGTTGTGGGGCAAACCGGTGTACGTGTGTGGGATGAGAACAAGCAGAGCCATTTAATCTCGAGGGTTGTTATTCGTAACCATCAATGATTGGCTGCTCTTAGTAACCTTTCGTGACGGACAAACAAAGGATATAAGGCATGCACCCAATGTTTAGATAAGACCGAAGGTACATATTTGCATAAATGCAAGAAGGTTGTGTACCTAGCGAATCGACGATTTCTTCTGAACAATCATCACGTAAGAACGACAGGCCAGCATCTTAAAGGTGAGAGATCACGGAAGAAGCTGAACTCCTCTGGTGATGATGTATTTGGTATGGTCAAGGACATAGAAGTAATCTTTGGAAAGGGTCCCGTGGTCAATCAGTTCGAACGACGTCGCTACGGGACACGCACCCATGTGGAAGAAGAAATCTATATTTTGGGAGCTGCCATATTGGAAAGTCCTGTGTCCGCTCTTCAATCGACGTGATATGCGTGTGAAGAATCTCTGTGAACTGCTAGGATTCCTAGGCGTGTATGGTAAGACAAAAGATACACGAAGCACGGAGGACCAACAAATTATGAAAGACCCAAAGAACATGCATACAGATAACAAGGCGGATAAAGGCGTCACTTAAGTCGTGCCGACTATGCTCTTACCAAAGCGGAAGGAAATCTTTTTGAAGTCCTTTCGGTATCAAGGTGCGTCAGGCTTCTCATCTAATATAAAGGGATAATAAATATGGCAGAAAAAGTTCCAAAACCTGAAGTGTCATGATCATCACGTGATTATGGCAGATTGCTTCCGATTGCATTGAGGGGCTTCTACCGGAAAATGTTCGAGTACCCATTGTTAAGGTGTGCATTCCTCAATGCAATATCTCGAAGGTAATCAATCCGGATATTCGCCAAGGTTACGAAGGATGTGGTACAATGTCTTGTTAGTTTTGAATTGGTGTTCCCACCATCCTTCTTCAATATTATGACGCATCTCTGGTTCATCTAGTGGAAGAGATTGCCATTCTCGGTCCGGTATTTCTGCACAATATGTTCCCCTTTGAGAGGTTCATGGAGTCTTAAAGAAATATGTTCATAACCGTGCTAGACGGAAGGAAGCATCTCCAAGGGATATGGAGCAGAGGAGGTCATTGAGTTTTGTGTTGACTTTATTCGACCTTAAGCCGATTGGTGTTTACTCGCGGCATGAGGGAAGACTAAGTGGAAAAAACGCTGGGAAAGAAAGCAATGATATGTAGGGACGGATTCTTTCACTAAAGCACACTACAGTTCTACATAATTCCACCTTGGCGACTCCGTATATCGAGGAACACAAGAATATTATGCGCTCCAAAACCGGGAAGCTGAATCATGGATTACTGAGATGAACACATGAAGTCTTTCGGTGGTTGGATGCGGACACATCTCTTGAATGACACCACTGTTGGAGATCAGCTATACTTGTTGGCACGTCACCATCTTCTCTTGTATTGAATTTCCAAAGTACGAAATAAATGGGAATACATTCTACACGATCGCCCAAGATAAAAGAGCACCAACCAAAATAGTGGTGTCCGCTTTGATGCAATAGGCGAGAATGGACAAAGGACACATATTATGGTTACATAGAGGAGATATGGGAACTAGACTATGGAGTCTCTTTTAAGGTCCCTTTGTTTCACTGCAAATGGGTCAACCTGAATGGGGAAGGGGTAAAGATAGACCGGTTATGCGGAATGACAATAGTGGATCTCAACAATCTTGGTTATAGAGATGAACCATTCGTCCTAGCCAATGATGTGTCTCGGGTTTTCTATGTGAAGGACATGTCCTCCAAACCGAAAAAAGAAAAAATATGCAACGAATACATCATATGATGAGCCAAAGCGTCACATAGTTCTTTCAGGAAAAGAAACATCGTGGGAATCGAGGACAAGATGGACATGTCAAGATTATAATAAGTTTGATGAAATTCCGCCCTTCACGTGAAAAAGACCCAAGCATTCCGTTAAGTAAAGAAGATGCTCCATGGTTACGTCTGAAGCGGTCATAAGGAATGACATATGCCAAGAAGTTCATGCTCATATTATGTAACTCTAGTTCATGTCTTTCGCGGTTTGTGGCTTGACCAAGGATATCTTTCACGGTTTGTGGCCTTTAGTCCCGGTTTTGTAGTCTCGTTTTAATATTAATAAATGTCTTGAGTGTTAGTCCCATTTGTGGCTGGACCGGGAGTGCCTCTATGACCGGTTTCTTGGAGATGCTTGGGAGGATGGGCTCACGGCATCTCCTGGCTAATCGTAGTGGTGGCCTGCTCGAAAACCATCTTGCAGCTTGTAACTTCACTAACTAGATCAATACGCCTCGGATCTAACTAATTTCACATATTAGGAGTGCCTCTATGACCAGTTTCTCGGAGATGCCGGAGGGGCTGGCTCACGGCATCTACAGGCGGCCGATGGTGTCCTGCTCTCGAAAACCATCTTGCAGCTTGTAACTTCACTAACTAGATCAATCGCCTCGGAGCTAACTAATTTCACATATTAGGAGTGCCTCTATGACCAGTTCTGGAGATGCCGGAGGACTAGGCTCGTCGGCATCTCCTCGAACTGGCCGCAGCGATGGTGTCCTGCTCTCAAAACCATCTTGCATTGTAACTTCACTAACTAGATCAATACGCCTCGAGCTAACTAATTTCACATATTAGAGTGCCTCTATGACCAGTTTCTCGGAGATGCGGAGGCTGGGCTCGTCGGCATCTCCCCGACTGGCCGTAGTGGTGTCCTCGCTCTCTAAAACCATCTTGGAGATGCCTCAAACTGGAGGACTGGACTCACAAGGATGCATATTTATAGTACAAGCAGCAGCTCGGCATAATGTCGACACTCACGACATAATGTCGACACTCACCTATTATTAGTCTTGACTCATCTTTAGTCGGTTGGTGTCTCCAACCGACTAAGTTCATCTTTAGTCCCGGTTGGTGACACCATCCGGGACAAGGTACAAGCCATGCGACATAATGTCGACACTCACCCCTATTATTAGTTTTGTCTCGCCCACTGCCGAATCCCTTTAGTCGGTTTGTGACTACATCCGGACTAAATGTGTCTTGAACAATGATCATGTTTGAAAAACCTTCACAAAATGACCTATCATGTTCGAGATTTCATGGCTTCGGTCCAAATGACCGATGTTATGTGCTGAATCACGGCATAGTTTGTGATGTTGTGCCCATATTATGCATGTGTGTGGACATTGGTATGTAGAACAATGTTGCAGGAGGAAGTTTTCCTTTTGTCGCACGGAAAATCCCTTTTCCATTTTCCGAGCGCAAAAGCGGGTCGTTGTGAAGTAACCACTAAAATGCCGTTTGAATGCTACCGTCCTATTTTCCTAAAATACTAGACCACCTTACATGGACTATATCCCAACCGGTACATCTCAAACCTTTTCGTCCAACCGGATAAAAGGACAAATGTCTGCGAATCGGCGGAAGTGGGTCCGGTTTGTACTACAGTACATGATCTATCGCCCGTGATTTTTGAAAAAATCATTTTAGACTCGCAATATGTGGTTTCTTCGAGATCCAATGCAAGTTCTAACGATGTCCGTCCCCTATCTTCATGCACACCGGTTCGACCATAGTTAGAAATTGGATAATTCAAACGGGCATAATAAATTCAAAAAAATCCGAACAATGAAAATCCTTCGCGTGGTGTCATATTATGTTACATAGTTGAAAGGAAAAATACCAGACTTGGTATATTGATCATGTTTCGAAAAAACCTTCACAAAATGACCTATCATGTTCGAGGTTTCATGGCTTTCGGTCCAAATGACCGATGTTATGTGCTGAATCACGGCATAGTTTGTGATGTTGTGCCCATATTATGCATGTGTGTGGACATTGGTATGTAGAACAATGTTGCAGGAGGAAGTTTTCCTTTTTGTCGCACGGAAAATCCCTTTTCCATTTTCCGAGCGCAAAAAACGGGTCGTTTTGTGAAGTAACCACCAAAATGCCGTTTCAGAATGCTACCGTCCTATTTTCCTAAAATACTAGACCACCTTACATGTACTATATCCCAACCGGTACATCTCAAACCTTTTCGTCCATCCCGGGTAAAAAGGACAAATGTCTGCCGAATCGGCAGGAAGTGGGTCCGGTTTGTACTACAGGTACATGATCTATCGCCCGTGATTTTTTGAAAAATCATTTTTAGACTCGCAATATGTGGTTTCTTCAGAGATCCAATGCAAGTTCTAACGATGCCGTCCCTATCTTCATGCACCGGTTCGACCATAGTTAGAAATTGGATAATTCAAAGCGGGCATAATAAATTCAAAAAATCCGAACAATGAAAATCCTTTGTGGTGTCATATTATGTTACATAGTTGAAAGGAAAAATACCAGACTTGGTATATTGATCATGTTTCAAAAACCTTCACAAAATGACCTATCATGTTCGAGGTTTCATGGCTTTCGGTCCAAATGACCGATGTTATGTCTTGAATCACGGCATAGTTTGTGATGTTGTGCCCATATGATGCATGTGTATGGACATTGGTATGTAGAACAATGTTGCAGAGGAAGTTTTCCTTTTGTCGCATACGAAACTCCTTTTTCCATTTTCCGAGCGCAAAACGGTCGCTTTGTGAAGTAACCACCAAAATGCCGTTTGAATTCTACCGTCCTATTTTCCTAAAATACTAGACCACCTTACATGGACTATATCCCAACCGGTACATCTCAAACCTTTTCGTCCATCCGGGTAAAAGGACAAATGTCTGCGAATCGGCGAGAAGTGGGTCGGTTTGTACTACAGTACATGATCTATCGCCGTGATTTTTGAAAAATCATTTTAGACTACAATATGTGGTTTCTTCAGAGATCCAATGCAAGTTCTAACGATGCGTCCCCTATCTTCATGCACACGGTTCGACCATAGTTAGAAATTCAGATAATTCAAAAGCGGGCATAATAAATTCAAAAAATCCGAACAATGAAAATCCTTGGCGTGGTGTCATATTATGTTACATAGTTGAAAGGAAAAATACCAGACTTGGTATATTGATCATGTTTGAAAAAACCTTCACAAAATGACCTATCATGTTCGAGGTTTCATGGCTTTCGGTCCAAATGACCGATGTTATGTCTTGAATCACGGCATAGTTTGTGATGTTGTGCCCATATGATGCATGTGTATGGACATTGGTATGTAGAACAATGTTGCAGAGGAAGTTTTCCTTTTGTGCATACGGAAAATCCTTTTTCCATTTTCCGAGCGCAAAAGCGAATTCGTTTGAAGTAACCACCAAAATGCCGTTTCAGAATTCTACCGTCCTATTTTCCTAAAATACTAGACCACCTTACATGGACTATATCCCAACCGGTACATCTCAAACCTTTTCGTCCATCCCGGGTAAAAAGGGCAAATGTCTGCCGAATCGGCAGGAAGTGGGTCCGGTTTGTACTACAGGTACATGATCTACCGCCCGTGATTTTTTGAAAAAATCATTTTTAGACTCGCAATATGTGGTTTCTTCAGATCCAATGCAAGTTCTAACGATGCCCGTCCCTATCTTCATGCACACGGTTCGACCATAGTTAGAAATTGAGATAATTCAAAAGCGGGCATAATAAATTCAAAAAATCCGAACAATGAAAATCCTTGGCGTGGTGTTATATTATGTTACATAGTTGAAAGGAAAAATACCGGACTTGGTATATTGATCATGTTTCAAAAACCTTCACAAAATGACCTATCATGTTCGAGGTTTCATGGCTTTCGTCCAAATGACCGATGTTATGTCTGAATCACGGCATAGTTTGTGATGTTGTGCCCATATTATGCATGTGTGTGGACATTGGTATGTAGAACAATGTTGCGGAGGAAGTTTTCCTTTTGTCATCGGAAAATCCTTTTCCATTTTCCGAGCGCAAAAACGGGTCGTTTTGTGAAGTAACCACCAAAATGCCGTTTCAGAATGCTACCGTCCTATTTTCCTAAAATACTAGACCACCTTACATGGACTATATCCCAATCGGTACATCTCAAACCTTTTCGTCCATCCGGGTAAAAGGACAAATGTCTGTAGAATCGGCAGAAGTGGTCGGTTTGTACTGGTACATGATCTATCGCCGTGATTTTTTGAAAAATCATTTTAGACTACAATATGTGGTTTCTTCAGAGATCCAATGCAAGTTCTAACGATGCCCGTCCCTATCTTCATGCACCGGTTCGACCATAGTTAGAAATTTAGATAATTCAAAGCGGGCATAATAAATTCAAAAAAATCCGAACAATGAAAATCCTTCGTGGTGTCATATTATGTTACATAGTTGAAAGGAAAATACCAAAATTGGTATATTGATCATGTTTGAAAAACCTTCACAAAATGACCTATCATGTTCGAGGTTTCATGGCTTTCGGTCCAAATGACCGATGTTATGTCTTGAATCACGGCATAGTTTGTGATGTTGTGCCCATATTATGCATGTGTGTGGACATTGGTATGTAGAACAATGTTGCAGCAGGAAGTTTTCCTTTTTGTACGGAAAATCCCTTTTCCATTTTCCGAGCGCAAAAGCGGGTCGTTTGTGAAGTAACCACCAAAATGCCGTTTCGAATGCTACCGTCCTATTTTCCTAAAATACTAGACCACCTTACATGGACTATATCCCAACGGTACATCTCAAACCTTTTCGTCCATCCGGGTAAAAAGGACAAATGTCTGCGAATCGGTAGGAAGTGGGTCGGTTTGTACTACAGTACATGATCTATCGCCGTGATTTTTGAAAAATCATTTTAGACTCGCAATATGTGGTTTCTTCAGAGATCCAATGCAAGTTCTAACAATGCCGTCCCCTATCTTCATGCACACCGGTTCGACCATAGTTAGAAATTTAGATAATTCAAAACGGGCATAATAAATTCAAAAAATCCGAACAATGAAAATCCTTGGCGTGGTGTCATATTATGTTACATAGTTGAAAGGAAAATACGGACTTGGTATATTGATCATGTTTGAAAAACCTTCACAAAATGACCTATCATGTTCGAGGTTTCATGGCTTTCGGTCCAAATGACCGATGTTATGTGCTGAATCACGGCATAGTTTGTGATGTTGTGCCCATGTTATGCATGTGTGTGGACATTGGTATGTAGAACAATGTTGCAGGAGGAAGTTTTCCTTTTTGTCGCACGGAAAATCCCTTTTTCATTTTCCGAGCGCAAAAAACGGGTCGTTTTATGAAGTAACCACCAAAATGCCATTTCAGAATGCTACCGTCCTATTTTCCTAAAATACTAGACCACCTTACATGGACTATATCCCAACCGGTACATCTCAAACCTTTTCGTCCATCCCGGGTAAAAAGGACAAATGTCTACCGAATCGGCAGGAAGTGGGTCCGGTTTGTACTACAGGTACATGATCTATCGCCCGTGATTTTTTGAAAAAATCATTTTTAGACTCGCAATATGTGGTTTCTTCAGATATCCAATGCAAGTTCTAACGATGCCCGTCCCCTATCTTCATGCACACCGGTTCGACGATAGTTAGAAATTCAGATAATTCAAAACGGGCATAATAAATTCAAAAAAAACGGGCATATAAGTTAATTCATTTTAAAAGGTTACATTAATTATTTTTTAAAAATAGAATATGTTTTTGAATTATTTATTCAAATCCATACACTTCTTATGTTTAAAGTTTTTATAAATTCGAAATTGATATTAAAAAAATATAAGTTAATTCATTTTAATTGTAAATGGTTCATAGTTTAAATGGTTACATTAATTATTTGTTAAAACAAAATTTTTTTTTGAATTATTTATTTAAATCCAAACACTTTTTATGTTTAAAATTTTTCTAAATTCCAAATTAATATTCAAAAATATAAGTTAATTCATTTTAAAAGGTTACATTAATTATTTTTTAAAAATAGAATATGTTTTTGAATTATTTATTCAAATCCATACACTTCTTATGTTTAAAGTTTTTCTAAATTCCAAATTGATATTAAAAAAATATAAGTTAATTCATTTTTAATTGTAAATGGTTCATATTTTAAATGGTTACATTAATTATTTTTAAAAGCAGAAAATGTTTTGAATTATTTATTTAAATCAAACACTTTTATGTTTAAATTTTTCTAAATTCTAATTAATATTCAAAAATATAAGTTAATTCATTTTAAAAGGTTACATTAATTATTTTTTAAAAATAGAATATGTTTTTGAATTATTTATTCAAATCCATACACTTCTTATGTTTAAAGTTTTTCTAAATTCCAAATTGATATTAAAAAAATATAAGTTAACTCATTTTTAATTGTAAATGGTTCATATTTTAAATGGTTACATTAATTATTTTTTAAAACAGAAAATGGTTTTGAATTATTTATTCATATCCAAACACTTTTTATGTTTAAAGTTTTTCTAAATTCCAAATTAATTATCATTTAAAAAACAATACAAATTTAAACCCCAAAATAAAAATAAGGCGGAACAGAGAGAAAATACGAAATTTTTGAAAATAGGGAATATGTCCGGTTGGAGCCACCAACCGACTAAAGACTTCTAACGCCAACCCTTGGTCTGCTGAAAATATTGGAGTATAGGTCCCGGTTGGTGGCTCCAGCACGATATAACTTTAGTCCCGTTGGAGCCACCAACGGACTAAAGGTCCTTTGTTATAACCCTTTAGCCCTTCCTCTTCTTCCCTTCCCATCACTTCTCTCTTTCACCGACGCTGACGCCCGGCAGACTGCTTCGCCGCCCCCGACGTCGTCAGGCTGCCCGAGCCCACGCGTCGTCGTCAGGCTCCATCCGCCAGCACCGCCGCCTCCGTTCGTGCGCGCACCAGTCGTCGCCCACGACTCCATCTTCCTCGACCCCGACCGTGCTCGCCGGCGTCGATTCGCTCAACCTCGACCTCCCGCGCTCTCTCCGACCAACCTCACGCACTCAGGGTGAGCAAGCGAACCTTCTGGATGCTTCCTTCCTTCCCCTCTCACTGTAGTTCATGAATGCGCCGTTAGATTCCGCGTTCGCCGCCGTCGGCCGTCGTTGTACCACCTTCTCCGGCAACCAACAGAGGGCGGCGCCGCCAATTTTGAGTAGGAGCGGGCGGCGCTGGCGCATGGCGTGGCCGTAGCGATCGTCTGGCGGCCGTGGCGTCTGGCGACGTGGCCACGGTGGCTTCTTGATGTGGCCTAGGGCCCAGACTCGATGACGATGGCTAGGTTATGTCTTGGTAAAAAAACCCAACCCTTCTGATGTCATATTGACACGAATTCAATTTTAAATGATTTAATAATTCCAAATTGATATAAACTTGTAAATTCAATATCTTTTATTTATAAGTCAGAAAAATACAAATAATATATCAAATTTTCAGAAAAATGAAACCTATCTATTTAACCTATAATCATGCATTGTTCAACAATTTAAATGACAAGTATAATTAGAAGAACAAATGCACCCTCTCATATGTTCCGAGTTTCCGAGTTAGGGTTTTCACCGTCGGAACCCCGATTAAATCGTCGAGCATGTCTTAGGGTTACATTCCAATGCAAATTAACTTGTCATATCATCATACTTGCTTGAGCATTGCATCGATGCCATGTGTTGATTGTTTCCCTTTCTTTTCGGTGTTTCGATTATTAGGTTTATTATTAGTTAGGTATTATTAGGTTTATTAATTAGTTTGGTATTATTGGTCTTCGACCCCACTAGTCAGTCAATGTGGGTAGCCCCAGACCCGATTCACATTGTCAGTCACTGTGGTTAGATAAGGAATCATTAATACCCCTTAGGTGCATGTGGGTTCGACGACGTGCCTTCGCCAGGGCATTCTGAACCCTCTTAAATCGATTCCAATATGGTATTTTGTTAGTATCTAGTGTTACCTATCTGCTGGATAGTTTCCCTTTTGTAGCCTTATACTCATGTTCCCCTCTCATATGCATCGGAGGTTTCTCCGAACTAGGTTACACCCTAACTCCTAATATTGATTTTAGTTGATTTTAGCTAGAGTTACCTATCTACTACGGTTTCCTTTTGTAGCTAGGTTTAGGGTTTCTCTTCATTTTATTATTGTGTATGTATATATTAGGGTTTCTCCTTAACTTTCTCCTTTAGCCGCTTTGACTTATTCGCTTTTCCACCTGCGTAAAATATGGACCCACACGCCGAGACGAAGAAAAGGAAGAGTTGATCCAAGGTGTGATCCGTGGGGAAGATAATTTAGACGTATCAACGTTTACGAACAACTCGGTGAGGGTGATCCTCTTTTTACCGAGTAGACAACTTGTTTGAGGTTGAAGGTGTTGCCTTCCAGAGAGAAGCGATGCCTTGTGTAATCGAAGACGACCGCTCCGGCAAGGTGCATGTAATATAAATCAATTCATTAATTAATCATCTGCTATCTATAGAAATAATAGTAACGATCTTTCTTCTTTTAGCCCTCCGGATCGAAGGAATCTCTTGAAAAGAGCGAGGCCCAACCAAAAAGTTGCAAGACCATGAGAGGTTTAGGATCGAAGATGTCGTGAAGACAAGACAAACGGCTCCGAAGTTGTCGCAACCAAATTTGTGGCACAATGCGGAGTAATCGTTAGGGACTTAATCCGATCACCATTAGAAATTGGAATAGGCCTGCTAAAGCGGATGAAGAGGAACATGTTTATTTGTCCCTAACGCCAAAGATTTCTTGTGGAAGAGGCTCATGGTTAATTTCAAACTACGAAGATAGAGCTGGATCCAAATGCGGAGGATCCAGTTGAGGACGCCTTACAACATGGGAGAGCCATGGAGGCTAAGGTCGGAGTGGGCTTTGAAGAAGATGGCCATGTTTCACCAACTGGAAGAAAAGATTGCACCTTGACTATGTCATGAAAGAGAAGACTCGATTTCAAGAATATTCAGTTTGAGAAGATAAAACCATTCGGGATGAGTTTGTGGAATACAAGAAATCGGAAAAAGCTAAGAAAATGTCTCGAAACGAATAAGCTGAATGTGCTAAGAAGAAGTATCACCATACTATGGGGTAAGGTGGCTACAAGGTTGGCATTCCTAAGTGGGAGAAACTTGAGCAGAACTGCGTGATAAAAATATCACCCCGAGCAGACGATTGGGTAGAACGTGCAAGGAATTGGTTTACGGGCATGGGGGCACGTTGGACTCGGAAGGAGGTGTATATATAACATACGACATAAAGAAGACCCTTGCCAATCGAGAGGATGAGAAAAGCGGAAGGTTGTTAAAGATGGGGACTTCATTCCGATAGAGAATGATGAGCTCACACTCGCCCTTGGAAATAAGGAACATGATGGACGAACACGAGGCACAATAGGCTCCCAATCATGGAGGACTGGGTTTCAAGAGAGGAAGAAATATCTTGATAGAAGCCGTCGAGAGGAGTAAGGACGAGGCGGTTGAAGCGAGAAAAGCGAATGCGTTTAATTAAAGAACGATTAAAGCAACAACAAGATGAAATTAACTCACTTAAAGAGCAAAGTACTACCGCCCATCTCGAAGACACCGCATTCGATGCTACCGCCTATCGAATAATCGAAAAGCAGTGGCTTCCACCGAGGTCCCAGGTGATGACAATGGCGATGACGATGGTGCACCGACGATGGCTCCTGTTGGCTACCTAGTGGATGATATCACAGAGATGACACACTGCGAGCTACATGTCAAAGTTGTGAACATATCAATGAAGGTGGCGGTCGGCTATGCCTTACCAATTGGACCCACACCAACTTACCACTGTCGTCCGGTTCGAGCGCTTCTGTTGTCGGCGTGGATGCGCTCAAGCCCACCTTTGAGGTTTTGTATCTTCACTACCCTTCTGGTGAAGGGGATGTGACTTTGCTGGGTGACGCAAAAAACGTCACCATTCTATGGCCGAAGGATTGTATCGTGCTTCAAATCACACGCCAAAGGCCATCTTCGCGCCGCCTCACCGTCTCCAATGAGGTCGCCGTCGCGGCAGCCGTCTTCGTCGCCTCACCGGCTCCGTCGCCTCACCGGCTCCGTCGCCTCACCAATCTCCGGTGCAGCCATCGCGGCGGGAGCCATCGCCGGCGCCTCAGGATAAAAATCGTAAGCGTACCGCTACTTTGCGTCGTAAGCGATCGCCGAAACGTAAACAAGAGCCTCTTCCAAAAGTACCAACGGTTCCTCCCAAGAGAGCTTATGACGTATCTTGAAGAGGAGATCAGCGATCGTTGATGCGGAAAGCAGCGTTTTAAGCTAAGCTGAGCGGCCGAAGAGCCGAGTTCCCCAAGACCAAAGAAGAAAAAGGCAAAGTGTTGAAAATGCTAAAGACTCTTCATCAACCCGAGCCAAAGCTGTCCTCAGACTATGAGCGTTCTATTCTCAAGTCACATGCAGCACAAAAAGCCTCGAAGAGCAAGATCTTGCAAGCGGAAATCTGTTGCCCAAATGGAGAACAAGCAAAACAGACTTGCCCCTCTCAAGGGATTTCTCAAACCAATGTGGGTCGAGCAAATATGGGGCGAAGAGTATGATCCAGAGGTAGTTGCTGTCTGGAGAAGTCGCTGCTCAAGGTATGAGTATTGCCCAGTACTTATCCCAGTTAGAGTTCTTTCCCGTGAGTGAAGTAGCATACCAATACCAGTACGGAAAACCTCTCGTCAAACCTGAGGAGGTAAACAATCTTCCAACAAAAATGCGAATATTGCATAACTGGTACATGCATGCCACAAGGGCCGGGGCTAACTGGATAGTGCTGAGGGTTACAAAAAAGCATCATGGGAAAGATAAGGATGACATGATATCCATTGAATTTGATGAACTATTTCAATTATTCAATCAAGACGCCTTGGACAAATCGATCATGAGTGCCTATTGTCTGTAAGTACTAATTCTGTAATTAATTTAGTCCCCATCTATATTATTTTGTTTATTGCATGTATATAATCATACTTTAATATGCAGAATGAAGATTCTCGAATGCAGCAGAGGACAAATCTATGACATTGGCTTCATTGACCCATATTGGGTTCATGAAGCTAATCTCAAAATAAGCCCCGGATACGGAGGATAATATAGTACAGCGTTAAGGTTTCAAGAAACCAAAAGGAAATACTATTTCCTTACAACTTCCGATGAGTGTTATTGTCTTGTATACACTTTCTATTTCGCTTACTCGATGTTAAGTATATAATTGATTAGTTCTGCATTCGCAGTACCACTATATTCTTTTAATCATTCAACTTGACAAAGGCGGTACTAGTCATGGACTCGAAACATAAACCCCTTGAGACGTGGAAGGACATGCAGATACTTCTCCAGCGGTAATTCTAATCATTACGACACTATATCGGCAACGTGAATTTTATGATATCAAGTACTTAATAACTTATTTTATTCGTTTTCTACGCGGCAGCGCTTGAAAGCAGTTCACCAAGAAGGCTAGGGTGTTTGGAAAGAGGAGCTTACATTTCAACCACTAGATGTAAGCACCACTAGCTATATCCGCATCTCTTTGATTCTAGTTTTGATACAGTTATTATCATGCTTGATTATTATTTTGATTGAACTCGTTGTCGTAAAGTGCCCGACGCAGGACCGTGTAACAATCTATGTGGATACTATGTATGCGAGTTCATTCGGCAGACGTGCGATGAGAAGGGCAGAAATTTAGAGCAACTCACGTCGTAAACAATTTCTATAGTTTTTAATTACAATCAAATTGTGTTTAGTTTCATATTCATATAGGTGACTCCTTTTTAAATCAGATCGAGCGTCTACGGACGGTCTTACGCCAAAGGATCGCATACGAGCAATACAGAGGAATTGGCGGAATTCTTGGATGCAAGTCCTAAACACACAAGGGAATACTACTCGGCTGTGTATAGACAATAGGAATTGTAAAAATAGCAACTTTCAAGAAATTGGCCGGTAGCATCGAATAGCAACTTTTGTATGTAGTGCATGAACTCGATCCGTGTATTGAATGTAAAATATGTTCATGATGATCTTGTGTAATATAAGGTTCCTTCATTGATAAGTGCAAAACACTAAATAAACAATAAAACAACCTAAATGAATTCTCTGCCGCGGCACAAAAAGTGGCGAAAATGCTGCCGCGGCAACAAAATGTGCCAAAATGAATTCTGCCGCGAAGAAATGAGCTAAATCTCTGCGGCGGGTTGTAGTCGGTTATATTCTGACCGAAAACTCCTCAAGACGGAGCAGATGCCACGTGTGTGGCCTTTTGTCCCGGTTGTGGGGCAACGGGCTTTAGTCCCGATTGCCTTACCAACCGGGACATATAGGGCGTTTTCTACCAGTGCGAGTTTTGGTCTACCAACCATTGACAATGGTAGAGGACTGTGCAAGTCGAAGTGCCCGCGGATGAGATCTCTGAAACTGAGCCAAAATAGTTTTTTTCGCAAAAAAACACAACTAATCTTCCAGACTCGCTCCGCTCATCCATCCACGATCAGAGCTCAAGCTTAATACTAGCTAGTTGTGAAGCACATGTGTAAGTGCGCTGACAGTGTAATAAAAAGACCAACTTGGCAATGCAAGGTTGGATAGATACCAACCGGCTTGCACGCGAAAAACGAGTACGTGTCAAAACAAAATGTCGCCACTGATTCAGACGCCATGCTAGTAAGTCTAACGATGCGATCGGATGATCACATGCCATGCCGCCCGGGTGGATGATCTTCGTGCCTCCGTTTCGGAACGTAGTGTGTTCTGAAAAACATATGGCTTGATATATGGAACTAACGGACCACTCGGGTAATCCAAACTGGGATAATCAGCCCCCATGTGAGCCAGATGCTGACAAGAGAATCAAGAGTACCCACTGTCTCTCTCACATACGAGCCCTGATTTGCGTGTACCCACTGTCCCTCTCACATACGCACGCACACACACATGGATTGCCTAGCTCCTCTTGCCCTAGTCAAGAATACATGCACACACTGACTTCTTTTTACAGATTTTATCAAAAAAATTGTCCACAAGTATATGACGGATTTGCCAAATAATTGGGGTTGGAGGGGGTGGGGTGGGGACCCAACTGACCCCACAACTATGCAGATCCAGACCCGATAGATCGGACCATCGAATCCTGTAAAATCGCAGCTCCATCACCACTCCACTCCCCCATGAACCCTCGAACCTCCAGTTGATGTGCCCATGCTGCCAACAGTAGGCTAGAACATCTCTTAAGCAAAGTATGGGGGATCTAAAATAGAGAAACCATGCAGATGAGCTGCATCATCGAAATTAATTTGATACTCCGTAGTTGGATCTAAAATTGATGATTAGAATTTTACAAGACATTACAAGTTATTATGTAACCGTGTGATCCAGTTTGACACCGTATCTGTTTGATATATTCGTTGGTAACTACCGTACTCAACTAGCCTAAAAAACAAAAATAATCAGTAGTGCCAAGACGTGCCGATAAAGGGGAATATATATGTACGTGCGGTAAATATGGTGTGTATAATTTTTATTAGTTGATTGACAATTAAATTAATTCTCAGTGAGCTAATGCCATATAATCTTAATTAAAACTTCACTTATAACTAAAAAAATCTTAGATGTAACCCACTCACAACAGAAAAATAAACTCTACCCATGGAAAAGAGGGAACAAAACAAACTGCCCCCATGCAGTCACGGGTTTGTACCTCTGTATAAAACTATACCCTCCATACTCAGAATCTAGTGCTAGATATTTTATCCCTCTACATATCCCTCTATACTAGTATATGGCTGTCCTGCCCATGGAAAGGGAACAGAAAAAATGGCTCCGGATAGTCATATGCTACTCCCTGCAATCTAAATTATTGTTCTTACATTTGTCTAGATTCAGATATATCTAGTCATATTTTAATAATAGATAAATCTGAAAACATTAATTTGAATCGGAGGTAGTAAAAGAGTTCCTTTCAAACACAGTGGAGCCCTCTCTAATTACCGGCTCGCTCCATCTACTCTATATGTGACGAGTCCTTGGTACTAGCATGGACCGGATACCGGCGTCAGTAGGAAACCAATCTATGGCTAGAGTGTTTAATAAAGTAGTGTTTTCAGAAGATTAGATTAGTTATTTGTAGCCCTTCTTTTTGACATATATATCAATGGAGATTGCATCGTCTATAATAAGTGATCTTCGACTCTTCGTTCGACGATGAGATCTTCCCGGCGTCAATGGTGATGTTGAAAGATTAAGATTCTATAGGCATGATCTTTCAGATCTTGTTTCACCAGATCAATTCTGGATTTTCACTTATGGTTTCCGCAAGGAGGATTATCCTTGCAACGTTTGTACCGGCTGCTACGTCCTCGACAATGGTGATTTCTACCATCGGTTCGCCAGCAATGTCGATGAGGTTGTTCGGTTGTTTTTTCAGGAAATACTGGCATTGATGCTCTTACCGATGTTGTTTCACCCTAATGGTACTGCGGCTCAAATTAAAATTATAGGAGAACACTCATTCATATTTACAAGTTGTGGTTTAGTATATGTCAGCTATTGGCTGCCTTAAGAGAAATACAAGATTGTGTCGTGGAAGAAGAAAGAGTTTGAAGTATTCTGTAACCGCTGGAGTTAGATTATGTATCGCTACCGTATACTATTTGCTACTATGAATATATGATAATATTGATTGTCAGAAAAAAGCATGGACAGGATAAGAACACTGTATTGCAACAGGATCACCACTTTGTCCTATCTAATATACGATGCCAAAATTTGGCCCGCCAAATGTCAATCATTTTTGTCTCGTGTGTTGACAGCGCCACCGTGAACGTGCGTCGGAGCCAGATCTTGAAAGTTTGTGATGCAGTACTTTAGTGCAGTGTAGAACAGATGAACGTACGACTCGTAAAGTGTCCTGGTTCATTTTATTAGAGTAAATTTCAATTTCTATCCCTGAGTTCGACATTTTTATAAGTAATAATTACCCTATTTAACAATCTTCACCCTGTGTAATGAAAGTTTTGGCATTTTTACCCCGGCCATCTATTATTAAAATTGTTTTATCACCTTTGGAATCCGAGGTATCATCTGCAACAGGTGCCTTTTTTTAGGCACCACTTTTGGAGTTCTTTTGCACTAAATTTGCCGTTGCCATTTCAGATGCCCAAAAAAAAGGCACCCAGCCGGCAAGACTTTTTCAAGTACCCTAAATACGGCAGCACAAACATGTTTTCTCACACATATGTAACACAAAAGATAAAATAGTGCACAAGTAAATATGAAATAAATAGTTCATAATTATTATTACAACTCAAACTAATGGTTTAACAATTGTTACACAAATTATTCAAATACAATAAATATAAAAATAACAAATAGTTCATCAAATACAACAACAACACTCACATACAACATGGAGAAACTAGTGCATCTGTTTGACATGCCATGTCCACCGCTCCTCGGTGAGATCTTTTTGAAGATTGAAATTGAATTGACACATAATTCAAGTTTTCATTTATACCTTTCTTCAATAACTTACTGTGCAAAAATCGCTCATCGGCCGGCAGCGCACGTCGACAAGGATGCGGTGGACGGCTTAGGGCATCCACTATGTTGTCCACAAGAGGTTTCACAAGCAAAAAGTAGTCCATAAAGATGTCCATATACATAGTGGAGCTTGTCCATAAACAAAATTTCTTATAGATGACCTACAAGCTTGTGGGTTGTCCACAAGTAATAAAAAATTGTTTCTCTATCCTCTCTCTCTTGCATATATGTACTTTTAACACACAAGTAGGTCTCACCTCATACATTGTAGCTATTTCCATAAGCTATATGGGTCCCAGCTTATAGCTAAAGTGAACCTTATACATAGCTGATGGCCTTACAGAGAGCGGCCGTAGGAGGGCCTGTAGCGGTCAGAGGCAGCAGCTCGTTGGCCCGGGACAGCTGGTTGGAGATCGATGGCGGTGGCTACTCAGGACTAGCTCAAAAGTTCGCGTAGGGCTCCTTAGACCATGGTAGGCTGCAGTGCAGTGGCAAGGGTGTGAGGAAGCGTGGTGGAGCAGCTGCGTGTGATTTGGTGTCTGGCAGTAGTCCGAGAAACGGTGGGAGGCTGCGCGACGCTAGCAGGAGGAAATTTTAGCTCGACAGTTGGTGCGCTCGCGTGGCCGAAAGTTTTACGGCGTGTCCGGCTGTGTGCTACAAATATGCAGCACAAGGCCCAAAAATAATTTAGGGCACCGACATCTTTGAGAGAGAATTTTTTTTGTGTCGATGCTATAAAAAGTCGTTTTTTTGATGCGGGGGCGTTTTACGGCAGCAGCTGGAGATGCTCTTAAAATGTAGAAGCGGTTTCTCTTAAGGAAGTCGGCACTGCACGAGCGAGAAATGCCTGGCGAGAAAGGTTCTAGGTTTGTCTGCCCGGCAGAGTGAGCGCAGCTGTATCGTGCCTGCAATGTAGTGACCATTAGGTGAGGACATCAAGAACTACATGCCTAGCGAGCAAGGGAATCGAAACAACGATGTCGCAACATTCTTTGTTAAACGACATTGATGGTATATCAACCACACTTAGTGTGCGTTGCCGCACCTGTATCCAAATAGTCAATAATGATCATATGCTGAATAGAAGTATGTAGTATGTTACATCTTTATAGCTCTGGGTTTTCGGGAAATAATTGACGAACCATACTACAAAGTAACCAGCATAATAACACTGCAGGTCATACTTTAGGGTGTGTTCGGTTCGGGACGAAGTGGAACGGAATGACATGGTTCCATTCCATTGGTCATGTGTTCGATTTGGATAAAAAGGAGGAACGGAATGGTTCCGTTTTTTGTTCGGTTGGGGGAATTGGAGAGTAGAATGGAACGAGGTTAAAGTTAATCTTTTGTCTTAATATTGTAACTAACAGTAGGAAATGGCTCTTTTAATCTCAAAATTATAATTAATAGCGCCTAATGGCTTTTTAATCTCAAAATCATAATTAACATTATTTTTTGTTCAGTTGAGGGAATTTGGAGAGCATAAGGAATGTCTAAAAATCATAATAAACAGCCGCAAATGGCCTTTTTAATCTCAAAATCGTAATGAACAATGGCTAATTATTTTTCAGCTCAATTATTAGAGTGCTTCGTAATTAACAGCAGCTAATTAACAGCCGTTCCACCATATTCCACCTAGGGGAAATTCTCTTCCAAGGAACCACTTAGTTCCGTTCCATTCCACAACCAAACACAAGAATTGGCTCTAGATGCGGAATTGTTCTGTTCCATTCCACTTGGTTCCAAGAATCGAACACACCCTTAGTGTCTTGCTACATTATCATTTGTTGTTTTGTACTAAGAGAAGAAAACTACAAAACTAACTTAAGGGAACTAAGATGAAACTAAAGGGAATAGGAATTGTGGTTGCTAGTAACTCACCTCCTTTTTAGGTGTTGCATATTTTATTCCTTTCGCATAAAAAATTACTGAGACCGTGTACTTGACCAAGGCACAATATTGTCAACTTCATATCTAAATCTAGCAATTATGCACCAATCCATAATATTTCTATGTAGTCACTTTAATTATACTTCCTCTGTGCCAAGGCTTAAGGCCTATTTTTTTTTGAAAAGTCAATCTACGAAAAGTTTGACCCGGTTTCTAGAAAAAACTATTAAGAACTATAATATTATATAGATACCATATGTTTCACGATGTATCAAAGGATATATATTTCATATTATAAATATTAATATATTTTTCTACAAATTTGGTCAAACTTTACATAGTTTGACTTTTTTAAAAATATAAGCCTTAAGACTTGGGACGAACGTAGTATATGATTACGACAATAAATAAAAAATAGAAGTGAAATATAAAGCAATACATAAATGTGAAGTATCTTTCAATATAAGGCTTAATCCAAAGGATAGCACATATATATAGAAAACTTAGCTGCCTGACCATTGATATCGGTTCTTGGTAGCAAAAATAGCACATATATAGGCGATTTTCATTTATAAAGGGAAAATTCATAAATATTACATCAAATTCGGGCGAACACCCTGGTAGGGGCGCTTGCGGTGAGTGCTGGCCTGGTGCTCGGCCTCCTCATGCAGGAGCTGAAGTCGGCGCTGCTCAGCCTGCTCCTAGTCCATCCTGGACCAGGTGAGGATGTCAGGCTCCGACATCGGCGGTGGCACCACATCCTGGAGGGACCGCTCCATCGCCATCTTCATGGCGAAGGCGTCCTCATCGACGGGCACCTCCCAGTATGCCGGCTCCGGATTCTCGGCCGGCGAAGGCGAAGATGGCCAGTGGGCGGCGACGGCGCGCAAGACTCATTGATGACGATGCCCCACGATCTTATCCACAGCGGCAAGCGGACCTGCGTATCCGCCTCCCGCTTGATAGGCCGAAGGGGCGGCGACTGCGCCGGCGTGGACCCGGACGAGCGGGAGGCCGAGATGGCGGTGGAGGAGGAGCTGAGTACGAGATGGGCTTAACAAAGATGGAATAAAACTATCGTTAGCTTTTGTCAAGTATCAAGACTATATATACTAAGGTTCACCTATGTGCACCAACAACTTATGCTATGCAAGACAAGCAACAATGTGATAGCAATAAAGAATACTTCAAGCACGAAGTCTATCACAATGTAAAATGCGTAAGTAAAGAGCTCGGGTATAGCGATAACTGAGGCACACGGGGACAATGATATTTTACCGAGTTCCTTCTAATATGGAAATACGTCTCGTTGAAGGGGTGGGTGGTACTAAGATCACCAACGCCACAAGAGGCCTCACCCTATTCTCCCGAACACCCGCCGCACGTCCAGCACCCGTTCCACTATGGAACACTTGAGGGCGGTCACCAAACACGTACAATATTGGGGCAATCTCCACAACTTAATTGGAGGATCCCAACAGATTCTACCAAGGCCACAAACTTCAGGATAGTTTCACAACTCAATTGAAGGCCCCAAGAACACACCACAAAAGCCACACAACCGTCTAGGGTTCCAAGAACCCAAGAGGGACAAGCTTCAATGAATATCACCAACCAAATCCTCCGAAAAGAACTCAAATCAATGCACCGAATGCAAATGGCAAGAACACCACAAAGATGTTCCAATCCTTCACTCTAAAATTCCAACAAAGCTACTAAAACTATTGCGGAACAAGGGAGGAATAATCAAAGAGGAACACAAAATTCTCCAAAATCTAGATCCTAAAGAATCACTCACAAAGAGATGATTTGGTTTGGTCAAGTTGTAGATCTAGATCTCCTTTAAATTCCTCTCAAATATTTGCAAGAATCATTGGAGGAGAATAAGAGAATCAAGCTCAAGATATTAAAGTAAATGGGGTAAAAGCTTGAAAAAGAGGGAGAAGAAGAGGCAAGCAAATAAAAGAGAGAGGGGCTATTTAAAGGGTCATGTTTTTCTACCCGTTGGAGGCTGAAAAACGACCTTGGCTGGTAGTACAATCACTGGGCCGGTACTACTGCCCAGTTACCTAGCGACACAACGAACACAGCGAGCGGCGACCTGGCAATCAAGGAAGTCAACGTGGGCAAGCAGGGGATCGGGGCAGCATGTTGCGAGCGAGGCGGGAGCGAGCGCTGCGCGCATGAGCAGCCTGGGTAAGCGAGCGCGAAGGAGCTGGGCCGGACCAAAAGGAGAGGCGCGAGAGGAGGGGATCGGGGTGAGGCGCGACGAGTGGGAGTGAGAGGGAGGGGCGCGCGCGGGTGAAGCTGGGGGAAGGCGAGTTCGCGTCTGGGCGCACGCGAGGCAGGCCAGCCCGGTAGTACCGGCCTAGCCAGGAGGTACTACAGCAATGACCGGTACTTCCGGCCAGGCCTACCGGGCCAGACAGAAGGAAAAGGGCTGCGCGTAGGGCGGCCGGTAGCGGGTCCGGTAGTACCGGATGACCCAGAACATTTTTATTTTTTCAATTCTTTTAAACATATAAAATAAAGACAAATATTCAAAAGGCAATAAGTTGAGTTAGGAAGCTCCGATCAACATGAAACCAATTTCGTTGTAAAGAGGACGACAAGAGCTATTAGTCCAAATAAAGAAAACAAGAGAGGATTGGTTGGAGGGGCCATGCTGCAGGATCGAACACTACAAGGGAGAACAAGGCGTCAAAGAAATTGTGGTCTCCCTAGGTTCCTTCCAAGCTTTGCGTGTTCTTATGGCGCCTGGCGTATCAATCTCTACCAACCGCGGATGTTCGATGTCACAGAAACATGGTAGAGACGAGTATGTGCTCGATATGCGGAGGGACGACTCTTGGAGGCATTCATTACTTGATTGCTCAGTTGCCATGTGTGTTTGGGCTCTTGCTGATGAAGGAGTAACCGGGCACCTATGTATGAATCAAGACGTGTATGAAAAGAAGTGGATTTTCGTAATGATGGAAACTTTGACGAGGGATGATTTTACGGGGTTGCGGTCACGATGTGGGCTATTTGGTATGAACGATGCAAGATGATCCATGACGAGGTGTTCCAAAGCCCATGATCTAAGCACTCGTTTATCGAGTGCTACTTGACAGATCTATCTATCACGAGATCGCCTAGGAAGAGAGGGACTACCTCCATGATGACCCACAAGTATAGGGGGTGTATCGCAGTACTTTCGATAAATAGGAGTGTCGATCCCAATGAGGAGCAGAAGGTGTTGACTAGCGGTATGGAGAAGGAACTCTCTGTAAATACTTAGCAAACGGATTTTTAGGGGTTTTCTGATAAAGCAAAGAAACAAAGTGCAAGTAATAAAGACAAAGAACAAACACAGCAAGTGGCCAAATCCTTTCTTAGGAAAGGACAAGCCGGTGGAAATACTTATAAGGACCAAACGTTCTCGATGACACATGGGAATTCTGTCAAGTGCTTTCGCTTCAGATAGCTAAGTACTCTTCTTTGGTGTTGTAAGTGTTGTGTGGGTGAATCTGTGCTAATATGCTGACCTTACCTTGACTAATACATACTTGTGATTAAACCCCCTACAAGCATCCGCAACTACAGGAAAGTAATTAAGATATAAACCTAACCACAGCCTTAAACTCTGAGATCCTACGCTCCCTTGTGCAGTGGTGTCCTAATGGGGGTTCAGGTTTCTGTCACTCCAGCAACCCCACAATTAGTAGCCAAATACACAATGCATTCCCCTAGGCCCATAAATGGTGAAGTATCATGTAGTCGACGTTCACAGGACACCACTAGAAGAATAGCACCACAACTTAAATACTAAACCATTGAATAATAACTCAACTCAAATCCACTAATAACAACATGACTTCTCCCATGTCCTCAAGAACTAAACGAACTACTCACAAGACATCATATGGATCAAGATCAAAGATGATATGGTGATGAATAACAATCTGAACATAAACAATAATCCAATGGTTCCACTCACAAGCATCAAGTACAATAGTAATTAACACCGGGAAAGTTTCCCCTAAGAACTAAAGCAATATCCAACACAATTGTTACAGCGGGACGGAGTGGTGATGATGGTGCTGGTGGATATGATGGTGTGGGTGATGATGATGATGATCCCGATGAAGCCTAGCTTGATGACGGTGTTGATGGCAACAATGTCCCCTCTGTAGGGGTTCAAAGCATGGAAAACAAAAAAATTCTACCGCATGCAAACAAACAAGGCAAGATCTATCTACTAGATTGTAGCAACGAGTCGATAGAGGAACTCACTCGAAGATTCCAAAGCGGTTAACGAGAGCAGATTCTCGTGGGTGATGTAGTCGTACTCTTGCCGATCTCAAGATCGTGTAGACGATCCTTCCGGCTATGCTCCTGCAGCGCCCGCAATGGTCACACGTTCGGTACTCGATGAAGAACTTCGTCTCCCTTGTTCCAGCATGCAGCGGAGGTTGTAGCACTCTCCTCGCGATTCCGGCAGCACGACGGCGTGGTGTCGGAAGTAGAGGGGAGATCCCGCAGGGCTTCGTCTTAAGCCGATGCGAGTATGGTGGACTATGAGAGAGACCTTGGTGATCTAGGGTTTAGAGGGCACCAAGGGGAGGGTGTGGCCGGTGGCTAGGGCTTGGAGAAGCCCCAACTCGCCAAGTTGGAGGTGCCCTAGGCGGCGGCACAAGGAGGTGGTGGCGCCGACGGCTTGGGGCTAGAGTTTTGGGTGTGTAGGTGTGGAGCAACCCTACCCCTCCTTATATAGGTGGGAGGGTGCGGCTTGGGAGGGGGGAGTCCTCCCCCAAGTCGGCCTCCTTGGCCGGCGGGTGGAGGGAGGAGACTTCCTCCCCAAGTAGGTTTCCTACTCTCCCTCCACCAAGCAAACTTGCCGTTTGACTTTTTCAAATTGGCGTTTGACTTTCAAACTAGGATTTTATTTCTCCCTTTATTTTGCCCAGCCAATTGACCTAGTACATGATGCAACCATTCCATATTGTCATGACACATTCATGTACCCTTCCCCTCCGGAGTGCTGGACCCTCCGGACCCTTCTAGAACATTCCTGGTGAAAACACCAGAATCATTCCTCAACTCCGAAACAGGACTTTCCTTATATGAATCTTATTCTCCGGACCATTCCGGATCTCCTCGTGATATCCCGGATCCCATCCGAGACTCTGAACAACATTCGATCTCTTTCTCATCATTCCATAACTACTCAACAACATCGAATCCTTAAGTGTGTCTCCCTACGGTTCGTGAATTATGCAGACATGATCGAGACACTTCTCCGATCAATAACCAATAGAGGAATCTGGAAATTCATATGGCTCCCACATATTTCTACGATTACTTTGCGATCGAATGAACCACTTACATACGATACCAATGTCCCTTTGTCTCATGATAGTTTACTTATCCGAGGTTTTGATCGTCGGTAACTCTGCATACCTAGTTCAGCCTCATTACTGATAAGTACTCTTTTCTCGTTCCCGTGATATGTGATCCCTTGTGAGCCAGTCACATGCTTGCAAGCTAATTGGATGACATTCCACCGAGAGATCCTAGAGTATATCTATCTGTCATATGGATGGACAAATCCCACTCTTGATTTATGTGTCTCAACCCATACTTTCCGAATACTCAATGCCACCTTTATAGCCACCCAGTTACGGTGTGGTGTTTGCTGTCATCAAAGCATCCTTCCGGTGATGGTGATAAGCATGATCTCATGGTCGAAGGAATTAGGTTACTATGTATCAGAAAGCTTATAGCAATTGAACTATTAAAATGACTTGATCTTTATGCTACGCTTATCTATAGGAGTATGTCCATCATACCATTCTCCTAATGATATGATCTTATTGTCAACAACATCTCAATGTTCATGATCAGGAAACCATGATCATCTATAAACCAACAAGCTAGTATTATAAAGAGGCTTTACTAGGGACTCTTATTTAGTTTACAAATCACACAAGTATTAATGTTTCCGGTTAATACTGTTATAGCATGAATATAAACATTTATCATAAACACAAAGATATAATAATAACTACATTTATTATTGCATCTAGGGCATATCTCCAACAGTCTCCCACTTGCACTAGAGTCAACTAATCTAGATTACATGATAATATACCGAACACCCATGGCAGTTTGGTGTTGGTCATGTTTTGCCCTCAGGAGAGGTTTAGTCAACGGATCTGCCACATTTAGATCTGTGTGTACTTTGCAAATCTTTATGTCACCATCTTGGACATGTTCTCGAATAGCGTGAAAACGTAGCTTGATGTGCTTCAGCTTCTTGTGTGACCTTGGTTCTTGCGCATTGGCTATGGCGCCCATGTTATCACAGTAGATAGACATTGGGTCCAGCGCACTTGGAACCACACCGAGCTCTGTAATGAACTCCTTTCATCCATATCGCTTCTTGTGAAGCCTCCAAAGCAGCTATGTATTCTGATTCAGTTGAAGATCTCGCCACAACGCTTTGCTTTGCACTCCTCCAGCTAACTGATGCACCATTCAAAGTAAATACGTATCCAGATTGAGATTTAGAATCATCCGAATCGGTGTTCCAACTAGCATCGGTGTAACCATTAACAATGAGCTGTTCATCACCTCCATAAGAAAGAACCATATCCTTAGTTCTTCTCAAGTACTTAAGGATGTTTTTGACCGTTGTCCAATGATCCACTCCTGGATCACTTTGATCTGCTAGTTAAACTAACAGCATATGCAATGTCGGGTCTAGTACATAGCATGGCATACATTAGATATCCTATGGCTGAGGCATAGGGAGTCTTACTCATCCTTTCTCTGTCTTCTGTCGTTGCTGGACTTTGAGTTTTACTCAAGGTCGTATTGGGCAACATGGGCAAGAACCCTTTCTTGCTATCTTCCATTCCAAACCTCTTTAGAACTTTGTCCAAATATGTACTTTGTGACAATGATATTAGTGTAGGGGTTCGTAGCATGGAAAACAAAAATTTTCTATTGCATACAAACAAACAAGCCAAGATCTATCTACTAGATTGTAGCAACGAGTCGATGGTATAACTTACCCTCGAAGATTCCAAAGCGTTTAACGAGAGCGGATTCTCGTGGGTGATGTAGTCGTACTCTTTCCGATCTCAAGATCGTGTAGACGATCCTTCCGGCGCCACGTTCCGGCAGCGCTCCCAGATCGGTCACATCGTTCGACTGACGAAGACCTTCCTCTCCTTGTTCCAGAAAATGGAGGTTGTAGCACTCCTCGCGATTCCCAAGACAACGGGCGTGGTACCTAAGTAGAGGGAAATCCTGAGGCTTCGCCTTGCAAGCGAGTATGGTGGAGCTTATGAGAGGCTATTAGTGGTCTAGTAATTAGACACACCAATTAGAAGGCTCTAAACCAATTAGAAGGCTCTAAACCGTTGGCTAAAGCAATTAGAAGCTCTAATCCAAAACGGCTCTAAACCGGAGATCTAGAGGTGAAAGTTGTGTGTCTCTGGGAGCCCCCGCCTCCTTTTATGGGAGGGGGTCTTGGCCAGGAGGGAGGAGTCCCTCCCAACTCGGCCTTGGGCGCCCCGAGGAGTCCAACTCCTCCTCAGTTGGTTCCAACTCCTCTTGCTTGTTTCCCAGTTTCTTGTTTTGGCGGTTTGACTTTCAAACTGGACATTTGACTTTTCTGTTTTGGGATTCAATTTAATCCTTTATTTGGGACAGCAAGAACACTTAGTACATGATGCAATCATTCCAATATGTAATGACACATTCATGTACCCCTTCCCCAGTGCTTGGACAATCCGAACCTTCTAGAACATTCCGATGAAAACACGGAATCATTCCCGAACTCAAACGGGACTTTCCTTATATGAATCTTATTCTCCGGACCATTCCGGATCACCTCGTGATATCCCGGATCCCATCCGAGACTTCGAACAACATTCGGTCTCTTTCTCATAATACCATAACTACTCAAACAACGCCGAATCCTTAAGTGTGTCTCCCTACGGTTCGTGAATTATACGGACATGATCGAGACACTTCTCCGAACAATAACCAATAGAGGAATCTGGAAATTCATATGGCTCCCACATATTTCTACGATTACTTTGCGATCGAATGAACCACTTACATACGATACCAATTTCCCTTTGTCTCACGATATGTTACTTATCCGAGGTTATGATCGTCGGTATCTCTGCATACCTAGTTCAACCTCACATCGACAAGTACTATTTTCTCCCCGTGATATGTGATCCCTTGTGACCAAGTCACATGCTTGCAAGCTAATTGGATGACATTCCACCGAGAGGGCCCAGAGTATATCTATCCGTCATGTGGATGGACAAATCCCACTCTTGATCCATGTGTCTCAACCAATACTTTCCGAACACTCAATGCCACCTTTATAACCACCCAGTTACGGTGTGGTGTTTGATGTCATCAAAGCATCCATCCGGTAAAGGTGATATGCATGATCTCATGGTCGAAGGAATTAGGTTACTATGTATCAGAAAGCATATAGCAATTGAACTAATGAAATGACTTGATCTTTATGCTACGCTTATCTATAGGAGTATGTCCACCATATCATTCTCCTAACGATATGATCTTGTTGTTGATAACATCTCAATGTTCATGATAGGGAAACCACAATCATTAATCAACCAACAAGCTAGTGAAGTATAGAGGCTATACTAGGGACTTCAAATTAAGTTTACAAATCACACAAGTATCAATGTTTCCTTGTTAATACTATTATAGCATGAATGTAAACATTTATCATAAACACAAAGATATAATAATAACCACATTTATTATTGCCTCTAGGGCATATCTCCAACAGTCTCCCACTTGCACTAGAGTCATCTAATCTAGATTACATGGTAATATACCGAACACCCATGGCAGTTTGGTGTTGGTCATGTTTTGCCCTCAGGAGAGGTTTAGTCAACGGATCCGCCACATTCAGATCTGTGTGTACTTTGCAAATCTTTATATCCCCATCCTGGATATGTTCTCGAATAGCGTGAAAACGCAGCTTGATATGCTTCAGCTTCTTGTGTGACCTTGGTTCTTGCGCATTGGCTATGGCGCCCATGTTATCACAGTAGATAGACATTGGGTCCAGCACTAGGAACCACACCCAGCTCGTAATGAACTCTTTCATCCATGTCGCTTGTGAAGCCTCCGAGCCATGTATTCCGATTCAGTTGAAGATCTCGCCACAACGCTTTGCTTTGCACTCCTCCAGCTAACTGCTGCACCATTCAAAATAAATACGTATCCGGATTGCGATTTAGAATCATCCGGATCAGTGTTCTAACTAGCATCGGTGTAACCATTAACAACGAGTTGTTCATCACCTCCATAAGAAAGAACCATATCCTTAGTTCTTCTCAAGTACTTAAGGATGTTTTTGATCAGTCCAATGATCCACTCGATCACTTTGATATCTGCTAGTTAAACTAACAGCATATGCAATGTCGGGTCTAGTACATAGCATGGCATACATTAGAGATCCTATGGCTGAGGCATAGGGAGTCTTACTCCTCCTTTCTCTATCTTCTGCCGATGTCGGACTTTGAGTTTTACTCAAGGTCGTATTGGGCAACATGGGCAAGAACCCTTTCTTGCTTTCTTCCATTCCAAATGTCTTTAGAACTTTGTCCAAATATGTACTCTGTGACAATGATATTTGGCGTTTCGATCTATCTCTATAAATCTTTATGCCTAATATGTAAGCTGCTTCGCCAAGATCCTTCATTGAAAAACTATTATTCAAATATTCCTTGACACTATTAAGAAGGTCTACATCATTCCCAATCAATAATATGTCATCCACATATAGATTAAGAACGCTACAGAGCTCCCACTCACTTTCTTGTAAATACAAGCTTCTCCATAAGTTTGTATAAAACCAAAACTTTTGATTACCTTATCAAAACGTTGATTCCAACTTCGGGATGCTTGCTTCAATCCATAGATGGACCGTTGAAGTTTGCATACCTTGTTAGCATCTTTAGGATCGACAAAACCTTTGGGTTGCATCATATACAACTCTTCATCAATGTCTCCATTGAGGAATGCTGTTTTGACATCCATCTGCCATATCTCATAATCATAATATGCAGCGATTGCTAACATAATCCTCACAGACTTTAGCTACCGGTGAGAAAGTCTCATCGTAGTCAACTCCTTAAATTTGTCGAAACCCTTTTGCGACAAGTCGAGCTTTATAAAGTAACATTACCATCAGATCTGCTTTCTTCTTGAAAATCCATTTGTTCTCGACAGCTTTTCGCCATCCGGTAAGTCCACCAAAGTCCATACTTGGTTTTCGTACATGGATCCAATCTCGATTTCATGGCTTCTTGCCATTTATTGGAATCTGGGCTCATCATCGCCTCATATGTCTCGGGGTCATCGGTGTTGTCCACCACCATGACATTCATAACGGAATCATACCAATGGAGTGGTACGAGTTCGTTGACCTCCGAGGCTCAGAGCAACTTCAACCAAGTTTCATGATCACCATCATTAGCTTCCTCTCTTATTGGTGCAGGCACCACAGAACTTCTTCCGCTGCGCTACTCGCAATATCGAGAGAAGGTTCGACAACCTCGTCAAGTTCTACTTTCCTTCCACCAATTCTTTCGAGAGAAATTCCTTCTCTAGAAAGGATCCATTCTTAACGAAGATTTTGCCTTCGGATCTATGATAGAAGGTATACCCAATAGTTTCCTTCGGGTATCCTATGAAGACGATTTTTCCGCTTTGGGTTCAAGCTTGTCATCAGTAACTTCTTTACATAGGCTTCGCATCCCCAAACTTTAAGGAGCGACAATTTAGGTTTCTTCCCAAACCATAATTCAAACGGTGTCGTCGTTTCAACGGATTTAGATGGTGCCCTATTTAAAGTGAATGCGGTTGTTTCTAATGCATAACCCCAAAATGATAGCGGTAAATCTGTAAGTGACATCATAGAACGAACCATATCTAAGAGAGTTCGATTCGATGTTCGGACACACCATTACTGTGGTGTTCCCGGTGTCAATTGTGAAAGTATTCCGCATTTCTTCAAATGCTCGCCAAACTCGTAACTTAGATATTCACCTCCACGATCAGAACGTAGAAATTTAATCTTCTTGTTACGTTGATTCTCTACCTCACTTTGAAACTCCTTAAACTTCTCGAAAGTTTCGGACTTATGTTTCATGAAATAGATATACCCATATCTACTCAAGTCATCCGTGAAGGTAAGAACATAACGATAACCACTGCGCGATGCTACACTCATTGGACCACACACATCGGTATGTATGATTTCCAATAAGTCCATAGCTCGCTCCATCATACCAGAAAATGGAGTCTTAGTCATTTTTCCCATCAGACATGCTTCGCATCTTTCAAGTGATTCAAAATCAAGTGATTCAAGAAGTCCATCGGAATGGAGTTTCTTCATACGTTTCACTCCGATGTGACCAAGACGACAGTGCCACATATAGGTAGAATTATCGCTTGATTTCAATCATTTAGCCTCAATGTTGTTGATATGTGTATTTCCACTATCGAGATTCAATAAGAATAGACCATCTATCAAAGGTGCATGTGCATAAAACATATTACTCATATAAATAGAAGAACCATTATTCTCGGATTTAAACAAGTAACCGTCTCGCAATAAACAAGATCCCGATATAATGTTCATGCTCAACGCAGGCACCAAATAACAATTATTTAAGTATAAAACTAATCCCGATGGTAGATGAAGGGGTAGCGTGCCGACCGCGATCACATCAACCTTTGATCCGTTTCCACGCGCATCGTCACCTCGTTCTTCGCTAGCTTCCGTTTATTCTGCAGCACCTGATTCGAGTTACAAATATGAGCAACCGAACCAAGATCAAATACCGTGCACTACTACGAGTACTAGTGAGATACACATCAATAACATGTATATCGATATACCTTTCTTCTTGATGTTGCCGTTCTTCAAATCCGCCAAGTACTTTGGGAAATTCCGCCCAAAGGACCTTCTCCCTTGCAAAAAGCACTCAAGATCGTGCTTAGGTCCAGCCTGGTCTTCTTCGTCGGCGTGGTAGCTTTCTTACCACCCTTATTGAAGTGTCCCTTTTGCTTAGACTTGCCTTTCTTGAATTTGGTGGTCTTATTGACCAACAACACTTGGTGCTCTTTCTTGATCTCCACTTCTGCAGATTTCAACATGGCAAAGAGTTCTGGCAACGTCTTGTTCATGTTCTGCATGTTGTAGTTCATCACAAAGTTCTTGTAACTTGGTGGTAGTGATTGGAGGACACGGTAAATCCCCAAAGCATTAGGAATCACTATACCCAAGCTTTGAAGTTTGTTTGCGTGCCCTGACATCTTAAGCACATGCTCACTGACGGAGCTGCCTTCTTCCATCTTGCAGTTAAAGAACTTTTCAGAAGCTTCATAGCTTTCAATTGCCGCATGAGTCTCAAAAATCAATTTGAGATCCTCGACAATATCATATGGGTCTGAATCCTCAAACCTTTTACAAGCTCCGATTCCAAACCATACAAGATAGCACACTGAACTATGGAGTACGATTCTTCCGGCGAGGTAAACATTCTTTACTTCATCGGAGCATCATTGCAGTGGGTCACCCAAATGCATCCAAGACATAGGTCAAATTACCAAATGTGAGGACAATCCTCAAATTGCGGAACCAATCCGCCAAGTTGCTTCCATTGTTTTCAACTTTTCTTTCTCTAGGAACGCATTAAAATTGATGGTAGGCTGCCATTGATCTACAACATATTTGCAATAGTTTAGACTAAGTTTATGATAAATTGAGTTCAAATTAATTAATGTAATTAAACTAGGTGAACTCCCACTCAAAACAACATCCCTCACATTGTTTTAGTGATCACACGACCAAATCCACTACATCAACACCGATCATCACGAGAGTTGATATAGTTTCAATGGCGAACAATCGTCATGTTCATCATATCTACTATATGATTCATGCTTTACCTTTCGGTGATCCGTGTTCCGAGACCATGTCTACATGCTAGGCTCGTCAAGATCAAACCTTAGTTTCGCATGAGCAAATCTGGCTTGCTCACGTTGTATACACTTGCGGAATCTAACACACCCGATCATCACGTGGTGCTTCGAAACAACAAGCTTTAGCAACGGTGCTGACTAAGGGTGAACACTTTATGATTTGAAATTCATGTGCATGAGGGATCATCTTATAATGCTACCGTCTACTAAGCAATACAAGATGCATAAAGGATTAACATCACATGCAATTCAATATATATGTGATATGATATGGCCTTTCTTCTTTGTGCTTTGATCTCTATCTTCAAGCACGAACATGATCTCCATCATCACCGGCATTGCATCAAGGTCAATGACGCCTCTCCATGGTTGTCGTCCACCGGCTTCAACTATTACAACTACTTTGAATAGACACGCGGGTCTTAACATAAATTAAAGACAACCATATGGCTCCTGCCGGTTGCCGACTTACAATAAGGAACATTGCATACATCAAATATAATCACAATCATGGCCATATCACATCACTGCACACCCCTGCAAAACAAAGTTAGACGCCTCTACTTTCTTTGTATATTTTACGTGGTTTGGGGCTTTCAATAAGTGTCGTTCTAACTTACGAACATGAACCACAACGTTGACACAAGTATTGTTAATCACCCGTTGTGTATTGGATCTTTACTATGCTAGGAGAAACAGGCACCCGCAAAGCCACTTATGCAATACAAGTTGCATGTCAAGCGTGGAGCAAGTCTCATGAACGATGTCATGTAAGGTTAGCCCGGGCCGCTTCATCCCAACATACCGCAAGATGCAAAGTACACAAGAAGCAATCAACAATAAAAGCATCAACGCCCACAATGACCATTGTGTTCTACTCAGGCAAGATCTACATATAGACACGGCTCGATACCCTTTGTAGGGGTTCGTAGCATGGAAAACAAAAATTTTCTATCGCATACAAACAAACAAGCCAAGATCTATCTACTAGATTGTAGCAACGAGTCGATGGTATAACTTACCCTCGAAGATTCCAAAGCGTTTAACGAGAGCGGATTCTCGTGGGTGATGTAGTCGTACTCTTCCGATCTCAAGATCGCGTAGACGATCCTTCCGGCGCCACGTTCCGGCAGCGCTCCCGCAGTCGGTCACACGTTCGGTACTCGACGAAGACCTTCCTCTCCCTTGTTCCAGCAGGCAACGGAGGTTGTAGCACTCTCCTCGCGATTCCGGCAGCACAACGGCGTGGTACCGGAAGTAGAGGGGAAATCCCGCAGGGCTTCGCCTTAAGCCGGTGCGAGTATGGTGGAGCTTATGAGAGAGGCTATTAGTGGTCTAGTAATTAGACACACCAATTAGAAGGCTCTAAACCAATTAGAAGGCTCTAAACCGTTGGCTAAAGCAATTAGAAGCTCTAATCCAAAACGGCTCTAAACCGGAGATCTAGAGGTGAAAGTTGTGTGTCTAGGAGGGGAGCCGCCTCCTTTTATGGGAGGGGGTCTTGGCGCCCAGGAGGAGGAGTCCCTCCCAACTCGGCCTGGGCTGGGCGCCCGAGGAGTCCAACTCCTCCTCCGGGTTGGTTCCAACTCCTCTTGCTTGTTTCCCACAGTTTCTTGTTTTGGCGGTTTGACTTTCAAACCGGACATTTGACTTTTCTGTTTGGGATTCAATTTAATCCTTTATTTGGGACAGAAGAACACTTAGTACATGATGCAATCATTCCAATATGTAATGACACATTCATGTACCCCTTCCCCCAGTCTTGGGACAATCCGAACCTTCTAGAACATTCCCGATGAAAACACGGAATCATTCCCGAACTCAAACGGACTTTCCTTATATGAATCTTATTCTCCGGACCATTCCGGATCACCTCGTGATATCCGGATCCCATCCGAGACTCGAACAACATTCGGTCTCTTTCTCATAATACCATAACTACTCAAACAACGTCGAATCCTTAAGTGTGTCTCCCTACGGTTCGTGAATTATGCGGACATGATCGAGACACTTCTCCGAACAATAACCAATAGAGGAATCTGGAAATTCATATGGCTCCCACATATTTCTCGATTACTGCGATCGAATGAACCACTTACATACGATACCAATTTCCCTTTGTCTCACGATATGTTACTTATCCGAGGTTATGATCACGGTATCTCTGCATACCTAGTTCAACCTCGTTACTGACAAGTACTCTTTTCTCGTTCCCGTGATATGTGATACCTTGTGACCAAGTCACATGCTTGCAAGCTAATTGGATGACATTCCACCGAGAGGGCCCAGAGTATATCTATCCGTCATGTGGATGGACAAATCCCACTCTTGATCCATGTGTCCCAACCAATACTTTCTGAACACTCAATGCCACTTTTATAACCACCCGTTATGGTGTGGTGTTTGATGTCATCAAAGCATCCATCCGAAAGGTGATATGCATGATCTCATGGTCGAAGGAATTAGGTTACTATGTATCAGAAAGCATATAGCAATTGAACTAATGAAATGACTTGATCTTTATGCTACGCTTATCTATAGGAGTATGTCCACCATATCATTCTCCTAACGATATGATCTTGTTGTTGATAACATCTCAATGTTCATGATAGGGAAACCACAATCATTAATCAACCAACAAGCTAGTGAAGTATAGAGGCTATACTAGGGACTTCAAATTAAGTTTACAAATCACACAAGTATCAATGTTTCCTTGTTAATACTATTATAGCATGAATGTAAACATTTATCATAAACACAAAGATATAATAATAACCACATTTATTATTGCCTCTAGGGCATATCTCCAACAATTAGGCGTCTCGATCTATCTCTATAAATATTTATGCCTAATATGTAAGATGCTTCGCCAAGATCTTTCATTGAAAACTATTATTCAAATAATCCTTGACACTATTAAGAAGGTCTACATCATTCCCAATAAACAATATGTCATCTACATATAGTATTAAGAGTGCTACAGAGCTCCCACTCACTTTCTTGTAAATACAAGCTTCTTCATAAGTTTGTATAAAACCAAAACTTTTGATTACCTTATCAAAACGTTGATTCCAACTTTGGCATGCTTGCTTCAATCCATATATGGACCGTTGAAGTTTGCATACCTTGTTAGCATCTTTAGGATCGACAAAACCTTTGGGTTGCATCATATACAACTCTTCATCAATGTCTCCATTGAGGAACGTCGTTTTGACATCCATCTGCCATATCTCATAATCGTAATATGCAGTGATTGCTAACATAATCCTTACAGACTTTAGCTTCGCTACTGGTGAGAAAGTCTCATCGTAGTCAACTCCTTGAATTTATCGAAACCCTTTTGCGACAAGTCGAGCTTTATAGATAGTAACATTACCATCAGCATCTGTTTTCTTCTTGAAAATCCATTTGTTCTCGACAACCTTCCGGCCATCTGGTAAGTCCACCAAAGTCCATACTTGGTTTTCGTACATGGATCCAATCTCGGATTTTATGGCATCTTGCCATTTATTGGAATCTGGGCTCATCATCGCTTCCTCATATGTCGCAGGGTCATCGGTGTTGTCCACCAACATGACACTCATAACGGGATCATACCAATCAGGAGTGGTACGAGTTCTCGTTGACCTGCGAGGTTCTGTAGAAAATTCAACCGAAGTTTCATGATCATCATCATTAGCTTCCTCTCTTATTGGTGTAGGCGCCACAGGAACTACTTCCGGTGCTACGCTACTCGCAAGTTCGAGAGAAGGTTCAACAACCTCGTCGAGTTCTACTTTCCTTCCAGTCACTTCTTTCGAGAGAAATTCTTTCTCTAGAAAGGATCCATTCTTAGCAACGAAGATTTTGCCCTCGGATCTATGATAGAAGGTATACCCAATAGTTTCCTTTGGGTATCCTATGAAGACGCATTTTTCCGCTTTGGGTTTAAGCTTGTCCGGCTGTAACTTCTTTACATAAGGTTCGCAACCCCAAACTTTAAGGAACGAAAATTTAGGTTTCTTCCCAAACCATAATTCATACGGTGTCGTTTCAACGGATTTAGATGGTGCCCTATTTAAAGTGAATGCGACTGTTTCTAATGCATAACCCCAAAACAATAGCGGTAAATCTGTAAGTGACATCATAGAACGAACGATATCTAAGAGAGTTCGATTATGATGTTCGGACACACCATTACGCTGTGGTGTTCCCGACGGTGTCAATTGTGAAAGTATTCCGCATTTCTTCAAATGCTCGCAAACTCGTAACTTAGATATTCACCTCCACGATCAGATCGTAGAAATTTAATCTTCTTTTTACGTTGATTCTCTACCTCACTTTGAAATTCCTTAAACTTCTCGAAAGTTTCGGACTTATGTTTCATGAAATAGATATACCCATATCTACTCAAGTCATCCATGAAGGTAAGAACATAACGATAACCACCGCGCGATGCTACACTCATTAGGCCACATACATCGGTATGTATGATTTCCAATAAGTCCGTAGCTCGCTCCATCATCCCAGGAAATGGAATCTTAGTAATTTTACCCATCAGACATGCTTCACATCTTTCAAGTGATTCGAAATCAAGTGATTCAAGAAGTCCATCGGAATGGAGTTTCTTCATACGCTTCACTCCAATGTGACCAAGACGACTGTGCCACATATAGGTCGAGTTATCGCTCAATTTCAAGTGTTTAGCTTCAATGTTATTAATATGTGTATTTCCACGATCGAGATTCAATAAGAATATACCATCTATGAAAGGTGCATGTGCATAAAACATATTACTCATATAAATCGAACAACCATTATTCTCGGACTTAAACAAGTAACCGTCTCGCAACAAACATGATCCAGATATAATGTTCATGCTCAACGCAGGCACCAACTAACAATTATTTAAGTATAAAACTAATCCCGATGGTAGATGAAGAGGTAGCGTGCCGACCGCGATCACATCAACCTTTGATCCATTTCCAACGCGCATCGTCACCTCGTTCTTTGATAGCTTCCGTTTATTCTGCAGTACTTGTTACGAGTTACAAATATGAGCAACCGAACCAGTATCAAATACCCAGGCACTACTACGAGTACTAGTGAGATACACATCAATAACATGTATATCGGATATACCTTTCTTCTTGATGTTGTCGTTCTTCAAATCTGCCAAGTACTTTGGGCAATTCCACTTCCAGTGACCTTCTCCCTTGTAGTAAAAGCACTCAGTATCAGGCTTAGGCCCAGCCTTGGTCTTCTTCGTCGGTGTGGCAACTTTCTTTCCACCCTTCTTGAAGTTTCCCTTTTGCTTAGACTTGACTTTCTTGAATTTGGTGGTCTTATTGACCAACAACACTTGATGCTCTTTCTTGATCTCCACTTCTGCAGATTTCAACATGGAGAAGAGTTCTGGCAACGTCTTGTTCATGTTTTGCATATTGTAGTTCATCACAAAGTTCTTGTAACTTGGTGGCAGTGATTGGAGGACACGGTAAATCCCCAAAGCATTAGGAATCACTATACCCAAACTCTGGAGTTTGTTTGCGTTCCCAGACATCTTAAGCACATGCTCACTGACGGAGCTACCCTCTTCCATCTTGCAGTTAAATAACTTTTCAGAAGCCTCATAACTCTCAACTGCCGCGTGAGCCTCAAATATCATTTTGAGTTCACGGACAATATCATGTGGGTCTTGGTTCTCAAACCTTTTATGAAGCTCTGATTCCAAACCATACAAGATAGCACACTGAACTTTGGAGTACTGATTCTTCTGAGTGAGGTAAACATTCTTTACTTCATCGGTAGCAGTAGCTGCAGGCGGGTCACCCAGCGGTGCATCCAGCACATAGGTCAAATTACCAGCATTGAGGGCAATCCTCAAATTGCGGAACCAATCCGCGAAGTTGCTTCCATTGTTTTTCAACTTTTCTTTCTCTAGGAATGCATTAAAATTGATGGTAGGGGCCGCCATTGATCTACAACATATTTGCAATAGTTTAGACTAAGTTTAGGACAAATTGAGTTCTAATTAATGGTTAAATTAATCTAGGTGAACTCCCACTCAAAACAATATCCCTCACATTGTTTTAGTGATCACACGAACCAAATCCACCACATCAAAACCGATCATCACGAGAGTTGATGTAGCTTCAAAGGCGAACAATCAACATGTTCATCATATCTACTATATGACTCATGCTTTACCTTTCGGTGATCCGTGTTTCGAGACCATGTCTGTACATGCTAGGCTCGTCAAGATCAAACCTTAGCTTCCGCATGAGCAAATCTGGCTTGCTCATGTTGTATACACCAGCAGAATCTAACACACCCGATTATCACGTGGTGCTTCGAAACAACGAGCTTTAGCAACGGTGCTTACTAAGGACGAACACTTCAAAACTTGAAATTTGTGTGCTTGAGGGATCATCTTATAATGCTACCGTCGTTAACTAAGCAATACAAGATGCATAAAGGATTAACATCACATGCAATTCATAATATGTGATACGATATGGCCTTTCTTCTTGTGCTTCCGATCTCCATCTTCAAGCACGAACATGATCTCCATCATCACCGGTATAGCGTCAAGGTCAATGGCGCCGTTTCATGGTTGTCGTCCACCAGCTTCAACTATTACAACTACTTTGAATAGACATGCGTGTCTTAACAGAATTTAAAGACAACCATATGGCTCCTACTGGTTGCCAACTTACAATAAGGAACATTGCATACATTAAATATAATCACAATCATGGCCATATCACATCACAGCACACCCCTGCAAAACAAAGTTAGACGCCTCTAATTTTCTTTGCATATTTTACGTGGTTTGGGGCTTTCAATAAGTGTCGATCTAACTTACGAACAAGAACCACAACGTTGATGTTTGAACTATCAAGTGCCCGCTGTAAATTGGATCTATACTATAATGGGAGAGACAAACACCCGCAAAGCCACTTATGCAATACAAGTTGCATGTTGAGCGTGGAGCAAGTCTCATGAACGATGTCATGTAAGGTTAGCCCGGGCCGATTCATCCCATCATACCGCAAGATGCAAAGTACACAAAAAGCAATTGATAATAAAAGCACCACCGCCCATAATGACCAGTGTGTTCTACTCGTGCAACAGATCTACATATAGACACAGATCTGATACCAGTGTAGGGGTTCATAGCATGGAAAATTTCTACCGCATACAAACAAACAAGCCAAGATCTATCTACTAGATTGTAGCAACGAGTCGATAGAGGAACTCACCCTCGAAGATTCCAAAGCGGTTAACGAGAGCAGATTCTCGTGGGTGATGTAGTCGTACTCTTGCCGATCTCAAGATCGTGCAAACGATCCTTCCGACGCTGCGTTCCGGCAGCGCTTCCGCAATCGGTCACACGTTCGGTACTCGATGAAGACCTTCCTCTCCCTTGTTCTAGCAGGCAGCGGAGGTTGTAGCACTCTCCTCGCGATTCCGACAGCACGACGGCGTGGTGTCGGAAGTAGAGGGGAGATCAGGGCTTCGTCTTAAGCCGGTGTGAGTATGGTGGACTATGAGAGAGGCCTTGGTGATCTAGGGTTTAGAGGGTGTGGCCGGCGGCTAGGGCTTGGAGAAGCCCCAACTCGCCGAGTTGGAGGTGCCCTAGGCGGCGGCACAAGGAGGTGGTGGCGCCGGCGGCTTGGGGCTAGGGTTTTGGGTGTGTAGGAGAGGGGAGCCCTACCCCTCCTTATATAGGTGGGAGGGTGCGGCTTGGGAGGAGGGAGTCCTCCCCCAAGTCGGCCTCCTTGGCCGGCGGGTGGAGGGAGGAGACTTCCTCCCCAAGTAGGTTTCCTACTCTCCCTCCACCAAGCAAACTTGTCGTTTGACTTTTTCAAATTGGCGTTTGACTTTCAAACTAGGATTTGATTTCTCCCTTTATTTTGCCCAGCCAATTGACCTAGTACATGATGCAACCATTCCATATTGTCATGACACATTCATGTACCCTTCCCCTCCGGAGTGTCGGACCTTCCGGACCCTTCTAGAACATTCTTGGTGAAAACACTGGAATCATTCCTCAACTCCGAAACCGGATTTTCCTTATATGAATCTTATTCTCCGGACCTTTCCGGATCTCCTCGTGATATCCCGGATCCCATCCGAGACTCTAAACAACATTCAGTCTCTTTCTCATAATTCCATAACTACTCAACAACATCGAATCCTTAAGTGTGTCTCCCTACGGTTCGTGAATTATGCAGACATGATCGAGACACTTCTACGATCAATAACCAATAGAGGAATCTGGAAATTCATATGGCTCCCACATATTTCTACGATTACTTTGCGATCGAATGAACCACTTACATACGATACCAATGTCCCTTTGTCTCACGATAGTTTACTTATCCGAGGTTTTGATCGTCGGTATCTCTGCATACCTAGTTCAACCTCGTTACTGATAAGTACTCTTTTCTCGTTCCCGTGATATGTGATCCCTTGTGAGCAAGTCACATGCTTGCAAGCTAATTGGATGACATTCCACCGAGAGGGCCCAGAGTATATCTATCTGTCATATGGATGGACAAATCCCACTCTTGATTCATGTGTCTCAACCCATACTTTCCGAATACTCAATGCCACCTTTATATCCACCCAGTTACGGTGTGGTGTTTGATGTCATCAAAGCATCCTTCCGGTGATGGTGATAAGCATGATCTCATGGTCAAAGGAATTAGGTTACTATGTATCAGAAAGCTTATAGCAATTGAACTATTAACATGACTTGATCTTTATGCTACGCTTATCTATAGGAGTATGTCCATCATACCATTCTCCTAATGATATGATCTTGTTGTCAACAACATCTCAATGTTCATGATCAGGAAACCATGATCATATATTAACCAACATGCTAGTATTATAAACAGGCTTTACTAGGGACTCTTATTTAGTTTACAAATCACACAAGTATTAATGTTTCCGGTTAATACTGTTATAGCATGAATATAAAAATTTATCATAAGCACAAAGATATAATAATAACTACATTTATTATTGCCTCTAGGGAATATCTCCAACACCCTCTCCGGGAAGGAATTTCCCCGGCAGAAATCTGTCTGCTGGAGAGATCTTTCTCTCTCGGTGTTTTCCGCCCCGCAGAGGCGGCGGAAATCTTTCTGTGGTTGCTCCCCTGGTGTTAGGGTTCCATAAGGAAGATATAGGCGAGAGAGCGGAGTCAGAGGCAGAGCAGGTGGGCCACACCTGCCCTAGGCGCGGCCCAAGGGGGACCCGCGCCTAGGGGGTGTGGGTGTCCTGCGGCCCTTCTATGCCTCCCCTTCTGGCTTTCTTCGTATTCCGGGAAAATATAATTTTCCCATATTTTTCTGGTATTTTTTTGATCTTCGCGAAATTGCATCAAAACACCTCTTTTCCATCAGAATCCATACTCCGGCAGTCCATCCTCCAAGAATCATCCAACATGCAAAAACAGTGGAAAAGACATAAGTACTACCTCATAAATAGACATATATCAATGAATAGAGGCAAATTATGATATATAATGGTGATGCAAATTGGACGTATCAACTCCCCCCAAGCTTAGACCTTTGCTTTTCCCCAAGCGAAAACTAAGCTCAGTAAACGTGTCCACGGGTTTATGGAGTGAAGTGTCAATAAAAGAATACATACAAGAAGCATTACACTTACCATTAAAAAACTCATAAAAGAAAGCAACTCACCATTATATAACTTAGCTTGCAACAGTACATGAGTCACAATAGAGATGCATAAAGATAAATCATAATTGGAATTGGCAAACTTTGTTCCTGGTCAGAGAACAGCTGGCAAACAGTTTCATAAAAAGCTTTTTGTAGAAGTTTTATAACAGGAGCACTCTTGTTTTTTCACAATGAAGGCTTTCAAAGTAATACTCAATAGATAAGAGTCTTGTGCAAACAAGGAAGATAAAGAACATGATTGAATAAATCACCATATGAAGTCTTGCAACACAACAACTCAAATGCTTACTAGAGATAGAGAGGAAGTAGGTTTACTGACTCAACTTGGTAATAGAAGAAAGGTCCCTTTATAGAGGGAAGCAGGGATTTCAAGTCATAAAGAGCTTCCAAAAGATTATGATACTTAATAGCTTTGAGCCCTCATTGCCCCTATCATAGGCATCTTGAGATGATTAAGGTTAAAGTGCACAAAGATGGGGTATATGCTTGATGAAATATAAGTTGGCAATATCAAGTCCCTTGAGTACGAGGGCCGCTCCTCATGCTACTCAACTTTGGTCACCGGTAAGTTCTTGTCATTGTAAGTACATGCATATCATAGAGAACCGCCAATGGGTACCCCTTGCACATGGTACATGAGCTATCCCAGAACCAAAATGACAAGGCAAGCAGACAATGAGCATCTCAGCGATCTTTTTATTTGCTATGTGCATAGCATTTTATTGAGGATGCTTCATAGATAGCTCACTATGGTGATGCTGCAAGTTTCCACCGTGATTAAGCATGGCTTAGGTTAGCGGCCCAGGCATTTCTCTAACACAAAATACATACTCCATGGACTTACAAGTTCCCTCTTTATTTCACACCATCGACATACGTAAACAAAAGAGCATGATATCAACTATGTACAACGTACATGTGCAATGTTGAAAGCGTTCCCCATGACAACACAATTTTGCTAATCCCAACGTATAGATGCAAGCATATACAACTTCGATGACACAATGGTTCAAATTTATTAGGGGCAATAAAATAAGGTGTGCCATCAAGTTCGTGTTAGCTTTACTAACTAGTTTTCACATAAAAAATACTTTTTAATTCGAAAGATAGATGAAGCCTGAGAATTTTCTTGGAATAGCAATTGCTAATGGGTAGATATGGTGGACACAAATGGCAAAGGTTTTGGTTTAAAGGGATTGGGAACATGAGAAGTAAGCCTTCTCAAAATAGGTCTTTGGCTAGCAAGGCTGGGTAACAAGGAAAAGAGTTGAAAGAAACAAGCAAACCTACAAGTGATAAAGCCAAACATGCAATCTTCCTTGAAAACACAAAAGATCTTAAATAAATAATACTAAGCTTATGAGCCAATAAGAAAGAAAATAAATGATACAAAATACCTGCAAGCTTTTTCTCTTTTTCTTTCAAACCTTAAAAAGTGTTTCTAATGACCAGAACTCTGTTTGCCAAAACCAATTTAGATTTACTTGTTGCTCCCAAAGTGATGCCAATACTGATCAACAAGATCCATCATATAATAGAGATTGCAAACTAAAAATAAGAAGTGCAAAAAGTAAAAGATGGAACTTCTCATTAATACTCCAATAAAGGCACTCACACCAAGGGATACATAGATAATCAACTAAAGGAGAGATACTTCCACATGCAAACCAAACTATAAGATAACCTCTCTACCAAAGATATGAATCCACTAAAAAGGTAAAAGATAAAAGATAATGGTTGTGATACCGTGGCACTCCCCCCAAGCTTGGAACAAGTCAAGGGGGTGCCAAACCTGATGACGAATTACTACTTCGGTGGTGGTGGTGTTCTCTTGATAAGATCTTCAATAAGTTTCTTCAAATCCTCAATCTCAAAGGTCATAGTACGAATCAACTCCGAATTCTGCTCAATGCCGTTCATGATCATATAAGATCGAGAGCCCCAGTCTTTACTATTCTTTCCCCACTCTTCCTTCTTAGTGTGTTCCTCCCCTGCATGGTTAGAACGAGGCATATCCCACATCGAGGGCAAGTTACCTTTGGGCACATGTTGATATTGATGCTCATGTATAAGAGAATGGAAAGGTCTCTTGGTGCGTGGAGGAGATGACTGTGGATTGTAGATAAGACGCGGAGGTTTCCATCCTGTAGACATCCGTGCTGTCCTCCTAAGCTTGGTAGGTTTTGCCACCACTCCAATGCTTGCGACGGTACCGCGAGTGTCCGGTTGCTTGTCCTCCTCCATGTCTTGTTCATCACCTACCAAAATCTCCTCCTCCATGGGTTTGTGAGGATCATCTTCCTCGGGATTCTTGCCTTTGTCGTTAGCAGAGACCATGGTGCTCTAAACTTGAGAAGTTTTCCTGACAGAAATAGATCAAAGCGAAAACATGAAGAGAACACGATGCACGAACCTCGGGGGATCCGGGGGCGGTTATATATTACGAAGTTTCAATGCATAAGGAAGGTTTTGATACGAAAACGAGGCGGAGACGAAGCTCGAGGGAGGCACACCCCCTCCAGGCGCGGCCAGCTAGGGCCTGCGCCTGGGGTGGGTTTGTCCACCCCGGCCTCCGATTCCTCCTCTGTTCCGTCTCGTAACTTCCCTTATGTATTAGAAACATCAAAAATATAAAAACATTGGGGTTTCATGAACCTTCTATTTTCACCACTTTTACCTATTCAAAGACGAACTCCGCAGACTCCTTTTCTCCTTCTCCTAAAATTTCCTTTCCTACGAGGTCTCACACAAACCTCAATGGCAACATTAGTGTAAGCAAAACCAATTAACCTTTAGGTTGACACTTCAATTGAAATCAATCAAAACAAAGGCTTCTGTAAGAGGCAAATGCAAATCATAACAGAAATCTGTCAAAACAAACCAGTAGGTAAAGATTGATTTTTTTCTAAAACCTTATGTTGCTCAAATCAAAAAGTGCAGAACTAATGAAATTTGGGTAACAACTTGGAGAACAATCTCAGAAAAATACAGCTCCATCCGACATACTGATCTCCCTCACGAATTTTTACATTGCATCACAAAAATCTGTCCTAGGATAGCCACTTTCCACAACTCCTCTACTTCTCAAAAGTAGTTGAACTTGACACAAAAACCAAAACAAAAAGGATAAGGATCGGTTATTACTGAGGTAATAACTTCCAAGGCTCAACCAAACTCTTGGGTTATCTCCCAACAAGTACTTTTCTTTACTGCCTTTAAGTTAGGCTTGAAACTTTCAAAGATGCTCACAAAGGAGATAAATATTTGAAGTGAAAGAGAGCATCAAGAAGCAAATAACCAACACATTTTAGTCTAACCCACTTCCTATGCATGGGGGTATCATGAGAAAATGAATTGTTGAAACAAAAATCCACCAGCATGGGAAGATAAAACAAATGCAACTTAAAAGCCTTCAAAATAAAACGGGGAAACTTAACATTATTGAGATGCATAAAACCATGTTTCCCTCTCTCAAAATAACTTTAAGTAGCACTTTGAATAAAGTTGACAATATAACCATCAAAGGAAACAACTGTATCATAAGAATGAGCATACTTACAGTCACCAAAAAGAGGTCCAAGGTCATAAACTGGATTAATAGAAGCAAGTTGTTCCATCCTAAAATCTTCATTAGGCAAGCTATTTTCACAAGGAGCTTTAGAAAATTTAGAAAAATTAAACTCATAAGAATCTCCATCAAACTTAGTTAAAACTTTCTCCTTCTTACAATCTATAATAGCTTCACAAGTTTTTAAGAAAGGTTTACCAAAAATGATAGGGAAAGTTTTGCTAGCTGCTGATTTAAGCACTAGAAAATCAGCAGGATACTTAATCTTACCACAAAGAACCTCCACATCTCTTACAATACCAATAGGGCAAATGGTTTCCTTATTTTCAAGGTGAATAACCAAATCAATGTCCTCAAGCTCACAAGGAAAAATTTCATGCATAATTTCCCTGTAAATCTCATAAGGAATAACACTAGAACTAGCACCAATATCACATAAACCATAGTAGCAATGATCACCAATTTTAACAGAAAGCACAGGAACACTAGATTTTCTAGTCTTACTAGGATGAGAGACAATATTAGAAGCATCTTCATAGAAGACAATGTACTCATCCTCTATATTTCTAGCGTCAAGATTTTTCACAATAGCTACCACAAGTTCAATATTCAATTGCTCATCAGGCTTCACAGTTTTCTTAGTACCTTTATTTTCTGCACTAATCATCATAGAATACTCCTTTACCTTAGCTGTAAAAGGTATTTTCTCAACATAAGGTTCAGGCACAATATGATTAGTAGTACAAAATTCAGTGCTTCTAGCAGTAACATGACTAACAACATCTTTATAAGGTGCATGGTACTGATTCCACTTTTCTTTTTGGGAATTTCTATGTAAGAGGCAAAGGCCTTAAAACAGTTGGCAATACTTTGGGAATCAAGACCAAACTCATTACTAATATCACGGAAGTCATCAGTTTCCATAAAATATTTAATGCATTCATAATCATAGTTTATACCAGACTTTCTTCCTTTTTCATTCTCCCAAGCTTCAGTGTTCTCTTGAATACGGTCTAGTAGATCCCATTTAGCTTCTTCCTTTATATGCGTGAATGATCTAGCACAAGAAGCATCTAGTAAATCTTTATCATGAAGAGAAAGCCTAGCATAAAAGTTATTGATAATAATATTGTTAGGGAGTTCATGAATAGGACATTTAAGCATTAGTAACTTCAATCTTCCCCAAGCTTGAGCTGTACTCTCTCCATCATGAGGCCAAAAGTTATATATAAGATTTATATCCTTATGAATCTCACTGGGAGGATAGAATTTATAATAAAAGAGAGAAGCCATTTCCTCCCATTCCATGGATTGTCCATTCTTCAGCAGCTTATACCATTCTTCAGCTCTCCCTTTCAAGGATATAGAGAGTAACTTCTTCACCTGTTCAGTTGTGATACCTACACACTTAAACAACCCGCATAATTCATGGATAAAAAGCAAATGATCACCAGGATGGACAGTTCCACCCCCAAAATAATAATTATCCATAACACGATCAACAATAATTGTAGGTATCTTAAAAGGATCTATCTCAACAGGTGGTGGTTCATCTACTACCCTAGAAGTGGTAGTAGTTTTCCCAAACAGAAAACCAAGTGGGTTATCCATATTGGAAACAAAGTAACAAGCAGTAACAAAAAGCAATACTCATAATAGAATTTTCCTTTACCAGTTCTACTCTTCAATAGCGCTTCACTCCCCGACAACGGCGCCAAAAAATAGTCTTGATGACCCACAAGTATAGGGGGTGTATCGCAGTAATTTCGATAAATAGGAGTGTCGATCCCAATGAGGAGCAGAAGGTGTTGACTAGTGGTATGGAGCAGGAACTCTCTGTAAATACTTAGCAAACGGATTTTTAGGGGTTTTCTGATAAAGCAACAAAACAAAGTGTAAGTAATAAAGATAAAGAAAAAACGCAGCAAGTGGTCCAATCCTTTCGTAGCAAAGGACAAGCCGGTGGAAATACTTATAAGGACCAAACGTTCTCGAGGACACATGGGAATTGTGTCAAGTGCTTTCGCTTCAAATAGCTAAGTACTCTTCTTTGGTGTTGTAAGTGTTGTGTGGGTGAACCTGTGCTAATGTACCGACCTTACTTGGACTAATACATACTTGTGATTAAACCCCCTGCAAGCATCCGCAACTATAGGAAAGTAATTAAGATATAAACCTAACCACAGCCTTAAACTCTCAGATCCTACGCTCCCTTGTACAATGGTATCCTAACTGGGGTTCAGGTTTCTGTCACTCCGGCAACGCCACAATTAGTAGCCAAATACACAATGCATTCCCCTAGGCCCATAAATGGTGAAGTATCATGTAGTCGACGTTCACATGACACCACTAGAAGAATAGCACCACAACTTAAATACTAAACTATTGAATAATAACTCAACACAAATCCACTAATAACAACATAACTTCTCCCATGTCCTCAAGAACTAAACAAACTACGCACAAGACATCATATGGATCAAGATCAAAGATGATATGGTGATGAATAACAATCTGAACATAAACAATAATCCAATGGTTCCACTCATAAGCATCAACGACAATAGTAATTAACACCGGGAAAGTTTCCCCTAAGAACTAAAGCAATATCCAACACAATGATGGTGCTGGTGGAGACGGTATGGATGATGATGATCTTGGTGAAGCCTAGCTTGATGACGGTGTTGATGGCGACGATCTCCCCTCTCCGGGAAGGAATTTCCCTGGCAGAAATTTGTCTGCCGGAGAGATCTTTATCTCTCGGTGTTTTCCGCCCCACGGAGGCGGTGGAAATCTTTCTGTGGTCGCTCCCCTGGTGTTACGGTTCCGTAAGGAAGATATAGGCGAGAGGGCGGAGTCGGAGGACGAGCATGTGGGCCACACCTTCCCTAGGCGTGACCCAAGGGGGACCCACGCCTAGGGGGTGTGGGCCCCCTGCGGCCCTTCTACGCCTCCCCTTCTGCTTCCTTCGTCTTCCGGGAAAATATAATTTTATCATATTTTTCTGGTATTTTTCTGATTTTCGCGAAATTGCATCAAAACACCTCTTTTTCCATCAGAATCCAGACTCCGGCAGTCCATCCTCCAAGAATCATCCAACATGCAAAAACAGTGAAAAATACATAAGTAATACCTCAGAATAAGACATATATCAATGAATAGAGGCAAATTATAATATAGAATGGTGATGCAAATTGGACGTACCACTTCACACCTAGCCATATTTGGTGGATTCCTCCGAAGGCGGGTTGTGTGAAGATGAATGTCCACCATGGCAAAATCTACTCCGGGTGGGGCTATTGGCTCGTGTGCGGGAGTGCATAAGATTCGTTTCTTGGTGCGTCTACGCTGACCATCAAAGGGATCACCAAGTCGACAATGATGAAGGCTCTTGCGTGCAGGGAGGCACTGGCTTTAGCGCAAGATTTGAATATCCAGCACATCACGGTGGCTACCAATTTCCTGTAGGTGATCAACGCCATGGAAAGACCTTTTTCTGGCAATTTAATATGGTTCTGGAAGAGATCAGATCTGGAGCTAGCTTGTTAGCTTAGGCTAGTTTTAGGCATGCAAATCGAGCCTCAAATTCTGATGCTCATAGATTGGCACAATCTACAGTAGATTGCAGTGTTAGACGTCGGGTCTGACTAATTAAGCCACCTGAGGGTTTATGTATCCCAAACATTATTGATTAAGAAAGTGACATGATTCTCAAAAAAATATTGAGGATGCTGATCTATATAGTGGGCTTTCAGACCGGTTCATTTCTGTGTTCCAAATTATTTTGTCTATGATATGCAAAGTGTTGGATTATTAGGCATAATTTTCACAATTAATTCGAGAATATAAATCATGACAGCAATGGCTACAATCACGTGAACCTCTAACATACTAGATGTATTGATCAGCATGAACAGTAACAGAGTATACGAACTAACAGCCATAGTAAAACAACAGATCTGATGACGGTATACGTACTGATCGGTTATCGATGTAGTATCTGTTGGTGCGGTACCTTGTCGAAGAAGTCGACGTGCAATAGGTCCGGCTTGACAACTGGGAAGACGCGCTATGATGACGAACTTGAGCACTTGCGTGGAGCACTTCCCAAAAACCTTGTTCGCCCTCTCCCGTACAGGATCACAAAGACGAGTGGTTCCGGAGACCTGCTATCCCGTCCGCCGGTGCACGCCGGCATGCG